>OY998180.1:164946622-165626622 GCA_963921935.1 Galeruca laticollis | reverse complement strand
TTTCAAATATAGAGAGGTTGCTAGTACAAACCATATTTCTATAAATACGGGGTATTTCCGAAGTAATCTAAAATCTTATTATAGACAATTGTAAATCAGTCTTAAAACCTTCAAGTACTATCATGGGGTATTTCAATAACAAAATCTGATTTTTTTCATTATTTTTGGTTTGTTTTCTGACAAAGTTCTTCTTGATTTAGGTATTCTCCTACGTCAGTAAGAAGAACTTATTAGTACACACACATAGTTCGTAAACAATTTTTTTGTCAAGTGATAATCATTCGGGGTTTTCAAATACCCCACGATAGTCTTTGTGTCACAGATATTAGTGAGAGTACAGAATAGAAAATGAGATTTAAGTCAAAGACAATTAGCAGAACTTGCGGAGAAGTTTTACGATTACGTAGGTGACGGTGAATATAATTTTAATGAAAAAGATAGTGACTTCTGTCAACTCCACCTGTTAATAGGCTTCCGAGAGATCCATTTTGAAATGGAACAAAACTTAGCAATACGACCAATACAGAGTAAAGGGTAATTCCTTGAATTAAGTCCAATCCTACTTGGGCAATAGACAACAAAGAGTGTGTATTCGCAACAGCCTTCAAAGTAGTAAATCCACCATAATTACTAAATATATTGTGATAACGCAAGGGAGTATTATTGGTCATTTGCCCTTTGTTAACTATATAAATTTCAATAATGATCAAATACTTACCTTTTGGTAGGGGGACAAGCAATAGTTATAAAAACTGTGACAATTTATTCAAAAATACAAAGGAGTGGAGTGGAGTGGAGTACTGAGGAACAGAAGAAGATCAAGTGACAATAGAATGTCATTGTCAAGGCAAGCTTGATTTAACATAAATCACATTAAAATTTAGGACAAAGGACCCCGCATACTTTGTATGGAAAAATGGTTATCCATCAAATTTCTCGAATTTTTGTAATTACGTTGATCATTCTGATGAGATGTTTCAATGGGCGCAATACGATTCTAAAACTAGTTTCCGAGATACAGGGTAAACAAATCAAATACTAGAAACTTGGAAAGAACACCACGAAGAAAACATTAGTAATATGTCGAAAAAGAAATCATGAAATATAGTTAAAGAGGAATGTAATGAACATTCATGCCAAGAAATCCGCAGATAAGAAATGGAAGTGGCTATAAATAAATTTAACATCTGAACAGCTAGTGCGGAGGTTGAAGTAGCTCCAAAGCTGACAAAATGGTTAGGACAAAAAAGAAAAGAATCTCCTATGCAGATAGGCATGGAAAAGTCAAAAAATCCCCAAAACCTTAGAATCTAACCTTATATAGCCAATACATAAAAAGGGACCAGACACTGTGCAATAATTGTAGACCAAAATGCTTATCCCAAACTAGCTTAAAAATCTATACGAAAATAATATTGACCCAATTAAGACGATGCGTATAATGCAAATTAGAAAAGGAGCAAGTAGTTGATACGTTTAAATTTTGTCGTTGTGCAAATTTAGTTACAGAAACTTTAATATATAAATATTCGTTCAATTTAACATTATTGTGACTTTAAATGTGTATTAGGAAATCCAGTGTCATCTATTTTCGGAAATTGTTTATCATATCGTGCAACTATAAACAAACGTCAAAGTATTTATTTTGTCCCCGTAGTGTTACTTCGAACGCACTACCCCTGATACATATCTTTGTCACGCGTCTATGCGTATGTTGATCTGTGGCGTATAACTATCGCAACGCTATTGGCTCTGACATCTCGAATGTATTCTGATTGGCTGGCTGGATTGAACACGAGGGTTTTAGTTTGTCTGTGAACATTCATTGTTCGTTCGGTATTTGATGGTGTAAGCCGTTGAAATTTTATATCATATGTTCGGATGAAATAATTAAATATTTCACCTTATATTAAGGGATGACCGACGTGTGAAACATATTTCCCGGGTATCGCGAAGATTTTTTTCGAGTTATTGGAGATTATAGACCCGTAGGAATACCAATTTTTTGGGACCCGAGATTTCAACACGATAGATGTTTTTTTCATGGTGTAATTTCAGTCAGATGTTAATTTGCATACAAAAACTTGTGAGAGGGAAAACATAATTTGAATAGGCCTTAATTACCACATCTAGGGTGATAACAGCCCTATATTAGGGCCCGATCTGGCCAATTGGGTTTTTTCTCTTCTCTTCTTTTTCTTTCTCTTCTCTTCGTTTTTTTCGTTCTCTTTCTTGGTTTTGGGTTTATGTTATTAATTTAAATAACCTCAACGTGGGATACTGTTTGGGGGAAAACTTTGGAGTTCTACCGTTGACTTAAAGAGTACGATATGGGTTCGTGAAGCTTTCTACAGGAGTAGGAGTTGGTAGCCACCGCTAGTAGTCATCGTATAACACATTCTGGATTTCACACAAGTTTTACACTTCGATTTGTTTATGTAAAGTACATTTTGCCTACAATATCAGTCGGTATATGTTGTAGATCATTGATTTGTCCGTTACTGTAAGCATCTTGTGGTAGTCAGTTTATGACCATACTTATGTTGATCAAGTATTAACCACTATGATCAACATATAATATTAGATTATAGCTGTCAAATCACTCATAATTTGGATTGGTGATAACTACACCCATTGTAAGGTTAGGTAAACGTTACTGTGGCTATTCAATTTAAACATTTTGAGTTATTCGAGTTGGTGGTAGTAAGTGTATGAGATCATATGACATTATTGCGCCATATTATATTTTAATATTTTCAAGTTTCATATTTATTTGCGTGAACGCTATTCGGTGCCATAGATACGTATGGTATACTGTATTGATTTAACTCTATAGTAGATTCGAGACTCAAGTATACATTTGTTTCATTTTTATCAGGTAATTGAGTACTCGTTTGAGAAATTTCATTTGTATGTGAATACTGGTTTGTACATATTTATACCCAACGAACAATCCAGGCTGTAACGTAGGATTTCAATTGGAGGAATTATTGGATTTTACTTGGGGGGTTATATAGGATTTTACTAGGGGTGGTTTATAGGATTTTAAGGTGCCATTGGGTACTTGAGAGTACAGCCTGTCATAACTCTTCCGTACAAATTGTGGTACTCAGGGACTGAGTTACTACTGGGGAGGGATACATTGGTTTTAAAGGTACGGGATATATATTTTTGCTTGGGATATTTGTATATATATTTGTAAATAAATTTTTTTGTATATCATTTCACTTACCTGTGAAAAATTGTGGTTAGGATTTCTGGGATTTAGGACATTTGGGGAAATTTCTTGTAATTTTTGTAAGTTTATTATACACTCGTACGTAGGAGTGGTACTATCTTGACTTTGTAAGGTTTACTTGACAAAACTAAGTCACTTATTAAACTTGAACTTGGGTAAGTGACATCTGTCTTTAATTTCTCCACCTATTTGGTAGTCTTAGGGTGGAAAAACTTGTGTAGGTAGTTGTCAGGAGGCAAGATTGTCTGGCGCCCTTTTACATTTTATAGAGTCTTCGAACAACGTATCCCCCGTCTCCGCAAGAGTTAGACGCAACGCCTAAAAGCGCAAATATGCACCGAGTTTGAGGTTGAAGAATCTTAGTGTGAATAACGGTAGGTGGCATAGTTTCTAGATCAGGATAACAAGAAAATAATAATATATTCATTTTAATAAGGCAAATTGAGAATACAATAGAAGCAGAAGAAGAAACTTTAGGCCTGCACAATCAAGATCTTTCAAAATGGTTTCAAGATGAAGATGATGTTTTTGTATCATTTTAGAAAAAATTAAAATGTCATCCACATAATGAATGAATATGTATTTAATATTTTATTTAGTGCCCTCACTTATGAGCTACATGCACTTTATACACCAAATGGCACAACACAAAATCTATAGATTTCTGCATCTGTAGAGAAAGGTGTATCATCTCTACTATCCTCTTGCAATGGAATTAGCCAAAAACTATGTTTTAGGTCCAATCTTGAAAATATAGATGTTTTTGTTATACGTCCCAAAATAGATTCAACTGGCATAGGTGCTTCATACTGAGGTTTTGAAAATTTATTCATATTTCTTGCGTCTAAGCAAAGTCTTAACTCTCCATTTTTCTTAACTACCACAACAATAGGATTAATGTATTGTGAGTTGCTTCGTTCTAGTATTACGTTTCCGCCCAACCTATCTAATATGCGAGAAAAGTATTGGTTTACCCACAAAAAAGTTGAAATTTTAATAAAAAATGTTGAGTTATTTCTACGTTTTTTATCAAGAACAACACGAAAAAATGGTTTTACAAGAAAAATCCTGTGTGTATGTCGTCGTCGTCGTTGGCCACTTTCCGTTACATGTTTTGTTAGCACGATACAGCCTCCGGAGTGCAACAAGTCACCAATTTTATGATTGAATATTGTCCAGGACATCCCACAGATGAACCCTATTGATTTTTAGCTCACCATAGCCAATACAACGGGTGCTATGGTACTTGAAGTACGACATTTTTGTCATTTGTTGAGAAATTTCAGTTTGTTAGCACGATACAGCCTCCGCAGAGCAACAATTCACCAATTTTATGAATGCGTATTATTCAGAATATCGCACAGATTAATCCTATGGATTTTCTGCTCACCAGAGCCAGTACAACAGGTTCTATAGTACTTTAAGTACGACATTTTTTGTTATTTTTGGAAAAATTTCAGTTTGTTATCCCGATACCGGAGTATATGCAAGTGACCATTTTTATAATTGGATATTATTCAGAGCGTCTCAAAGATGCACCTTATGCATATTTAGCTGACTAAAGCCAGTACAACGAGTGCTATGGAATTTTCAGTCTGTTAGCACGATACAGCCTCCAGTGTGTATACAAGTGACGATTTTTATGATTGAATATTTTTCAGGGCGTCTTATAGATGAACCTTATTGATTTTTAGCTGACCAGAGCTAGTACAACTAGTTCTATGATACCTGAAGTGCCACATTTTTGGTCGTTTTTTGCAGATATTTCGGGTTGTTAGCACGACACAGCCTCCGGAGTGTATAGAAGCGGTCAACTTTATAATTGGATATTTTTCAAGGTGTCTCTCAGTTGTACCCTATTGATTTTCAGCTGACTAGAGCGAGTACAGAGGGTCCTATAAATCCAGATATACTACATTTTTGGTTACTTTTGGAAAAATTTCGGTTTGTTACCACGATACATCCCCCGAAATGTATACAAGTTACAATTTCATGATATAATATTGTTCAGGGCATCTCATAGATGCGAAAAAGTTAACTTTAATCTTTAAAACCATTTATTTTAGTTTACAATAGTTCTTTTATGCATTTTCTCACTTGGTCTTTATGTGGATTAGGATATGTTTTAATATTTTTATTCACTTCTCTTTTATGTACATAATCTTTTGCAATTCTATTTTCTTTTGAAAATAAATTACTATATTTATCCATTAAAGCTTTTATTTCTTCTTTGTACATATTACTAATTCTTTTTAACTCTTCTTTCAAGATTATTATTTCAAAGTTAATCCACGTTCCATCCATTTTTAATTTTCTTTCTTATAGATTTGTTATGGCTTTATGTTTTTCTAGCTCATCACATCATATTATTAATTCAGTTTCAATAGTCGGAGCCATTAATACTTGTAAATTGAATTCTTTTACCTCAATTTTCGGGTTTATATTCATTGATCTATTGATTTCACATAATTTTTGGCACTTAGCACCAATTAAATAAATTTTTGGAATTTTAATATTATTATTTATTGGATTATTCAATTTCTCAACAAAATTTTGATTGATTATTGATGCTTCTGATCAAGTATCAATGAGCAATTTAGCTCCTAAAATGTTAACTAACCCATTTATTATAATTAAACCATTATTCCCATTTGTGCCTATATCATTCTTTTTTTATCTAATTTATTTTTGATCTAATTTTCTTTGGTTTTTGACAGGGAGAGTTGTATTTGTGTTTAAGCACGCTCCATATTATGCTTATACCTTTCTGATATTCATTCGGTTATATTAAATTATAATAAAGTAAAAAAAAAAATCATGTAATTAGGTTAGTAAACCTGTATGGTTTTTAAATAAATAAATGAATCTACAAGCAAATTCAATTGATACGTTCAATTACACATATTAGTACAACTGCGGTTGTATTATTCCCTACCGGAGACTTCACCAGGTTAGAGGGAATCTTCAGAAAACCTGCAACACCGACCTACTGAAGGGAGTTTCGCTGGGATTTTAAAGGGCAGAGCTATCACTTCCGACGGAGGAGTGAGGGCAAAGTGAGCAAGCTTGCCTATGCTTGTGATAGAGCAGGTGTGTCTGTAGAAGAGTGGGGTAAAGTCGCGAAGAATTTCATCTACTATGTTTTGGGATGAAGGGATGACATTCATAATGGTAATGTCGATTAGGATTTTATAGTCTGCGGTGAGCTTAAGGTTTTCCAGTATAACTGGAGCGGTTTCTTGTGGGTTTTTTGGGATAGCTAGCGTACCCTAGCGCTATTTGTTAGGGTGGAGGTTACTTTAGGGCCAGATTGGCAGCAAGATGGACAGATCGGCTTAGATCTGCAGGATTCGTTCTCTTTCTAAGTCAGCCATTGGAGCAATACGGGGTGTTGGGTATGGGGTATTGGGGCAACATGGGAAAGTGGGTCTTCGTTTTGGTATCTATGTTTATAAATAGGTACGTGACTAACATGGTTTTACTTTTCAGATAAAACAAACAAATAAAACAAACAGCTATAGATAACGTATTAAGTAATGAAATGGGGGCTACAGAAGAAGCCGCTTCAGACTACTTTGGGGCGATATGTTAAGAAAGTGGAAGAAGGTGGTGAAGTTATAATTGGTGTACCTTTGGGCCCTAAACAACCTATATTTACATCAAAAGAAGAAGACGAAATGTTGGCATATCTAAAATATATGGAAGAACGTCTTTTTGGATTGACAACTCTCGATCTGAGACATCTAGCATATCAACTGGCTGTGAAAAATGATGAGGCGTACAATTCTAATACTGACAAGCAGATGGCAGGGGTTGATTGGCGCAAAGGTTTCTTAAGGGGTCATCTAGATTTATCCATTCGTAAGCCCAAAGCCACATCTCCAGCTAGAGCAATGAGATTTAATGAAGTGGCCGTTATTAAACTCTACCAGTTGCTTGGAGCGATTTATGACAAGCATAAATTAACTCCTGACAAAATATATAATTGTGACGAAACTGGTATTTCTGTTGTATCTAAAACTATGAGCAATACATTGGCCATGAGAAGACGAAAACAAGTAGGCTCGTTATCATCTGCAGAAAGAGGCTAGACTATTACAGTAGAAATATGTTTTAACGCTGCTGAAACCTGCATGCTTCCAGTGATGATTTTTTCCGAGACAACGAATGAAACCTGAATTGTTAGATTACGCAACACCATCTCGGCTGTCCCATTGCAAAACACAGGAACTACATTAACATTACAACGGAAAAAATCGACTTTTATAATAAATTTTGTGCCCCAGAAAATGAATGAAGATCTTCTTCTAAAATTTGAATGGTGTTTGAGAATAAACATTGGCATTGTTTTTATGACGATTTCAAGAGAATAGTCCATCAAATCAATAGTTCGGCAGCTAAAATATAGGTTTTGCATGATATGTTTTCAAAAATGTATGAGATAATACTTTATCAAAACACAGTAATTGACTTTGCTTTGTTATGAAATAAGAAAATTAGCTGTTAATGAAACACAGTAACTAACTGCTTTGTTTTGAAGTAAGAAAATTAGCTTTAGCTGTTGGAGTTTTCGCAACATCAAACATATTATAAACAAAACAGAAACTCGTAAAATATGATTTTGATTCTTTATTTCAAAAATAAACTTAACAAAATACTTTTAAAATTACAAAAATAACTAACTTTTATAATTTTCTTAACGGAATGGGCACAAGTATTCAAAAATATTTATCTAACCAATATCAAAAATTAAATCAAGTGCAATCCGCATATTTAAATATCAGAATCTATATCTGCGAATTCTTGTTCAGCACTGACCAAGTCCTTAGAAGCTTCGGATTCTGGCATTGTTTCCCAGAACACCTTTCTGCTAGTGGGCATTAGTGGTACCAGATCTTTGAGAAGTTTTGCTTTTTTGGATGCTGCAATGCCACGGGTGGGAAGAGTTTGTGGCCTAATAGTCATAGGGCTATGCTTTTTTTGTATAAAATCCAACACCTTATATTCATCTGGAAAATCTGTTTTATATTGCATACACTGGATTCCTTTTCTGAAACAGACTACAACTAATTCATTCAGAAGAAAAGTCTTCAATAGATCATCATCTTGCTTTCTTGCAGTTATTTTCTTATTTGGCCACATGTGAAACTTATTTAAGTGTAGAACTTCTAATTTTGTTCTGGATTATTCGACGGCTTCTACCAATTCCTGGAAATCATATATGTTCCTCTTCCGTAAGAGTTTCTGCTCGATATTACCGTGGATGCTGTCTGCGCTCATATGGGTATGGCCTTTGGTGAGATATCGAATCACAATTTTATTCGGATCAGTTACACGATTCACTTGAGTCACAATTGAGGTGTACAGAACCCAGTTCTTACTCTGAGCAGTACAATTATCAGCCTAAACTACAAAATCCACAGAATCCCTTTCCTTCTTAATTACTTTGAACATAGCATGAACAAGCGCTTCAGCTCGGCGTCCTCCTAAGGCTTCGTGCCATAGCACACAGTAACTTTTATTAGAGTGATTTTTGCCTAAATTGGCAAACGTTTGATTGAAAACCACCAGTCGACTTGTGAAAAATGCAGTCTTGATTTGAGGCATTTGAGGGTAAAATAATAATTTTTTGTAAATTCATAGAGTAAACCGGTTTATTTGTTGAGCATGCATCTTCTGTTGTTTCATCTGAGTTCTTTTTATATTCGAAATTTGCTTTTGCAGCATTGGCACGGTGTACATCGAATTTATTTTGGATGTTTTCACTATCTTCGTTTTCCAAAATGATTCTTAGAGAAGAACACTCTTCACAGGCATGCATCCGACTTGGGTGACGAAGAAAAATATTAATTTTTTTCATAACTTGCCTATAAACCTCAACTTTACATATATTCGGATATTTTAATACAAAATCATCGTACATGATTTTAATTGCGAGGTCTCTTGGCAAATATCTCACATTAGGAGCATTTTTCCTTCTATAATGACACACGCAAGGCTGAAACGATTCAATGTGGTTTCTTATTACATCTCGGTCAACTTCCGATCTATAGCATCCTCCTCTACACTCTTTCACTTGATCTCCGCATGGGTCGCTTTCATTGTGTGAACTAATTCGGTTATAACTGAATCACTAGAATATCCTAAAGTATTTAGGAACGTCAGTCTGCATATTGCTATTTCAGTATAATCTGCAAGTGGTAGAGTAAAATCCCGTAATTCAGATCTTGGATGTTCGGCTGAAGCGCTCCTTCGTTTTACTGGAACTAATGTTAAATGTTTGCTCAACCACTTGCGTCTGCTTGTGTAGTCTAAATTCCAGTACTTGCTCCAGATATCCTGACGATGTTCTTTTGTGAGACTTTTACACAGTTTTCTACATTTACCCCCACAAATAGCATAGGATGCATCTTTTTGTTTCTATTGATTTTTTCCACTCCTCATGGCCTTCTTCCATTTATTTTTAATTCTCCGGTACTTTTCTCTTCTATACCTTCTTCATTGTTCAGGTTTTCCTGAACAGTGTTGTTATGAAAAAATTTAACATACACAATTTTTGAGTTATGAACTGGAAAATAAATTTTACCACTAAACCGTCACGTTCAAGCACCTTATTAGTAAAATTCAAAACTTCCGTTTCATTTTGGCCATCTCCTTCACATCTTATATGTTACTGACTATTATCACACTTTGTTTCGCTCTAAAAATGGGTTAGTGTTAATATTGTTAACAAAAAAAATTAACAAATTGAACAAAGATAATCCCACTGAGGAACTTAACATTTTTATATTGTTAAGTTATATCACTTACTTTTTGTTCAAAAACGGATATATTTTCCTTGGAATGTGATATTTTTACTCCTCTTATACTCTTAGATTCCACAACGTTATCATCGTATTCGCTGCTGCTGTCGCTAGGCTCGTAATCTTTGTCTAGATCACTATCATCAACCGGGCTTTCAAGAAAGTTTTCACGTAAAGAATCAGTAATGTCACAGAATTTCTTCAGTCTGTCTAGGTAAATTTCTTTCTGATCTTTACTTCCAATGTTGCTGGTAAATAATGATGAAGTTTTATACTTAATTAAAGGAAAAAGAGGTGATGAGTCGACATCCTACAACAAAAAAAAATTAAGGATAATATTTCAAGCCAATTTCGTGTTGATATATTTACCTTCTTGGAGCGAAAACGAGCAGAATTAATCAAACGTTTAGTTCGCGAACTGCACGATGTAACAATACTGCTTGGCTACGACATCCTTCCACGACGCTTGGTTTGTCCAGACTAACTTGCACGTGCAGTTAACTTCTAAATTATAATGGTGGGGATACCCCACTTGATATCGAATGCTACAAATTTCCCACTACAAAACACAGTAACAACAAAAACCGTAACAAAACGCAGTAACTGTGTTTTGATATAGGATTTGATAAATACTGTGTTTTGTACTGGTAAAATAAGTTTCAGGAAAGCAGTTACTGTGTTTTGAATGCATTATATTTTCATTATTTATTGTACGATTTTAGTTCGAAAAATACCGAAATGTTCAACAAAACACAGCAACTACAAAACCTGATAAACCTGTGCTTTGACCAAAATGTTAGTTACTGTGTTTTCTTATGGGACAGCCGATCTATTGAAGGTATTGACAATGCTCGAGGGTGGATAACTACTGAAATATTTTTGACTTGGTTCAAAAAGTTTATCAGATTTTACGGAGCTACTCCTACTAATCATGTGTTGCTGCTTCTGGATGGGCATGTAAGTCACATTCAAAATTTGATAGTAATTAATCTGGCACGTAAAAATTGAGTTCTTAAACTTTGCTTTCCCCCTCAATGCACACATAAAATGCAGCCATCAGATGTGGCATTCATGAGACCACTGAGGACATATTATGACTATGCTGCTTCGGCCTGATTGAGATCACACCCTGGGCGTGTGGTAACTCTATTTCAAATAAGTGATATAATTGGAAATACATACGTTCAGGTAAGTGCAATACCGACTGCAATCAACGCATACAGAAAGTGTGGCATATAGTCGTATAATAAAAATAATTTTACGGATGCCGATTTCATATCTGCTACAACTACTGATATACAAAATATTGAAAACTCGTCGGGTGTAGAACAACAGAGAGTTACAGAAGCCGAAAGGCCTCAGTACGAGGTAGTTACATCTGTGCCTTCAACCACTGTATTTACGACTGTATCTTCAACGGCTACAGCATTCCATCCTGGAGCAGTTACAGTAAGACATGATGTTACAACAGAATCATACACTCCAGTTCGAATATATTTTAATACCAAATGTAACAAGCAAGTCACACCTACTGCGAGTAAAACACCTGCTCCCGAACCTGAGCCTGAATGTTGTTTTGCTTCTTAATCTCGCATCCGTGCAGTGTGCCCCGATCTTACATCTAGCTTTGAAATTGCGTCTCTTGGTGATATTTTGCCAATCCCTTCAGTTCAACGAACTGAAAAGAGGAAGCATTACCAGAGGGGAATAACCGGCTCTCATTACTTCAACTCCAAATAAAAACGAGCTAGAGGATTTGAAAAAACTGAGGAAAGTATCCAATCCTAATAATCCTCGCCTCAAAAAAAATGTTGAGAAGAAACAAAAGACTAAAGTTGCAGCCCAAATGAGTAATAACAATGATGCAGATACAATTTATCTCTATTGTAATGATGAAAATCATGCTTTTCTGAAATCATCCTATTGAATCATTTATTAAAAAAAATGCGATAAGTTAATCTCCCAAATATTATGCCAAATTGTAGTTAGATTAATAATACATCGTGCTATGAATAAATAAGAATAGTAAATGAAATTGACTGTCTCGACCCTTACTTCGTGGAATATGCTCATATTAGTGTTTTTAAATGAAACTCAAGTCAGAATCTGACGATGATATTGAACAATTGTCAATTTTTTAGAATTTTCAATAACTTGTATTATATTGTGGAATTAACTAGAGACCTTGAGTTTCATTTAAAAACACCAATAAGAATAATAAACTTGATGATTATAATGTATTTTTTGTATCTTCGTTTCTTCCTCTAATGCGTTTCTTAGAAAATACCAAACTGCACAAGATTCTATAGAGTAAAAAGAACTCCTACATTTGATCTGGAGAAGGTGGAGGAGGGAAAAATATAATCTGATCTAATTAGGTACTAAGTGCTCAATCTGTTTATTGATTTATATTAAAAATAATTAGTGAACTGTGTACGTCCAGATAAACTACAGGCATCGCCTCAACGTCCAATGAATTACCAAATTCATTCTAAAGACCACGAGTGTTGCAAATAATATTTTAGTTTCTTATGATGCGATTTTGAAGGTCTAAATTAAAAATCGCAATGAACAAGTGACTCTTATACCAACACAAACAAAGGAGAAAATGGTCCTTATAGATAATGGTCGACAATATCAATCCAAAAATTGACCGAAAATTATTATTGGAATCGAGTTGCAATTGTGGATGTGAATTTACATTAGCCCATGTGGTTATTATGAAACTTCACAATGTCACGCCTCAAGAAGTTGGCTCCATCAATAACAGTATAAAACTTGAATTTTTCGTCTCAAAATAGTTTAGCAATACAGTATACGGAACGGATAGTCATAGCTACTAAATATTAAAAATGTTGAAAGTTTTATTTCATAACATTCCATCAGTGTTGTTCTCAACATTTACTTTGAGAAACATTTCTGAATGTTCGTCATTAAATTGATCTACCAGTTGCGGAAATTCTAGGTCTTTTAATAATATTTTCCAATCCAGCAGAAGTTCTTGTATGTCGTAAACAAAGATGTATGTAAACGTTTCAGAGTATGGTAAGCGATTATTTGGATTAGACTAATTACACATATTCATGGGACCATCCAGTCCTAAAATTGAATGACGTGTTACCCACAACATATTCCAAACAAACAGCCGCTTAGATTTAGAATCCACTAACTTCGTAGAAAAACACAATTCATCTTATTGATATTGTGAACTTGCTCTCTCTTCCTCTCTCTTTTTCTCTCTCGATACGGTCCTGAATTTGAATTATAACAAGCGTTATATTGTATTTAGGGAAATCGTATGTTGAGGACATTATGTCGTTAAGTGAGATTGTAGTATTCATGAGACGGTGATATGCGAACTATCTGGCGCAAATCCAACATACTGCCTCAACGAGGTCGTTATTAAAACAGTCAAAGTGATGAATACCATCGGATTTAGTCGGCGGCGAGTCGAATGCCCATGCCACAACTTCCTCAGGTCCTCCATATATTCAAAACAATGGTGAAAATTTATCAGAAGATCTGTACGGTCAATTTGAACGTCTCCAACCATCCACTCTCACACGGTGACTAATGGAGACGCATTTCATAATTGAATTGCATCCTCTAGTTAAGTGCCCGTTCTCAGTCTGTACCAAGTTCATGGGATAAGTCGAGTGGAAGTTATTGTAGTCGCGCAACACATTGTCTTCTAGGTGACGTTTTTGCTTGTCTATAAATCACGCCGACGCCGACAGCGTTCTATTTGACTCGCTGATTACGATTATCATTTATTCTCTCTACTTGTATTTCGTTCTCGTATTTCTAGTCTTAGCGCCTCTGCTACTGCTAATCGTTTTGCTTTTGTTACTGACAACTTGCATTTGGGTTAACCAGTGCTGTGCGAAACTGAAGTCAAACAACACTTAATATATTTTCGCTCAATTAACACTTGTCCTTAAAAAGTTTCATGTAAATTAGTTACTTATTTGAAAGTACTGAATTTTTATCGTGAAAGTTTGATATATTGGTAAAACAATCTCATTACTTTGTTCCATACAATTTGTAAATTTGCTTTTTTATAATTTTCACATATACTCAGTGACATAGAAACCCGAACACCCAGTAAAAATTATTTAATTTCGATAATATTTGGCAAACATATAAGAGAGTTGTTAATATGTAAATGCTTGAAATTTCACTCTAATCGGACAAGGATAATCAAAGTTTCTGCTCACTAACTATAATAATGGGGAGAAACTCCACGATTTCTTACACATTCCCTAATGTGTCCGGGCATACTTATAATCAGGCGATCAATATTCTCCTGGGGTATACCATTGCCTGCCACCTCTATCGCATGTCAAAAAGCCATCAGAGTTTGAGGACGCTGTAATTTTTTTAACCTTCTACCGATTATATCTCACACATATTCCAGGATGTCCTCCCGTACTCCAATATGGATATGAATGACAAAAGACACTGTTCTGTAGCCTTCCTCCATATATTTCAATCTTTCGATAAAGTATGACACAGCGGACTGCAAGTTAGACTTAAGAGGTCACTCTCCCATCACAACTATCAACTCCCCAAATCATGTTTGACACTTCCCTGTGTACGGGGCAATGAACGTACTAGTATCCAACAGATCCACGCTGGCGTTCCACAAGGAAGCGTCCTAGGGCTTATTTACACTACATCACATATTGATCCGATGTGGGCTTCATACATTCTACAATCTACTCTAAATAAAATACAGGATTTCTTGAAAAAATGAAGCATCAATAAAATCGATATCCGTAACAATTTTCAACTGCCACGAGCAGAAGATACAAAATACGTATAATTTATTTCAGAAAGGCGAACAATAATAAAATGGGAAATTCCGTCCAGTTCAGCTCGATTTCGGTGTCGGCCATAGGCGTAGGTCTTGAAATAGTTATGTTTGTAGCATTAAAATTTCAAGTAATTGCTTAGGAGGATTAGGAAAGGTATGTATTCTGGTCTGAAGTTTCAAAATCGAAACAATGTATATGGATTAGTTAGATAGTAGATTACACAGTTACGTTTTGCATTTAACAGAGACAGTTTAACCTTCTGTTAGGCGCGTCCTTGTTTGTAACTCTCTTAGTCACGCTGGAACTGCCTGTCCCATATTTACAATGTAACCTACTATTTTTGTTGTTTTTAATAAATTTAGGCTCAAATTGTTCTTCAATCGGTACGTTATTAAGCATACTAAATTTATGAATATAAACTGCTAGGAATGAATAATAATCTTTAATTTTATCTCAATTTAATTGACTGTACATTTGTTATTATAGTTTCGAATTTGTGAATTCCTCCAGGTTCTGAATAACTACAGAATTTCTACAGAAATATTTAGAGTACATACCTCAAACTGGTATTTCGATTTTTTCGATTGTTAGCTTTCCTTTCTGGATATACCTACACTCCATAGAAGTACCGGAAATGGCTACATTATTGACATTCATCTTGACTATTCAAAGTCGAATACAGACTTGAATACTATTTTATTATAACTGTTTCTGACTTATATAAATCCCTACAGTAATGAGTCCATTGGGATCAAATATTTTATAGATTCATTGTTCCTCGTCCATTTTAGGAAAATATGAGTTAAATTATTTTTGATGGCCATGATCAAGATTTTGCTGTTTCAGAATTATTTAAGAGAGTTCCTGTTATTCCTGGGAGTGTTTCCAGAGAGGTTCCTGTAATTGAAGTATAATTATAAATTAGTGGCGCAATCATTTTGTTCCTAAAAATCTCACATCAATATGCTCTTTCTTCTGGACTTTTTTTTGTAATTTTGCTTGTAACATTGAAAATTTGGATTTTGTAATCACACTGTTTTGATGATTTGATTACACTAATGTCGCTTATCGTACAAAATAGTTGTCTGTTCTGAGCTTACGTTGATGATTAAAACGTATCCATATCAATAGTCTCAACCACACAACTTTGATGGAATATAAAACTATTAGGTATAGACAATAATAACAATTCTAAAGGGATGAGTTATTCATAATGACATTGTAATTCTAAGAAAAATTACAAGACATCTTGAACATCTTGGAAAAATACACCTTCATCAATGTGTCGCCCCATTATAGCAAAATATGACCCTTAATAGTCCCTACTACGTGTTGCTCTATATTAAATTTCTATAACCAATCAACTCTACTTTTTTGATAATTCAAAGTCGTGATACTTTTAACACTAACACATGCTACCGAATTTAGGGTTTCATGTCCACTTCATCCTAATTAAAAATCCTAAAACTGAGTTCATCATAAGTAAATTGATTGATTTCCTTATTGTTTCCACCAATTTGCAAGTCCATGCAATGTCTTGGTGAAAGAGCAAGTTTGTATTTGCCATGTTAGGCCGCCGACTGTGGTGTCGGATGCTTTGTCCGTCTTTAGTCCTCTCCCTTCGGTTGAAGTCTTTTTCAACTCGGCATAAATTTAGGACTTAGTTATCTCTTGTAACTTCTCATTAGATTAGATTACATTTTGACGGGACTACAAAGCACTGAAAGCTAAGTTTTATTGTGCCCCTCCTATCAGAGCTATTCTCGCTACTACTACAGCTCGCCTTCCAGTTCCAGGGTTCTAATGACCTCTAGTATTTGGGACGGCTTCAACGAGGTTAGATCCCCACTCTTACAAGTTTCTTGTCCGAAACATTTCTTGCGTTGGCTTGCAATGGCGAGGCATTATAGAACTAGGTGATCCGGAGTTTCATCCTTCTCCTCTCAGAATCTTCATTCGTCAATTTCTTCTAGACGTATTCTCAGTAGGTGCTTCCTAAAGCGGCAGTGTCCTGTAGGAAGGCCGGAATGAGATGTAGCTTATTTTTACTGTGGTCCAAATATTTTTTGGATCTAGCAGTGTCAAAGTTCCGCAGGAATGTTCCAGCCCGGGAAGGCACTGCCAGAGTGCATTTCTTCGTATTCCTCTTTCTTCCGAAACACTTTCTTATATGAACATTTTCCTACACCACAGAAAGGCTTGACAATCAGATTGGATCGATATGTCACATTTCTGATAGTTTCTTTGTAGGTTCATTTCCACGCATCTTTCGATCGCAAGTATTTCTGCCTGAAAGACGCTCAGAAAGGAGCCTAACGATAATGAGTATCTGGTGCCAGGCCCCAATACTCCAGCGCCTGCTCCAGTGGTGGTTTTTGAACCATCTGTATACCATCTAATAATGTTTTCTTGGAGAGTTTGGGTGGTGTATTCCCTTTCCCAGTCTCTCCTCTTATTTAGCATATTAGTGAAATTCTTTTCGATACTTACTTTCTTGATCATTTCGTCACTGGGAAGATTCGCTGATGAGATGTATTTTGTTAGAGAGGACCAGGCACCCTGATTTTTAATACTCTCATTGCCTAAACCTTCCTTAGATATTCTAAGAATTGCCTCTTGGACAGATCTTTCTATCACCAGATGTAGAGGTGTGAGATCTGTAATGATCTCAACTACCCGAGCTGGACACGTTCTCATAGCTCCAGTGATGCACACACAGGCAAGCGTTTGAACTTTGTCGAGGGTCTTCCTCGTGCTGTACTGACTCGCTTTTGTATGCCAAACTATTGCCCCATACGTAAGTGCTGGTCTCACAATCATGGCGTACATCCCTCGCAGTATTTTTGGATTACAGCCCCACCTCTTATCAGTTAGATTTCTGCCCGCCATCAAAGCTCATATTGCTTTTCTGCTTTACTAGCAGTTATTTCAACATGCTTATTCCACAGACGCTTACTGTCTAGGGTTATCGCTAGATATTTAACTTCTGATTCCCATTCTATGATTTCTCCGTTCAAGGATATGGATTTCATGGCTGGAAGTGTTCTTCTCCGGGTAAATGGAATTACTATGGTCTTGTTTGGATTAATGTTTAGCCCCACTGACAAGCACCATTGCTCAATGATTCTGAGGCTCTTTGGCAATAAATCACACAAGGTGCTCTCGAACTTGCCTCTGACTATTAGAACTATGTCATCAGCATAGCCCATACATTCGAAGCCAAGCTCCGTTAGCCTGTAGAGTAACTCATCTACTACGAGGCTCCATAGAAGGGGAGATATCCCGCCCCTTGAGGTGTCCCCCGAGTGGCTTTAACTGAGGTGGTTTGATTCCCCACCTGCGTCTCAGCTATCCTTGTCGTCAACAACTCATACATCCATTTTACAATAGTTCCATTTACTCCTCGTCTTTTTAGTTCTTCTTTGACAGACACATGAGTTGTGCTGTCTAAGGCCCCAGATATATTCAAAATAGTGCACATTGCGATTTCTTTGTTGTTCAGAGTTCTCTAGATGAATTCGGTCAGCTGATACAGAGCCGTCTCAGTTGATCGACCCGCTCTGTAGACATCCTGACATTTATGAAGTGGTATATTCTACAGGTTCTCTATTCTTATGTAGTTTTCCACTACTTTCTCCATCGTTTTGTGTAGAAACGATGTTAGACAGATGGGTCTAAAAGACTCGGGGATCAGTCCCCTCTTTTTTCCCTATTTTTGGTATGAAGGTTACCCTTGCCCTTCTCCATTTTCTAGGTATAAGACCATTAGACTGTTTCTTGTAATCTTCAGCAGGTGAGGAAGAATCTCCTCTATCACTTGCTGCAGGAGTGCTGGAAATATTCCATCCACTCCTGGTGATATATATGGTTGAAAGGCACTTATTGCCCATTCCAACCGTTATCTGGTAAATATTTTCTTAGCAATGTCCCAATCTTCCTTGCGGGATTTTCTGTGTAATTCATTGCTAGTTAAGTGCTTGTTGCTGGTTCACTACCTGGAAAGTGGGTTCTAAGAAGAAGAATCGATCGTTCCTCTTCATGTTCAGTGTATGATCCGTCTGGCTTTTTTAGCGACATTGTGGGGTTAGTCCCCCCATTTGCCATGACCTTTTGTAGTCTGGCCGCTGTGTGAGTGGAAGTGATCTTTCCGCAAAAGGCTTGAAAATTAAGGCTTTTGGCCTTCCTAATTTCTTTATTGTACTGAGTAAGCTTCTCATTACAATGGAGCACAATAATTTTCAGATTTTTTTGTTTCCAGGCATAACCATCTCAATTGTTCGATTGCATTCAAAACCAAATCACATCGGTACACACCTCCTTTTCGACATACACCATTCAATCCGTTGCTGAGCTTAAACGGTAGTTTTTCTTATTAAAAAACAGTGTTTGATCAATGTTTGCTAATCAAACGAAATGAGTGAACTGAATGTCAAAAATTTTTGACACGTTTCTTTAGAAGGGTATTACTACCAAAAAACATAAAGTAACAGCATTGACGGTGCCTTCTGTGTGCTAGCCCCAAAACTCAATGATTTATGTAATAGATGGACGTTTAATAATTAGATGGGTTTATTGAGGGTACCTGTCATTTTATTTGCCAACAATTGGATTCACTAAAGGAAAGTTACCTATTCATTTTGTATGCTTGTTCCAGTTGCTATACCTATTCTTGTTTGATATTAATGTAAAATGTTCTACATAATTAGATTCTAATTTCATTTTTAATTTATATGTCCATCCGGTATCGTTTGTACATAATGAAAATCCCTCCTGCAATTTTAATACAATGCCTAGAATGCATTTCACAAATAACTGTCTCGTAAATATCACTATTATGTGTCTAATTAATTAATTCAACCGACCGACCGAGACTAATAATTAGATCCCCAAGATTGGTAGTAAAATTTGTAGAGCGTAAAATAAAACAATGTACGGTGGTGACAAAACTCGCTTGTGGGCCATAAGAATAAGAAAAGTGGGCGGCTAATGACATTTTATGACATCCATAATGCCGCGCTCAGGTGTTCGGACTCCCAAGCAGGCGATAACAGGGATAAGCAACGTTCGTAGCACGCGTTCCACCTAATCTGGTTGGTAGTTCATTGCAGAATACGATATATCGTGAAATATCATATCCCAGTGTCAAACCCAATGGTAATGATTGGCATAAATTTTGCATAATGAAAGCACTTTGTGTACTGAATATGTAAGCCTTACCCTGCCGCCAACAATTCCGGTTGTAATAAAATGCAAAGCCTCGCTTCTATTCTTCGGGTTATTCCTTATTTTCAACAGAAATTCAATTTACAATAAAGTTTGTAGAGTGAACCTAATTTCTACTTTAGGGTAAACATCGCAATAGAAGTTGTGTTTGCTTTCTATCGAGTTACGAGGCATACTAAAAAAATTCTCATATCGTCGCCTCAGAGCAACACTAGGACATCTAAAAAAATTGTGATTTTCGCATATTTGCATATAAGCAGGCACATAAAATGCCTTCAAATAATGCAACACTTAGATATCCTATAAAAATTCATCTTAATTTATTATAACACATATCCTAGGGTTACACAGGTTTTAAAGTTCATTGTTTGTTAGTGCAACTGTAGGATAAGATAGTATATCCTACTGTTTCACCGAAGTTTTTAACTTACAAATAAACATAACCTACTGTTACCCGCATAACACTGAATGCTTACAGATCTTTTCCGGTCAGTTCGTGAGTAGCTGTCGATAAAAATTGATGTGTTTCTGTAGTTTTCGTATAGTTTTGAAGCCTATACTGATTAACAAGTAAGTAATGTGTTTGAGTCGCACAAGGAAAATGAACGAATTGACAAGGACCGAACGTATTTTACAAATGGCTGAAAGAGGTTCAGATTCTGACGACAAATCTACGGAGAAAAATATAGCAGCAATACGTAACCTATAAAATTTGAAATTAACTGTATCGACCCTTACTTCGTGGAATCTGCTCATATTAGTGTTTCAAATGAAACTCACGGTTTCTAGTTATTATATTGTGGAATTAACTAGAAACCGTGAGTTTCATTTAAAACACTAATATAAAATATGTATGCAGTTATTCTAACACCGAATTACTAGGCTCGCTTCAGTAGAAACGATGGATGCAAATGTTTAATTATTTATCTGTATATAGGGTGTTAAAATTACCTAACTGCTTTTCTTCAAATCAATTTATAAAATTTAGTTTCTTTCCAATGGTGTCGGTACTAGCATGTTTATGATTGCCTTTGTCCTGTTATATCAGTTAACTACTGTTTCTTTTTTAGACCTGGTATCATTATCAGTTGATAGTGGTGCAGCTCTGGAAAACAATTCTGGAGAAAAAAACCAGTTAACTGCAGAGTGGATTCAAAATAAGAATTTTAGTTTTGGAACGTATAATGACCCATCATTATATTATTATTGTCCTGCTCCAATTATTGTTCAAAAAGAAATCGAAAATGATTCATTATCAGCTGCAAATATCAACATGAGTACTCATAAGGAGTTCACGGTTTTAACAAGCGTGCCAGTAAACGACAACGAGAAAGAAAACGTGAAACCAGATAGTGAGTAAATTAGAATTCCATTTTCAATTAAACTTAAAGGTTAAACATTGATGCGATTATCTTAATTCAATTGAATTTCCAACGGATTTACTCACTTTTTGTTTAGTTTAGATATTATAGGGTACAATATGAACCTATGTACCTGTGTAATAATTGAATTTTTTCTTATTATTTTAGATGCTTTGGAAGATCACCAATAGGTACCTAATGGGAAAAATTCAACGCATGAAAATGACAATGCAAGCGATTTTTCACAATATGATGACTTAATAGACCCAGATTATATACCCAGTGACGGAAGTAATGTAATAGAAAATAATAAAATCATGGAACTAGAACACAATGAGGCAGGGGAAAATTTGGAATATATAGAGGATGAAATGACGCCAAAGAGTGAACTCTTTGAAAGCAGAAAAAGGTTAAGAGATGAGACCAAATGCGGAAGAAATAGGAAAAAGTTTAAAATCAACTCGGGTCAAGAATATGTTTCTAGATTAGGAAAAAAACACGGAGCAAAATCTGTTTTACCTGCTTGTGCACAAAAATGTACTTTCAAATATTCCGAAAAAATATGCGAGGATGATAGGGCAGAAATTTTCAAAAAGTATTACGAGCTAGCCGACAAAACTCGCCCGAGAGAATATTTGTATCGAAACATTGAGAAAATATTGCCAAAAGATGACAAAACATACAAAAAAAATCACTTGTGCGTATTTTTCTAACAGCAGAGATCAGAAAAACAGAGTTTGCAAATTATTTTTCAAAGCCACATTAAACATATCAAATTGTGCGATAGACACTGTTGTGAGAAAGATAACTGAATATGGTTTTCTAGCTAAAGAACAAAGAGGAACAATGCAAATCGGGCCAATAAAATAGGTGATGCTTCAATCCAGGAAGTATTTGATCATATCAATAGATTTCCGAGAACAGAATCTCACTACTGCAGATCATCGACAAAAAAAGAGTATCTAGAAGGATCATTAAACATTAGTATGATGTACAGGTTGTATAAGGAGAAGTGTATAGGTAATAATATGCCGTTTGTGAAACAACATACCTGTCAGGAAATTTTCAACACGAAATTCAATCTTGGTTTTTTCAAGCCAAAAAAAGATCTCTGTTCGGTGTGTGAAGTATACAAAAATTCAAGGGATGAAGAAAAAGCTGCGAAAAAAGAAGAAATGGAGAAGCGCGAGGAAGAAAAGATATTATCGCGCTTAGAAAAGGAAAATGATAATAAATTAGCTTCAGAAAATGAGAATATTTGGCTTTCTGCATTTGACTTGCAAGCTGTGACCCCGCTGCCTATAATGCTCTTTTTACTATAAACGTAAATTAAATGTTTTCAACTTTACTGTTTTCAATATTATTTCTAAGACGGGATTTTGCTACATGTGGCATGAAGGAGAAGCAAAAAGGGGAGCAAATGAAATAGCAACTTGGGTATTCGATTATATAAAGAAGTATGGTATAGGAAATCAGATCATATTATTCTATAGTGATGATTGTTCCGCCCAAAACAAAAACTATGTATTAGTACGCAATAGAATGCTTGGATCTCGAACAGATAATTCACAAGTATTTAATCGTGGGGCATGCTGAGAATTAGGGCGACTCTATGCATTCATGTATACAAAAAGAAAAGAATAGGATTTTGAAAAGCGGACCAATTTACGATCCGATCGAACTCATAACTATTGTAAAAACTGCCAAGAAAAAAGACACTCCATACGCTGTCACTGACATGTCCACAGAAGATTTTATAGACTGGAAGAAGATAAACACAACAATGAAGAAAAATTTCAAAGTAAATGAAAAAGTAGAAAAAGTATCTTGGAATTATATCAAAATAATAATGATTAAAAAGACAGAATCCAACAATATTTTTACAAGACATCCCACGGCGATAAAGAATACAATATTATAGATATAAACAGAAAA
This sequence comes from Galeruca laticollis, assembly GCA_963921935.1. Taxonomy (NCBI): domain Eukaryota; kingdom Metazoa; phylum Arthropoda; class Insecta; order Coleoptera; family Chrysomelidae; genus Galeruca; species Galeruca laticollis. The sequence goes on along the minus strand of OY998180.1, from coordinate 165,603,245 downwards.
AAAGACGAATAATAAAACCAGCAGAGATCCCTTTATTTCCGGCCTATACTGCAGCACCAACTATTCCAGTGAATAAAAAGAATAATGACCTCGTGAGTTTATGCAATGAGAATTTAATTCCTAAAAAACATCACAATTTTTTTATGTCACTTGAAGCAACTTCCAAACACGATAGCGATTGTAACAGTGAATTGAATTAAATAATCCAGTACTCAATTTTGTTGTTTTTATTTTTGAATAAAGCGATTACATAAATTTCTTCAAATTAGAATTTATTAGTTGTTTTTTCTGTAACATAAATTCCCGACATACACAAGGTAAGACTAAGACAAGTATTAGATATCCTAAAATTTGTCATGAAGGTCAGTGTAACAGTAGGACAAATACATTTTTTTCTAAGTTCTAATTTCCCAATGTAATTTATAGTTCGTAACTTTTATTTGTGAGGGTATATTGTACTCTTAATGAAAAAATTATTCAGATTCTTGTATTACTAGCTGCGCTATTATAGCGTTAAAATACTGAGACATTTTAAATTCAATTTTCTGGCAAACAAAGATTTCACACATATCCTAGTGTTGCTCTGAGGCGACGATATATAGAGCAAAATTTTGTCCCAGAGGTTCAATCATTATCTGTTACAAATAATCCATTATCTACATAGATTATTTTTCTTAGCGGTTGAGTGTATATGTGTGAAGAGTTAATTTTGGAACCATAATCTTCGTTCGTTTCATCAGAAGTGAATGTATTACGAATAATTTCAGACGAAATCTTCGATAATATCCCTAAAATTATAAAAAATTTATTTACATTTATTCAATCTAGCTAATTATGCACAATTATTTCAAAATATGTCTAAATGTATCTTTCCACGAAACTAACTCGAATTTTATTGTAATATGAATTTCGAATCTGTACAAAGGTCACAAGAGCTGCATATCAAAGTTTTCTACAAAAGCTGACACGGAAGTGATATTTATTATTATTATTATAAAAGTTCAAACGAGCCGTGGTCAAAGACCTATATAGCTCGAATAGAACATAAAATTGACCAATGATTGCAAAATTTAAATGTACAAAAGTAGTCAGTTTAGTGCAGATGATTTTTAGGCATCATAATTGTTTTTGAAAGAGTTTACTGTTAAAGCGTTAACAACGTTTGATGGTATAGAGTTCCAAATGTCAAACACTCGATTTGATAGGAAACCTTCGCGGCATTTAATACGAAATTGTTGTTTTTTTAATTTGGAGCGGTGTCCACGAAGCCTCTGCTATCGATATTTACAGGAAAAATATGTTACTTATTATTTAAAGCTCTGTAGACTATTATCAAATCACCACGAATCCTTTTATCCCCGAATGCCGAACAGCTTATCAGTCTTAGACGTTGAAATTCCAAGCATTGTGTAGATATATACTTAACAATCGCAATAATTCTTTCCAACACGTCGCACCAATATTTTTTTCCATTTCTAATATCCGCAGGTGATGAGTATTAACAGTCATAGATGTCTCCTATATTTTTTTTTAAATTTACCCAAGTGTTCATATAACTGTTGTATAAAATTGACGTTTCGTGTCTCTTCATTAGCAAAGACAAGTGTTGCCAATCAGATACTCCATTTATTGTAGCACATAGAGTAAATAAGCCAAGTCCTTTCGACTTTTTCTCTATTTGCTAGACTTGTTACAAAGTATTTGCACGAAAACTTTCTCTTATCTTTATTACTAGGAAAGCTAAAACAGATGTCTATCAAGGGCGCACCACGTTTAACCAATATACTAGCTCTCATTGCTGATTCTTTCGGGCCACAAACCGGGGTCGGACGGAATTATATCGACACTAGCCTCATTAAGGCCTTCATCGAAAGTGTCACTTGCAGCAGGTATTTTGGTAGCCCACATTACCGAACTTCTTACACAAGCTAAATTACCTGAAGTGAATTGTTCAAGTGTTGTAGACGAGGATGGTGTCATCGCTTCATCAGGCTCTGCACCAGTAGAAGCTGTTTTGCTGCTACAACCGCCGCCACTTGTTGCAGGGCCTGATGTTACCGTGGCCACCTCTGTTGAAATTTCAGATGGTCCACACACGGTTACCGATATTACGGATTTAGAATTTTCAGATTTGGTCGCATCGATAGTCTCCGTGGAATCTTGATTGTTTAGCAAGAAGTGCATTAAAGAGCCAGCCATTTTTTCCCTTTCTTGTAGTCTCAGTTTCTTTTACTCGCGAAAGTTTGCATCGGGAGGTCTCTTTCTTTTATTCTGAAAAAACAAATAAATAATTAGTACTCATGGAAATTAGGAATTAACTTCTAAAGTAAGCACAATAATAAGCAATTTATTCGAGCCTTCTCGGCTTGAACCCTTTCAAGAATGAAGGCAGGAAGAATATTAAACTAATTTGATCTCATAGCCCTTAAAAAATCGTACAAAATGGTTTTTTAAAAAGATTGATAGCATAAAAACTAAGCGAGTTATGGATAAAAAACCAATTACTTTTTTAAACACTTACATGACATTTCAATTAATAAATAGATATTTGGGTGAAAGAAAATTAATTATAACCAGTATCCTATAAACCATTTTATAAAAAATCATACCGTTGAAATTGCAGTCTGCAGGTATTCAGCAATTATTTTTTTAGAAAAAAAGTAGTAAACAAAATATTATACAACACAATACTTGACAAAATAAAAATAACTTTGAATGTAAAAATTAATAGGATTACTTGTTTTTATGCACTTGTTGCACGGTCCAGTCAACTAACCGATTTGAAAACGTCTCTGGCGATGCATCGTCTTTATAGCGCTTCAGACATTATTTATGTTTGTATAATCAAGAAACTACCGCCCGACATGTTCTCGCAACATAAGAATTGGCAGTAACTGGATGATATACTAATAAAATTTCGTGTGTATTTATACTAAATCCTATATAATTTCTCTACTTTTATTTTAAAATCAATTTTATTCTCAAAACAATTTTAACAACGTAATTGCTCCTACAACTTACACGGTTAGCCAACAATCCTCAAAATTTAAAAAGAAATGCGAAAAGGAATATCAGTATGCGGCTTTGACAGGTCAATAAGTCATTTTATTTGATTTTTGTAAGCTATTTATAGTATTGTACTTGAAATTTTTCGGAAAACATTTGTAACATGTCGCTGAGACATGTTCCTATTTGCATCAATTATTTTGGAGCGTTGCTTATTCGTCGGCTACTCCCACCAATTCCAAATCCTTTCGTATATGTCATAGTACCTCTATACACTATCTTTCGTGTTTACCTCTGCCGTTGTGCAAAAGCACTAATACCTCTATTTTTCGTATGCTTTATGTTCTCTCTTGATGTTGTATCTATAGTACATTATTTTCTTGCGTTATGCACCTTTAGAAATCAGTTTAGTTTGGAACAACCTTTATACTGAAATATTTTCTGAAATTTCTTGCTTTAGGCAAATTTTGAATTCAGTTAATTTTTAGTAGTCCCCTATCTCTTTTGTTGTGTGTACCGAGAAATTATATTTTCGCTTGGTAGCGTTTTCGTTCTCAGTATACGCTTGATTTTTATGGTCCCTGTATGTTGATATGAGTTAAACACGTTCTTTTTGTTACATGGCAATTTATGGATTATTTTAGTGGACTGATACATACTGATAGTATTTTTTTGCGGCATACTTTTGTTTTCTCTTTCCGTTGTTGACTAAACTATTTATTTGTGGACGACTTTCTATGTAGGTTGCAATACCATAGTTTATAATTTCGTACTTTCATGGCGAAAGTGTTTGCGATTTAAGTTTTATATAACTTTCTATTTTGGTTTTTGAGTATTATATGTGTGTTATCGCTAAATTTTTAGCAATTGGTTCTGTCTAGGTGGGTTTCTTCTCTCCAAATTTTCCGACAGTAGGAAAGGGTGGGAAAGGCCATGCCTTGTTGTTTCTTTCTTTTTATTTTCCCGTATAGTTACGTAATGTATTTTAAATACACACACACACACACACACACACACACACACACACACACACACACACACACACACACACACACACACACACACATACACACACACACACACACACACACACACACACACATTTTTGGTCAAGTTAAAAAAAATTTTCTTAGTAGATTTCTGTCCCTTACCGTGTATTTTTTTTAACAATATCTCGCAATAGCATTCCCATGACGGAATTTTTGAAGGTTTTAGTTTTCCTGTTAAAAAAGATTTCCGTGATTTTGGTTTTTTGTTAAGGACTAGTTCTGTGATAGGCGTGGTGCTAGTCTTGTGACATCTTTAAGAGGAAAACTGAATTTCAGAGGTGTGTCATGGTGTGCCATCATTCCATAACGTATCGTACCTACGAGACGCCGTTTTTCCGAAAGGGTGGTTTGATGACTTGTCATGTTATCACACTGGAAGGATGTGTCACATGGGCATTTCATCACGGTGTTATAAATCTAGAGATCCAGTCATTTTTTCTCTTTGGAATTTTCTTTGGAAATTTTCATTTTAGTTGTGGCGTTTCTACATAACGCTGAGTTTGTTAATTACCCGAGCTTGCTCAAAAGTTTTTTCGTTTTTTGATTTTCCTTTCTCTTCTGATTTTGTTAATTCTTTTGTTTCCAGTTGCAAGGAATGCAGTTGTGCAAGGAATGTAGTTGTTGGACGATCATGTCTACACTTCGGTAGTTGAAGGGATGCGAAGTTGATTGTGGGGAATAAATAACCACGACGCGATTAACATCTCTTGCGAGGTTTTTCCTGCATGACTGATGCTCTCATCCATCTATGACTCTGAGTTGGTCCTGCTCTCCTAATACTTCTTCCTTATTTCTTTTTGGTTGTTTTAGTTTTTTCTTTTTAGGTAAGTGTACCTGAGATCTTAACCACCCTATATCACATTTAGTGATTATTTTTTTGTAGACGAAGAATATAGTTATTCTCTTGTCATATCGTTGAGATGATGGCATTTCATATTTTATCAGAGGCTACCTCTCTAATTTTTTCTTGGGTATAGAGTGGAGGTTATTCCTCTATTTTTTGTAGCATTTAGCGTCTCATATTTTGGTAGAGACTACCCCTCTAATTTAATCTTCTGATTATTCTTGAATCTCAGTACGGTACCAATAACTGATATCGTTTAATTTTTGATTAATTTTTGTTAATAGGAATGAACTCCTATTATAATTGCTTACTGCATTTTGTTTAAATTTTTTTCGCATAATTGCGTTTGAATTGCAATTATCATTATTGATAATAGGCATAAGAACCTATTATATTTTTACTTTTGATAGTTTTCAAAATGAATTGAAGTCTGGAATTAGAAAGCAACAATGCTTATACTTTCATTACATATGTTCCTTTCTTCTTCTTATTTTTCTCCTTCATTTTCTTATCTTCTTTTCATTTCTTGTTTGTTTTCTTGAATTTGTAAGCACTACTACATCTTCTTTTATCTGGTCACCACATTCTGTTGTTTTGGCTACTTTACTTTGTAGACTGTACAGGTTTACAAAAAAAGTAATTCTTCGAATTCCTTTTTTTCTCCGAGGAGAGGGGGTGTAACATATTGCTGAGACATGTTCCTATTTTCATCAATTATTTTGGAGCGTTACTTATTCGTCGGCTACTCTAATTCCAAATCCTTTTATTTCAAATATTAGGAACAAATTGGTGATCGTTTTTACCATCGTTAAATATATACTTAAACTACGATTCAAGTCGAATTCGCTCTATTTTGTTCATTCTTCGCTGATAATAAATTTCAGCACTCAGTTTCCAAATAGTTTTGTGGGTGATATAAATTCTTCTTGCTGCTCTGCAGCCTCTACCTGTTCGGACCTCTACGCACCTCTACGGACCTTTAAGAACCTTTACGGACCTTTACGGACCCGACGGACCCTCCAACGATCCACTCACCGGACCATATCGCTCCAGAGTCCAGACAACGACGGCTCAAGAACCCGTGAATACTGCTGCGAGCTGTACGTCCCGAGTCTTCCCAAGATAAGTCCCTAACTTATTTTTGGTAGATATAAAATATTGAGTTGGACATATTTATTGTAACACTGATTTTTTTTCGTATTGTATTGTGAATACATGGTTTATGTGAATTTATTTTTGTGTCAAATAAATCCATTTGTCCCGAAATTTTGTTTGTTGATTCACCTTATCCCAATTGAGGTAATAAAAAATAGTGTAACTAAGGCCGAATTCACCACCTGAGCAGAGTCCCAAGGCCGGGTAAACTTAGGAAAGTGTCACATTATAAATAGAGCTATGTGTCACATAACGCCCTGTATTTGCCAATTGAAAGGTTAAAAGTGATATTGTTTCTTGTTTCTAAAATATGTCTTTAATCAGTCCTTTTGATGTCAACAAAAGTACACTTCCCCCACTACTTAAGAATAGATGATATAGCAAAATGATTTAGCCAAAAGTTGTAGAATATGGACAGAAGTATCTAAATCAAATATTTTTTATCAACCTTAATTGGGGAATATTTTGTAAGAAGTTCAATATTATTTTTTAAGTGATGGAATGCGCCACCTAAACGAAATTTACGAATTTACGGATATTTTTAAACAGTTTTTTAGGCCTGATTTTGTTACAAGAATGTTTTCCCCCAAATTCTAGGACAAACTGTTTCCGATAAGGCCGGTAGCCCACTTTAGCTGATCTCCCTGTACATTATAATTGTCCAGTCATGAAAGCTGAAACTTACTTCTATCAACTATATTTCCTTATTTTCCCCTATTTTATTTTTAATCGAAGAAGGAGCCCTATGAACAAATCTTATAATATATTCCTGAAAACCATAATAGCAAATCACTTCCCATCTAATTTGAAGAACTTACTTTTTCAGTGCACAAACTTGTCTTGAGTAAATGCTGCATATCGAAACATGTCACAGATAATTTAGCAATCTAACTGACATGCCGTATCTTGTAGAAATCATACTGTGATGTGATTGAAAGCGTTTACACCTTTATCCAATTTAGATTTAACGGTTACACCTAGAAATCCTAGTAATCCTATGCAAGAGCATATCTGGCAGAGAGAGTGACTCATTAGACCGGAAACCCTTTTGCTTTGCACACCGGAATCCCATCGATCTCCCGTCGTTGCATTTTCAATTGAATGGCTGATTAGAACGCCGCGACGCCAACAACGTCGACGCGATGAATCCTTGTCAGCGCTGATAGATTGGAGGACATCAAATTCTCATCATGTTACGACAATCTATAGCTTTTATTTAAGCGTGTCTTATCAATTGTAATATCTCAAATATATGGTAATTAAAGCATCCATGGTGCGAGAGAAAGTTCTGGTAGTAACTATTGAGAGCCTCGATACAAATTTGATAGTCATTGTTTTTCGTTATATTATGATAAATCATGAATATGAAATTTATTAGACTGTATTTTTATATGTTTCAATACATTATCAGATTAATTTTGATGATTACCATATGATGAATGCTAGCCAATATTTTCTTAAAAAATTAATATTTAAATTTTTCCAGTAACATCAAAAGTGATTTGAAAAATAGATGTTTCCAAGAAACTCACTGTATTTTGTTATTTTGTGATAATACATTTTCTGCATAAGCTTCTTCGAGCCACGTATATAAGAACGTTTTGCTACTAACATTTTGAAAATGTTCTCATCTTGTTCCACAATTACTTAAGATATTAGTTATTTCGTAATGTTACTCAATACAATACAATACAATACAATATATTTATTATTCCTCTGTATACATATAATACATGAACAAGAGAACCCGTTGGTACTACATAAGATATTCTACAATAAACGATTCTGAGCATGAGCATATAGGTACTGAACGATTACCCTGTAATTTTGTATAAACATACCCACATACTCATATACATGTACAACACATACGTATACAAATCATTTTTGGTTCATTATTCATTGATTATGAATGATCTGATTTTCATTGCCTCGTTCATAAATCGATATAATTTCTTCAGTTACTTTCTGTCTGTTGAGGTAAGTAGTGAGTCCAAGTCAGCTGAATGGCCCCGAGGCTTATTAAAGTAAGCTCTTATACTCTGATACATTGGACACACTAAAATTATATGTTCAAGCGTTTCTGGTAATAGTTTATTATATATTGAACAGATTAGGGTTGTATTTATTTTGTGAGATATTTTATTTAAATATATAGACAGTACTTCGGAATTAGCGGTCCGAAGTTGTGCGACGAGCCTTTTAATATGTAATGGGGAATCCCCCTGTAGATAATTGCTTGGTTCATTTCGACCTTGTAAAAGGTATTTATACGATGTATGGTGTGTACTGAGAAGTATTTTATTTGAATCCTCATAAAAAAATTTCTGCAGGTATTGTGATAAAATTTATTGATATGGCTTGTGTTAAAACTATTTATATCTAGATCATAATCACAGTACGTCGCTATACCGCAGTATAATTGGTCGGTCCAGTTATATTTTTGACATAGGTTAGAGTGATCTTTTGAGTAGATTAAACGGAGAAGTGCTCTATGAGTGTATCTTCTAGGGTTTTGGTCCTTTATCCTGAGCAGTAGCTTTAACGTCTGCTTTATTATAAAGTAGCTTATTTTACAGATACCTACCTCACTTCTGATGATATAGGCTGCTGTTCGAGTTTGCCGAAATAAAAGGTTTTTCCAAAAACTACTCTGAATTTTTTGTTTGTTCTAAGTATCTTAACGCCCAAATACTGCTTGCAAATGTGATGGTAGGTAGTACAACATTGTTATACAGGGTCTTTATTGAATTAAGAGATGATATACCAGCTGAATTTATTTTTCTCAGTGTTGCTCCTTGGGAGAGTCTCGCTTTTTGTTCTCGTTGCTTTAGGTTGTTTAGAAATATTCCATTAAATGTGAAAATTGTTCCTACGTATTCATAGGTATCGGAGAGCTCAATAGTGACATCTTTATAATTAAATTGTGGCTGTTGTCCTATATTAGCACTTCTGCGGAAAACCACTATTTTAGTTTTACTTGTGTTTACTTCCAGTTTAAATTTTTCACAATTGGATTCTAAAATCTTGAGGTTTCTTTGCAGCTCTATTTGGGATTCTGCAAGCAGGACCATATCATCTGCGTACAGCAGCATATTGATATTTTCATTGTTATCAAGAGTTACTCCTTTAGCACCAAGATTTTGGGTGTAAATTTCCATGTCCGAGATAAAGAGAGAGAGAATAACAAAGGGCTTAAGGTATCTCCTTGTAGGACACCTTTAGTTATTTTAATTTTATCGGAGATTTGACCACCTTGTTCAATGAACAGTGAGGCTGAACTGTAGATAATTCTTAGTATCCTGATAATTTTAGTGCTCACTCCAATATCGAACAGTTTTTCCCACAGTAACCCATGGTCCACAGAGTCGAATGCTTTCCTAAAATCTACAAATAGTGCATATAGTTTCCTAGACGGGAGGCGTAAATAATTATTTATAATTGTGTAAAGGACAAAAATGTTTTCATCACAGGATCGCGTTTTCCGAAACCCTGTTTGACACTCAGGTAGTAGTTGATATCTTTCAGCATAATCTGTGAGTCTAGTACTAATAAGCTGCGTTAAAAGTTTGGTTATGTGATTGATTAATGCAATACTACGGTAATTGTCAGGATCATTTACTGGGCTTTTTTTATGAAAAAGAATCATCCTAATATTTGGCCAGGTGGATGGGATCTCTTCATCTTGTAGGATAGTATTGAAACGCAATTTTAAATGCATTATCCAGTTTAAAGGCATGTTTTTGTAAAACTCGTTACTTATATTGTCTTCCCCTGGCGCTTTATTATTTTTAGCTGAGCGTAGAGCATTGTAAATTTCACAAGTAGAGAAAGCTATATCAAGATACGGGTGTAAAGTATCTAGGCCACAAAAAGTTGAATTTGGTGTGGGTTTGTAAAAATCTTTATAATAAGTAAGCATTTGATTCATGTTAACACCGCCAATTTTTGTTTTAGTTTTGTGTGAATTAATATATTTCCAGAATTCATTGGGGTTGCTTTATATTTGTTAATGTATATCTCATATTTTTTTCATATGCACGTTTCTTACTTTTAATAATTTGGATATATTCTTTTTTAGTTTGCTTGTACGTTATTACAATATTTTTTACTGAAATTTGATGCTACTAAATATATATTTGCTACATTTAATAATTTTTTAGAATCCCTACACTGTTTATCAAACCAAGGTTTAGCCTTAGAACTATTATTGGTGTTGAATGTTTGTGTTTTTTCCATGTCTAGAAATCTTGTTGTCAGTCTGATTGCCTCATGTATTTGTCTATCCAAACTTTCCTCAGTATTTAGGTTGTCTATAATATTTCTGTAGGATTGAAGTTCCCATCAAATCAGGTGTAATGTCATGTAATCATTTTAAATACATGCGTGTTCCAAAAATATTGATTTTAACAGTCGTTTTTTGGAAATATAGTACATCCCATTATTGATTAATCAACAGGATAGAATTTATTTTAGTACTCAGTTAATGATCGACAAGTGATCAATAAAAGAGTCCGCTCAAACGTATTGTAAGAATTGATGTTTTCTTGATCTTCTATTTGTGTAGCGTGCGAATCAAATTACTCTCCTGAAACCGACACAAAATAAGGCGCCGCACGGTAGGTCTCTCTAAAATAAATGCATACTCGCGTATACCCCTTTATATAGTTTTATGGTATTTTAGCTTGAACACCTTGTATCTTCATAAACACGTAACTTTTTGGGTACATTAACAACAGAACCATCAAATATGAATGAGACTTAAACTTTGAAATCTATGTTCAGGGTCGGAACAGTGACTAAGTTATGTTTAAAAATTTAAATATCATACTTATACACAAAAGGAAAGTTTATGAAAAAAATAATAAAATAACTTACCCAACATATTGATATTTATAATTAGATAGTCGAGGTCATCTTTATCATCAGTTTCAAAGCATATATCAAGTGGTTGTATAGTTTCCTCTACCATATTGTCACGCTCCCACATCATCAAGTTCAAATGTTGGTTGTATTGTGACGAGCCTCATACCCTTTCATTTGTGCCCAAATAAAGTCAACGGATTCAATTCGCAGTGATATGGTGGTAATCGAAGAACAGTAATTCCAAGTTCCTATGCCATTTCATCAATAGCGTATTTTTTAAATGCTGATGTATATCCTCTAGCCAACACTAAAACTACTTTCTTCAACATATCACTGTTAGTATTATTACGAAATAGATCACTGTTGTAATCCCTGAATCCGACTCTGTCTAAGCCACGTATGAAAGTTAAACTTTTGGTGAATGCGCATGGATTTCTTCGAACATATTTTTGGTGACTATTCCTATCTAGACCTTTCCAGTCTTATCTAGAAAATTCCAGGGGGGCGATTATCTTTGTGTGAACCGCAATCTAGAAAGATCTAGAAAAATAGGGCTCTTAATATATAAGAGAGGCTATACCTACCAATGAGTTAGTTTATAATTTGATCTCGTGAGATAAACAATTGAACAGGTAAATAGTAAGTAAACAATATTGAAGTGTTTATATGAATTAGTGTAAGTGAATATACTCTGTATCTAATATAAATTAATGAACAGTTCAGTGAATAAATAAATTAAGTGAGTAGACCTACCGTATGTATGAATTTTTCCCACCCGTCGTAATAATAACTTCAAATAAACAAGAAAAACATTACATTGGTGTCAGAAGTGGGATAATATAGATAAATAGCTACGCAATAATGGTCAAGAGACTAAGTGCCCTGAAAGTGACGGAACTGAAAGCAGAATTGGAAAATCGCGGCTTAGAAACGTCCGGTAAGAAAAGTGAATTAGTAGACAGACTCAAAATGGCACTAGAAAATGACGGCTTTGATCCAGAAACATTTTTATTCAAAGACTAGACTTCCACCTTAATCTCGTCAATTTCTGCTGAAATGGACGAAAATATTTCAAGTACGATTTTTGTGCTAAGAACAACTATATTTCTACTAAGAAGAACGATATTTCTGCTAACATGGACAAGGTTTCTACTAATAAGGACCAGAAAATTTCTGATATGGAGAATGATATTTCTGCCGATATCTTATCATTGAAAAATTACATCACTGCTGACGTCGAAAATGAAATTTCGTCCCTAAAATTAAATATCGCGAATAGAATGACAACTATGGACGAGAAAATCGAGAATAAGATTACAACGATGGGCGAGAAGATTGAGGATAAGATAACAAAGATAGACGATATAATCAAGGAATTAGTGAGAAATATGGCAAATTTAAGATCACAAGATACGCCAGCAGAAGAAAAGAAGACAGAGCAAACGAAACCTTGCAAGCTAGAAACATTCCCTAAGTTAGAAGACATTGGCAGCTTTGCACGAGTCAAGGCTCCAACATTTGGCGGACATCGTGGACCAATTATGTGAAACAGTTTAAAGCAGCCGCTAGAGTGAATAATTGGTCCGATAAAGAGAAAGCAGTGAACTTAACTATCGCGCTTCGGGGAGATGCCTTAGATGTACTGCAGACGATACCTCTGAAAGAAACGGATGACTCGAGCAGCTGATGAAGAGGTTGGACATCCGATATGGTCATGAATATCTAGAACATTTGTACCAGTCTCAGCTGAAGAACCGAAGGCAGAAACGTGACGAAGCACTTCAATGGTATGAAGTGGATATTGCCCGACTCGTTCGATTTCCTTATCTATCAGCACCAGAGAACATGATGGAATGTCTGGGCATCCAGGTCTTTATTGACGGCTTACGTGACCCCGATATGCAGAGGACGCTTCGTTTAGTCCATCCTGAAAAAATTATTTGACGCATTGACAACTGCTCTTGAATATGAAGCAGCAACGAAGGCTTCGAGTTATAACAAAGTTAGGACCATCCGAGAAGAAGTCGATAGATTTGACCAGATTGTCAGTTTGATCAAACGAATGATGGACATGAAGCCGAGAAAGATTAGATGCTGGAATTGTAGCGAGCTAGGGCATGTACGCAGTTCATGTAAGCGCACCAGGACTCCTGCAAACCAATAACCCCAGTCACAGGAAATCTAGAACGGGTCGGCTACGAGGGGGCAGCACCGACCCATGATCGTTCCAAAGACCCTCTCATACTGATAGCTTCTCTCAGATGGAAATAAGCGCAGAAAAGTTTACGCATACGGTAATCGTAGCTCACATCGAAGAAGACGCGATTCTGAGAATGAACGTAATATATCTACATGGTTTTCAGTTGGACTTTAGAAACAGGACCATTAAAGTGGGTTCCGAGGTGGTATTCCTTCACCCATTGTTGGGAGCTGCACAGGAAGACACCGTTCTACCCGCACGAAGCGAAACCATTATAGTAGCACGGCTACAGGGAATCGTGAAGGAAGGTACACCGGTTATGATGGAGCCAAGGAACCACGACGAAGAGGTTGGCAAAGGACTACTAATTGGAAATGAATAGGTTACGACGGCAAAGGAGATCCCAGTACGTGTGATAAACGTGACCGATTACACAATTACCATCAAAGAAGGAAACCAAGATAGGGTCGCCAAACAACGGCAACTGACAATTCCAATGCCAGATGTTATCAGTAGCTGGTCAATCCTTGAGTCGAGCTGAGAAAAGGATAATGGGAGAATTTCACTTACAGTATCGATATCTATTCGTACCAAAAGGAGAAAAGACTGGTAGAACATCAGCCGTCAAAGACAAAATCGATACTGGGAATGCCAAGCCAATTAGGCAATGAGCTCGAAGACTACCACAAGCAAAGAGAGAAAAAGCTGAAGAATCATTCTAGAGATGACAGAAGAAAAAGTGATAGAACCATCTACTGGCCCATGGGTGTCTCAAGTAGTGCTCGGCAAGAATAAGAATGGAAATATGAGATTCTTCGTGGACTATCGCCAGCTAAACAACGTGGCGAAGAAAGACAGCTATCCTCTGCCTCGAATCGACAATACGCTAGATACTTTGGTCGGTAGTAAACTGTTTTCCACCTTGGACCTGAAGTCTGGTTATTGGCAACTAGAAATGACCCAGAAGACAAAGAGAAGACTGCTTTTACCACCGGATCTGGATTATGGCAATCCAACGTCATGCCATTCGGCCTCTGTAATGCGCCCGCGACATTTGAAATACTCATGGAAAATGTCTTGAGAAAGTTGCCTTGGAAGACATGCCTGGTCTATTTGGACGACATCGTAGTACTGGGGAAGACATTTGACGAACACCTGAAGAATTTGAAAGACGTATTCAAACGACTCCAAGCTGCCCAGCTCATGTTAATGTTAATGTTGAAACCGAGTCAACTATCTAGGTCATATAGTGAGCAATGTAGGTGTAGCGGTGGATCCAGAGAAAATTGCTTCCATTCAGCAATGGCCGCAACCAACCGACAAACATCAAAATAGGAGCTTCCTTGGACTTTGCCCATACTATAGAAGATGTATCAGGAAGTTTGGAAATATTGCCAAGACCCTAACTGACGACGGCGCCGATATTAGGATAACCATTACCAGAGGGAGACTTTATTCTTGACACTGATGCAAGCAACGTAGGAATTGGAGGAGTATTCTCACAGATCCAAGGAGGGTAAGAAACAGTGCTGAGATATCTCAGTAAAGTCCTCTTCAAACCAGAACGAAACTACTGCGTCAGAAGGAGAAAACTTTTGGCGGTAGTGAAGTCCGTGGAACACTTTTACCAGTATCTCGACGGTAGGAAGTTTTTAATCCGGACTGATCATGCAGCACTTAAGTGGTTGATGCAGTTCAAGAATCCCGAGGGCCAGATCGCTAGATGGATTGAACGACTTCAAGAGTACGATTTCAATATCGAATATTGAGCTGGTGTGAGTTACCGAAATGCCGACTCCCTGTTCAGACAGCTGTGCCCAACAGACTGCTCCTACTGCACCTGGGCGGAATCTAGGGAAACTAGGGAAACTGCAGTTTCAAGAACTACTGTAGTCAACGCAGAATGGTCACCCACCAGGATCAGAGAAGATCGGGAAAATTATCCTCACATAAAGTAGATTCGTCAATGCAAGGAAGGAAGTCGGCGACCTACATGGCAAGAAGTGTCAAGATTTTCACCGATACTCAAGG
Source organism: Galeruca laticollis (assembly GCA_963921935.1). NCBI lineage: Eukaryota > Metazoa > Arthropoda > Insecta > Coleoptera > Chrysomelidae > Galeruca > Galeruca laticollis. Next base: position 165,588,094 of record OY998180.1, on the reverse strand, counting down.
TCTATTGGACTCAGTGGGACTCCCTTGCCCTGGAAGAAGGGCTGTTAAAAAGAGTCCTTGAAAACGATTATGGTTCCGAGATGAGGAGACAGCTAGTTATCCCGAGAACGATAGTATCTGAGGTACTGGAGAAGTTACACGATAGTCCATCAGGAGGTCATCTGGAAGTGAAGAAAATCCTTCAGCGAATCCGTGAAAGGTTATATTGGATGAACAGTTTCAACGATGTGAAGGACTGGTGTAAGAAATGTACGACTTTGGCTACGATTGATGGATTACATCGCAAGAGAAAGGCACCTATGAAGCAATATAATGTTGAAAGCCTTTTCGAATGGATTGCTATAGACATCGCTGGACCATTTCGGGCGACAGAAAATTGTGGTAAATACATCCTGGTAGTAGCGGATTATTTCATAAAGTGGGTGGAAATTTATCCGATCAAGAGGCCACAACTGTCGCGGATGTACTGGTGAGAGAATTTATCAGCGGATATTGTGCGCCATTGGAAATCCGCAGAGATCTAGGAAGAAATTTCGAGAGCCAGGTATTCCAGGAAATTAGTGACAAGCTGGGAATGAAGAAGACCAGGACAACAGCGTTAAATCCACAATCAGATGAAATGGTGGGAAGAATGAACAGGGCCATTGGAAAATATCTGTCCAAAGTAGTTTACAGTCACCAGAGAGATTGGGACCAGTATCTTTCCCTATTTGCGTTGGCTTATCGATCTGCCATAAATGAGTCCACGGATGAAACACCTGCGAACAATCTATTTGTACGTGGAATGAGGATTCCTTGTGACCTGAAGTTTGGCTGTTCGCCTGGCGAAGATCTAGCAGGAGAAGATTACGTGATCCAATTGAGAAGAAGGATGGACGATGTGCACGAATTGGCTGAAACGAATCTTCAAGTTGGCAGTGACATAATAAAAAAACGGTATGATACGCAGGCCACAGAAGGCAGTTTCATAGAAGGGGACAAAGTATAGTTACACAACTCGACAAGGAGAGAAGTATTTTCTCCAAAATTATAGAAAGCATGGGAAGGTCCATACTTAATCAAGAAGAGGATCAGCGACATCATCTATCGTATAAGCAAGATCCCCAATGGAAAACCGAGAGTAATCCATCAAAACCGACTAGTGCAATTCGAAGGAGACCATGGTAAAGAGGAAGGGGTAAACCATCTACAACAAGAGTCTGACCCAGCCTTCGAAAAATTTATGGGCGCACATATATCGGGAAAGCTAGATACCGTGTCACTACAGAACAAAGACAAGATTTATCCACCCTCCCGAAAGAGTACTCAGTGGTACATAACATCTCCGCCAGTAACAAATACACACGAGGGTTGGCAACCGTCTTTCGAAAGAAGTTTGGACAATTAGATAAACTTGATGATCAGATGCCAGTCCCTGGCAAGACACTGAGACTCAAACACAATTCGCGGTACGTCTTCTTCCTGGAAAATAGAAATGAATTTCCAGATGGATCCACCGACCGGGATGTGTGGGAAGCGCTACGAAGCCTTCGGGATCATGTGCTGGAATCCCACGTGGAGAAACTAGCAATGCCCAGGATAGAGAGCAACCAGTTGGATTGGCAAGTCATCAGGAATATGATAGAGGTGATATTCCAAGATACCGGTGTCCATATATTAATTTGCAGCTATATCCCTCGTTATTGGTTCCCGTTGAAGGCGGTACCCTGTTATTTCCATACGACCGGAGTGTGCAGACATGGGTCCAGTTGCCGATTTAAACATCCAGTTCCGGCTACACAGAAGTTCCAGTAGGAACTTCCGTTTAAGGAGGGGGTAATGTTACGAAATAGCACACTGGTGAAATCCCGGAATCCGAATCTGCCTAAGCAATGTATAAAAGTTTAAATTTTGGAGAATGCGCAAGGATTTTTTTGAACCATAATTTTGTGTGACTATTCTTATCTAGACATTTCCAGTCTCATCTAGAAAATTCCAGGAAGAAGATTGTTTTTTTGTGAACCTCAATCTAGAGAGAACTAGAAAAAAAGGGCATTTAATATATAATAGAGGCTATACCTACCAACGAGTTAGTTTATAATGTCATCTTGTGAGTTAAACAAATCAACAAGTAAATAGTAAATTAACAATAGTGAAGTGTTTATATAAATTATTGTGTAAGTGAATATACTGTGTATCTAATATAATTAGAGACTAGTTTAGTGACTAAATAAATTAAGTGAGTACACCTACCGTGCGTATGACTTTATCCCACCCGTCGGTATAAACACTTTTAAATAAACAAGAAAAACTTTACAGTGGTAATTCCCTTTTCAATTAACAGTCTTCTATGCGCAGTTTTCTCCAGTTAGCTTTCAGTAACTGTTCTTTTAACCTTGAATGATAGCTCATTATCCAAAACTGTGACGGAAGTAAAAGCAATTAAATACAACATTTGATAGAAATTCCAAAGCTTCGGCAAACATTTCTTCGTGGTAATCTTTGACACAAGTTCAGTCAAACCACCACGTACAAAACCATCATCACCACCAATATGGGTAATTATTAAAACACGACCCTTCCCAATTGTAATCTTCATCCCGTTGATAAACCTAAGAAAGCTTGCATAACATATTTAACCGATTCGTCTTGCCAGACTAATGTAGAGTGTGTCCTTCATTCAGCCTTCAAATAAATAGAATATTTGCTTTCCATGTAAAATTATCCATAATTTTGTTCTCTTTATTATTGGTGAATTTTCGTCATCATTAAGTGTTAGTTGATGAAATCTTTACAATTGTTGGTATTTGCTTATTAAGGTGAACTGAATGAACTTTATTCCTAATAGCATGTTTAACTGCCTCGTCGATTTCCATGGGTTTTTCCTTGGTGGCTTCTCCGCAGGTTCCATAATTAAACCGTTTTTTATCTATTTTAAAAGCTTGTAAATGGTAGTATCTCCAATTCCTGTCATATTGGCAAATTTTGTAACTACACTCCGAGCACGCATTGGGTGCTCGTGCACGAGGGCATCATTACACGTTTAGCACAACTATTTTTATATGTTTGTGTAGCTAAAGCTGTACTTCGAAATTGTGAATGATGCCACTTTTCTTACAAAAATTCAAAATTCAAAGATTTCGTTTACTTTTATTGCTGCTCTGTTCCTAGTAGTTTACAGATCAAGACACAGTTCACTAATAAAATTAAAAGAGTCGGTTACGGTTTATGAAGATTAACTTTTTTTATTGCTTCACTCTGGTAAATTTTGCCCACACTAAACGAATAGACTATAACATGTGTAAATGAAATATCTTGGTAAAAACGAATTCACTTATTCTATTATTATTATATAATTTTGTTTTACTATTTTTTTTTATTTGAGTTCATACATTTATTTCGTTTGACATTATTCGTACAATAAAATGCGAAATGTTTGAGCTTAATGCACCAAATAGCTATCAAATATTTGTGACTACTTCCTAAATTATTAAGAACGATTTCAGTTACTATTGGAAGAAATACCTTTGAAAATAAGTAGCAGTTTATCATATATAGGTCATGTTACTTGATACTCCTACTACCGATTCAGTGGAACCCAGAAGTGATGGTCTTCTTTAAATAATTTACATAATCTTCTCCAGTAAACAATTTATCACTCACGGCATCATCGTTACGAATGAATTCTGTTATTCTTCATTTTACACTTCATTTTTTATTCTTTTATCTTCAACAATTATCTTTGTTTAAGGAATGATAAAAATCGTATTTACCATGTAAAAGCTGAATAATACGCTTCCGTCATCCTTCAACAACCTCTTTCTCGACTATCCATTTACCAGCACATCTCTTATCAATTCAGTGTCTCGTTTGTGTCTTAACTTGATGACCCAACTTATCTTTACTGACGGCTACTGTATTTCGCTGTAACCATTTGTCTCTTTTCACTAGACGTTACTTTACTCTCTACAGAAACCGATTTCGATGTAGGAGTAAGTTCAAATAAAATTAATTTAGAAGTGAATGTTACTTAAGCGATAATCGTTATAGCTGAGAAAAATCTAGGATTAAATTTATTTATACTTCTAAGAACTTAGATATATGTATTAACAAATAATAAACTTCTCTTTGATTCTATATCGAAATTTGTTAAAACAACCAATAGTGATTATGCTACATTTCATACGCCCTTTAAATTCACATTATTATGTGGAAAGTAGCGAACATACAAGACCTTTGATTTTGTAATAATAACGAATTAGATACATTTCAAATGCCCTTCAAATTCACATTAGTATGTGGAAACTAGCGAATATACAAGACCTTTGATTCTGTAATAATAACGAATTGGATATTTATTGTTTATTATTACGTGTGATTTCAAACAGTACCTACTTTAGAATTTTGCTTCAATTTGAAAATTCTGCAATGGAGAGAACTAAAGTAGAGTGTGATGGAATGTATGTCAATAAGCTGTTTGATTATGGTGAGTAATATAATAAGTAGAAAAAGGCGTTAGACATAATACTACTCCAATTAAAGCACTTCAAAAACATGGAACACATCTAAAAAGATGATTATGTGAATAATATTCTGGTTCGTTTCCAATTCAATTTAAGTGTTTAGCAGAAGTTGGGAATAACTCATTCAAACTGCTATTCAATTAATGTTGGAATAGTTCAAATATCACCCATTTCAAGAACATAAAATGTAATGGTTGACTGCAATAAACTTCGATCAAACTTCAGATAATGGAGAATTTTCGAACTCACAGGCTGAAAAGTTCCCGTTCTAATTAAGAGATCTAAACTCAGTCATGCTAGATTTCATTTGTCTCCTTAAAGAGTGGTGCTTCGGAGATTACCTCCTCATGCAAATATTTTTTCAGTAAGGATATTTCTAGGTCTGCAAATAGGTTAAATTCGCTTAAGACCAGATATGATGAAATAGGTGAGTGCTTTTTTAAGACAACTTTTAACGAGATTGACAGGCTGACTACCGATTTGATTCTAGCGTGTATTGGTGGATTGTAGATCATTATATATGAAGTAAATCTTAATTTCAATAAGAATTACCAGAGACGAAATATTCAGGTTTGCACAGATTGAAATAAATTTGACTTCCAGGTTATAACCAAATTGCAGGAAGACCTACCAAGAAAATGTCTCACTTCTAACACAGATATATAATACTAACAGCACCATTGATGTGAAAAGTAGCCAAATTAGTTTCGTTACTTGTATCTGGTGATTCAGTACGTCAAGGAGAATTATATGGACTGATTAGCGTACTACCAATAATGTCAAAAGTACTGGAGAGTACTGCAAGAATCGAATCAACTCTTAAAGCCGATCCTACTACTGAACAAATTCAGCACATGTGTTCAACTATAAGTGAAACACTGGAAGATAAAAACATATTTTTTGAATATTTCTCAGGTTTTTGAGGAAAATTGGTATATTGGCTTCCTCTGCCGTTCTCCCTGTTAGTTTTCAATCTCAACCTCAAACTCTAAGATGTGCAATCTCTCAGTGTAGTATTCTAAGACCAGTACCTACACGGCTGATTTATCCACCACCAATGGGGTTTTATCAAGACATATGCTCAGGACACTGTTATACTATCGGAATTCGAAGATCCCGAACAGGCATCACCAACATTGTAAATGAAACTGAGAGATATACTAACCATTTTGACTTGCCACAGTCTGAAGGACTTAGAACATTCCAGAGGTTTTTGTTTTTGATGTTATATTGTAGCCGGTTAAAATTTTTGATTTTGTTTATTTGTTTATATTTGTGTTCATTAAGTTCAGATGTTTAGGTAAATATCTATAGAGGATAATTTTTTTGTGATTCAGCCAGTTAATAAACGTTTTTTGCATTTACTCCGAATTTTATTTTTGGCACATAGACCGTTCTACATTTCCACTCTAGAATTAGTTTCAAGGTTAAAGTCAAATGTCAAATAAAAATATATACTACGTACAATAACCAACTATAAGACACTAAAAATAACTAAAAAGTTGTTCAAAGGGACTTCATTGTGACACTGTGAACAATAATATAATGAAGTGTCTTTTATACGCGAATTATAAGAACTATTATTGTGCATGTCAATATGTTAAGTAAGAGAACTATTTACCTATTGTAATTCTAATTCACAAATTTTTGGCGTACATCTTCAGTTATCCTAGCAAGATTCAAAGAAAACTTTTATCTCCTAATGTGCGAACTTATCTTCATTTAATAGTGACAGAGATATAATTCAGCGTAATTTCTTTATGATTGTAGAGCTGGTTAATATGGATGTATTGAAATGTATCATTGCACTTCACCACCATGTATGTTATGAATATATTGATTATCGATTCTAGTATTAGCAAACCCTGAAATAACCTCATTTTTATTGAATATACTTATGTCTGAAATCAAATCGAGTTAATGTAATTATAATGATAAAAATACTTACAATATTTTGTGTTAATACTATATCAAATTAGGTGGTTGAAATAATAATACTTATGTGTAATCCAGTGTTGAAACCAAATAAAAAATGAAACTTAATCGGTAGCTACCGAAGAAAACTTGTGGTTGAAATCAAATTTGTACATTACCAAGAATAAAATTTAATTGGGGATGAAGTCAGCCAAGTGTTGGAAATTGGTATGTTGATACCTGTCACGGCGCCCAGTTTTCGTGGGAGACTTTGCATTGGAACAATACCTCTGTCTCAAACTTAATTTTTTGTGTACCCAATAATACTTCAATTCACCTTTTAGGAACATTAATACAGGGTGATAATCAACTAAAGAAGTGAAGATTAATATAAGACTGTAAGAAATATTAATAAGAAATAATAAAAAGAAAGGACATAGGATTGAAATATTTTATTTTTTGGGCGTCAAATGATGAAATTTTATTTTGTACTGTTCCTTTCAAGATGATATAAATAGGCACATTTACCGTAAGTTTCAGTGCTGAAGTGGTAACTTCGGAGTACATCAGGTTGCGTGCAATTTTTATTCTCTGACAACATTCAGTTTACACTGAGCTATTGTTTGATACTTTGGAAGCTATCATACCGAGGTAAACGTACAAAGCAATGATTGATAAATGGCAAGTTTATTGTGCAATTTATCAATTCATTCATATGTCATAATACTTACATATTCTAAATACATAGGTCCTTATTCTCGAATTAAATTTTTCGAACTAAAATTTGCATAGCTGTTGAAGATTCCACTTTCATTCTCCTTGTCTCTTAAGCTTTTCATTGTCCAGCTCTACGTTGGGTTATTTGCTCATACCTTCTATTCCAATTAGTTTTTCCATTTAGATACCTTTTGTTCTGTTCACGCTTTTTTGTTCTACTCATTGCCTTGCTAGGTATCTTATAATAAACTCTATAAATTAAACTAACTTTTTCTAAATAGTTTCTCAATACAGAGTGAGTAATAAGAAACTTTAGAGACTTCTACCATACGTAGAGTCCCTCAGGGAGAATTTAATGTGGCTACTAAAAAGTGTCAACTCCTCTTCTTTATTAATTTACAGGGTGATTTGTGAAATTAACCATAAATTTTAATTGGGTATAGTGTTTACACGTCTCATTTGGTTTCACCAGTTTTTTCGTGATACAGTACACTACTATCAATCTTTCGACTGGTATTAGCTAAACTAAGAAATACCAGGACCGCTTCGGGAAAATTAATTTAGGGATTAGTATTGAATATTGCACCCTCTATATATATTTTTTAAATGCAGTGACAGAATTAACATATAACGTCAGGATTTTTAGTTGTTTAACATAATAATGCACTTGACATAAAGGTTTTGAGGACTCCTCTTTAGTCACTCAACTTTAACTCTTCTAAATGAAAACAGCAGATTCAACTGGATTTGAAGTTATGAGATATGTTCAATCAATGTCACTACTATTCACATCAAACTATTTGGTATAGACATTTATTAACTGGCTATTTCTTCTCGAAGATTTGCACACCAAAATGTTTGGGGCTGCTAGGTACTAATAATAATTTGCGGCTTTAAACTTGAATTCCCAATATGACAAACTCCAGCCGCAAGGCCACAAATCCCAGGCCCATATATCCTAAGCACACAAACTACAGGTCCACAAGGTTAATCGAAAATTCAGCGATCCAAGTTAAGATAAAAAGTTCAGTCTCTTAATTCCAGCTTTTCTCACTAAAAAAATTTGCTCTATCTCAAGGGTGCATTGAAATCTCCAAAATACTGAACTTCAATCAACAATATCTTGATAATAGAAAGGTTTTTTAAATTTGGAAGAAGAGATTCGGAGGATGAGAGTGCATTTTTAGTTAGCGTATTTCGTATTTAGGACAAAAGGCAGTAAGAAGAACAATGAAGATAGACATAGAAGATTTTTAGAACAAAAAAACGTAAAAAAATGGAGGAGAGAATAAAACGCATGAAAAAAGTTTGTAAACGAAGAAATGGAGAACTTCTATCAAGAAATATAATATAATAAAAGAAAATTTGGGCTGAGGACCATAATATGTATAAGAGCCAAAATAAAGGAGAAATAATAATGGACAAAATCAAATTTATAAAAAGATGGGAAGAGTACTTCAAAAAAATATCAAATAAATCAATTGGGAACGACCAATGGGAGGAGTTTACAACCCAAATAAGGCATAATGACTAATATCGATAGAAAAAATCTCAGAAATACTACAGAGACGAAAGATCGGCAAATTCTCTGGAGAAGACGAACTCTATCATTTAAGATCGAATATATGGGAACAGGAGACAATGCCAGAAGCACGGGAAAAAGCAATATTAGTACCGATTTATAAGTAAGGTTAAAACGACGAATGCAAAACCATAGAAGACATGCGCTAGTGGACACAGTATGTGGAATAATGGCCAATACCATAGAGAAAAGATTACAGGAATATAAAGGAAATTTGTTCCGATATTCTCAATGCGGATTCAGATCTGGAAGATAATTCATGGATCATATTTTCATTATAAGGCAAACGTAAAGAATGGAGTACGAAAACGATCTGCAAATTTATGCCATTTTTATAGACTTCCAAAGAGCGTATGACATGGTCAATAGACAAAATGACACTCGAACACACAATAATGAAGGTCACGGCTAACCAAAAAGAATCAGAACGCTTCGAGGCCAACAGAGGCCTAAAACAAGGAGATCCTTATCCACCACCTTGTTTAACATTGTATTGGAATGTATAGTACGCAAAACCACTACGAACAGGGCAGGGACATTAAAAACTAAGGCATACGCGGACGATATAGTACTACTGTCAACATCGGAAAACGAACTGAAGTTAATATACAGAGTTTTCATAGAAGCAGCAGAGACACTGAGTCTGCGAGTCAACTAAGATAAATCGAAGTTTATGAAAATGACAACACCGCAATGAAAAGGAACAAGGAATTTTATAATCTTATATATTAAAAAAATGTATGAAAACTGAAGTCAGTCGGTCTGGCCGTTCTATCCGACCGATTTCCTTCATTTTTTTTAAACGAAAGGTATGTAGACACAGATATGTCATCAATCATTGAAATTTACTCAACTCCCACCTTACTCAAGTTATACTCAAACGCGATTCTTCCCTGTACATTTCTTATAGGATACATTCACTGAAGCAATTCGAATTCTCATAGCTCCCCTTTCACTCTCAAAACACTCAGTGGAGCAAGCTCTTTCTTTTCAGCTATTAACTGCATAAATTCGTTAAGTTTGAGGAAAGTTATGCGTGCACAATCAATTTTTCCAAAATTCTCCTTCACTCAAACCTCTATAACTAGAGTTCTAATTAACGTAGGCTGTGGATACAAGTCTAATAACACTCAGTGGATCAAACCCTTTCTTTTGAGCTTTTAAAGCGCTGAGTGGCCAATACCGAAGTCGAATATTGGGTAAAACATTTTGAGGACCACTATGTCTTAATCGAATGTGTTCTAAAGAAATTATTAATTGCACTATTTTACATTTAGAAAGCAATAATATATGGTATTTATATATTAGTATATATCTTATTTAAAAGTAAACGATATTGTGTTCGTTAAATATATGGACATTCCGCCTCTAGCTAAGATTTTGGAACCTTACCCAGATAACGACGGTTATGTTCGATCCGTACAAGTTAAAAGTCTGGGGCGCATTTTCATAAGACCAATTTCCAAGACAGTACCGATTTGCGGGTCTGACGATACTCAACCCCAATAATTATCTTGCTTAACTTTTCCTTTGTTCATATGTATATATCTGCTTATATTCAATACTTATACAAAACGCGTCTCTACTGCTTCTGTACGAATTTTTTTTGTATATCGTATCACGGTACTACAGGGTGGTATTAGTTAAACGTCACTAGCTTAACCCAACCCGCGTTTTACGCAACAAATAAAACCCAAGCAAAGCAAATTAAAATTTGGTTACACCAAGAGTGACAACCAACAAAACAATTCATACTAAAATTAACTGTCTCGACCCTTACTTCGTGGAATATGCTCATATTAGTGTTTTTAAATGAAACTCACGGTCTCTAGTTAATTCCACAATATAATAAAAGTTATTGAAAATTCTGAAAAATTGACAATTGTTTCGATAAATCAATATCGTCGTCAGAATGATTTATCGAAACAATTGTCAATTTTTTAGAATTTTCAATAACTTTTATTATATTGTGGAATTAACTAGAGAGCGTGAGTTTCATTTAAGATCACCAATTCATACTATTTCATTTTTTATCTGAAGACTACACCAAGCCTCCATCGTAGGGGGGAGAATGTTGGAAATACATCCAACATGTTTGGCCGATACGCCACTGGGCGAAAAAAGTACATCTATTAAAACTATCTAAAGTCCACAATATATTTCTAAGCAACAAATAACTTTACCAGATGTAAATGTTTCAAAGCATACACATGTTTCAATGTCATAAACCATTCATAGAAGTTCAAAAATACCCTTTTCGGCTAGATAATATTCAGAATCCTATAGTAATAAGCTTCTACAAATTCGAATCCTCATATAAAATATTCAATGCCTTTTCGGAAAACCCATAATAGGACAAGGGAATATATAAAAGGCAAAATTTACCTTAAATCGCTCTCATTCCTTTTCTGTTTACTGATACCTTCAAGTCCGCTCGAGGCTTCTAGTTCCTCATGTTCAAACAAACATATTTTTGCTTAAGAAGTGCGTATTGAGAACTCTAAAGTAAATTTAAGTGATTATACAGTTGTTACGGAGTGTTGTATATTATGTAAATAGAACTAAGACGCTACAATTTCTGAGTTTTATTTAAGTTTAAGTTAACGTCGACGAAGAACACTAGCCCAAAAAAGGAAATACAGCTCGTTTGATTGACTAGTAGAATAGTCACCCTGACGGAAGCGACGGGAATGTAGCCCTCAAATCCGCACATTATGTCGTAGTTTTATGTCAATTATTGTAATATTTTCAGAACGAAAAATACACATATATTACACCGAATGGTAATATTTTTCATAAAATAAGACAAACTCAAACACCAAGATATACACAGCCTTGGACTTGTTCTAAATTCATTATTTTTTGTACTTTCAATTCTACTAGTGGACCCGTGCTGCTCCGCAGCATTAGGATATACCATGTATGAGAGGGTGTAATTATTACAACAAATCATTTTACAGTACTTCCTTTAAGACAATATTAGCTGTGCGTCGGCCGCAGTATTTTTAAAATTGAAAGAAAAGTTGATTGTGCACACATAACTTTCCTCAAAATCAACGAATTTATAAAGTTAATAACTCAAAAAAAAGGGTTTTATCCACTGAGTGTTCTTAGACTTGTGTCAACAGCCTACGTTAATTAGAACTCTAGTTACAGAGGTTTGAGTGAAGGAAAACATTGAATGTAAAGTTGATTGTGCACGCATAACTTTCCTCACACTCAACGAATTTGAGCAATTAATAGCTCAAAAGAAAGAGTGATTCACTGAGTGTTTTGAGAGTAGAAAGATTAAGATCCATTGATTAGAAGGGGAGCTATGAGAATTCGAATTGCTTTAGTGAATGTGTCCCATGAGAAATGTACAGGGAAGAATCGCGTTTGAGTATAACTTGAGTAGGGTGGGAGTTGAGTAAATTTCAATTATTGATGACATATATGTCTAAATACCTTTCATTTTAAAAAAAAATGAAGGAAATCGGCCGGATAGAACTTCAGTTTTCATAATTTTTTTAATTATATAAGATTATAAAATTCCATGTTCCTTTTCATTGCGGTGTTGTCATTTTCATGAACTTCGATTTGTCTTAGTTGACTCGCAGACTGAGTATCTCTGCTGTTTCTATGAAAGCTCTGCATATTATTTTCAGTTCGTTTTCCGATGTTGACAGCAGTACTATATCGTCCGCGTATGCCAGTAAGTGTGTTGCCTTAGTTTTTAGTGTCCCTGCCCTGTTCGTAGTGTTTCTGCGTACTATACATTCTAACACAATGTTAAACAAGGTGGTGGATAATGGATCTCCTTGTTTTAGGCGTGTGTTGGTCTCGAAGCATTCTGATATTTTTTGGTTAGCCGGACCTTCATTACTGTGTTTTCGACTGTCATTTGGTGAGACTGACCAGTATTTTAGGGATCCTTATATCGTTCATAATACCATATATATAATCTCTATTGACCATGTCATACGCTCTTTGGAAGTCTATAAAAATGGCATAAATTTGCAGATCGTTTTCGTACTCCATTCTTTACGTTTGCCTTATAATGAAAATATGATCCATGAATTATCTTCCAGATCTGAATCCGCATTGATAATATCCGAACAAGTTTTATTTATATTCCTGTAACCTTTTCTCTATGGTATTGGCTATTATTCCACATACTGTGTCCAGTAGCGCATTTCTTCTATGGTTTTGCATTCGTCGTTTTAACCTTTCTTGTAAATCGGTACTAACATTGGTATTTCCCATGCTTCTGGCATTTTCTCCTGTTCCCATCTATTCGATATTAAATGATAGATTTGTGGACCATGCACGCAAAATTGCTTTATAGCTTTTGGAAACTGGATCTTTCCGTAAATGAGAGGTTTTTATGAGAAAGGGACCTCCCACTTTTTGAAAGTGGCGAGACATTGTAACTCGATCAGCTGGTAGGTCAGCCATGACTTGCTGCGCAGTTTGCGTGTTAAATTTGAAACAAGTAAGACATTTAGAAATAATTCCTCTGGTCTCTTTTAAAGCGTTGAGTGGCCAATACCGAAGTCGAATATTGGATAAAACAGTAGCATGGGACAGTCTGCCCCCGACTCTGATGACACCATCTGCATCTAAGAACGGCTTTAGAGATAGGCTTTGTTTATTAGAAATGATTAATTCATTTTTTAGAGTTTGGAGTTCTTTAGAGAAATGTTTCTGCTGGAGAATTTTGACTATAAGTATTATCGCTGAGTCAAGTTCATATACATTTAGAGAGCCAGTAATTTTACCTGTTCTGTTTAGTAAATTAATTTTGTATCTAAGTACGTAGGCTATGGTACCCTGTAACTAAAATTGGAGAATTTCAAAAACGTCGTATACCATACTTCGACGGATGTGTATACGAGGGTAGTAGAAAGATTAGAAGCAAGATTTGATTCTTTAGTTCAAGGTAAGGAGGATATTGACTATAAATTATTATAAATATCTAGGTTTAACAAAGGATTTTGTAGAAAGGTTGGCCCAGTGTACCAAAACTCGAGGAGTTCTGTAGTAAGAATCCCTCTAGACAGCATATCAGCTGGATTTGCTTTAGACTGGATATATCGCCAAGTAACGCTGGGACCAAGTTTTTGAATTTGAGAGACACGATTACTAACATACATATTCCACTTTGAAGGGTGTACCTGTATCCACAACAGGGCAATTTGGGAATCCGACCATAGATTCATGGATTCAAATGAAATTTGAGGTTCGAATATATTTGTAATTTTTGCGCTGCACTTGGCTAATAGATTCATGGCACAAAGCTCAAGTCTAGGAATTGTAACTATAGTATTAATAGGTGCGATTCTAGATTTTGACGCGATGAGATTGCAACTAACTTGATTTTGGTAAAAAGATAAAAATAGACATTGGCTACATTGCTGGTATCGCGAAAGCCATGAATTTGAATTTTTGTAGGATTGTGAGCTGAAAGTATCCAGCGAGGTATTTGTATTGTTTTAATAAATTCGATTTGAAGAAGAAATTGTTGCTATTTGGCTAGAAAATTAGTATCGGTAATAGTATGGTCCCAAGAATATTTGGATAACCACAGAGTTTGCATAAGTAATTTGCCTGAGACGATACTAGGGTTAATCAGACCCAAAGGATCATAACATCGAGACAATGTAGATAAAACAATTCGTTATGTAATTTTTTTGTATCTCAACTCTTTTGTTTGGGATATTGATATCGAGATTCAAGTCAAGGGTCACTGATCCGAGATCATCGGTTGCGTTGTTGTGGAAGTTAAATGTTCTTTTCTATTTCTTGCAAACTAGAAATTTTGTTTATTTAAAATTGTGTGTTATTCGGTCTCTAACTTTTGTAATTCGGGGATTGTATGGGCCCCGGTCAAAATGTCGTCCACATAAGTTTCATTTAAAAGAGATTTTGAAGCTTTAGGACATTGAGTACTGTTGATTGCAATGTATTTTATTACTCGACATGCATGGAATGGGGATGATTTGTTTCCGAATACCACAGAATTTATTTCGATACATTCAAAAGGTTGATGTGGTGAATCACGCCACAGCAAGGTTTGTAAAAAAAGTTTGGTTTGGGTTAATTTGTATTTGCCGGTACATTTTTTGAATGTCCCTCGTAATAACATATTTGAATAAACGAAAGCAACGCAAGATATCGAATAAAGGTGATTGCCCCTGCGGTACCTTAAGGTAAATGTCATTTAAAAACAAGTTTGTTGAGGATTTAGCAGAAAAATCAAAGACTACTCTTGTTTGAGCTGTTCCATTGTCTTTGATAATGCATAAATGAGGAACGAAGTATTTGTTTCGATTAGATGAATTGGTTAAAGAAAGGGGAACTATTTCAGCTTGCCCTAATTTGGGATAATCTACAATTTGTTCTCTGGATTTCTGAGTAATCCCTTTTCTTGACTGATAAAGCGATTTTTTGCGGTATGAAAAGAATTACCTAAAGAGGTATGAGCCAGTTTGTCTATTAAGGGAATGTCCACCTGATAAGTGCCATTAGACAACACCATTGTGGTTCTTGACAAAATTTGTTCATCTAGTTCATCATCAGGAGGTAAAATGGAATCAGTAATGTCGATTACCTCCTGCATCCAGAAAGTTTCAATTAAATTGTGAGTTGCTTCCTCACTCGGGTTTGTTTGTTTCTCCAAAAATAACCAAAAATGTAGGACCCGCTGTACTCGCTCTAGTCAGCTGAAAATCAATATCGTACATCTGTGAGACACCTTTATACACTCTGGAGGCTCTATCGTGATGATAACAACCCGACAATTCTCCAAAAAGACAAAAAATTTGGCACTTCAGGTACAATAGGTGCTTTGTACTAGCTCTGGTGAGCTAAACATCAATAAGGTTCATCTATAAAATTCCCTGAATAATATTCAATCATAAAATTGGTCACTTGTTTACACTCTGGAGGCTGTATCGTGCTAACAAACTGAAAATTCTCCAAAAATTACAAAAGTTTGGTACTTTGAGTACCACAGCAGTAGTTGTACTGGCTTTAGTGAGCTTAAAATCAATAGGGTTCATATATGAGACGGCCTGAATAATATCCAATCATAAAATTGGTCACTTGTATACTCCAGAGGCTGTATCGTGCTAACAAACACAAATTATTTCTCAAAAAGACAAAAATGTCGTACTTCAGGTACCACAGCACCCGTTGTACTGGTACTAAGTATCAATAGGGTTGATCTGTAAGATGTCCTGAACAATATTTAATCATGAAATTTGTGACTTGTTGCACTCCGGAGGCTGTATCGTGCTAACAAGACATGTAACGAAAAGTGGCCAACGACATACATACATACTACATTTTTTACCATTTTGGAGAAATTTCGGATTGTTAGTACGGTTTTCAGAATGTATACAAGTGACCAATTTTATGATTGTATATTGTTCAGGGCGTCTCAAAGATGAACCCTATCGATTTTAAGCTCACCAGAGCTAGTACAACTTGACCTATCAATCCAGATATACATTTTTGGTCATTTTTGAAAAAAATCGGATTGTTTGCATGGTACAGCATCTGGGGCATATAATAATGATCAATTTAGTGATTGAATATTGTTCAGGATGTCTCACAGATGAACCTTATTGATATTTAGCTCACGAGAGGCAGTACAATGCGTCATATAAATCTTGACATTCTACATTTTTGGAAAATTTCGGTTTGTTAGCACGATACAGCCTCTGGAGTGTATTCTTAAGTGCGAAAAAGTTAGTTTCAATCATCAAAACTGCTTATTTTTTATTATTCTTGAATCTTGATTGCTTGCAGCTTGCTTGTTTTGCCTCTTTTGTCTCTTTCAAAGAATCTGATTCATTATGATTATGATTATGGATGATATTCTCCTTTTTTGAATCTGATTCAATCCTTGCCAAAGGACCAACAATGGTTGTGTGTTTGAGTTTTTTCTACTTTATAAAAAATAGTAGCATTCGATGTATATGTATATTTTTCGTTCTGACAATTTTACAATAATTGACTTATAACTTTGACACAACACTTTGTTGAACATTGTTGAACAAGTTCAAAGATAGTCTCCAGAAAGACAAACCTACATAATTATGTACAAAACGATAATAAAATCAACAGTAGTGTTCGGAAGCGAAACGTGGATACTTAACAAAACAGAAGACGAGAAATTAGATATATGGGAAAGAAAAATACTCAGGAAGATGTTGCGTGGCAAAAAATACCGAATTTATTTGGAGAAGATCCCAAAGTATAGGGTGGCTGGGTCACATACAGCGAATGCTAGACTGTGAAACAAAAACAAAAAATGATGGACATAGAATAAGCGGAAACCAGAAATAGGGGCAGACTAAAGAGGTACGCAGAAGTAATTGAAGAGCTAAGAGAGCGAGAGAAAGAGAGAGATAGAGAGACGTAGGAATCCAGGAGTATAAAACGAAGGCAAAGGATAGGAAGAAGTGGAAGGTAATCACTTCCATGTTGTAGGACTAAAATGCCTGCGTGTAGTACATATGTGTGTAACTCGTATTTTGGAGGAAAAGCTAGTCACGATGTAATATAACCCCTAAAAGACCAACAAATCTTTTGCAGTTTCAGTTTAGGATTACTCAAAAATTTGTAGTGGTAGAGTAGTACTGAAGCCGGGTTCGTATTCTGCGTAGAAATTAGGTTCAGAAGATTAGCTTATCGAATAAAACTAAGATCCCTTTTTTTCGACTAGAGTAAGACAGTATTCAGTAGGTATCTTGCAATATATTTAAAACATACTTGAGATAATATACCTTGAAGTTAAGTTCGTCATTTCCATTCCATGGAGTGAATTGAACGTTTGAAAAAATAGTGAATTTTTTTTCCTTATTACACTTCCATGTTTTGTATTTCATTCTTAAGCTAGCTATTCGGAAATATTTTCAACTCCAGGTGCCTTTTTTATTATTTGAAATGTGAATAATCTGAAATGTATTTATTACTATAACCATAAATAACGCCAATGTGTTTGTTTCTGACAAAAATCAATTTTCACTTGCGACAATATGTCAATGTGAAGAATAAATGTATAAAACTTTCTAATAAATCTTGCAGAACATATATATTTTGATTAGACTGGAAATTTAAATTGCATGATTGTAAATTTTACTCCGTTTGATTACAAAGGATTCAATGTGTAACATGCTACAAAACGAATTGGTTAAAAATTCATCTGAAATCTTCCAATATTTCTTATAGAGGATGACATTTCTATAGTGCTTTGTGGTCAAAGGGAAACAGTGTCTTTAAGAGGATTGAGATTTTGATTAGAATTTGTTATGTAACCAGGATCGAACTAGGAAAAACTGAAGTTATTTATAAAATATATACACCGCCCATACACTGAGTAAAAATAATTAAATTTGATTGGAACGCGATTGTTGTCTCCAATTATTTTTGATATTATTGAACCGTTAATCCTTTTATAATTAGAACAAAATATCAATATATATATATATATATATATATATATATATATATATATATATATATATATATATATATATGACTATTTCTCGGCCACATTTTCATTACATATGTTCCCGGGTGGCATTTAGGCAGAATATTATTAGCAATTGAC
The DNA here is from genome assembly GCA_963921935.1 of Galeruca laticollis. NCBI lineage: Eukaryota > Metazoa > Arthropoda > Insecta > Coleoptera > Chrysomelidae > Galeruca > Galeruca laticollis. Next base: position 165,569,778 of record OY998180.1, on the reverse strand, counting down.
TATAAACTATGATTCCTGGTTGCTTGTTGCTCATCGCTGGTATGATTTGCCTTAACATTGCTAAACAGGGGTAGATTTTGCCTTCCTGGTAATAGCATATTTATAATTGATGTTGTAAATAGAAAGTAGGATTTGTCTTACCATTTCTAATCAGATAAGTGCTTTACCTCAATAAAGGTACGCATTCAAAGGTATCAAACAGCAAACAGGTAGATATTTTATATACACGTGACTATGAGGATGCTGAAAGAATAATGAAGAAAATATATAAGTAATTAGAGGCATTATTATTTTCTGGTTTATGCAGAACATTTCAAATGATTACATATATATTTTATACTTAGTGCGACTTCGCATTTGGTAAATTCTTAATGACATTCAAAAGCAAGATTTCTATATCTTTTGGATTTATTTCTTCACCAGTTGCTGGTCGACCTATAGGTCGACGCTTACTGCCTCTAGTCACGCCCGGTTTTCTTCTGTAAATGGATTTCGGCTGAACTCTTATTGAAGCATCTGCTCGATTGCGTAGGTCAAAAGCACATACTTAAAAATGTGTCCCAACTATTTTTTGTTTAAACTTTATCCAGCCTTCTATTTAAAAGTTTATATGTACCAAACTTCGCATAATGTTCTTATACTGAACCACGGGAATTTCCGACAGTTTAGGTTTTTTGATGTTTTTTGTGTGGATTTTGATTTACTAAAAGACGTATGTTGGCAGTGGTACTCCTAAAATTTGAAATGCTCACATTATAAGAATACAAAATACTGAGTTTATCAAAATACTAAGAGTAGAAAGTAGAGTGTTCTACCTTATATCTTGAAATAAAATGATCAAGTTATTTCGGGTACTGTCCATAAGAACTTCATCAGTGTGAAAAAGAGATAGGCAATAAATTAGACTTGTTTAAAAATATATACTCGCTTAAAACGCAGGTGTGATACATCATTGAAAAGGTACCAAAACTGCTTAAAAATTCAATTGAACACAAAATATTAAATGACTACTTACATGCATATTTTGATGCGGTCTTGGATCTGCGTAATATCCCAGAAGTATTAGTTTCGGAAGGAAACTCTGCTATCCACTGAATACATTTTCCACTGGTATTGATATCAGCCCATAGAAGGGTTTTCTCTCTCGATTGATTGATCAGTATATAGCGAAAATTTGTTGACAAATTAAATCAGTATTCATATTTTCACGTTGTTGATAGTTGGACATTAATTTGTTAAAGAAAATAATGCATACTAACAAGTAATAACAGCACCACGCGAAAAATAAAACAGAAATGCAAGTCTCAGAAAACAAGATGATGCAAATGCGTGTGTAGACAAAACATATTGCTGATTAGCAGTGTCTGGGCAAAATATACCAGCAATTAGATGCCGCACCCAATGCATGTGTAGACAAAACACCGTTGATTAGCAATATCAAGGCAAATCGTACCAGCGATGAGCAACAACCAACCAGAGACCTTAATTTGTAGTCTGTTGCTAATAAACGGTAGATTTGCCTAAATGTTCCCGGGTGGGATATAGATAAGGTTGATAAACTAGCGAATCTTTGCATAGTTTGATCATTTACGCTGAAGAAAATATAAAAGGGAAAATACAATGTTATAATTCAATGTTTTAAGTTTAATTTTTTATTCACCTAAGAAATAGAAATTCCGTAGTAATACTTAAAAAAATTGCGGGAATTGATCAATGGAACAAAAAATGAAATATCTTCAATTATACAAATGTAGGCTTTAACTGAGATACAGTTAGCCCACTAATATTCCATTCATTTTTAAAGGTATTTTCAGGAGACGTCATACAATTTATTTATTCCAATATTACTTTTACTTCCATAAGGACACCTTACACTAACGGTATTAGAAAATATTGTCAATATTGAGGATCAACTGTGAATATTGATGGAAATTAACGAATACCTAGATATACCAGTATCAAAATGGTGAGTGGTGGGGGATATTGACAGTATTATTGATTGATGTATAATAGTGCTGTGCGATATTTCGGTCAGTGTTGAAGTGTATCGAGGGAAAATGTTAGGATGGAGGACATCGGTTCTGGAGCAGAATAATTAGAAGTTTGTAACGTGACAAAAAACGGTGGAGATAATAATAATAGTTAGAGTTCATAGAGTCGTATGGGACCGTTTCGGAACTGTGGGACACACGTCGTCCTAAATATGGGAATGTTTTTGTTGTTTATTAATCCAGTCCTCAACCCATCGTTTTCGTTTCACGTTTTATTTTGTACTTACCAGTAACATCAGGGCTACAACAGCTATTTTTCTGTTTTTTACATTTTTTACCATATCTCTATCTACTATCTATTCTGTTGTACTGGTCTTAGAGTACTGTCAGTAACAATGTGTGTAATGTCGCACCTTTTCCAAACGGTTACATTTCAATACTGTTTATATTGACTGTCTCGACCCTTACTTCGTGGAATATGCTCATATTAGTGTTTTTAAATGAAACTCAAGGTCTCTAGTTAATTCCACAATATAATACAAGTTATTGAAAATTCTAAAAAATTGACAATTGTTTCGATGATATTGATTTATCGAAACAATTGTCAATTTTTTAGAATTTCCAATAACTTGTATTATATTGTGGAATTAACTAGAGACCTTGAGTTTCATTTAAAAACACTTATTGTAAACATTATTAATTCAATATTACTGACAGTCATACCGTTATTGTAAGGTGCCCTATATAAGTTTTTACCTACTCAATGTGAGGATACGAAATCACAATTACCGAATTACCCTATTTTTATAATTATAATTATTCATAATCATTAGACCGCTGAATCAAATAAACTATGTGGAGTAACAGTGCTGTCAGTTATTCAGACAAGTTTAAAAATGAGCAAAATTAGTGAAAAATGGAGTGAATCCGATATGGAAATGGAAAATACTCCACCTGAATTTACGAATTATGGGAACACCATAAAGGAAAACCTACTGTCCCAAATATCGAGAGGTGAATATGAAGAGTATTATGTACTGTTTACCCTTTCGGTCCCAGCGCCGAATATATACGTCAGTTACTAAAAGTAAGTTGAGCCTCAGGTGCCGTATATATCCGTTCAAGGTCTTCTTGAACCATGCCCGTATATATGCAGTGATATTGAATTTAGCCCCTTTGCCAGAATCACAGCTGCATGAATGTGTCACTACTGGTTGGGCATTTATGACTAAAGCCGCTTAAATACGGCAGATACAAATAGGTGACAGGTCCTTCAGGCCCACTACCGAATATATGCGTCACCATACAATTGGGTTGGTGAGGAGTAACAAAACACTATATTTTTAGATAATTTATCTAGTAATCTCTGTTAACTGATTGCAATAGGTCTCGCGACATGGCGTCAAATTCAGAAGCTTCAATCAGCAAGCGAATACGATGATATTTGTGCAGTATTGGACTCCGACGAAGAGGCGTTTATCGATAGTGGAAGTGAGTATATGCCAGATTCGGAGGAAGATGATCCTATCGATTGTGAATTAGAACAATAATTCTTGATGGAAGAAAATAAAAGCCCAGATAATATTGAAACCAACAGAAATATTGATGCTGAGAACATTGAAGATGTTATCACCTTCGACATTCAAGCTCAAAATGCATTAAAATATACCTTGGACCTAAACTGGAGTAACACACTGTATACTTCCTCAACTCACGCCTTTGACAATACAGAACCAGGAGCACGTGTGGATAAAACTGATGCATTAGCTAATTTTTTTTTTGTAAATTTGGTGGCAGAGGAAATTATATCTGAAACTAACAAATATGCTTTCAATATTTATGCGACCAAAAAAGATGTAAATACATTGATGTGAACAGATTTTACCAATCTTTGGCCCTCATGTTGCTATCAGAGCGCCGTTGTAAAAACAAGTTGAGAGACAATTGGTCAACGCTTGCAACAATTGCTGCATGCGCCAATATTTTCCCAATTGAAGCCAAGGAATAAATTCCAAGCCATACTTGGCATGTTACACTTCTCAGACAATGCCGATCAAAAAGAAGGCGATTCTTTCCATAAACTGCGATCTATGTTCCAAAAGATAACAGAAATATTTTTATCAATTTAAAAACCTTGCCATAGACGAAAGTTTAGTCCTTTTCGAGGGACTTCCTAGATTTAAACAAACGCTATCGTTTTGAGATAAAACTCTTTCTCCTGTTCGACTGTGAGACCGGATACATATTAATTGTATTGGTTTATCTTCGTAAAGTTACAGTTCCTAGACCTAGGCTTATTTGGTTCAGTCGTAGCAATTCTCATGAAGCCATAATTAAATAAAGGTCATTCAATTTATTCGTATAACTGGTATACAAGTCCTAATTTGTCAACATACTTACAAGAACAATAAACAAATTAATGTAAGACGGTTCATGCTAACCGTAAAGAGATGCCAAATTTGACGCAAAGAGTACATAAACGCAAAACTGTCTCGATGACAAGTAATCACTTGCTAGCTGTTGAATCGAAACATAGATGCGACGTTTTGATGCTAACTAATACGCACGATGACCATATGGTTGAGTAGGCCAAAATAGATTTCAAGTCAAACAAACTCATGAAGAAGCCAGTGGCTATCGCGAATTTCAACGCAAATATGGGTGCGATAGACAAATCGGACATGATGTTAAGCTCTACCGAATGAGTAAGAAAAACCATCAAGTGGTTTAAGAAACTTTTTTTCCATATGGTATACCTTGCAGATGGTCTGTATTTAACCCAAAATCTAGAGAATGAAACTCTAGCAGATTTCCAGTTGAAAGTTATACGGCAGCTTTTTGATAAGCGAGTTTTCAAATTTTTGTTGAAAAAAAATTCCTAATCTTTTATCTTTTTCAGATTCAGGGTTCAAAGGCCACCCAGCAAGATGAGGGCTTTAACTAAAAATCCCGGAAGGTTGAAAGGTAGACATTTTCACAGCGTTGTTCCTGATAAGAAGGTTCGGCAATGTATTGTTTGCAGCCAAACTGAAGTACAGACAAATTCAGCTATCGAGTGTCTGCTTCCACGTTAGCCCCGCTGGTAATGGGAATAATAGGATCATTTTCGGTGTTGTTATTCTTTTTCGGCTTAATCTTAAGGTGTGCGTACCCGTGCCGAGGGGATGCATGACAGTGAGCCTATCATCTGTCACTAACGGAACCTTCGGGATACTAGGCGTCCTCTCGTCGTAAGAAAGCCTTGTCACCGTAATGCAAGGCTCTGCCGTGATGGACATTTTTTTCCAAGCTACTCGTGGGACTCTTATGGAAGTAACATTTAATAAACATTCAAAAACTACAGAAGAGATGGAAGTCGACCTATCAACTCCAACTGACCTCCCTGTAACCTCCGAGCGGAAACGAGAACTACTCAGTTCTCCAACTCCCGAAAGTAAACCTAGCGAACTAGGTGGTGCAGCCAGGAAGCGAATCAGTCGTCTCCTCAAGAGTGAGGTACCTTACCAATCCGCCTCGCACCAAATTCTAGAGCAGTGGGAGCGGGATCAGCCGCAAGAGAGGAAACATTCTTCCTCTGTGGCTGGTACCAGCAAGAGTTTACGCTCTAATGATAACTCACCCGAACAGGAGGTAAAAAAGCCCTGCTCGGCTGAATCATAGGTAACGTCAGGTGAAACTGATTTACAAAAGCCCTCTTATGGGTACCCGGAATGAAGGTGGGAACTTTACACTTCGAACATCTGACAGCCTCTATAACGAACAAACGCTGTAGAGAATATTCCTGAATGTGGTCCACAAGTGCAGTACCAGAGCTGTACTTTCCGGTCTGGATGGTTACAGGTCACCTGTGTAGATTAGGGGAGTGTCTCGTGGTTGACTGGCGTAGTCAATGCACTTCAACCATGGACTGGAGCCTCCTTGAAATGCGTCTGAGACGACCAACTTTACTTACAAACCTGACTGCCGAACAGGTCCTGACCAGATTGAGGAAAATGAACCACGGTCTGTTCACCTTGAAGTGGACTGTTTTACACAAGGAAATTATAGGCCCTGGTCAAACATGGACTTTCGCCATTGACGATCAATCCATGGCCACGTTGGAGAGGATTGGCTTCAAACCATACTTGGGTTTTGGACAGGTTGTTTTCCGTCCTAAAGACCGGTCCTCCCAACTGGCATCAAAACCGGGTCCCTCTAAGAGATCCGAGAAAAGCCATGGCCCGGGGCCGAGTGGACAACCTTCTGCGGCAGTGAGGAGAACCGATCCTCCTCACAAGAACAGGGGGAGTGTACCGCCGGCACGTAGCCGGGGTACCAGCTATCCAAAAGGGAAAGCTGGTTTCCCCAAAAAGAAGACGACTTTTCAAGGGAACCTGAAAAAGGGACTGGACCTGCTGTCCTGAAATCTAAGACCAGTGTGGCCTCGAATGAAGGGCCAAAACAACCAGCTGGGTCTGCCGTGACGAAAAGTGGCCAAGCCTCGTCAAGTGCATCAACCACAGCCTCATCCCTGGAAGGATCAGATGGGGGCGTCTCAATTAACTCACCGTGTGATCTCCCCTAATGATTTGAGGAGACACAAGTTTGCCTGCGGCTATCCATAATCGCCTCATTCAACTGTTTACAGGCAAACTTACAGCATGCTAAGGCCGCTTCTTACATCTTTGGTAAAAGGTTCAAGGATGAATTAATCAACCTTTGTCATCCTACAAGAACCATGAACAGGAAACACAGACCGAGTAACAGGTCTCAGCAATATTCCTGGTGAGGTAGTAGTCCGCCGTGGGGTGGAACCCAGGGCATGTCTCCTCATTAGGAAAAATATTAATGATTTTTTGCTTACAGGCTTTTGTACTCCTGATGTAGTAGCCATCCAAGTGTCCCTACCGGAGAAGAATGGTATGACTAACATAGTCGCCTGCTCTGCATACTTCTCAGGTGACATGGATACTGTACCTCCCCTCGCTATACGGCGGCTAATGTACTATAGCAAGAAGAACAGACTCCAGTTAGTCATGGGCTGTGACGCCAATTCACACCATACATCGTGGGGCAGCACGAATAAAAATCATAGAGGTGAGTTACTTTTTGATTATATACTAGGGTTAAGGCTATCTGTTATTAATAAGGGCTCCGAACCAAGTTTTGTAACTAGAAATAGATCAGAGGTGTTAGATTTAACAGCTCAAACTTTCTGAGCAATAGGATACGGCACTGGACAGTATCTACTGAGCATTCGTGTTCAGATCACAGACACATTCAATTCAACATTGAAATAGGTCCATGGCCGGTAGTGGAATATCGAGACTCAAAAGCTACTATCTGGAGTAGATACAAAAATTCCCTCCAACGGTACATTGAGGACGGCTTCACTACAATTAACAGTTGTGATGGGATAGACACTGCGGCGGACAAGCATCACGAAGCAGTAATCTCCTCCTATCGTGAAAACTGTCCACTCAAGATAAAAAGAGATATCGTCTACGATAAGTCCACTTGGTGAAAAAAAGGCTAAGTAAACGAAGAAAAGAAGTTCGACGACTATTTATCTGATCTAAAGAGTCAGGCAACTGGGAACCTTATAGAAGTGCTACACACACAACCTACAATAAAGAAATTAGCAAGGCAAGCGGGAGTCTTGGAAGAAGTTCTGCGAGAGTATATCTGACATACCTCGCAGTACCAGACTAGACAAGATTCTCTCTAAAGAGTCGATTGCCGGGATAGGGTCGATGAAACGACCAGATGGCACTTTCACGACCTTTAGAAAAGAAACTTTAGAGCATTTGATTAAAAACCACTTTCCCGGAAGTTTCACTCTGGATAACAGTCGACCTCTCCACATTGAGGGCTCAAAGCGGCCCAAAATGAACGATTGGGAGACCGCCAAGGAAGTTATCACAGCACCAGCGATTGAATGGGCAATCAAATCATTTCAGCCCTTCGAATCTCCCGGCGAAGATAGCATCTTTCCAGCTCTGTTACAAAACGGACTGGTATTACTTTTACCCATTCTCATTAAGCTGTATACAGCTAGTCTGGCGTGGAATTTTATACCACGCAGTTGGTTGGCGGCTAGGTTAGTATATATACCGAAAGTGGGCCGCACAGACCCACACCCTAAATCGGTCATACCAATTAGCCTAACATCTTTCCTGCTTAAGGGACTTGAAATAGTACTGGACTGCCACATCAGGCGGGTAGCATTATACAGCTCCCCTGAGTATCCACTAGTACGCTTATCAAACTGGCAAATAAACAGATTTAGTATTACACAACCTTGTTGGGAACATCACACAACCCCTTAACAAATAGGGGATTGCTGTGGCCATTTTTCTTGACATCGAAGGCGCATTTGACAATGCAGTACCGGTCTCCATGGGTTCAGCTTTGGCTGAAAAGGGTATTAAACCAACGATTACCGGCTGGATATATGCCATCCTCACTAATAGAACAGCCACTACATCTCTTCCAGATGAGGCCATTAGCTTTAAGGTTTCCAGGGGCTGCCTGCAGGGTGGAGTGCTATCTCCCCTACTGTGGTCACTCCTGATGGATGACCTGCTTGGTACTCTCATAGGAAGAGGAGTAGAACTGCAAGCGTATGCAGACGAGATTGTCATTTTGGCAAGGACCAAGTCAGGACGGGTTGCATATAATATCCTCCAAAAGACTTTCGACGATGTCTACAGTTGGTGCCAGAGGGAATAGATGTCTGTTATCCCTGGTAATACTGTTATAGTTCCCTTCACTAGGAGAAGGAATTTGGCAGACCTTTCGCCACTTTCCTATATTGGTGAGGTTATTCCATTTGCAGCAGAAATAAAATATTTGGGGACCATCCTAGATAAAAAAACTTACTTGGAACGCTCACTTGGAAAAAGTTATACATGAAGCGAGACTATCCTTGTGGACATGTCGTAGGATCTGTGGAAAATCTGGGGGCTTGAGTCCCAAACAAATCCATTGGATATATGTGATGATTGTTAGAGCAATGATCACATATGGAGCCATTGCTTGGTGGTCAAAAGCATTACAGAGAATGGCAGAAGCAAAGCTCTCTGGTATACAGAGACAGGCTTGTATGGCTATCACTGGTGCTGTCAGCACCACACTGTCAGCAGTCATGGAAATCCTCCTGGACCTACCTCATCTCCATATACTTCTGGAAAAGGATGCCTGATGGACAGCATATAGAATTGTGCATGTTTCTAAATGCACAAAACAGGCTTATACAGAGCAAAGCAGAATACTAGCGAACACCGAAAGTGATAGTGTTCTGGAAATGACCTCTGATATAATGCCCCCAATAGTGAACTACAATTTGCCTATTACCGTCCTATTTCCAAATAGAGATTATTGGGTCCTCCGAAAGGATAAACTATTAAGAGCAGACATCTGTTGGTACAACGATGGTTCAGACACCCTCCGGCTCTGGTGCGGGTGTATATTGGCGCAGACCTAAGACAGAAATTTCAACCTCTCTAGGATCCTATGCAACCGTATTTCAGGCGGAAATTTCCGCCAATGCTTCATGTGTGGAGAGTTTGGGGCAATCCAACCACACACATAGATCAATAAAAAATTTCACGGACCGCCAAGCGGCTTTGAAAGCACTTAGCTCTTACCGTGTAACGTCGAAATTGGTTTTAGAATGCCAAAAAAGACTTGCCTCATTAGGAGAACAGGGTGTCGCTAGTCTGGATCCCTGGCCACTCTGGTATGGATGGTAATGACAAGGCGGACTCTCTTGCAAGGGAGGCTGCCGCTCGTGTCTTTATCGAACCTGAACCTACAGTTGGCATAGCAACAAGTGATGCCAAACAAACACTAAATACCTGGACTGTAAGAAGAGTTTTAGACTTCTGGCATAATATACCAGCATTGGTTCATTCAAAGGCCTTCATACATCCTTCGAATAAAGTATCCAAACAAATGTTAGGTTACAATAGACATGATCTACGGTGCCTAACAAGCCTTTTAACAGGCCACTGTCGTTTGAATAATCGTATGCTGAAACTCGGACTGTCGTGCCTGCCCCGCCGCGGCTCGAGTCAGTTATCTGATGTTTGCAGGCTCACTCTCTCGCCCTCGGACCTGAAATATCATTCACCGAACAAATTAATCGGCTTCGTTAAGAAGCTGAATTTGATTGGTGAAATATGAATAGGTATGAGCCACAATAGACTCTTACGAGTCGCAGTGGAGTGCCTCCTTGACCCACTCATTGCAAACCTAACCTAACCTGGTCTATGTGTGCACTCGTGCTTTGAGGTATAACATACTCAAAAAAAATTACCTTTTTTGAAGCTATTGTTACGTATCGTTCTATTCACTTTTTGTCGTTTTATTTTACCTGACGCAAATACGTCAGCGGGACTAAAGGCTTGCAAAAAACCCTGGGAATATGTGTAGCGGATTATGTATTTATGTGTGGTCCAAAAGAGTTAAGTAAATTTCAAACGAATTTCGTGAAAATGTATGAAAATTTAATCGATTTCGAAAACCTTTCAACAACGCAGTATATTGATGGTTGAACTTGTTGCTTGGTTCGTTTGAGGTAATTGATTCTATTTTCGATTTCAATCAGAGTATCGTTGATAAAAATAACGTACTCCTGTGAATCTTTGATTGTAAATTTTGTTGTTAATTTTTCCCCATCGCACATTTTTTGATCATTTTGATCGTAGGAACAAAATGTAATGCCCAAATACCAGCAGCATGTCGTCCATCTCGAAAATAATAATAATTGGTAAATGCAGGTGCGGATATTACAAAATGAAAAAGGCATGGAGTCTTCTCAGGTAGCAGGATATATAGAAAATAAATACAGCAAATCAATCAGTTTCTTCAATTACTGGATATAATGAATCAGTAAACGAATCTTCAACCTCCAATTCTTCCTGCTAGACGACTAAAAATCAAAAATATTACAGAAAATATTTCCAATTCACAAATTTTTTACTTTAGTATTTGCACCAACAAAATAAATATGAATAAAAATATTTCAATAGATAACGTTTTTAGTTTAAGTTCAAATGAATCTCGATCGGGTCGTGTAGTCTGTTACTTGGTTTGAATAAAAAAATCGATACTCTTGTTTTCACTTATATCGATTTTTTTCATTCGTACCTTGTTACAGGATATACTATTCCAATATTTGACTGATATTGAAATTTAAATAATTTTATAATATTATTATATAGCATAATTAAAAAAGTTATTTTTTGTTAATTCATATTGGCCAGTTGAACTCTGTACATTTACAAAATATATTTGCTGACTGGATGTATATTTGTTTTCCTGGAATCTTTATGTAGGGAAATGTAAACAGCTATACGGTATCAACCTTGTTTTCCGTCGATTGAAAAAGCCTCTTTGATCTTAAACCACCGAATCAGAGGTAACCAAAACCATACAATCTACACAAACGACACGATTCTCATGTATGATGTTAGGGTGGCATTTTCACTGTTTATTTATGATTTTACTCGCTTTTGTATTATCTCACATATAATCTATTTAAATTGTTTTGATAATGCCGTCTACGTCTCTTTAGAAGGGATGTTTAGATTAAATTGAAGGGAGAGCCGTACAGAGAAAATTTGGCTTTGAAAATGGAAGGTTAGATCATATTATTGTTATAATGGGATTAACATGACGATTTACTATATCTTAACATTCAGTGAGGACTGCAGTTAAATTATATAATGACATTTTTAACATCGAACAGAAATGGTCTGAGAAGTGGATGCAGGTTATGATGCCCGACACCCATTTTAACCTTACCACAACGCAGAATCCTAATGGATTTGATATCCCGCGACAGACCTGGAAGACTGCTAACAGAATCCATGGAAGAACCGCTGATTTTTTGCATAAATGGGGAAAATTGAAATCTGCTCAGTGTGACTGTGGTGACCCGCGTTAATCCATGTCCTACATAGTTCAGGAGTGTGCAAGCAGGGCCTGAGCTGGTAACTAATTGATGTAATCATACTAACGCAGTCAGTGGTTGAGTGCGTAAAGAACCCGGACGATGCGCTGTAAATTAAGCCCTATGTTTCCTATTTACGCGTTGATCTATGAATTTTGTGTATCTTTTTAGTATTTTCATGTTTATGTTAGATTTGTATTGGTTAGTTGATGTTAGTGTACGTATTGTACTGGCCTTTTCTAGATAAGTCTGGTCACAAAAACAATGCTTAGATAAGATAGTCCCAGTTATAAAAACACTACGTATCCGCCATAATTTTAATTTTCATACCTGGCTTAGACAGGGTCGGATTTAGGGTCTATACCAGTGTGCTGTTTCGTAACAGTATTTTATACTTTTGAGAATATCTCTATATATGTGCCATACGATAAATAAATAATATTCAGTAGTAAATTACTAGGTCTGATAATATTGTTTGGTTTATTTTATTATATTTGATAGACTGATACAATTGCGAGAAATGGCTAGTCTCGTTTAATAGTTTTTTTAAATTATCGCTGCGTTCTTCACTGCCAATCCTACTTTACATGATCAAGTTAATTCTAAGAAAAATAACTTTTTTACTAACGAGTGTCAAACCAAGTTCACAAACTGTCTCGAAAAAGCTCCTTCATAAAATATTGATTGTCCAAGAACCAATAATTAAGATATTCTAATTCCAATGTTAAATAGGTACGTGAATTCTGAAGCTGATACCACGTTTGATAAAATAAATAGAGATATTAATGAAAGTAGTTTAACGAACACTACTTACCACGTTTCCACTATGTTTTATTTGTTACAATAATATATTTTGATATGGGTCAAATGATTGCGTCAAAGAACATTTGCATATTTGATTTATGAGGGGAAATCATGCTTGGAAATGCATATTTGTCAACGCTCGCTTCATCTAGTAGCCAACTGACCGCGCGAAAGATGATTAAATGAGGCGCACAAAAAGAAATTCTCCACAAATGTGAATACATCTCCGAAGTCATTTATGTATTGTTATTTTACCGGAAAACAACCGTCTTGTAGTTTCCGCTGGTTTTTTGCTAGAAAGTAGAGGCGGCTTAAGGATAAATGTGTAGGTTAAATTGAAATCAAAGCTAACCGCTAAAGAAAAATATCTATACCTACACGGTGTCCCAACGAAAACTACCCATCCTAAATAACTGCAGAAGGAATAACTTTCTAAAAAGTGAAGAAATACGGCGACCATGATTTCAAGGGGGACACATTTTACCATAATACTGGTATACGTAACGTTACCCCCTTCAAAAATTTAATTTGTAAGGGGTCGAGTGATACCTCTTTTGAAAGATTTTTTAATTATCTTCACAATGGTCTATATTTTTTTATGAAACATATCAATGGAAATAATTGTTTTAATAATTTTGAATTTAAAAAATACAAACCCGAAGGATATAATCTAAATTATCGTATACATTGTTCGAAATAATCTCCATACAATTGTATAATTTGTATTCAAATGCTTCGCGGACATTTCTGATAACGTCTGGAATCCATAAACGGCTTTCTGGAACGACTCCTTGACGTATATCTTCCAGAGATTCAGATTGTGCTGCAAATACCTTCGATTACAAATGCCCCAGAGAAAGAAGTCTACAGGGCTTAAATCGTATGACCAGGATGACCACTCCACAGATCCTCTCCTTCCGACTTCCTTTCGACCAGGAAACTGATTATTCAGAAATTGACGGACCGGTACAGCAAAATATAGTGCTGGTTCCAACAGATGTAAGTAAGTGTCGCCATCTAGATTACCAGGATAATGTGGGGCCCCTAAAATACTAACCAAATCATTTAATTTATGACACCTATAGCCATGACTTTCAACAAATGAATGTGGAATAATTTCACTCCAATACCTGCAATTGTGTATATTTACATAATCATTTGAATAAAATGTATAGTTCACGTAAGAGATATACTGCGAAATTTAAAGTTTCGATTTATCTTTTGATTTGAATACTGTCATAGTCCAGTCAATATTATAATTTAAAATGCTTATTAGACGATATATTCATTTGATATTATAATTTCTAATAACAACCATTAAAATGTATTTAATAATATTATAATTATTAAATACATCTTAAACATAACACCAGACAATTAACACTACCTTATATTTCGTTTTATTAACAAGAATTAGTAATATAATTTTCAAATACCTATTATTTTCACTGAACTATAAGCATATTTTGAGATAGCAATTTTTTCAAAACACGCACGTGTCCACAAGCGATAAGGACGGCTTACTATTTAGTTGGTGCGCTAGCATCAATATAGAGTGTAGTGTGTAAGTGGTATTGGTAAAAATAAACAAAATAATAAATACCTTTCAGAGTCTAGCTCCGCAACATAACTTAAAGGGGATATACCCTGTATTAGCTCTGTAGGAATCTCGCAGAATTTAAGCCGACGGTCGTGATTATCTTCGTTTAACCTTTAACTATTCGCGAACCAAATGTTCACGCTACTACTAGCGTGGTTTATGATTGCATTGCGTTGCATTTCATTGAATTTTATTGCATTTAATTGCATTTAATTGCATTTAGTTGCATTCAGTTGCATTTAATTGCATTTAATTGCATTTAATTGCATTTAATTGCATTTCATTGCATTTAATTACATTTAATTGCATTTAATTGCATTTAATTGCATTTAATTGCATTTAATTGCATTTAAATGCATTTAATTGCATTTAATTGCATTTAATTGCATTTAATTGCATTTAATTGCATTTAATTGCATTCAATATCATTTAATTGCATTTAATTGCATTTAATTGCATTTAATTGCATTTAATTGCATTTAATTGCATTTAATTGCATTTAATTGCATTTAATTGCATTTAATTGCATTTAATTGCATTTAATTGCATTTAATTGCATTTAATTGCATTTAATTGCATTTAATTGCATTTAATTGCATTTAATTGCATTTAATTGAATTTAATTGCATTTAATTGCATTTAATTGCATTTAATTGCATTTAATTGCATTTAATTGCATTTAATTGCATTTAATTGCATTTAATTGCATTTAATTGCATTTAATTGCATTTAATTGCATTTAATTGCATAAAATTGCATTTAATTGCATTTAATTGCATTTAATTGCATTTAAATGTATTTAAATGCATTTAAATGCATTTAATTCATTGCATTGCATTGATTGTATTTCGTTCATTGCATTTCATTGATTGCATTTCATTGATTGCATTTCATTGATTACATTTCATTGATAGCATTTCATTGATTGCATTTCATTGATTGCATTTCATTGATTGCATTTCATTGCATTTCAATGCATTTCATTGTATTTCATTGCATTTTTCACAGTAGCAGGGCTTTTGAGACTCTTCAGTAATTTATATAAAAAATATTATTTTGATTGTAAACACAGTTTTATTTTTTTGGAAAATGTGAAACATATAAAAAATGTAACAAAAATGTTCTTTATATAAAAAACACCTAGGTAATTGAAGCAACACAGCAAACAAAAACAAATAAGTTCGAATATTTTGCGGATTGCCTAATCACTAGAAGGATCATATGCTTTACATTTATGGCATGTAAAGACGGTATCAATATGTTCTTTACAAACTGATCTGCTACAGTTCCCACATGTGATTGTAGTAACTCTATTATTTTTTCTGCCACAAATAAAGCACCTGCCTCGAATTTTTGCTGGTTGCTCTTGGTCCATTTTCTCTATATTTTCTTGATACCTAGACAAACATTGTTTAATATCGATAGGGAAAGCTGTATTTTTAGCTAGGTCGGAGAGATGTAGTTTCATTATCTGTAGAGTAAGTGTTTTAAAAAAATTATTCGCTGTTTTTGTCGGAAGGATTTCGGTGAGTGACGTTGACAAAACTTAACTATTGTTGCCTGTTATATTTAGCAACTGATAAATAAAAGTCAAGGTGTTACACATTTTCTTGATAGTATCAACGCCTCTTTTGTCATATTGCAGTCCAATATAATTTCCGTTTTATTGTGCATAGTGCATAATTGAAATTGGAAGGAAGGGTTCATTCTTTTTCGGAACGTGTGAAACTATTGTTATATCCTTTTGAAATCCAAAAATGAATGAACCAACCGCTCTCTTTTTATTAGGCAAAAATTATTGTGGTAGTTCCCACTTATTTTTTAAGGTTCCGATCATTGTGATTTTGTTTTTTAACAATTCTTGCGCCAAAGCGTATCTTGAATACCAATTATGGCAGGTTAAATTTCTGTTACTTCCTTTCAGTTCTTCAAGCAAGCGGTGAACTATGGCAGTCGGGGTATTTAGTATGTTGTGTTGTCCTTCTGACTGTTTCTCAAAGTACAGCTTTGAATAACTTACATAGAATGTTTTAGCGTCAAAAAGCACAAACACTTTTAACCCCTATTTTGTAGGTTTGTTGGGAATATATTGCACAAAACTGCACCGTCCTCTGAATCATATCATTGCATCAATCGAAATCAGAAATTAGACAGGAAAATAGAAGAAGGATGGATAATAATCTGAATGAAATGTTGAAAGCCCAGACTAGATCTACACTAGAAGAAGTTGTAGAAATTAGAAGACAAGTAGAGACAATAGGAACTAGAGTACATCATGAAACACGAGAAAATGAACATAAATTGGACAGTTTTACTGAAAAAATGGAAATAGTTAAAAAATTTGAGAGAAAATATGGAAAAAAATAGACATCGAATGGAAAAAGAGGTTAAGGAGATAGATAAGAAAACACAAGAAAAAACCGAGATTCTAACAAAGGAATTGGATCAGGTGAAGTTAAACAGTAGAGTGTATGAGGAAGTTTTTGATACATTAAAAGGTTAGGTGCAAAAGGAATTTGAGAATGTAGGCGTGGCGATGAAAGTGCAAAAGACTGAATGTGTTAAACAAATGGAAATAGTAGGATCTTTGATGAAGAGGCCGATAGGAGGAGATGAACAAAAAATTACAAGAGGTCGCTGAAGAAATAAATAAAATACGGAAATAGCAAGTGGTTTTACAAAGTGAGTCATAACACTGATATATAGTTGGCAAACTATTTCAATATATACTTATATATAAATATATATATATATATATATATATATATATATATATATATATCATCATCATCATCATCATATGCAGCTCATTCAACCATTTTCCTATGGTGTAGCCTCCCTTCACATATTTATATATTTTATTTCCATTTGGGCCCATTGTTGTCTATTGCTGGCTATGCGGCCCCAAGTTGATCCTGCGAGTTTCTTTATACCGTAGTCCCATCTTAAGTTGGGGCGTCTTCTTGGTCTTTTCACGCCTCGTGGATACCATTGCGTTATCTTTGTGGTCCATCTATCGTCTGTCCTTCTAACGAGATGCCCCGCCCATTGCCAATTTAGGGATCTGATTCTATTAATGACATATATATATATATATATATATATATATATATATATATATATTCATCAGTCAAACGTACCAATACTTTTTTATATATATATATATATATATATATATATATATATATAAAACCTTTGGAACGGGGGTGATTTTGGCATCTAGGAACACCAAAAAGAAAAACTGCGTTGACATTTTTCCGAAGTCGCGTCATGCTACACTCTACAATAGCCCTATTTCATTCTGAAATAATCCTAAAAAAATTTCATTAGCAATATATACAAGTTCGAGGTATTTCTTACTTTTGGATTGAGTATTTTCAATTCTATTCATTCCGTCCGAGTATTTTGAAAGAGACTGTGCATCGACAATGTCGGCATTGTAACGTGGTTCGTCGTAATATTAGATTTCGCTTCCCCTTCCCCTTTTTTAATAACTGTTTTTTGCTTAGTAGCATTCGATAGTCTTTTCAATTTGTTGTTTTTTTTGTTAATTGTCTTTTGAACGTACCTTTATGTCTGTATTTAGGGGAGGTTTCCACTGATACTATTATATATATTATATATATTTTGTTCACACACACATTTTTGTCACTGTTTAAATTTTCACTTATAAACATTTCTGGTTTTTGTAACTTTAACTTTTTCATTTTACATTTTAACCTTTGTGTGTCTTTGGTGAGGTATGGAGTCGTCTCCGTGATTGGGGGTGAAGTAAGGGTTAGGTAATATGTATGTAGATTTACCCTCGTACCACAGATTGATCTTCATTTACTATATAAGAATTCACTTTTATTAAAAATAATGTACTTGAAATATCACGCTGTAAAGTTCAATAGTTAGCAAGGGAATGATAAAACTTCTTGGATATGTTGTTAGTATACAATTAAAACAAACTTCACATTTACTAACTCTATTTTCATATATCGAGGTAAATAAATAATTATCTGAACTTTTCTTTATAGAAAAAGGGTTCAAGCAATTTTACTTTCGTCATGACTCCGTTAATTTTATTGCTAACGACTAGAATTCAAGTTCATTTTAAATATATTTAAGTACTTCAGATAATGTTTAGTATATTCCCTCCAAAAGATCAATATTTTTTGTTACTTAATGTTAAATGTAGCTACCAGCAGAGATGGAGTTAACTTTAACTACCCCTATCTCAACACCTATTGCACTTATGTCAAATAATAGAATATGTATGTACTTGTCGACTGTCGAAGCTGCCCAAGATATAACTGAAAAGTATCAAACTTTAAATATAAAACAGCACCAAGTAGGAGTTCGACGACTCATTACTCCAGCAAAGCGAATCATCCTATCAAACGTCTGTCCATCAATACCACATGATATACTAGAAGCAGAAATCCTAAAAAAAGGTTTTTCAAAAGTATCACCAATGGCATTCCTCCGGGCAAGTCTGTCAGGAAACGAATACGCACACATCCTAAGTTTTCGACGTCAAATCTATGTAGTACCAAACGATGACATAAGTTTGCCTCCCTCATTGATCATTACATTTGAAGATACAACATATAGAGTGTGTTACGAATAGCTCAAAAACTATATAAATTGCAAGAACAAATGAACTGTAATTATTTATTGCCTTAAACTTTGCCCACTAACCTGTAATAAGGTGCGATTCTTCTTGATAACCAGTACTGGGAACACATAGGAACACATGCGGTCTAAACCAACTCGGAGTTGTATCGGAACTGACTTACTTTCCACGAATAAGTGACTCCGGCGATATACAGTGGCGCGTAAAAGCAACAAGCAATAGGCAATAACAAGAATAATTAAAATAAAATAAATAAATTGTTGACAGATTCGTAACAGAGTGTTTCTATCATTCGACGGAATAACATGTTTCCTTTGCAAAACCCCAGGACATGTTGCCAAGCTTTGTCCAAATCAAGCACCAAACTCATCCAACTACCAAGAAAATATTACAATGCCAGTTGAACCAATATCAGTAGAAAGCTCCGTAGAAGATCTTAGCCGAATTGACGAGACGAATGATACTCCTCCATCAAATACCTTTAAACGACCACGGCAATATCTAACAGCTAGTTCCAGCGACCTTACATCCGAAAAAGATCCTGTGGAAGTGGCAAGTAATACAACAGATCAAAAGACCAAAAGGAAAAAATCCAAACAATGCCCCTCCGCAACCAAACAAAATCCAAATGCCGAAGATCTGGAAC
Organism: Galeruca laticollis; assembly: GCA_963921935.1. NCBI lineage: Eukaryota > Metazoa > Arthropoda > Insecta > Coleoptera > Chrysomelidae > Galeruca > Galeruca laticollis. Next base: position 165,550,179 of record OY998180.1, on the reverse strand, counting down.
CTGTAATAAAATTCTACAATGAATCACCTCAGCAACTCCTTACATTTGAAGAACTCTCCGACTTTATGGATAACGCATTTGGCACAACTGACCCCTTAAGTATAGCCCAACAATACACAGATAATATTCCTGAACTACTCGCCCTTCTCCACAACATTTACCCATTTATACAACACATGGCGATGAAATCCCGATGCACAAGAATCCAATCCAAGATACGTAAGCAACTGAATTTAGTCTCGATATCAACAAATGAAGAAGTTGAAGATAGTTACGATTCGTCCACTTCTCAACTAAGTCAACACTAATACTTTCTTACTCCAATGGAATATAAATGGGCTAATAGCCCATCTGGAAAAATTAAAACTCTTAATATCAAAAACTACAGAAGATGTGATCTGCATACAAGAAACTAACTTCAAAGATAACAAATACTACTCACTAAGAGGTTACGAATGCGTCCACAAAAATAGAGAGTCTGACAGAGCTAGTGGAGGAGTGGCTATTTATATAAAAAATAATTTTACATGGAAAAATATACAAATTACATCAGAACTAGAGGTAGTTGCAATAAACATACAATACTATGAGAAGAATTTGAACATCATTAATATTTATATTCCATCCAACTAAAAATTCACTTCACAAAGCTTACAAGAAATAACCAACCAAGTAAATGGCACAAAAATAATAGTAGGGGATTTCAATTCACACTACAGACAAAAGAGGGAGAGAAATAGAAAAATTTACAAACACAAACAGTCTTATAATAATAAACTCTGGAGCGGGTACAAGATTAAATCCACTAACAGGAGAATTATCTCCTATTGACCTAACTATTTGTGACGCACAAATTGCACCAAACCTGAGTTGGCAGCCAAACTCATACTTATATGGAAGCGACCACCTACCTATAAGCATAGAATTTCATTCCAGAAAAGACAAGAACGATCATCTTAACTCAATGGAAAAATGGAATTTGAGACGAGCAAATTGGTTTAAGTTTACTGAGTACATAGAAAGAAATATTCCAGAATTTGATCAGATTGAAGATAACATTGACGAAATAACGAATGTACTTACCGATACCATTATACAAGCTGCAGAAATACATATTGGGTATGTAAAACCACTAAAAACAAAAATTCCAGTACCTTGGTGGACACCACAATGCGAAGAAGCTATTAAAGCAAGCAAAAGAGCGTTATATAAGTTAAAAAAGAACAAAAACCAAACTAACTTAGTTGAGTTTAAAAGACTCAGAGCAAGAGCAAGATACGTCACTAAGCAAGCTAAAAAGGACTCCTGGAAATCATTTGTCTCAACAATCACTCCAAATACTTCAAACTCCGAGATATGGTCAAAAATAAAAAAATTAAAAGGAATTTCATCAAAACATAAAATAACAAGTTTATCCCACAATACTGAAATTATCTCTAATAACGCTCTTATAACACAAACATTTGCAGAAGAATTCTCTAGAATATCAAGCGATGAAAACTACGAACCAGAATTTAGGGAATATAAACGCGATACAGAACAAAGAATAAAATTAAATCATGCTACAGGTCAAAACCACCCATTAAATGTACAAATCGACAGTGAAGAATTAGAAGAGGTGCTGAAACAATGCAGCGATAAATCGAGCCCGGGACCTGACCAAATCCACTACACTTTTTTAAAAAACCTCCCAATAACTTGAAAAAGGTATTTGCTACAGACATACAATGAAATTTACTTAGAACACAAATTTCCAAAATCATGGTCAGAAGCTATCATAGTGCCAATACCCAAGCCACACAAACCAAAGAATTTGGTAACGTCTTACAGACCAATATCCCTAACATGTACAATGTGCAAAGTCTTAGAGAAGATATTAAACCGCAGGTTAATGTGGCATCTGGAAAAACATAACCTCATATCGATACACCAAAACGGATTTCGTAAAAACAGGTCAGTAAACGATAGCATTATAAACCTGGAATCCGAGATACACAATGCATTTGCTAACGGTCAGAAACTGCTAGCGGTATTTATGGATCTTGAAAAAGCTTACAACTTAACATGGCAACATAAAATTCTTCAAACACTGGTAGATTGGAACATTAATGGAAATATAACAGCATTTATCGAAAAATTTTTGACACAACGTAATTTTGTAGTCAAAACAAATGGAGAATTATCTACCAAAAGAAAAATAGAGAATGGAATTCACCAAGGATCTTCCTTAAGCACAACATTATTTCTTGTCGCCATAAATGACTTCAACTCTTGTATCACATCTCCACTACGTGTAAGCTTATATGCTGACGATATTGTAATATACGGAAAAGGTAAAAATATTAAAACATTGCAATCCTTAATTCAAAATGGATTAAACAAAATTTATGAATGGAAAAAAAAGTCTGGCTTCAAAATATCTCACGAGAAAACGAAATGTGTCTTATTTGCACGAAGAGCCCAGAAAGAATACCCGGAACTGACCATAGGAAGCACCAAACTCAGTTTCACGAAAGATATCAAATTTTTGGGAATAATTTTTGATGATAAACTTAACTGGAAAAAACACTTTGACTATCTTAAACGAAACAGTACGCAAAGCTTAAACATATTAAAAATCCTATCACATCAAAAATGGGGAGCAGATATAAACAGTTTACTTAACATTTACAAAAGTACCATTAGATCTAAAATAGAATATGGAGCCATGGCTTTCCAAACCGCAAAAAAAAGTTATATAAAAACTGTGGAAATAATTTCAAATAAAGCACTTAGAATAATAATTGGTGCGTTCCCAACAACCCCCACAGACACTCTCTATAAACTTCTTGGAGAGATGCCATTTACATATAGAGTTCAACATTTATCTTTATCCTACTCGACAAAAATTTTGGCTCTTCCTAACCACCCTTACCACAAAAAAATTTACACTGAATCAGTGCAAACAGCTTTTCCCGCAAATATCAATATCACACCACCTTTTTACAACACAGTTAAAACGTATATGGCAGAAATCAACTACAGTTTTCCTGAAATAATTCTTATAAACAGCTATAACTTTGCCCCCTGGATTCTCTCACCTATCTCCGTAAACACAGAACTTTCCAAATTCAATAAAAAAGAAACACATCCTTCTCTACTGAAAAATGAATTCAATAGAATATGTGGAATTTACAAACCGTCAGAAGTTTTATTCACTGATGCTTCAAAAAATGAATCAAATCGATCAGTAGGCTCATCAGTAGTTACAGCAACTAATACACAAAAATTCAGGCTACCAGAGGAGTGTAGTGTCTATACAGGAGAAGTCTTCGCTATCCATCAAGCTTTAGTTTACGTAATGAGTAACCCAAAACCAAAATATGCAATCTGCTCTGACTCACTAAGTGCCATAGAAGCGATTCGACAAATGTGGGCAAGCAACCCTTTAGTGCAACAAATCCAACAACTCCTCCACCAATTATTTACGCTAGAAGTAAAGGTCACACTTATCTACGTCCCCTCACACGTAGGAATCGACGGCAACGAGTCAGCTGATACAGCTGCCCAAGAAGCAACATTGTTAGAAACCGCAATGTCTCAAATTCATACTCACAGTGATATCGACAACTACCTCAAGAAGTTAATTAAGAAAAAGATGCAAACAGAATGGCTTAATGATCAAAATAGCCTCAAGAGCATTAAATCGCAATTTGCAGACCGACTAACATTAACAACCAGCCGGTTAGAACAAATTAAAATATCAAGACTAAGACTTGGCCACACTCGTTTAACGCACGGCTATAGAATATCTAAAGAAGAACCCCCCAAATGTAACAAGTGCAACGTAATACTGTCTATTAAACACATCCTTGTTGATTGTACAGAATTCGAAGAGGAAAGACAAGAGAACAAAATCTCCACAGATGTTAGTGAAAATCTAAAAACTCTGGAACAAATACAAAAAACAATACAGTACCTAAAAGATATAAAACTCTATAATTATATCTAGTGAATACTTAGTGAATGTTTTAGTGAATATTTAGTGAATGTAATGCTGTAATTTACTATGTAGTTAAATGATATTGTGAGTGCTAATGACCCTTAGCGGTCGAAGCACATCTTCACAAAAAAAAAAGTTATTAGTCTTTTTGCTTATGATTCATCCCTTTATCAATTCGTGCAGTTATTTTTACGATTTTTTTCACCTCCTAGAAGGGGTTATTTCTACCCCCTGAGCGATAGCACAATATCACTTTTGATTCTTGACCTACTTACTACTTCCTGCCCAATTTTTACGTCAATCGGCTCTGTTTAAAAAAATGTTGGCAAAAACCCCCATTTATTTGACTAGATGGCAAGATACTATTCGTCCACTCTGTGTCTCATCAACATATTATATAACGATTATACTAGCCTTACTTCAATGATTTCAAAATTCGAACTTCTATAGTATATATGAAAGTATTACTTACTAGATCATCAAGAGTGACTGCTCGTCACTCGCGCCATGTCACGTCTCGACTCCGCCCTCTTTTATATATTTTTGCGCTAGACGACAGACACTCTTATACCGAAAATTTCCTCTTTTTCCTCCCCCCGCAGTTCTATATTTTTTAATTAATTGAAAAGTATATTATCTACGGGCAAATTATGCATACATTTGCCATATTATTCATATATGATCTTCCAGTTGCAGCATCAATGATAATTTCCATGCATTTATTAAAAATATATTCAGTTCTAAAAAATAAAAGTCGTAACTTTTGTAAAAATATTTCTAAAGTTGAACGTTGGTCATGTGTGGGTTCGATATTTCGGAACGAGAATCAATGTCGCCTCCGGTGATTCATTTCTTGCAGGTGTGTTGGTCGATGATTGAGTTTCATCCGCACTGATGCCCTGAATCTCGAATCGGTGCGTTATTATTGACATCGTTCCCAACGTCATGCATACGCAAGCCTGTGAATGCTCTATTTGCGAATAGTTCCTAAAATGAGGTTCTCGAGCACCGTTACTAAAATCATCGAATTGTATCGTCCTCACAACAGCGTCAGTTGACATCAAAAATGGGGAGCAGATATAAACAGTTTACTTAACATTTACAAAAGTACCATTAGATCTAAAATAGAATATGGAGCCATGGCTTTCCAAACCGCAAAAAAAAGTTATATAAAAACTGTGGAAACAATTTCAAATAAAGCACTTAGAATAATAATTGGTGCGTTCCCAACAACCCCCACAGAGACTCTCTATAAACTTCTTGGAGAGATGCCATTTACATATAGAGTTCAACATTTATCTTTATCCTACTCGACAAAAATTTTGGCTCTTCCTAACCACCCTTACCACAAAAAAATTTACACTGGATCAGTGCAAACAGCTTTTCCCGCAAATATCAATATCACACCACCTTTTTACAACACAGTTAAAACGTATATGGCAGAAATCCACTACAGTTCTCCTGAAATAATTCTTATAAACAGCTATAACTTTGCCCCCTGGATTCTCTCACCTATCTCCGTAAACACAGAACTTTCCAAATTCAATAAAAAAGAAACACATCCTTCTCTACTGAAAAATGAATTCAATAGAATATGTGGAATTTACAAACCGTCAGAAGTTTTATTCACTGATGCTTCAAAAAATGAATCAAATCGATCAGTAGGCTCATCAGTAGTTACAGCAACTAATACACAAAAATTCAGGCTACCAGAGGAGTGTAGTGTCTATACAGGAGAAGTCTTCGCTATCCATCAAGCTTTAGTTTACGTAATGAGTAACCCAAAACCAAAATATGCAATCTGCTCTGACTCACTAAGTGCCATAGAAGCGATTCGACAAATGTGGGCAAGCAACCCTTTAGTGCAACAAATCCAACAACTCCTCCACCAATTATTTACGCTAGAAGTAAAGGTCACACTTATCTACGTCCCCTCACACGTAGGAATCGACGGCAACGAGTCAGCTGATACAGCTGCCCAAGAAGCAACATCGTTAGAAACCGCAATGTCTCAAATTCATACTCACAGTGATATCGACAACTACCTCAAGAAGTTAATTAAGAAAAAGATGCAAACAGAATGGCTTAATGATCAAAATAGCCTCAAGAGCATTAAATCGCAATTTGCAGACCGACTAACATTAACAACCAGCCGGTTAGAACAAATTAAAATATCAAGACTAAGACTTGGCCACACTCGTTTAACGCACGGCTATAGAATATCTAAAGAAGAACCCCCCAAATGTAACAAGTGCAACGTAATACTGTCTATTAAACACATCCTTGTTGATTGTACAGAATTCGAAGAGGAAAGACAAGAGAACAAAATCTCCACAGATGTTAGTGAAGATCTAAAAACTCTGGAACAAATACAAAAAACAATACAGTACCTAAAAGATATAAAACTCTATAATTATATCTAGTGAATACTTAGTGAATGTTTTAGTGAATATTTAGTGAATGTAATGCTGTAATTTACTATGTAGTTAAATGATATTGTGAGTGCTAATGACCCTTAGCGGTCGAAGCACATCTTCACAAAAAAAAAAGTTATTAGTCTTTTTGCTTATGATTCATCCCTTTATCAATTCGTGCAGTTATTTTTAGGATTTTTTTCACCTCCTAGAAGGGGTTATTTCTACCCCCTGAGCGATAGCACAATATCACTTTTGATTCTTGACCTAGTTACTACTTCCTGCCCAATTTTCACGTCAATCGGCTCTGTTTAAAAAAATGTTGGCAAAAACCCCCATTTATTTGACTAGATGGCAAGATACTATTCGTCCACTCTGTGTCTCATCAACATATTATATAACGATTATACTAGCCTTACTTCAATGATTTCAAAATTTGAACTTCTATAGTATATATGAAAGTATTACTTACTAGATCATCAAGAGTGACTGCTCGTCACTCGCGCCATGTCACGTCTCGACTCCGCCCTCTTTTATATATTTTTGCGCTAGACGACAGACACTCTTATACCGAAAATTTCCTCTTTCCCCCCCCCCCCGCAGTTCTATATTTTTTATTTAATTGAAAAGTATATTATCTACGGGCAAATTATGCATACATTTGCCATATTATTCATATATGATCTTCCAGTTGCAGCATCAATGATAATTTCCATGCATTTATTAAAAATATATTCAGTTCTAAAAAATAAAAGTCGTAACTTTTGTAAAAATATTTCTAAAAATGAACGTTGGTCATGTGTGGGTTCGATATTTCGGAACGAGAATCAATGTCGCCTCCGGTGATTCATTTCTTGCAGGTGTGTTGGTCGATGATTGAGTTTCATCCGCACTGATGCCCTGAATCTCGAATCGGTGCGTTATTATTGACATCGTTCCCAACGTCATGCATACGCAAGCCTGTGAATGCTCTATTTGCGAATAGTTCCCAAAATGAGGTTCTCGAGAACCGTTACTAAAATCATCGAATTGTATCGTCCTCACAACAGCGTCAGTTGACGTTACAATACAAATGTCATTTGGTTATGTCAAATGTAAGGGTACATTCAGATGCTACGTCGGGCGCGTTTTATGCGATCAGATGCTTAGATCTGGTAAATAGTCGGGTCGTTCAGATGCTAGCGGTAAATTTTACCAATCGTCCAGCCATTATCCCTGTCGACACATCGGTAGAAATTGACCCGCATGCGCTTTACATTTTATAATGCATGATTGAGAAGTTTGGGCTATGTTTACAAAATTACAAATAAGAAATTAATATTCAACGAGGCTTTTTACATTTTTGTCTACACCCACATGTATATTATCCAATTTCTCCACACTTTACAGAATGGAAATGTAGGCCATTTCGGTTAACTGAACGCATATGATTTCATTTACATCCTAGAATGTATATGAAATTAACCAATCAGCATTTGCATTTAGTACCCGTCAACTCTTCTTTTTTTCAATGTAACGTCAAGATAACTTGTCAAAATATTTCTTTAGTTATCAAGAAAAATATTTTAGTAAAATGAGTGATTCCAGTGATGAATCAACAATCAATAAATATTACTACATCAGATATTCGTTTAGCCGCAAGGAGACGTATAACACACATCATTACCCCAGAAATCAAAAAGTAAATATAAATTTTGTTACAAAAAGTTCATAGATTGAACTCTGGTAAACGGAGTTAAAAATATTATCACATGTTATCACTGCTTATATGAATGAAATATCGAATAAAAACAAGCTCTCAGCCCTTTGGACAATATATTTTATGTAAAAAACAATGAAAAATATTAAAAATAACATTGATATTTCAAGTTACCGTAAATTGCGTTGGTGTCAAATAAGTTTGTGATGGATCAGTCTGTTAACGTACGTCTCTAACTGTATTCAGAATATAGTTGGTTCAATCCCCGCTTCAAGCGATTATTTTTATTGCTGATATTTGTATAATAAATAGTAATTTTCATAAAATTTTAGTTAGTGTTCATTTTTGGAATTTATGGAGGACGTCTTCGTCAAAAATTGAAAATTTTAAAGATAAATCAAGTAAAGATTTAGAGAATGAATTTCAAATTAATTTAATTGATAAACAAACCCAGATCCCTTGTAATTTCTTGTATGTTTTACGTGGTCTCAAAAAAATATATTCTGCTTAGACCACCAGATATAGAACAATTTTTTGTTAATTACCAAAAAGAAAAATGTTCGAAGGAAGTAGTCGGGATTAACAAAATTGGTAATCAGACAAAAATAATTGCTGAATTTTTAAAATTACCAGATGCGAATTTTATATACGGGACATTGTTTACCCCTTAAATAGTGAAAAAATGCATGAAAAATATTGATCATATATTTGAATAAATCTTCTTGTTCGGTATTTAAACCAAAATTGATCACCAAATACGTTATATTATATTGTACAATGAGCATGAAATGACATACATTTCCCACGAGTAGGTATATGAAATTTTGTAGTACGAGCGTAGCGAGTACTACAAAATATCATATACCTACGAGTTGGAAATGGGTCATTTCATGCAAATTGTACACTATACTTTTTCTACGACCGTCTGAGTCATAAACAAATCTATAATATTTTTCATAACAATTTTTATTATTAACTTTACTGTCGTCATTGTTGCATGGTTTAGAGAATGTTTTCTCTGAAATTATTAAGTCAGGTTCTTAACGCTGAAGGAACCATAAGTTTTTTTTATTTTTGTATATGTACCTACCTACGTCGTGAAACAAATAACGTTCAACATTTTCAAATTTTCATAATTCGAAAATAAAAATAATGTATGCAGAAAAAATCATTATAATTCACCTGCGGAAAAAGGTATCAACGATCGTGTCTGTTTAAAGAAGTAATATCACCTCCTGCATCTACCAGGATAGTGAGCGATGTCCTTCTAAACCAATGGCTAGTTTACATATTGGGATCAGCATGTCAATATGAAATCATCCTCACTATCACTACCCATTTTCGATTATAATTTTTGAGTATGCTCAGAAGGAACAAAAATTTTACGATTCATTTTATGATGTTTTCTTTGTGACTCTAGTTCTAATATCTATAGTAAGAAGTAATACATTTATTTAAATCCGATTCCCTTTTTTTACTAGGGCAAAGGGAAAGTAAAAAAAATGGAACTATTTCAAATACAATGTAGCTATAAAATTTTCTTACCGAATCTCCCGCGAGCTCGAATTATTTTCCATATATTTTTTCTCATTTGCAAATTTTTTCAAGAAAATTCGCACTTAGAAAATTTTTTCGGAATAATTAGAGATGTAAAGAGATTATAAGTGAAAATATTTCAGGTATTTATTTGTTATCTAGATGTAGCTTATTATGGAATATTTATGCATTCAATAGAAACACAACCATACACTAAGATCAGGAAATAAAATGCGGAAAAAAAAGAAACAAATGTTTTATCTGGCTTCAAAATAACAAAATAAATAAAACAAATAGGTATAACTAACTTAACCAAAAACTACAAAACTAGATTAATTAAAATTATTTGCTATTTCTTCTCTAAGTCTAGTTCCTTCATTCTCCATTTCTTCAATATTTTGGATGTTATTTACTATTGCATTGACTTCATGCAGAACGAATTGTCCTCTTCTTCATAATTTGCCTCATCATCGTTAAACATTAAACATATGTTGCGTAGAACACATGCAGTTTGAACAACGTGGGAAATAACATTTGTACGATTTATGTCTGAATATTTTAATCTTCTGGATCTTCCAAATAACAGACGAAATGTCCTTTCAATAACCTGTCTGGCTTTAGCAAGTTGTGTATTGAGTCTAACTTGATAAAGATGGAGATATTCCCTATCTTTATAAGGTGCTATACACCAATCATATACTGGATATGCTTTATATGCGATGATTAAAGAGCTTGGTTGAAAATAAACATCTTCAGTCTTATGAAGTTTTTAAATATTGTTGAATTCCTAAAAATTCCAATATCACTAACACTGCGGGGATAACCACAGAAAATGTCTAAAAACTTTCTCTCGCTATCACAAATGGCTTGTAAAGTTACACCATAAAAACATTTTCTATGTATGTGTGTCTCTGGATTTTCATGACGTGCTTTTATGGGAATGTATGTTCCATCGATTGCTCCAATACAACCATGAAATTGACACATAGAATAGAAGTGTTCCTCACTTTGAGTTCTTTCTTCTAGTGTTAGCCTTTTCAAAACTTTGTCGGTAATCGAAATAATTGCATTGATTACTCTCTCTATTGACACAAACAGAGAGGATTTTGCCACATCAAACCTGCTTGCAATGCTTCTGCAAAATAAAATCAATGTAAATATTTCACAATTTATTAATTTTTCCTACTTTACCTATAGCTATCTGGTAGTAGCTGTAAACTAGGATCAATGTTTTCTTTGAATGTGTTGTTGCTATTGAGCAAATGGGCAATTTTGTTAAATAAATAATTATAAGCAGACCTCGTCAAACGTAAATGTTCTTGGAATTCTGCGACACTCATTTTTTCTATGATCTTCAAAAATTCGTGAGTTTGAAAAAAAAATATTTTCTCTACCAACCTCTTATATATATATATATATATATATATATATATATATTAGTGTTTTTAAATGAAACTCAAGGTCTCTAGTTAATTCCACAATATAATACAAGTTATTGAAAATTCTAAAAAATTGACAGTCAATTTCATATATATATATATATATATATATATATATATATATATATATTACCAAAAAAAGGCTGGTTGGCTTAAACAATACTCGAAAAATTTAAGATAATATTTTGAAGATAGTGTAGAAAAAACGAATCACTAAATGAACAATAGAACGAATTAAAAGAATAAACTACAAAAATAATTGAAATACTACCAAAATCGCCATCTACGGATGTTAGTAAAACTTTGCGCCTTTTACACGTCTCAAGTTACTCTAGAATGAATAAAATTTCCATTCAATAAACAATTAAATTACCTAATCAAATTTAAATCACAAAAATTTTTGAAATCACGTATGTTGTATATTAAATTTATCCACCTTTTTCTATTTTCACTTGATACTTACAAAGAAACATTTTTCCAAATAATTCTCAATTTATTGACTGAAATTTATTCAGATAAAATTTTTATATATACATAGTTATTTTCCAACTTATTTTAAGCTGATCTAAAAAATCATTTGGCAATAAAAAAAATGTATAAGACTTGGCCCAATGTTTGCTGCCTTATACCAAAAATTGGGCCAAGTTTTATAAAAATTTTTTATTGCCTAATGATTTTTTAGATCAGCTTAAAATTAGTTGGAAAATAACTATGTATATATAAAAATTTTATCTGAATAAATTTCAGTCAATAAATTGAGAGTTATTTGGAAGAATGTTTCTTTGTAAGTATCAATTGAAAATAGAAAAAGGTGGATAAATTTAATATACAACATGGTATTTTACGTGATTTCAAAAAATTTTGTGATTTAGATTTGATTAGGTAATTTAATTGTTCATTAAATGGAAATTTTATTCTTTATAGAGTAACTTGAGACGTGTAAATGGCGCAAAGTTTTACTAAAATCCGTAGATGGCAGTTTTGGTAGTTTATATATTCTCAAATTATTGCAAGTGTGGAAGCTTGAATTCAACTTTGTTTTCTTACATCACATTTGCTTCACAAAGTCCTGTTTGTAGGAAATAATAATGAAACCACAGTTTGTTTAATTTAACTTTATTGATAATATATTTTAACAATAGCACACTCAAATTAAACAATAATATGAAAAGTCAATAAAAAACTGATACATTTCAAATTGGAAGAATATTTTATCTATTACAATTTGATTCCAACTTCTAATAACCAAACAACAAAAATATTGTTACTATTCAAACAAAACATTTAAAATTTTTCATATTCAAATTAGAGAAAATAAAGAATAGTGAACCGACAAATTCTGATGAACCTAATTAACAAACTTTTTTATTCAGAATGATATATAAGATCATTAATATTTGAATACATTCTCCGTAAGGAGAAAATCTTAACGAAAATACTAACACAAATCACTACACAATATTATGACCAGAATAATTTTTGGCAATACCAGATTTTTTGGGGTTAAAATATTCTTCAATGTTATGATAACCAAAATTACAGGAGTATCTCATCGGTCCTATTGGTGGTATTTTTAATGAAGCCTCCATTCGGCACGTCTACACCATATTTGGATTTTACACAATAACTAATTATAAAATATATTATGAAAAGTATTGGACCTATAAAGGGTACGAAGGTTCCAATGAAAATCAAGGAACAGTCATAATATTCTCTTGGTTTTGGAGTTGGAACTGCATCTATGACCAAATCTAATGTTTCTTCATTAAGAATTTCATATTTCACTTCTTTTTTACTTTTAACAGCACCCATTTTAGTAGGAAGTTACTCTACTCTGTGGATTGAATATTCAATACTGCTACTGATTCACTTAGACAAGCTTCTAATAGGTGAATACCTAGGTATTGATTATTCTTCCTTTTTATAAGACCTGCTAATCAGTATTTACACTTTAGTGATAACGCGCAGTTGTTTTAAGATATGTTAGAAATTCTAATTGCTCTATTGATAAATTAAGTAGAGACTAATCTACCAACTGCTCGTATAAAAAAAATGAATAGAGGTCATTATTAGACCTATTATAAAGTTAACTATAATTGTTAACAATCAGAAGTAAATGTTTTGAAATCATGAACATTTTAGAAAAAAAAACGTAATAATTTTTTGTTTTTGTATTGTCTGATATTGGTCCAGTTAAAGTTAACTAATTGGTTTTATTCTCGTGAAATTTCTCAATTTGTGTCAGTCATCATGGGAAGCAAAAAATATTCTTTGATTAAACAAATAAATTACGATGATTATAATAAAAATTATAAGCCTAAATATACGTCATGAAGTGAGTTGATGTCAGAAATTCATATAAATCTTTGGTATACGAGCCCCCCGTTGCTAATTTTATATATCATTGCAGTAATATGAGCTTCAAGTGGTTGTTAATGATATTCATATCCTGTGTCAACAATTTTTACAGCTACAACCAATTTTCCAATAATACATTCGCTAATATAAACATACTTCTGTTCGAAGTTGTCTTTATTCCCACTTGGAATGGATTTTAAAAGTATTGTTATGCCTTGCTCTAAGCTCTTCTACCTGCTCCCACGTCAATTCATTCTTCTTCCTCTGATTTCCTTTTAACTTTTCAGGTGTTGGATAGGGGTTCTGGTCCCTCTTGCACCCATTTCTTCTATTGTCTTCTGTCTTTTGTCATATTCCTCATTTCCTTCCAAGTTTTCTTTTTTTTTGCCCACAGTTCCTTTATTTCGTCTATTCATTCCTTCCTTGGCCTCTCCCTTCGTTTTTTTAGTAGTGTTCCCTACCTTCATTATTTTCTTGTTAATTTATCTGCTTTTTTTTAGTAGTGTTCCCTACCTTCATTATTTTCTTGTTAATTTATCTGCTTTCATTCTTATACTATTTTCATACCAATTCAATTATTTCTTGTTCATTTTTTCTATTTTTGGTTCTAGTTTTGTTACTTTTCTAATGTCTTCGTTCATCATCTTGTCCCATATAATTTTTCTCGCTATTCTTCTTAGATGTCTTATTTCCATTACCACTGTCATTTTTGTTTCGTATTTTCCCCTAAATGTCCTATTTTAGCTGCATATGATATAATTGGTATTGCTACTGCGTTATACATTTCCATTTTCACATCAATATCAATATTTTTTGTCTCCATACAATTTTATTTAGTGCGTAGTAAATTTTTGTTGATTCATTTGCCCAGTTAGTTATCTCTGCATCTATTTTCTCGTCTTCTGTCATTATACTATCGAAATATCCCTATGTCGTTACCCTTCATAAATTATTGTCCTTATATTTCATATCTTTATTATTTTGGTCGTTGTGATTTTCATTTATTATCATGATTTTGGTTTAATTTATGTTGACCTTTATTTTTCTGTCACCGTAAATTAACATACCAATCGGCTGCTACGATTTTCATTGGACTATTTTATTTTAATTTCATGGGACTAATGATTCGAGATTAAAAAACTAGGTCCACTTTAAAATTTTCTGTATTTAGATCAGCATCGTCAATAATAAAAGCCTCTTCCATCTAGTTATTAATTGAAGATCTATTGTGGTGGTTTCACATATCGCTGGTGAGTTAAAATTTATATAATATTTTTTCTGCATGTGCTTACAAGATTTTATTTCGATTATAATATGGATTGGCGTTGATTTAGTATAGGGTATGTTTAATTTTTTTTTAACAAAAAGACACATTTCATATTCTTTTGAAGCGAATTTGTAGTAAATTCTTTTCTTTCTTTTTTTAGTTCCATAATTTTGCAATTTCTGTATTATGTAGGTAACAACATGAATAGGATAGAACAGAAGCGCCCCAGGACTCCTGCAACCCAAGAACTTCAATCATAGGGGAAATTAGACAAGGGCGAACACCGAGCTGATGTGAATCACCGAAACGCCGAGTCTCTGCCTAGACGGTCATACCTTGTACACTATTCACACTGCAACATGTCGAAATCTGAGGAATTTGCAGTTTCAAGCATTACGGTAGTCAACGCAGAATGGTCACCCACCAGGATCAGAGAAGATCAGGAGAATGATCCTCACCTAAATGAGATTCGGCAATGGAAGAAGAACATCGGCGACCTACATGGCCAGATGTGTCAAGATTTTCACCGACACTCAAGGCATATTGGGCTCAGTGGGACTCCCTTCTCCTGGAAGAAGGGCTGTTGAAAAGATTTCATGAAAACGATTATGATTCCGAGATGAGGAGACAGCTAGTTATCTCAAGAACGAGAGTAACTGAGGTACTGGAGAAGTTACACGACAGTCTATCGGGAGGTCATCTGGGAGTGAGGAAAACCCTTCAGCAAGTCCGTAAAAGTTTTATTGGATGAACAGCTCCGACGATGTGAAGGACTGGTCTAAGAAATGTACGATTTGTACTACGAGTAATTGACCACATCGCAAGAGAAAGGCACCTATGAAACTGTATAATGTTGGGAGCCCCTTCGAAAGGATTGCTTTAGATATCGCTAGACCATGTCTGACGACGGAAAGTGGTGGTAAATACATCCTGGTTATAATGGATTATTTCACAGAGTGGGTGGAAATTTACGCGATCCCGAATCAAGAGGCCACAACTGTCGCGGGTGTATTGGTGAAAGAATTTATCAGCCGATATGGAGTGCCCTTGGAAATCCACAGTGATCAGGGAAGGAATTTCGAATGCCATCTATTCCAGGAAATTTGCGACAAGCTGGGAACGAAGAAGACCAGGACAGCAGCAATACATCTACAGTTAGATGGAATGGTCGAGAGAATGAACAGGACTATTGGAAAATACCTGTCCAAAGTAGTTTCGAGCCATCAGAGAGATTGGGACTAGTATCTTTCCCTATTCGCATTGGCTTATCGATCTGCCGTCAATGACACCACGGGTGAAACACCTGCAACAATTAATTGAGAAGAAGGCTGGACCATATTCATGAATTAGTTCGAACAAATCTTCAAGTTGCCAGCGACAGAATGAAAAGTCGGTACGCCACGCAGGCCACGGTAGGTGGTTTTAAAGAAGGAGACAAAGTATGGTCACACAACCCGACGAGGAGAAAAGGATTTTCTCAAAAATTACAAAAATCCTGGGATGCTCCAGACTTAATCAAGAAGAGGATCAATGATGTTATATATCGCATAAGCAAGATCCCCAACGGAAAACCAAAAGTAGTTCACCAAAACTGACTAGCGCCATTCGAAGGAGACCATGATCTAGAGAAAGGAGTAAACCATATTCGAGATGTGTCTGACCGTACCTTCGATGTATTTATGGGCGCGTAAGGAGGTTCCGGGAAAGCTAGATATGGAGTCACTTCAGGACAACGACAAGGTTTGTTCACTCTCTCGGAAGATTATTCACTGGCATACATCATCCCTGTCCGTATCAAGAACGCACTTGGATTGGTAACCGCCTTTCAAAAGAATTAGAAATTAGAAAAACTTGATGGTCAGATTCCAGCCCCTGGCAAGACACTGAGACTGAAACACAATTCGCGGTACATCTTCTACGTCGTAAGTAAAAATGAATTTCAAGATCGATCTACGTGTCGCGATGTGTGGGAAGCACTTCGAAACCTCCGAGACCATGTGTTAGAATCCAGCATGAAGAAACTGGTTATGTCTAAGATAGCGAGTAACCAGTTGGATTGGCGAGTCATCAGGAACATGGTAACATGGTAGAGGTGATCTTCCAATATACCGGTGCCCAGATATTATTCTGCAGCTACAACCACGGTTATCAGTATCCGATGAAGACGGTGCCCTGTTATTTCCATAAGATCGGAAAGTGTAGAAATGGGGCCAGTTGCCGATTCAAACATTAAGTCTCGGCTACACAAAAGTTCCAGGAGGAGCTTCCATTTAAGGAGGGGGTAATGTTACGAAATAGCACACTAGTGTAGTCCCTGAATCCGAATCTGTCTAAGCCATGTATGGAAGTGAAAATTTTGGCGGATGTGCAGGGATTTCTTAGAAATGTTTACGATTTTTTGTGACTATCTTATCAAGACATTGTTTTTTTGACCAGTCTTATCTAGAATATTCCATGGAAACGATTGTTTCTGTGTAAGCCGCAATCTAATATATAAAGGACCGACCAGCGGGATAATTCAGTTTATAAAGTGATTTCGTGATATAAACAGCGAACAAGTAAATAGTTTAAGTAGTCAAGTGTTTATATAAATTAATGTAAGTGAATATTCTGTGTATATAATATAAACTAGTAAGTAGTGTTGTGAATAAATAAATTAATTAAGTGAACCTACGGTGTGTATGAATTTATCCCACCCGTCGTAAGAAAAACGTTTAAAAAAATAAGAAAAACATTACAATATAATTTGCTGAAACCTTTAGTATTTTAATGTCAGAAATTTATATTAACTTGGACCATCGCGTTAGGATATTTTCGTAAGTAATATCATGAGCGCATCTACCTTTTCCGGAAAAAATCGAAAAAACACGTCGCTAAGCAATATTTCAACAAGAAGCAAGTGCTAGTGGCAACAAAAATCCGAGTCGAAGACGAGGATTTTTGCACCTGCATGAATGCTTCTTGTTAAAATATTACTTTCAATTGTGTTTTTTCGATTTTTTTCAAAGGAAAAATTAGATGCCCGAATGGTATTTGACAAGACTATTTCAAGAGATTATTCTGCATACACATAGCTTACAAAACATACTACCTTACATGCATACATAATAAATATGTAGGTATTAATTTGAAAACTAAAAAACAGAAGGCAATTTATTTAATCACGAAATACTACAAACTTAATAATTACTTGTTATCAAAAGTGTTCAAGATTAGAAAATATTGAATTATATTGTTTAGGATGCTTCTAAAAATATGTAAGATATTTGTATGTTACTTCTTTTCGTCATTGTATATATTTAAAGCGTAAATTCATTTCAGTTGCTAGCGCTGTAAAAATGTGTTAAAGAATTGATAGACCTTTTGTATTGTTATGAATTCAAATGGTAGTTACACTTTATTCGCAGCTTTTGTTAAATACCTTTAAAATATCACGTTTTGCAATAATAATTGTAAATAGTTTTATTTGAGCTTTGAAACAACACATTTTGAAAGTCGACATATTGTCGCATTGTGTTTGAAATCCTATAGTTAAAAATTTAAGAAAATGTCACGTTTCGCACTATTATCTATTGTATTGTAATAACCCTAAAGCAAGACTATAATTGTAACTTATTATCACTTTGTGCGTGAATTTTTATGGTCGATGTTTGGAAGATTGTAAGAAATGTTTGAATAACATTTCTTAGTAAAAAGGTTACAATTGCTATTGGATTATTCAATAGAAATTGAAATATCTGTTGAAGGCGTCCATTGTTGATTCTTGTCGACGAGCCCGACGAGTCAGATGATACTGGCCAATAGGAAATGCTTATTTCCGTTTGGTCAACCCAATCCACGTGTAAACACGCCCTTCGCAGATTTCTATTTAACACGTCTTACAACGTGAAGAAATTAGTTTCTAATACTCATCGAAGCGAGCTTACAACTCGAAAACGAAATCAGTTCTACTACTGATCGAAGCGAGTTCGACATTCAAAATCAATTCAATACTCAAGTTAGTTCATAACTCAGTTCAACACTCAAACGAGTTCATCCAGTCGTCGTTACATATCGAAGTAACTTTACTCAAGGTCAAACAATCAGAGATACTAAGTCTAACACATCGTTACTTAGTTTCTAAACGAGACAAGTGAATATTCATCAAATCGAAACATAAAGTGTCTTCCGATCTGAAACTACCGAAGTTCAACATTCATAACTTTGTACCATTCTTGTAAATTTGTACATTATAAATCATTAATTTCGACATTAATTTTGTCAAATTAAGATTATTTATCTAGTTGTATGTCTACGCCAGTCGACGAAGTTCATCTAGAAATATAATCAAAAACAAAAGGTATAATAATTTTTGATGACAACAGCTGTCAAGTTTTGCCACGGGTAAACTCAAAAAAACTGCTGACAGGTGCTGTCATACAGTTTTTCCATTGAGAAACCATTTGTAATTCAAAATTTCGCGTTTGTGATTGGTGGAAATTAAGACGAGGGAAATAGTCAGTATTATGTTCTATTGAGTTTAAGTGAATATAAGGTTTTTTGGTCTTTAACCTTTTTGTTTTAAATAAATTTATGAGCGCTTAAAAAACGGGTAGCGTTCAATTTAATATCGATTGTTCACCCCATCCCAGTGTAAGCTATAAGAATACTTTAACTGAGGCCGAATACCACTACCTGAGGGGAAGAGTCTTTAGTCGGGATAGGTAAGGTAACTGATACCCCTACAGTAGACCAAATGCTTATTAGCTTTAAAATTTTATTTTTGGAATTCGCTATTAAAACCATATCGTCGGGATATAGTAGACTACTCATTTTTACAGGTTCCATATTTCTGTATCCAATTTGTACTCAGTCAACAAGAAATTTCGTTCAAATCGGTTTATTCAACTTCACAATCTCCGCCAGGTTCTTCGTCAAATCTTTGTGGAGATGATCCTTAGGAAACACAATGAAAGATATCATTTTTAGGCAAAGTGAGTTTGATACTCTTCGGACAATATGATAGCTAAACGTGAACATTGGTAGCATCGGAAAGTAAAAATATGGAGTGGTTTGAATTGTGTTACCAAAGACGTTAAAATTGGACTAGACCAATAAGAGTGAGGAAAGCTCAGGATGCGCAGGAGAAGAGTGTGAGATGACAAAAATTGACAAAAAACTTCATACGGATATATATAAACGATGTCATGGCTATTTCCAGAATATAGTGAAATAATATGAATGCTGACATAAAAACGGTTGAAATCATCATCATTACGTTAAGCCAAAATAAATGTTTAGTATGAGACAGTAATAAATCTGTTAATTATTAAAGTATAATATAAAATTAAGTATCTAAATTTTTTGCACAAGCGGACATCATTTTCAGAAGACAATTAACTCATTATTATCACGTGTGTTTACGACCCACCTTTCTTTATATCCAATTGTACGTGCTATGATGTTAATTAACTCTCTATTTCTATGTTACTTATTATCGACTTTGTGAAGTTTAATAACTTGTCTATAAATTGTGGTTCGCATTCTAATGAACATAGATAGATGTTTCAATCAAAATTCTTCTACGCATGCTCGGTGACCAATTTAACAATTGTTTATTTTTTATTTTGATACTCTAACAGTTTCCTTAGCAGTTAAACTATAGATATAGATACAGTTTAACAGTACTTTCATACATTATTCAAATTTAATGTTTAAACATTAATTGCTAAATATAACTGTCTTTTTGTATTGAACGTTTGATTGTCTGATTCTGATGAAAAAGCGGTCGCGATAAAAACTGATATTTTTAAAAATTACGAAGACGCAAAAGTTTCAAAAATGATGTTTTCAATTATTGTATGGAATACAAAAATTTGAGGAGCTTCAATTTTCATTATATTGGGTCAAACAACTCTCGATAGATTTGAAAACACTAATTTGATAACTTCAAAGGGTTGTGACTTTTTTGAATGTATTAGGTAAGTTGATTTATGTTGAATTCTGGCCCCAGATTACGTAGTTCAATTTATAACCTACATTCTTGTTACACGCTGTATATAAATATACATTCAATCACTCAATTCTTGGAGCTTATTATTTATATTTTATCTAATTAATTTCCTTGATTATAGGTCTAATTTAATAAATAACTTGTTTCTTATAGAAATATCTTTTTGACGTTTCGGCTCATTTTTGGCATTCATAAAAATATTATTGTTATATTGTTTGTTTTCTATTTTTCTCACCAATCTTGTCACCCTCGATTTAGCTTTTGTTGCAGTCTAAGTTTGTGCATTATTTATGAGTACCTATAGTTTACTAGTATTCTTATATAAATGCCTTTCACATTTTCTTATAATATCATACTTCATTTCAATTGACATCTTCAGTTGCTTCGCAAATAATGAGAATGGACCTAGAAGCCACCTTTATTGCAGTTTAGTTTAAAAGTTCCTTGTCAGCTCCTATTGGTCTGTAACATTGTAGTTATGTGTGTATTTGAATAAATTTTTGATTGCTTTCACCACTGCTTCTTGTATTATTAAACATATTGAAGCTGTTCATATATTTTCCCTTTCCTAAGTAACAGCAGTATACGTTTTTGTGTTCTTTGATAGCTTACGTTGCTGTTGTAATATGAATAAAAAGTATAAAATAGTTATTTATGTAACAAGTGTGTAAAGTAGCCTTTTTTCGAACGAATGTGAATATTGTCGCATGAGCCGCAGGCGAATGCGACAATCACATGAGTCGAAAAAATTGCATACACTATTTTTTCTACTACCGAAAATTTTATCAAAATAAAGAAGTTTAATAGTAATTTTCTTTGCACACTAGAGTAGGTTTAATTTTTCTTTAGAAGAAACTATAACGCTTTGATTGATTCCTAATAAAATATATTATATATTGATTAATATTTTGAATATTTTAATCAAAAGAAATTAACAAAACCACAGACGAATTCAATGATTAACAATACTAATATTAAAGGTGCATTTGTGCACTCGGACATTTTCGGAATATTTTGTTATTTAATTTTTCCTACACCATTCTTTAAACAAATTGTATTATGTTTCGTAAATATCCATAGATTTTTGGAGCAATAAATCATTAGAAGCATTCTGTGCTACTTGTTTAATGGTGTATTTTCAAAATAATATCCTGTGAGATCGACAGATTAATCCATCTTTATAACTATATGTACCTCCCTATTCCGTTTTCTAAAAAAATAATCTAAAACAACATCATAGTTTCCTAAAAATATTCAATACTTAAATATAAATACTTTTGCTTACCCTAGGTATAGTCGAAGATCTCAGTTTCAAATTTAAATGTCAGATTAAATGCACAAAGAAATGTCAGTCACTCACTGCCAACTTATGGGTACCTAACTATGCACCCTATTCTATTATTTTCCAGTACCCAATAATTATTACGTATGTATTTTACTGAATTCTATATGTTTCAATCTCTGATTTAAAGAAAACTAAGATTTAATATCCGTTTATTATACCTACCTATATTTTTATAAGACTAGATAAAACTACATACAAATTGGAACTTTTTCTTTACGCACTAGTGCGTGAAGTAAAGTTTTACCCACTCGAAAGTGTGTCTAAAGTACGTACTTTACGCACGGCAGTAGAAAAAAGCATTTCGTTTGTAAAATCGAGTATATTGTTCGTAACTTCATATTAATACCTGAACATCTTCATCAACCATTTTTCCGCACTATCATTCGTTCCTATTTCAACAAATTGAATAAAAGTATTCAGTCTTGATCAATTGATTGTAAATAAATTGGAAGAAGCCACGATAAGTAGATTCCTAGCAAACATATAAATCAGTTACAATAATGAAACGAACTTTGTAGATTATTATTAGCTAAGGTATCTCACACAACTGGAACCCACAACAGGTAATCTAATTTCACTACATTCAATTTGTATAAATTACTCAAACTTTGTTTAGTTGTTTGTAAAATGACGAAAAATAATGAGTTACATTAGCAAATTGTAAGGAAATTATGGAAAAGGATATCCTAACAATTCAATCAAAACGCAGGTACAGGTATATCTGAACTTAATAAATATTTACTACAAACTAATTGGACCATGCAAGAAATAAACAGAAGCAATATAAAAAATAATATTGAATACAAGAAATGTATGTATACCGCGTATCCGATGAAAGAAACAACCGCATATTCCCCCTAGTAAAAAGAGACGATTAAACGAAACATAATTTTGTAAAAGGTCACTATTCTCGAAAAATAGGGTATTAAGATAAAGACATGACAGATTTTGAACTATCCTATAATGTTCGTAATAGTATATTACGTAACGTGTGTTATAAGAAGAATTTGACGTGCGTTATTCCGTTTGTGCGTAAAATGTGTTACAAAACGTGGTACGTACTATACTTTTTCTACGCCCATGTCTGTAAACGTCAAAAATCGCACTGTCAACATTCCTTGTAAATGACATTTAACAATAACATGCCCGTAATGAGATCTCATAACATGCACATGCGTTTTGCGAAGAAGACTAAAACTTCTTGGCTTAATTAAATTACAATCAAATTTTTATTTACGTATACTTTATTTGATCTATTTACACAAATTGAGTCAATCAAAAAACATAAAAACTTTTAGCATTAGCGAGATATATTTAGGGTTGGATAGGAGTGATGCCCCAAAATGCACATTATGCAATTTCTTTAAAAATAGGACATGTTTTCTTAAGTAGCATGCTATGAAATTAAATATAATGTCATTTATATTGTCGGGTTTGTATTGGCAGTAGAACTGTTTACACGTGTTCTGTGTGCCTGACTAGGACATCATTTCCAAATAAGTACACCTATTTTTAGTTAATTTTCACATTAGGTATATTATCGGTTAGTCATAATTTAAGTGAAGTACCTCGTGATTCTATCACATTAACTTTTTTCTTTCTATTTTTATTTACAATTTTTTGTTCTGGAACGATTTCTTGAAAAGACAAGTTTAAATAATTAATTATGAACACAAATACGGGCGGCCCAGGGCCGCCCGATAATTCTAACGACATGGACACTATCAATAACAAAGATTCCTATAAAGATTTGAAATTATTCAATTTAACAAATAAATACACTATTAAAGATAAAGGTCCGTTTTATGTTTTTGTAGAGCACTTGAACAAAAACTTCGGCAGGTTATTTCCAATGAAAATAGGATATTTTTTGTTAACTGAAGACAAATTTAAACAAAACATAGTAGATATAATATCGGTAGGAGTAAGTAGAGTAAAAGTAATTTTTAAAAACTACGATATAGCGAATTCATTAGTAGGCCATGAAATCATGGAAAAAAATCAGTTGGTTGCGTACATTCCCACATTCTATAATCACCGCAAAGGTCTTGTGAGATGGGTTGACACTTTTTTTCTGAAGATTTTTTACTCAAAAACATTGAATGCGATAATATGAAGGTGGTCAAAGTTCAACGTATGAAGAGAAGGGTCACGGATGGTGAAGATGAAATCAAATTTGTTGATCGTCAACTAATAATTGTCACTTTTGAAGGAAACTTCATTCCAGAAAAAATTAAATTTGATTTAACCTCATTTTCCGTGGAGCCTTATGTTCACCCGGTTGTGCAATGCTATAGCTGTTTGAGATATGGCCACACAGCCAAATTGTGTAAATCAAAATCAAAAAGATGTCAAATATGTACTGAAGTACATACCAAGGACTCAGAATGCCCAAATCCTGGCAGTTTTTGCATATATTGCCAAACCAACAATCACCCTACGATATCCAAAGAATGCCCTATGTATACAAAACAACATAACATCAAAAGAGAAATGGCGTTTAAAAATATTTCTTTTAAAGAAGCCGAAACAATAGTTAACAATCCTTCATATTCAAAAATCACAACGGATAACAGATTTGCAGTTTTTAATAATACACAAAATTTCCCTCCTCTACCTGTAACTTCGCAGTCACAGTACATCCCCCCCGCATATATACTACATAAACCAACTGCACCCTCAAAAAAACGTAAAGCCTCTACCCCTCCCATAACACCCCCCCCCAACTTCCTCAAAAAAAACAGATGTACCAAAGGCATCTAAAACAGCTCCCATTATTCCAAACCCTCACAGGGATAATTTTGTTCAATATAAAGAGAAAGTCATAGAAAATATCATTAACTTCATCCATACTAATTTCGATCTAAAATCTAGTACTTCAACTCACCTCAACCCACTCACAGACTCAAATACTAGGGATTTTATAGCTACGGCCTTAGAATTCGATACAATTGATACCGTCAGTATTAGCGATGAGTCAAGCTACTAGGCAATTGAAAATACTTCAATGGAATGTAGCTTCTATAAATAAACGTAAACCAAATTTATTGAACCTGCTATCTCATGAAACTTTTGACATTCTTATACTTTGTGAAACCTGGCTAAAACCAGGTGTTAATATGAATATATATGGTTATAACAGTATACAAAATAACAGAATTGATGGCAAGGGGGGCGTTGCCATTCTAATATCCAAAAATATAAGATTCAAAATCAAATCTATTAAACAGAATTTTAGTAATAATATCGAAACATGCGCTGTATTCATTAAAGACGTGAACTTATCCTTGGTATCTTTATACAAACCACCAAAATATAATGTTAGCGTGAAGGACTGGGAAAACCTATTTTCACAGTTCAATGGCGATACCATATTCTGTGGAGATTTCAACTACCACCACACCCTCTGGGGTTCTGCTGGTGATCAAGTCTGTGGGACACGACTTGTTGACGCCTTAAACAACACCAATTACATAATACTTAATGATGGATCACCTACCAAAATTAATAGGCCCACACAAAATAAATCTGCAATCGATCTCTCAGTTGCATCACCCAATTTAGTAAGTAAATTGAAATGGTCAGTACTTCCTGACCCCTTGGGATCAGACCACTTCCCAATTCTATTACAATATAATTAGTGTTGCCCAAATGCAAGAACAAGACGAGACTTAGCCAGTCTTGGTCTTGGTCTTGCGCCAATACACCTGGTCTTGGTCTTGGTCTTGGTATTGCGGTCCCAGTCTTGGTCTTGGTCTTGGTCTTGCAGCAAGAGTCTCGCAAGTCTCGCAATTAGGTATTAGCCTATTGCTATTTATTAAACATGGTTAAAACATATAAAACACAAATTAAAGACATTAACTTGACTGTATTTTAAAGAACATTATCTGTCTAGAAAGAAATTGATAGACCCTCACCTCATATTAATTCATTTTACCAAGAATCAATACAATTTACTGAATTTACCATTTATTTAAATAAAAATACAACACAAGTTATATTAAAGAACACTACAGAATAGCTTTGACATTACTGTTACTTTATATTCATTCTTTTGACCAAGAATTAATACAAAGTAACCATCTGGCTGACTCATCACTTAACCTATTTCTATGTTTTCTAATTACTAATGATGCTTTAGAAAATAATCTCTCTGCAGGTACTGAAGTTGCAGGTATTGAGAGGAAATCACGGGCCATCTTCGATAAAGCCGGATACTCTGTCTCATGCGTCCTCCACCACTCTAAAATGTCTTCGGAGCTGGCGGCTCTGGGTTTACTTAGGTACTCCTCCAACTCCAATTGAAATAAATACTATTTTTTATAGTCCATTATCTTAGATAGCCGCAAATCAAAGGATGCCGCATGTCATTGTAGCGTCCTGCTTTTCGCTCTTATTATTATAAGTTACATTTTAAATTAGTTTGTGTTTTTCGGCCTGTAACTTTCGAAATATTAAGAAAAGAAACATTTTCTCGGTAACATACTACATATAATTTTATTACACTTTATTCTATATAGTTTATTTTTCGTTTTTATTATTTTCATTTTATTTATTGTCATACTATATTTAATATATTATTTTTTATTTACTTATTCGGACTGCGTAAATTACCCCTTCAACTAAAATGCACTGATTTCATTTATACCTGTACTTTACGTGTTCCTATTTTCTGCCTATTTTATTCTTCAAAATTCTATGTACTAGTACTTTCTTTTATTTTGTTTCGTTTGTTTTCTACGTGTCAATTTCGTGTATTATAAACTAAGCCTGTCCGCTCCCTAAAACGACACTCAGTACTAACTGCAAGACGCAAGAGTCTAGCAGGCTTAGTCTTGTTCTTGCTCAAATCTTGCATGGTCGGTCTTGGTCTTGGTCTTGCCTAAAATTACGCGGTCTTGGTCTTGGTCTTGGTCTTGCAAAATGCAAGAACAAGACCAAGACTGCAAGACCAAGACTGATTTTGGGCAACACTAAATATAATACTAATTTTACTCCCCAGAACATCTCTCCTTCAACCAGATGGAATGTCGCTTCTGCAGACTGGACACTATTTTCAAGCCTAATCAAAAACCACTTATTAGTTCAAACTGGTAATGATATGTCTCTCTATAAACTGATCAATATAATCTCTGACTCGGCCTCATCATCAATGAAAATAAACCAGCCAGTCTGCATAAAAAACCCTCACCCCCTCTGGTGGGACGAAGAATGTTAAGCTAAGGTCTTACAAAGAAAGAAAGCTCTACTTGAATATAAAAATCTGTCCAACTGGGATAACTACCTCAAGTACAAAAACATCGAATCCCAAACTAAACTTCTTTTTAAGACCAAAAGTATGAACAGTTGGAAGGACTTTCTTAACAATTTAAATAAAAATACACCTATCGATAAAATATGGAATTTTATCAAAAAAATTTCAAACAAAAAATATTGTAATTCGCAATCATATACATCCACAGAGATGATAGATAAGTTACTAGATTATTTTGCTCCTCCTACTGCTAGTAATACATTCACCAGCACAACAAAAATAACTCACTCTAGCAATTTCCCCTGTAATCATTTCAGCTTATCAGAATTGGAATCTGCTCTCTTATCTCGCCGTGTAACGGCGCCTGGCAGTGATAATATCACCTATAAAATGCTCACATTTTTACCATCGATAGCTGAGAATGCACTATTAGATATTTTTAATAAATGGTGGCTTAATAGACGCGTCTTTGATGAGCTTAAAGAAACTATCATTGTTCTTATTTTAAAACCCAAAAAGGACCCAAATAATATATCTTCTTATCGCCCAATCTCGCTCATGTCCTGTATTATGAAAACTTTTGAACGCATGATAAAGGCTAGGTTGGAATGGTATTTAGAATACAATTCAAAACTACCACATTCGCAGTATGGATGTCGACGTGGAATGGGAACGATGGAAGCTGTCTCCCAATTAGTCTCAGATGTACAATACTCATTCTCGAAAAACTTGTACGTCGGTTGTCTGTTTGTGGACTTAAAAGGCGCATATGACTCGGTTGATCTGAACATTCTCACTGAAAGTTTAATTTCATTAAACGTTCATCCTCAGATTTCATACGACATTGTAGACTTGTTTCGCAATCGTAAAATATACATTAAAGACAATAATAATGTATTGCATGGACCAAGGGTTGCCAATCACGGATTACCTCAAGGAGCGGCTCTCAGTCCCCTTCTATTTAATGTATATACTTATACTTTACATAATATCTTTGATTCGGATGTAAAATGCATACAATACGTTGATGATTTTTGTTTCTACACCACACAGGATAGCTATAATCAATGTGTCAAAGTACTGAAATATATTGTATATTGCCTTAAGACATGGTTTAGTGATCACGCCTTAACAACTTCTCCAGAAAAATCAGCTGTTATGTTTTTTACTAGACACAGATTGCACCTCACTGATACGCTCACTCTGAGTGGTCTCAAAATACCAATCAAAACAGAATACAAATATTTAGGCGTTGTACTAGATAATAAACTTCTGTGGGGTAGCCACATAAACCATCTCAAGAGTAAAGCTGAAAAGGGGATAAATATGTTGAAATGTGTCACAAAAATTAAATGGGGAGCTGATCCTAAAATCGCTCTCCTGATCTATCGGGCATACATTCGGTCGATACTTGATTATGGCTGTATCCTGTATGGATCTGCTGCAAATGTACATTTAAAAAAAATTGATCGAGTACAATATAGTGCTATAAGGATATGCATTGGAGCCATAAAATCATCGCCCACTCCAGCCATTCTTGCAGAGGCAAGAGAGCTTCCTTTAGGTATCAGACGAAATTATTTAGCTTTCAAAAAACTATGTTACCTAAAGTTTTTCAATTATAACAATACCCTTAATCAATTAGTCCCTCAACTGTCTATAGAAAATTTAACAAATAAATATTGGAACAAAAAAAATAGTCCCTTGGCGGATGCATACGTTATTTTCAATAAATGCATTGATCTGATCACACCTCATAAAAAACTTCCCATATTTGAACATGAATTTTCAGACATCACCTTCGGGCCAAGAGTCATATTTCCAACTTACAGCGAAATCCACACTGTTAACCAATCTCGCCTTAACGAAATAATCAATAAATATGATAGCTTCTTTAAGATCTTCTCAGACGGTACAAAATCAACAAGCGGTACTGGTTCGGCCGTTTATATCTCCGATACCAGTACTAAACTTCAATATAAAATCTCAGATACTTGTTCCATTTTCACTGCCGAAATCTTTGCAATTGAAGAAGCACTACAGTGGTTAATCAAACAAAAACTTACGCAAAATGCATTAATAATGTCCGATTCCAAATCTGTACTTGAAGCTATTAGCAATCTATCCCACAAAAAGTTATCTACATCTCTAAACATTTGTAACATTAAGAAACTTCTCCACAAGCTGTCCACACAGAGGAACATAGTTAATTTCATCTGGGTGAAAGGTCATGCAGGTATTTTGGGGAATGTCAAAGTTGACTCTTTTGCCAAGGAAGCCGCTAAATTACCGTACCTCATAGATAAATACGATTTTAGTGACATAATTAACAAAGGAAAAATTGAATCACGTAAAAGTTGGGAAAAGAGTTGGATAGAATTTACCAAAAAATCTAACAATCATTACACTTTAATACATCCAACCTTACCGAATTGCGTCCCACACATTGATGACTATGCTGTAAGCCGAGCGTACTCTGTCACTATTACCAGGTTAAAATTGAATCATGCTAAATTCCCAGCACATCTTCACAGAATTGGTGTAGCAGAAACGAACATCTGTTCATGCGACAACGAATCCATTGCTGACTTGAACCACATACTTTTTTCATGTGGAAAATATAGCAGTAGTCGTCCTAACTTTCTACGTTTCATCACCAACAGTAATATAGCTCAACCCTTTAATTTAACCACTCTGCTAAGTATGAATAATAAAAATGTCCTAGATCAGTTAATCACTTTTCTCAGAGAAAGCAAACTTGATATCTAAATTAATTTAAACGGAAAATATATTAGGACCCAATTTTACACCATTTCTGTGGCAAACGGATTCTGTCCAATGCCAATCCTCCTTTTCACACACACACACACACACATTTATATTGTCAATTTCTTGAACAAAATATAATTGTATCCGAACATTTTCACCACTTTATCTACGAATATGTCTGATAGTCGTACAAGTGATGAAATTATGAGCACTCCACCGGAGATTTTAGAAAAAGCTCAAGATGCCACACATAATTTACTGCCGCTAAAAGAAAGGTACGAAATTATCTATCAAACATGTATGGATTGGCGACACAAGCATAACTTTAAGTCCTTCTCGGAGAATGTTTTACTTGCGTATTTTGAAGAAATATCAAGCCATCTTCTCTAAGGGCCATTTATTCGATGCTAAGAACTACACTAAACATCAATAATAACATTAACATAGCAAATTATCCAAAACTAATCGCCCTACTGAAGCTAATATGGTATGATTGAGGCGGGTAGTCTTCAGAGAGAAGTTGAGGAGGTATTCAAGTCAGTGAAAGTGTCATTTCGCGTTAGATATCGAGCAACTGGAAATGTGATAGAACGACCTAGAAGTGGACGTCCATGGGTAACCTAGTCTACACATAGAGAACCTCTGAGCACTAGTCGGATAATGAAGCAGCGTATTTTGAATGCCTCTGGTGTTTCGGTTTCAATTGAATCAGTACGTCGAAGACTACACGTGGTTAACTTATGTTCACGACGAATTTGGAGAAGAATTCCATTAACACAAATTCGTAGGCGTGCTCAATTGGCATTGGCTAATTAACATGTGAATTGGCATGTTAAATGGAGATCCGTATGGTTCGCAGAAGTTGACGTATGAACGGTTTTCCTATAGTCGACGTGATCGTGTATGGACCTTTCCTCGAGTGCCCAGAAATCGAAAAGAAGTGCAGGAACTTCATCTGTTAAGAAGTGGTATAGTTCCTGTGGGGGGAAGCATTTGTTTTAATCGGCGTACATAATTGTTAGTCCTTGAAGGTAACAAAACTGCCCAGATTTACGTACAACAAGTGATTAACAGTGTTATACATTCATTTCATGCTGCTATTGGACCAATTTCCTCTTTAAGACGATAATGCTCGATCGCATCTTGCATGAGTAGTCAAAGCCGCGTCGAATTTCCATGGTATCCCGCATTTGGCACTTTCCCATGCTTGGGAACAGCGACAAAGAGCGTTGAATTTCTATCAACCTACCCCATAGACAATCGAAGAACTTAGACAGCTTCTACCCAGACGTTGGAGACAAATCGATCAAGGCTACTTCAACGACCTTATTGAAAATTTGCAGAGGCGTGGTATGGCTGTGATAGTGATCCAAGAATAATTAATGAAAATTTAATCACATTCTTAAATGATCGCAAGAGAAATCTCACTTGAGTTATAACTGGAGATATAAATATAAATCTGTTAAATAATAAGAATGAAGTCCGATACATTTCATATATAAATGAATATACAAGACTATCCCCGCAAATATGTTTAGAACCTTTTCATGTAAATGATCCCCATTCATTAAATTGTAAATCATACAGATTCAATTAATACATAACGGACCATTGTCCAATAGCCCTTACGTTTGAACGAGAGCGGGAGAATACTAAATCAAACATAACTATAAAGACTATACCGACTATAAAATACTTGGAAAAAAATATAGATAGACCAGCGAATAATTTTGTAAATATTTTAAAAAGTAACATCGAAGACAGTACCAACAAAGTTAAAATAAAAAGTAAACTAAAATTTAAACAAAAGTGGATGAATCAAATAATGAAAAAAATAAGTTAAGCAATTTGTCTCTAAATAATCCTATAGATACAGAATTGAAAAAAAATACAGAAATAGTAGAAATATTATTGACAAATTGATAAAAAACGCATAAGAGAATATTATTAGAATGACATCAATGAAAATCAAAATTCGTCAACTTCTATGTGACTATCCGTGGTAAATAAAAATATAAGAATCCCATACATTTAATTAAGTTGGATGATAGAAGCATTGATAATAAGAAAGACGTTGTAAATGCTTTTAATACTTTTTATTGTAAAATCGGAGAAAAACTTGCAGCAATAGTCCCAAATTTTACAGAAAACTTTGAATATGTTGAAAATTCTATATAACTTACTCCCACCACTGAAGATGAAATTTTAAACGCAATTAAAAAATTAAAAACAAAAAAAAACCACCGGGTGAAGGCAATATACATTCTGAAACAATACAAAAAATTGATGTTAAGATTTTATCATAAACTGTTGTTTCAAAAAAATTTAAAAATGCTATAATAAAACCGATAGATATAATTGTGGAAATGAGTAAACTGGGAAACTACAGACCTGTATCGTTGATATCGAATCTAAGCAAAATTATGGAGAACATTCTAAAAACAAGATAATGTTCCTTTTTAAAGAGATATAATATCCATTCAGACCATCAATTTGGGTTTAGAGAGATGCTATCTACAATCTAACATCTATTATTTACCAATCGATGGATCAAAATTTTCCCGTGACAAGTGTCTTCTTATACTTGTCCAAAGTTTTTGATGCGGTATGTTACAAAATTCTTATGGAAAAATTAAACAGACATGAAATACGAGGCAGTGCATATAACTTAATAAAAAGTTACCTATCAGATAGAGCTCAAACGGTCACCATAGATGGAACATTCTGTACACGACAAAAAGTGACATACGGTGTCCTCCAGGGTATTCTGTTGAGACCAGTTTTCTTTCTTCTATACGTTAACAGTATATTTTCCTCTAATCTTCAGGGTACAATAACCAGTTTTACAGTCGATACTGTAATTACATATACATCTTCTTCATGGGTGGAACTGAAATGTAAAATAGAAAATGATTTTCCGAAGTTTAACAAAATGGTTACAAACCGTTTTGTTCATAGACAAGTGGACCAATTAATGTGGGAAATTATATTGCTATATGAGAGGAACATAAAGTGAAACACATGGGCATTTTAATAGATAGAAACTTAAGATGGGACCTACAATGTAGAGAAGATGTAAATAAAATTAGAGGCTACATACCAAAATTTAGAATTTTGAGAGATTTTCTGGATATTAATAGTTTAAAATCAGTATACATTGCTTTGGTTAGGTCAGGTTAGGCACGTAATTTAGGTGCTAATGCGGGTTTGATAGAACTAGATAATGCAGAAGATAAAAAGAAGATTATGCAGAATACTAAGAAATATAAAAGATGATATAATTTATATAAATCATGACTTAAGCAAGAAAGAAAGACAAAAAGCAATACGAGATAGAGCACAAAGTGAAAGAAATAATGGGAAAACAGTGGAGATTGGTTTTAGTAAAATAATTATTGATGGGGAAGAATGGAAATAGGACAAATTAACGGAAACATTGATAAATTCAAAAATATAATGAAATTCAAAGGAATGGAAAATACGCATTCTAACCAGGCAACGAAAATGGTGATGCCTATGGAAGAGAAAAAGTTAAACAAGAGAGGTACAATAAATATAATGAAGCAAAAAGGAAATAAAGAAACGGTTGAGATCGGCACATGGAATATAAGGACAATGTTAAAGGCTGGTAAAAGTAATGAAATAGGTAGAGAAATGGGAAGATACAAAGTTGGCACTGCAGGAAATAAGATGGAAGGCTGATGGAAGAATAGATAAGGAATGATACACACTTTATTACGCAGGGGAAGAGAAACAGGGAAAAATAGCACAGCATTTATGGTAAATAATAAGTTAAGAAAGAAGTAATAACCTTCCAAGCAATAAATGGAAGAATCTCAACAATTAGGATTGAAAATAAGCTAGCAAATCTAACAATAATAAATGTTTACGCACCAACAGAGAACACAAATAGTGAAGACAACGAAGAATGCTATGACAAGCTGCAAGATGTTTGGGAGAATATACCTGGAAATGACATGAAACTAGTCATAGGAGACTTCAATGCACAAATCGGAAGGGAGGAATATAATGAAAATGTTGCAGGCAAAGAAACGATACACGACAGGACAAACAACAATGGCTCAAGACTCTGCAATTTTGGGATAAGTACCGACAATTTCATAATAAGTACCAAATTCAGACATAAAAAGGAGCATAAAGTGACATAGACAAAACCAGGCTCCAATGAAGGGAATCAGATAGACCACGCACTCATATCAAGAAAATGGCTGAAAAAATTAGAAGATACTCGTTCATTCAGAGGCGCTAATGTGGATTTGCATAATTTCTTAGTTGTGGTGAAAATAAAAATGAAGGTACTAAGTAACGTTAAAACGGAAAAACGTAAAAAATAATGGAACATAGATAATTTAAAAGAAGAACATACAGAAGAAAGCTACAGACAAGTATTAAAAGATAGACTAACAAAAGATCCAGATGGAAATATAGAAAAACAGTATTACCAAAACAGCCGAGGAAATACTAGGATAAACAAAGCAACAAAGATGTAAATAATGGTACGATGAAGAATGTGAAAGCAAAACGCAACAAAAAGATCAAGCACGGAAACAGTGGCTAAATACGGGAGGAGAGACAGAACTGAAAGAATACAAAAAAAAGAAGAAATAAGTGGACAAATGCTGTCAGAAGAAAAAAGCAGAGTGGATAAAGGAGATTATGATGGAAATAAGTGACAACCGAGATGATAAAAAAACTATATGATTACATAAGAAAACAAAGTAATAGAAGCAAAGTAACGACCAGAATCAGCAAAGAAGAATGGATAGCATATTACAAAAACGATCTAAAGGAGACTAAGGTTACAGAAGCTAATTTTGAGGTGACGGCAGAAGAAGAAGAGGAATGCCTCCCAACATATGCAGAATATGAAGAAAGAATAACAAATCCCAAACATAAGAAGGCAGCAGGACCAGATGGAATAGTTAATGAACTGATAAAGAGAGGAGGAGAAGAACTTAAAAGAAAGATATATGAATTACTCATAAACATATGGAAGGAAGAACAAATGCCAGCAGAATGGCATTTAGGTCTAACAATGCCAATCTTCAAAAAAGGAGACAAAACAAAATGCTATAACTACCGAGGAATAACCCTACTTAACACAGTATACAAAGTCATGACATCACTTTTATGAAAGGAAAGAAACAAATACGCAGAACAGAAACTAGGGAATACCAATATGGCTTCAGAAGTGGTAAATCAACCATAGATGCAGTGCATGTAATGACACACACGATAGAAAAAAGCTATGAATATGGAATCGATTTACATATATTGTTTGTAGATTTCAAGCAAGCATTTAACAGTATTAGCAGGCGTAAACTGATAGCAGACATGAGGAAAATGGGTATTCCAAACAAGTTAATTCGACTGACAAAAATGTCAATGAACAACTCGAAAACCAGAGTAATAACTAGTGAGGGCTATAGTGAGAAAATCTATATGGTAGATAGTGTGAGGCAAGGGGATACGTTATCAACGATATTATTCAATATAGCGTTAGATGGAGCGATTAAGGCGATAGAGACAGACACAACAATAGCCCAAAATATGACAGAAATAATAGGGTATGCAGACGATCTGGTACTTATAGCAAGTAATAGGAGCAATTTGGATAAAATGCTAGGTGACCTGATCGAACAAGCAAAAAGCAGACGTCTGGAGATAAACCCAGAAAAAACTGAATATATGCTAGTCAGCTGGGAAACAACAGAGAGTATAAAAGAAATCACAGTACAGAACCACAAGTTCAAAGAAGAAGGAAACTTCAAATACTTAGGCGTTACGATAAACGAGAAGAACGACAGGAATATAGAGGTGGC
This sequence comes from Galeruca laticollis, assembly GCA_963921935.1. Taxonomy (NCBI): domain Eukaryota; kingdom Metazoa; phylum Arthropoda; class Insecta; order Coleoptera; family Chrysomelidae; genus Galeruca; species Galeruca laticollis. The sequence goes on along the minus strand of OY998180.1, from coordinate 165,514,281 downwards.
ACAAAGGGTAAAATCAGGAAATAAAGCATACTGGAAATACAGCAAATTTCTTAAAGATAAACATCTAAACAAAAACACTAAATTGAAACTGTATAAAGCCGCTATCAGACCAACAATGACATGTGCCGGAGAGACAATGTGATTGACAGATAAAAACGAAGAAACTGAGGAAACTAAGGAGTGCCGAAAGAAAAATATTTTGGAAATTTTTTGGACCAGTCAGAACAGAAGAGGACGACTTCAGAACTATGAGGAACCAGGAAATTAGACAAAAAATGGAAGGCAGGATGTTGTAAAGTTCATAAAAGCCCAACGATTAAAATGGTACGGACATGTACTCAGAAGGGAGCCGACAACAATAATAAGAAGGATAAGTAATTGGATACTACAAGTAGCAAGGCCAAAAGGAAGACCGAAGACAAGATGGGAAGATCAAGTTAAGGAAGATATGGAAAAAATGGATATAAGGGATTGGAAAACAGATATACAGGACCGGAAAAAATGGAAAAGAATAACAGAAAAAGCAAAAAAACACGACAATCTATAGGAAAAAAACAACAAGAAAAACGCGGAGTAACCCCTCGCAAATAAAGACGTTTAAGAGTTCAAAAGAGCGGCCACCACTCTGACAAGAATGAATAGCCTATATGTATAAACAAGAAGTTAGTCTCGACTGACTAACTTAAGAAGAAAACTCCTAAATATTGGGGACTCGTCTTATATATGTATATATGTATATGAATATATGTATATATATGTATATATATATATATATATATATATATATATATACATATATACATTGCTTTGGTGGAATCGATTTTGTCATACGGTATATTGGGATGGGGATATGACCAGTATCTAAACAGCGTACGCGAAGTTCAAAAATGGCTATTAAGAATTACTACGGTAAAAATATGCTCTACTCAACACATATAATGAGTTACAAGTTAAAGATATTCGACAGTTTTACTTTCAAAAAATTCTATTATTCATGTAAAAAGAAAGAGATGTACTTACTTAACATAGCCACTGTTACAATACACACCACGATGGTGTTATTCGGCCTAAGGGGTGTAAATACTATTGGACAGAGAAATGTATATTACTTAGGGCCAAGAATGTATGCCATACTTCACAAAAACTTAAAACGATAAACAAATATAGTAAATATGATAAAAGAACAAAAAAGTGGATCACTGAAACGGAGAGATCAATATATTCTGATCTAATAAATGGTAAATAAAAACAATAATTCAACAAACCGGACACTATAATATTTTACTTTATACTCTCATTACCGTATGTCGAAAAATCTCTAATATGTCGCACACATTAACATTAGTTTTAGTCGAAAAATATCAATATATCGCACACATTAATTTTAATTTTAAATGATATTTTTCATCACAAAACAAGCAGCTTATTAAGCTGCTTCTGTGATCATTATATTTATTCATATAGATATTGTATCTTTCAGTTGTTAAAAAACTTTAGTTGAATAAATATCATTATTATTAATTGATGTAAGTCGAAAACACACTCGTTATTAATGTATGTACTTTAATTTTTAATAAAATTAAAATGGTACACAACCTAAAGTCGTTGTTGTTTCAAAATGCAATCGTGTTGCAGAAAACGGGCATACAAACGCATATATAAAAGAAAAAAACTCACAATGCATAACATATAAGCACTTGGTGATCAAAAATTGTAATTTGTTAAAACACAATCTCAGAATTTATGAACTTCCTCAACTTTTGTCGAGTAGTTTATATGGAATAGCGTCTATTTGATAAACATATTGTAATTTTTTTAAATCGTTTTTACATAATATATACCTTTTTCTAAAAATCCAATACTGAAAAGTTTGTATGTAATATAAAAAATAAACGGTTTTAAGGATTAAAACTAACTTTTCCGCATCTGAACAATATTCTATCATAAAATTGTTACTTATATACACTTCGGGGGATGTATCGTGCTAACAAACCGAAGTTTCTCCAAAAATAACCAAAAATTCAGTATATCTGGATTTATAGGACCCGCTGTACTCGCTCCAGTCAACTGGAAATCAATAGGGTACATCTGTGAGACACCTTGAACAATATTCAATCATAATATTGATCAATCGTATACTCTCTGGAGGCTGTATCGTGCTAACAAACTCAAAATTCCACAAAAATGACAAAAATTTGATACTTCAAGTACCATAGAGTACCCGTTGTACTGGCTGAGCTGAATATCAATAGAGTTCACCTTTAAGACGCCCTTAATAATATCCAATCATAAAATTGGTCACTTGTATATACTCCGGAGGCTGTATCGTGCTAACAAACTGAAACTTCTCCAAAAAAGACAAAAATATCGTACTTAAAGTACTGTCACACCTGTTGTATTGGCACTGGTCAGCTGAAAATCAATAGGGTTTATCAGTGAGATGCCCTAAATAATACTCAATCATAAAATTGGTGACTTGTTGAACACCGGAGGCTGTATCGTGCTAACAAACTGATATTTCTCAAAAAATGAAGTATCGTACTTCAAGTACCATAGCAGCCGTTGTACTGGCTCTGGTGAGCTGAAAATCAATAGGGATCATCTGTGACATGTCCTTAACAATATTCAATCATAAAATTGCTGACGGATTGCACTCCGGAGACTGTATCGTGCTAACAAGACATGTAAGGGAAAGTGGCCGACGACAACGACAACGACGACGACGACGACGACGACGACGACGACGACGACGACGACGACATACACACAGGATTTTTTTTCTAAAAACCGTTTTTTCGTGTTGTTGTTGATGGAAAACGTGAAAATAACTCAAAAAAAAATTTCAAAATTCAAACTTTTTTTGGGGTAAACCAATACTTTTCTCGCATATAGAAATGTTGGGCGGAAAAGTAACAATCCGCTAGTGTGTGCATATGAGAAAGCTACTATCAATGCACTGCAACGAGAATTTCCAATTGTTACAATACGAGGAGGCTTTTTTATTTCATTCAATGTGTTTTGAGGCATATTCAAGAATCACGATTGTAAGCACAGTACAGTAAGGATCCTGATTTCGCATTAAATTTACGGAAATTGGAAACTCTTGCTTTTGTTCCCGAGAAACATGTTACTGCAGCTTATGAAGAGATACTGGATAGTAGTTTTTATCATGCAAATGAGGATTTACTGATACCAGTTACAAATTACTTTGAAGATACATGGATAGGACGCTACGACAGGAGAGGGCATCGACAATCCAGGTGAAGACACTTGCATCAACGACGGAGGCGTGGTTTCCCGATTAGGTCGATTCAAAAATTGAGAATTGTACTTGTAATAAGATATCTACTCTCACCGCGTGATGGAACAAATCACAGACACTCGGTATTCTTTGGTAACTTAATGTCGGTGATAAACATAATAAACAGATACTCCGGTAATTTTAATTCGCCGACTCAGCACAAGTATTATCGGTACTTTTATACGAAACGATATCTTAATAGCTAAGAAAATCACAACTGATTCGCTCAAGTATTTATCACAGATCCAATCACCGATAGCGGCGAGAACGACACGATAATTAGCGTTGAGACCCTAAGAAAATCACAACTGATTTGCTCAAGTATTCTTCGTAGACTGCCTCTCATGACGAGATTTTCGGGGATAGACACCCTTTTTTTTAAAATTCTTTCCGAAAAATAGCGGTAAAATTAGTTCTAAAAAAGCCATATAACAAACCATATAAAAAGAATTGAAGCTATAAATGCACCAATTACGCTGTCTACCCAGAATTTCGTAAAAAGTACCTTTTTGTCCTAAGGCGATACTAAAAACTATTGTTTGCACATCGCACCTTTTTTAGAGGCGATATTGAAACCTTTGTACATTCAATTATTCCTTAGATGAATTGAAAATCTAGATTGAGGCATAACAAACCTTTTCGGCGTCCAGAGATATATTGTTACTAATTTTTTTCATGTTTATTGGTCATATGAAACGATATTCTACACAGTTCGAAGAAAATATTGTTACGCCAGGGCCGTACTGGGATAGAAATTATTCGATTTGGTAGGGCGAAATATAGGCAAAATAAAAACGTTACAATATTCAGCAATCTTTTGGGCAATTTCTGCAAAACTGTTGATGCCAACTGGTTGTATTGAGCATTTACCGTGATTATAGTAAATAAAAATGTATTGTGTTCTCTCTATTTGGGTCTTAATCGTGAATGATAAATTTCATATACGTTGCACTCTGAACCTACGTTGAATACACATTTCATTTGGTTTACATATCGTGAAAAGTTATAACCAAAATTTTCTCCGTATCTTCTATATCTTGTACGGTCTGCACGCCGACATACCTCATTTAAGTCAAATATTAGTACCATTTTCATTAGTAACAACTTAACGTCTGGAGCCTGATTTAAAAAATTTGTGACGTTTTCCATTATCAAAACTTCTGATTTATTCGCTTCATTTGTGTCTTTTTAACGTTTTAAAAAGGGAAGCTTTTTTTGGATACCTTCAGAGCTTTTGCCTAAAATAATAGAAGACATTGTATCAACAGCCAATTAAAATACATATAAAATGAGCTTACCTCCTCAAAAAATACGCTAGCATTATATTTTTATGAGTTCTCGATGCGTTCTCTGTGCTTCTCCAATTGCAAAATATTTCATATACCTTCTCGTACCTTTCCTTGGATTTTGACGGAAGTAAGCTCGTAGACGCTTCTCAAGCGGCATATGAAATGTATTCAGAGCCATTTTCTAAGTTATTTTGAGTAGAATGAATCATTTTTCTCATTAGATCCTAACTTCGACTTAATTCGAGTGGCAGAAATGAAGCTTGTTGACTGTTATTATGGTAATAAACAAAAATCAGTCAGATTACAACAGAGGTTTGTTTGTCTTAAAACTTTAAACCGTCTCTGTGCCTAGTTAGGGTGTATACCTTCTACCTGCAGACAATATGTACAATTATGTTTGTTTACTAGTGATTCACCCGCACTAACCTTCGGATCGCTAATTTAAGAGAGATTCATTAATAAATTTTATTAAAAACTATGGTTTTTCCGCCGGGAATCGAACCCGGGTCGCTCGCTTCGCATGCAAGTGTACTACCTCGCCACCGATGTTGCTTAATTGAATAATATGCCACTATAAAGATATACGCACATAGTGAATTACCCAAGCTAACAGCACACGTGCCCAGCAGCTGTTTGTAACAAGCAGATCGGCTGTTACGATTTCCATCGGACTATGGTATTTTAATTTCATCGTACTAATGACTTGGAATTAAAAAACTTGTTTCACTTCCAAATTTGGTATTTTTAAACGATATCGTACATAGGAAAAGTCTCTTGCTATCAGTCAAATTTATAAGTTAATACCTACATCGTAGTGGTTTCACATATTAGCTGGTGAGTTAGATTCTTGGAATATTTTTTCTCCATGTGTATTCTGTTTTATTTCAAATTATAATATGGGCTGGCGTTTGATGAATTTCGTATATTCAATTCTTTTTTATTGTAAATAGAAACATTTTATATCCTTTTGAAGCAAATTTTTAATAATTTCTTTTCATTGTTTTTTAGCTTTATTATTCCGCATTTTCTGTTTATTTAGGGAACAAAGCGAATATGATAGAACAGACTTCTGTTAGTTTTATTTTAAAAACTAGATTCAGTTTTTTATGTGTTGATGCATAAGCTTCCTATCTGTTCTATCTATTCCTTCCTTCCCAGAATTTCTCCTTGACGTTTACTCTGTTTTTCTTTCCTCAGCTCTGCAGCCCCTGGGTAGGCCATATGACTGAACACCACCATAGAGACAACACAAAACCTGCCGGGATCGATGAAGAACACTATCTCCGTTCACTAGGACCTAGCTAAGAGCTGAATAATTCCAGAACCTCACCAAGATAAGTCCTTTGTCTTATAGTCAATTCATGGAAATCTAGAATTGGAGATTTTTATTGTATAACGACGTTCGTATTCGTCTTGTATTTTGGATATGCAGTTAATGTGAATTATCTATTGAGTTATGAATAAATATAATTTACTGAACATTTGATTTTCAACAATTTATATTAACTTGGACCATCCCGTTAAAATATTTCCTGTATTTCGTTTTGTTAAGTTAAAGTAAATAAAAAGTTTTCCAGTTTTTAACCTCTTTAGTTTTTTGTTTAATTAAAGTATCGCTTAAAAAACCGGTGGCGTCCAATTTAATATCGATTGTTCACCCCATCCCAGTAATTGCTATAAGAATACATTGACTGGAGTAGAATACCACAACCTGTGGAAGAGTCCCAAGCCGGGGGAGTACATATATGACATGTTACACAAATACTAATAAAATTAACGGTTTTAAAGATTAAAACTAACTTTTCCGCATCTGTGGCCCTAAACAATATTCTATCATAAAATTGTTACTTGTATACACTTCGGGGGATGTATCGTGCTAACAAACCGAAATTTGTCCAAAAATAACCAAAAATTTAGTATATCTAGTTTTATAGGACCCGCTGTACTCGCTCTAGTCAACTGAAAATCGATAGGGTACATCTGTGAGACACCTTGAACAATACTTATTCATAAAGTTGATCAATCGTATACTCTCTGGAGGCTGTATCGTGCTAACAAACTGAAAATTCTCCAAAAATGACAAAAATTTGGTACTTCAAGTACCACAGCACCCGTTGTACTGGCTTTAGTGAGCTCAATATCAATAGGCTTCATCTTTAAGACGCTCTGAATAGTATCCAATCATAAAATTCATCACTTGTATATACTCCGGAGGCTGTATCGTGCTAACAAACTGAAACTTCTCCAGAAATGACAAAAATATCGTACTTAAAGTACTGTAGCACAGGTTGTATTGGCTCTGGTGAGCTGAAAATCAATAGGGTCCATCAGTGAGATGCCCTGAATAATATTCAATCATAAAATTGGTGACTTGTTGAACTCCGGAGGCTGTATCGGGCTAACAAACTGAAATTTCTCGAAAAACGACAAAATGTCGTACTTCAAGTACCATAATATCACCCGTTGTACTGGCTCTGGTGAGCTGAAAATCAATAGGGTTCATCTGTGAAATGTCCTTAACAATATTCCATCATAAAATTGGTGACTCATTGTACTCCAGAGGCTGTATCGTGCTAACAAGACTTGCAAGGAAAAGTGGCCGACGACAACGACGACGACGACGACATACACACAGGATTTTTTTTCTAAAAACCGTTTTTTCGTGTTGTTGTTGATGGATAACGTAAAAATAACTCAAAAAAAAATTTCAAATTTCCAACTTTTTTGTGGGTAAACCAATACTTTTCTCGCATATCAGATAGGTTGGCGGAAAAGTAAAATGCGAAAAAATGGTATACACACTTCGTAAGAAAAATAGTATTACAGCATTACTAAACCAATATAGCTTTTTTAGTTACTCTTTGTGCGATATACTATTGTTGCTGCCTCTTTTCAATATTATGAAGTCATAACAGTATTTAATTGCAATAGAAAAGAGGGCATTAATAAGAAGAAGTAGGTGTGACAACCAAAACTAACCTAACAAAACCAGTGACAAATAACCTGATGTTGACATCTCACCTTTTATGAAATAATATAGACATATAGAAATGGACTGAGCGATATTGTCACAAAAGTGACCACTCTCTACAGTGAAACAAAGTGACTACGCTGCCAATAAACGGTTTGTCTCTATCGTACTTTTCATTATATTTTCACTGCACAACTAAATAGGGATCGCTCAATACATTTATATATATCTATGTCTTATGATTCAAACTAAACAATTCCATCAAGAAATGAAGATTCATAGTTCAAAAGTTTCCTCTATTGACTAAGTTTCAAACTATGCTGATTCCAAATCCGTTTATACCGAAGCTCTAGCACTTACCGTTCGTTGGCAGATGCTTAAAGCGGACTGGTGAACAGACGGACGGATACCAGAAGTCAGAATATGAGACTTCCATTTTTTCGTCGACTTTATCGACTCGTGTTTAGGAGTCTAATTGAATCGTAAATAAAATCACTGAGAATCAGTCGTTTGTTTACTTGTTTAGTCAAAAGTGACGTTGTTCGCTCTGATTGGTATCAGGTCATATCATGACATACTACCGTATTTTTTAGTTCTATTTTATCTAAATAAATATCGATCTGGCTCTTAATAGAAAAGTAAATGCGTGTTTAGGATTTCCTATGATTCAAGTTTCATTAAATAAATACATAATTTTAGTGATTTTTAATTACTGATATCATACCCATTATCACTATGTTCAACATAAAATTGTAGACTGAACAAGTGATTATATGTAGTATCGATATTAAAAATCGGAAGTATTGAATTCAGGACTGCCTGGTGTCCAAGCAAATTTATTTCCACGTCGAATTCATCGATGTGGCAACCGTTTGGGTAATTTGTAGCTCTATAGTGCGTAATTCATAAATTATAATGTGAATTTATTATAATTCCAATTGACATTCTCTGTATATGGTTTTCAATAGAATTATGGTATTTCCTGCAATGTTATCTTGAGATGTCTATTATAAGTTAAGCAAATCTTATAGCAGCCTCATTGAAGAATTACGTATTGTTACGAAACAGCACACTGGTGTAGTCTGTATAAGCCATGTATGAAAGTTAAAATTATGGCGGATGCGCATGGATTTCTTAGAGCTCTTTACAATTTTATGTGACTATCCTATCTAGAAATTGTTTTTGTGACCAGTCTTATCAAGATAATTCCAGAGAGCCGATTGTTTTTGTGTCAGCCGCAATCTAGAATTATCTAGTAAACAAGGCACTAATATATAAAGGACCGACCAGCGGGAGAAGTGATCTCGTGATATAAACAGTGAACAAGTGAATAGTCTAAGTAGTGAACTGTTATTATGAATTAATGTAAGTTAATATACGCTGTATATAATATAAACTAGTGAATAGTGTAGTGAATAAATAAATTAAGTTAGTAGACATAACGTGTGTGTATAAATTTATCCCACCCGTAACAAAAAACGTTTAAGTAAATAAGAACAACATTACATTGGTGTCAGAAGTGAAATAATATAAATAAATTGCTACGTAAAAATGGCCAAGAGACTATGTGACCCGAAAGTGTGGGAACTAACAGCAGTGCTGGAAGATCGTGAGTTGGAAACGCAGATTTACGAACACAAGACACGGCAGCAGAATAAAAGAGGATTGAACATATAAAACCCTGCAAGCCAGAAATAAACTCCAGGATAGAAGACATTGCCAATTTTGCACGAGTCAATGCTCCAACGTTCGACGGAAAGACATCGTGGACCAATTATGTGAAACGGTTTGAAGCAGCTGCTAGAGTGAATAATGGGTCCGGCAGGGAGAAGGCAGTGAACTTAACTATCGCGCTTAGGGGAGATGCCTTAGATGTACTCCAGACGATACCTCTGGAAGAAACGGATGACTTCGACCTGCTGAAGAAGAGGTTAGACATGCGATACGGTCACGAAAATCTAGATCATTTGTAGCAGTCCCAGCTGAAGTACCGAAGGCAGAGAAGTGACTAAGCCCTTCAAGAGTATGAAGTGGATATTGTCCGACTAGACTGGATTTGCTTATCTGTCAGCACCAGAGAACATGATGGAATGTCTGGGCATCCAGGCCTTTATTTAATGCTTACGTGACCTTGACATGCAGAGGACGCTTCGTTCAGCCCATCCGAAAATATTAGTCAAGGCATTGACAGCTGCTCTTGGATATGAATCAGCAACGAAGGCTTGGGGATATAACAAAATTAGGACCATCCAAGAAGAAGGTGATGAAGACATATTTGACCAGTTCGTCAGTTTAATAAGAAGTATGATGGACAAGAATCTGAGAAAGATCAGATGCTGGAATTGTGGCGAGCTAGGGCATGTACGTAGTTCTTGTAAGCGCCCCAGAACTCCTGCAAACCAAGAACTCAAGTCACAGGAAAACTAGAACAGGTCGACTACGAGGGGGCAGCACCGACCCATGATCGTTCCAATGACCCTCTCATACTGATAGCTTCACTCAGATGTCGCAACGACAGTGTATATGTAGATGGCGAAGTGAATGGCAAGAGATATACTCTGCTGGTAGACACTGGAGCAACTAGAACCATTATACGACCAGAACTAATAAACTCCAAGAAGAAGCTTTTACCAACGAGACTGCGACTGCGGACTGCCACAGGTGAGAGTGCCAACGTTCACGGTAAGACACAAATCCAGTTGGAAATTGGCGCAAAAAAGTTCACGCATACGGTAATCGTAGCTGACATTGAAGAAGACGTGATTCTGGGAATGGACGTAATGAATGTACATGGTTTCCAATTAGACTTTAGAAACAGAACCATTAAAGTGGGTTCCGAGGAGGTATTCCTTCATCCATATGAAGGCAGCGCGGTGTTGGCAGCTGTATAGGAAGATACCGTTCTACCTGCACTTAGCGAAACCATGATAGTAGCACGGCTACAGGCAATCATGGTGGAGGGTATACGGGTTATGATAGAGTCAAGAGACCACAACGAAGAGGTTGGCAAAGGATTACTTATTGGAGAAGGATTGGTTACGTCGGCGACAGAGATCCCAGTACGTGTGATAAACGTGAATGATTACCCAGTTACCATCAAGAAGGAAACCAGGATTGGATCCTGCGTACCAGTGACGTCTATAGTCTGTCAAACACCGACCACTGACAATTCTAATGCCAGATTCGAACAGATGTTATCAGTAGCTGGTCAATCCTTGAATTTCTCTTGCAGTATCGAGATCTATCTGTACCAAAAGGAGGAAAGACTGGTGGAACATCAGCCGTCAAACTCAAAATCGATACGGGTAAAACTAAGCCAATTAGGCAGTCAGCTCGAAGACTTCCACTAGCGAAAAGAGAGGAAGCTAAAAGAATAATTCGAGAGATGGCAGAAGAAAAAGTTATAGAACCATCTACTAGTCGATGGGTGTCTTCAGTTGTGCTCGTCAAGAAAAGGATGGAACTACGAGATTCTGCGTGGATTATCGCCAGCTAAACAACGTGACGAAGAAAGACAGCCCTCCTCTGACTCAAGTTGACGATATGCTAGATATTTGGCCGGCAGCAAACTGTTTTCCACCTTGGACATGAAGTCTGGTTATTGGCAAGTGGAAATAGACCCAGAAGACAAAGAGAAGACTGCTTTTATCACCGGCTCTGGATTATGGCAATTCAACGTCATGCCATTCGGGCTCTGTAATGCGCCTGCGACATTTGAAAGATTCATGGAAAATGTATTGAGAGGGTTGTCTTGGAAGACATGCCCCTGGAAAATCACTGAGACTGAAACACAATTCGCGGTACGTCTTCTACGTGGTAACTAAAAATGAATTTCAAGACCGATCTACCTACCGCGATGTGTGGGAATCACTTTGAAACCTGCGAGTCCATATGCTGGAATCCAGCGTGAAGAAACTGGCTATGCCTATGATAGAGAGTAACCAGTTGGATTGGCGAGTCATCAGGAACATGGTAGAGGTGATCTTACAAGATAGTCCATTCCAAGCAAGGCACACCAAACCAGACTGAAAGGCACTTCACTCACAATATGTGACTTGTAATATTGTAATATGTTGTTCTCTATTATTACAAATCACATGTTGTGAGTGAAGTGCCTTTCAGTCTGGTTTGGTGTGCCCTGCTTGGAATGGACTATTTATTTAAGTATGATGGATGCCTTGTGCTTCATTTTCCTGTTCACAACATGGTGCTCATCTCCTATATTAGTCTATAAGAGTTTCTTACATGGTGAAGCATTTCCTTCCTAGAGATTGTCACCTTTAATTTCTCCCCTCCAATTATATCACCAGCATGGACTCTTCCCTATGGGAATTGAGGTTTACTTGCCCAGACTCTTCCTTTTAGGAATCGATCCGGAACTGGTTGAACTCTTCCCTCTGAGAATTGAGGATATCGACGGTCATATAGACAAGATTTCTTGCTCTCAAAATTTAAGCAGTTTAACTCTTACCCCCCATAAGATAATTTTATTTTCTTGGTTGATTGCTCCCTTTGAGCTCAACTGTCCTCCATTCTATTTTCAATTATAATCGAAAAAATGTTATTCATTTGTCACATCCTTTTTATAAGTTATCATAACTATTAAGTAGTTTTTCATATTTTATAGATTTTAATCATCCAATTTCACACTTTTCTCCTCAAATTTTATGATTATCAGCGTGTGTTATCCACGGAATAGAATGAATTTTAGATCAGGTAAGGTTGGTGACTTTTGCAATGTTTTCTTTTTTTTAACAAATAATAATTTGTAGCCTGAAGATGGCCCGTATGTAGGCCGAAACTAGTAGCTGCACTGTTGTCAACTATTAAAAATGCTGTGACATTGACTTTGAGCTTTATTCAGAGAAAAAAAATTTTCGTTATGTTATAATTTAATATAATAAGTACCATTTGATTGTATCAACTTATTTTTTTCAAATCAGCTTAGCATGATATTGCCTTAATTCGGAAAAGTGACACATGCTTCTAACCGGAAAAGTACTTTTCTGGCTAGCGTGGAAGTGAAGATGAGTGATCAGTCATTTCGCTAGCGTTTTAAAGGTAAGAAATATCTATATTACTAACCGATTGTGAATAAAAATTGTTACTTACTCTTGTCGTACGTCACTGGCACTAGTAGTAAACTGATATTTCAAATGTCAGGTGTATTTTATGATAATAGAAGCGTTGGTCGAAGTTATCAGTGTAATGGAAAAATTATCGCTATAACTAATTTCTCAGTTTTCTATTTAAATAACTCTTACTTCAAATACAAGTAGCATTTTATGTCGTTCCATATAATTGTCATATATCTGCCAAATAAATTGATCTAGCGATTTTTTCCGATGATTTTCTTTTCATGTTGGACCATTTTCGTATCAAATTTATGATATGTGTCAAAAGTTTTTGAAATTGTGAATTTTAGTACTAGGAAACGTGGAAATTAACTTCGTTCAATGTAGGTCGAATAGAATGAATGAAATGAAAATAGTTTAGTAGATTTTCTGGCAAAGTAAATCAGGTTTTGAGTTTTGCCGAGGTGATACATTAATACATTTGTCAAGTTTAGGAAGTTAATAGTATGATGGGTAAGTAATAATAAAAAAGAAAACAATTGAAATTTTATTAACTCAGACTAGTGTTAAGAAATTGTGTCCATTTTATAATTTTTAATTTCGTTATAATTATACTATTAAAACATGTACCAACCTAATCTTCTAAAGGTTTACAAATTGAACAGCAGCTGCCAGGTTGTTTCACAAGAACTTCCCAGGGTTTGCAAAGAGGTATATTACATTTTACCCCTTTACAACATTGTTCGACTGGTGCACATTTGGGACAGCATCTACAAAGAAAGCTGGTAATTACTTCGCCATCTTTACATACAGGCCTTTCGCATGATACAGCTGCACAATCTGTTTGGCAATCCTCTGGTACACATTGAGGACAGCAAATACAAGGAAGTTTCTTTGATACGTAACCGGGTGCGCATTTACGCAATTTCGGACATAGAACAACTCTGCAATCTTCTTCTGATGGACAATCGGGACTAGATTGCTGGACTTCATCCGATTCAGAAATGGTACTTGCGACACAAAAAAATAGTATTATTATCAATTTCATTGTAAGTCTAGTTATTGCACTGAAATGCATACTGTTAAGTACATGTTCAAGTATTTATAACTGTTATCAGTTACTATTAACATAAACATAACGAATAAATAATTTCTTTGTAATGTTCGCTGACTTTATTTAAAAAAAAATACGGAGTGAATTCATACAAAAACAATCATATTTCTGTGTATAATGTTTTTGATGGTTTTCAGAATTGAAAATCATCTGTATGTTAAGCTTTCCTTGCAATAAACAACGCGCTTAAATTGATGTTTTTGTTTGGTTTTGAATATTGATAATCAACATATCTATAATCCCCATTAAAGGTGGATTATAAATAATTTAAGTGAGATTTTGATGTTTTTAACATAATCAAACCGACCATAAATGCACCATTATTGAAAATTGTGAATTCTCATATTTCAATAAAGAGAAAATTATAGCAATCAGCATTAAAATATTGTTTTGAAGAGTGTGGGTAAAAAGAGGAGAACTTCTGTGATAATTGTGCAAACGAAAAAGGGAGTACATTTTCAAGGCGTCCACCATTCCATTGTTTATTCAATACTTTTTAACATCAATTTTAATCTGCAATTTGTTGTTATAATATTTGCCTAATTTTTGATAACAATAACCTTATCTAACTTATAGTTATTGACTATAACCATTTTGTGATTTTTTTGGGCATAAGGATGACATACATATATTATTTATTAGTGAAGTATGGAAGTAATGAGTTGCAGCATAAAATATATAGAACGGTAATTGAAATAAGACAAGGAATAATGCTCGAAAAATATGAACAGAAAATCAAAATACACGGTTTTAAAGATTAAAACTAACTTTTCAGCACTTATTAACTCCGGAGGCTGTATCGGGCTAAAAAACCGAAGTTTCTCCAAAAATTACCAAAAATGTGCTATATTTGGATTTATAGGACCCATTCTACTGGCTCTAGTGAGCTGAAAGTCAATAGAATTCATCTGTGAGATACCTTGAACAATATCCTATCATAAAATTGGTCACTTGTAGTCACTTCGGAGGCTGTATCGTGTTAACAAACCTAAATTTCTCCAAAAATAACCAAAAAGTTGTATATTTGGATTTATAGGACCCGTTGTACTGACTCTGATGAGCTAAAAATAAATAGGGTTGATCTGTGAGATGCCCTGAACATAATCTAATCATTAAATTGGTCACTCGTATACACTCCGGAGGCCGTAGGTAAATTAAGCAGATGATTTGGAATTACTAATATGTGAATTGCAATGGGAAATGGAACACATGCGCTTTTTTTGAGTTTTATAACATAATGAATATGTCATTCACTTATTAAATGTCAAAATTGAAAATGAGACACTGTTCACATAATGTATTATAAATTCAAATGAATAAAGTTAATTGTAGTGAATTTAACTAGATAGTGCAATAACTAACAACCCTTCTCATCCTATAGTTAAATTTAATTACATAAATCCAATCGCCCTGGCATGTTTCGCCAACTTTGGTCCATTTAGCGGTTTTCTTAAGATATCAGCGATCATTATACAAGTTGAACAATAAACAGCTGAAATGCGTTTCGATAATATCAAATCATATACGAACTTATATTTGATATCAGTATGCATTATTCTTTGATGACATAACGGTCCACTCAGTAGCTTTATACAAACTTCATTGTCTTCGAATATTTTAATTGGTGCGCCCAATTTTTGATTAAAATCATTTAAAATTCGTTCAATCCAAATGAGTTCAGGTGAAGCCTCTGCGAATGCGGTAATTCCCGCTTCAGTTGATGATAAATCGACTGACGTTTGTTTTTGACTTGTCCATCCAATTAATACTTCATTGTAAATAAAGCAATATCTGGTATTTGATTTTCGATCTTCATGATCTCCAGCCCAGTCCGTATATACGTAGCATTGAAATTTTTCTCCGTTTTCATGATCACCAAGTCGTAATTTCAATGACTTTGTTGTCTTTAAATATCTGAAGACTCGCTTTACTTCAGTCCAATCACACAATCTTGGACTGCTTACATGTCTTGCCAATATCGACGTTGCAATAGCAATATCAGGTCTAGTACTGATTGACAGATAATTCGATAAATTTCTTGTGATTCTAAATGTTCCTGATTCATTGTTTGACTTAAGTAGCCAACATTTTTTGGAGTTGTTTAATCCTTAGCATCTTTCAAATTAAATTCCTGTAGTTTGTTCATGATATATTTTTCTTGATTTAGGCTAAATATACCGTTTTCATCTCTATCAAATTGAATATCAAGATAAAATTTAAGTTCTCCGAGATTCTTAATAGTAAATTTCACTTCATTCTGTGATTCAAAATCATTTAGGTATTAATTCTCCGGCTGTCGCAGCAATAACAATGATATATGTATATTGTTTGACCATCCGTCTTCTTTGTGTATAAACATGGATCATTTTTACTTTGAGCATATTCGTTTTTTTTCATAACTGCATCGAATTTTTTGTTCCATTCATTAGCACCCTGTTTAAGACCATATAAATTCTTTATGAGCTTACATACCTGATCCTTATCAGAAGAAGTATATCCTTTCGGTTGTTTCATGTAAACTTCATGTGACAGATCACCATTCAAATATGCAGTTTCGATGTCGAAATGTTGAACCTTAATTTTTCTTTTACCGGCCACCGCAAGAATAATTTTGAGTGTGGTAGGATTTGCCACAGGTGCAAAAACTTTATCATAATCACGACAATACTTTTGTGAGAAACCCTTTACGATGTTCCCATTTTGGTCAGTTTTTGTCTTGTACACCCATTTACATCCAATAGCACTTGAATTTGGTCATTTCCCAAGTTCCTAAATTTCGAAGGGATTCAATTTCTGCAACCATTGCTGACTTCCATTTATCAGCGTTTGGTCCACCAATAGCCTCATCGTATGTGACTGGATCAACATCCACCATTTTTTCACCTTTGTTTATTTTCATTAATAAACGTTTTGGTGGAATACCTTTATTTGATCGTTCAGAATGTCTGAGTTCGGTGACATCCAGTTGATTTTCCCCATCTGAAGCTGGATCAAATACTTCATGTTGTAACGTCATTGGTTGAAATTCATCGATTCGATTATCCTCAACTGCCAATTCAATATCATGTTGCTCGACAATTTTATCTTCAATAAACTTAACATCATGACTTATTTTAATTCGATGAGTATCAGTGTTCAAAAGTCGAAAGCCTTTCGTTCCCAGTTCATATCCAACGAAAATTAATTTTTTAGACACATCGTCCAACTTTTTACGTTGATCTTTTGGAATGTGAACATATGCCGGAGTTCTAAAAATATGAAAATAACTTATATCTGGTTTCTTGCCATGCCAGTATCCATATGGAGTTAATTCTACACTCTTAGTAGGTAAACGATTTATAATGTGATTAGCCGTTGTCACTGTCTCGCCCCAAAACTGTTTGTGTAAACCAGAACTAGGCAACACACAACGTGTCATTTCGATTAAAGTACGATTTTTGCGCTCAGCCACTCCATTTTGTTGAGGTGTTTTAGGTACCGATAACTGAGTTTTAATTCCTTTTGATTTGAAATATTTACGTAAATTACCATCCATATACTCACCACCTCTATCTCATCTGATAACCTTTGGTACTTTACCGTACTGCGTTTTCATCATTCCAACAAAATCGATCTTTTTATCACGAACTTCTGATTTTTGTTTAATCAAATGAAGATGTCAATATCTCGTGTAATCGTCGATTACAGCGAGTATATTTCTGTTTTCTCTAGGTGTTGGCAACTGTATAGGTCCACATACATCTGTATGTACCAAATCCAACTTTTCTTTTGATTTGGTCAATGAATTACGAGGAAAAGGATGTCTGGTTTTCTTGCATTGTAAATATGTTTCACAAATATCACTGTGACTGCATTCTGAAATTTTCATGTTGACTGATAAATCTGCCAATTTTCTTATATCAATTAAATTCCGATGACCAAAAACTTTATGCCATTCGTGAATGCATTTCGATTCACCCGAACTTGATGCGTTGTTATCTAGATTCGATGGTGTTGTTTTATAAACATCATTTTGTGACTTTACCGTTATTAATGTTTTACCATCTTTATTGATTTCATACTTCTCGCCTTTAAAAATGTAACTGCGGCCATTCTTTAGAAGCTTACTGACTGATAAAAGGTTACATTTTAATCCAGGTACAAATTGCACATCATCCAATTTGAATTTATTGACAGCAGTTTTGAATTCAATGACTCCGATTCCTTTTATTCGTAAATTTCTACCATCAACCAAATTCACCGAATCATTGCTTGATTTGTTAAAACTATTAAAGAATGTTTTATCACCCCCGATGCACCAGAATCATAACACCATTCGGCCATATTCATATTTTTATTGACCATTAAACATACAGAATCACCTTCATTATCACTTTTGTTTTGTACTGCATTTGCCTGTCGTTGACATTGACTTTCTTTCTCTTTGTTCTTTTTCCATGCTTCAAATTTACGGCATTCACTTTTGATGTGACATTTTTTTACAAAAGAAACAATACATTGATTTCGAACTGTCTGATACATAATTTTCTTTTATGGCTTTCAATGCTTTTTCACCACTTTCATTAACAATTTCGATTTCTTGTCGTCGTCTATATTCTTCCAAAAGTTAGTTTTTCACCATAGTTTTAGTTAAATCAGCCTCAGAACTTGATTCAAGAGCCGTTATCAAAACACCATAACATTCGGATAAACTTGATAAATATAACGCAACTGAAAGAGCATCTGCCATTAGTTCACCTAATTGTCAATTGATCTATACATTCGTTCATTACATTTGAATGTGTTTGCATATTTCCACCTTCAGGCAATATCATTCGACATAACCGTGTTAAAAGTGTAACCTTGTTTAATAATGTTGATTTTTGATGATATTCTTTTAATGCTTCCCGCGAAGCTTTTGCCTATGTTTTATTCTTAATATGAATAATTTGATCGTCTTCAACAAACAGACCAATATATGCACGTGTTTTACCGTCATTTTCATTCCATGCCTCTAGTTGAGTTCTATCTGATGGTGCTTCTTCGATGATTGTTGTCCATAAATCTTCTTTTATTAATAAAGGTTCCATTTTGTACTTCCAGACTTGATAGTTTCCATCATTTAGTTTCGTTACCTGCACTTTTGTCAAATCAGACATTTTTGTGTTTTTATACTTTATTAAAACTTAAAAATATATGCGCCAATTAAATTATTGATGTTAAACTGTTAAATAAAGCAGATGATTTGGAATTACTAAAATGTGAATTGCAATGAGAAATGGAACACATGCGCTTTTTTCTTAGTTTTATAACACAATGAATATGTCATCACTTATCAAATGTCAAAATTGGAAATGAGGTTCTGTTCACATAATGTATTATAAATTCTAATGATATAAAGTTAATTGTAGTAAATTTAACTAGATGTTGCAATAACTAACAGTATCGTGCTACAAAAAGTGGTCGATGACATACGCACAGGATTTTTTTAAAAACCACTTTTTCGTGCTTTTCTCGATGAAGAACGAAAAAATAATTTTAAAAAATCCAAAATTTCAACTTTTTTGGGGTGAACCAATACTTTTCGCGCATATTAGATGGGGTTGGGCGGAAAAGCAATAGGTACATAATAAAGATATCAACAAAAATGCGAAACTTACTGAGTAATGGAATAATGTCAATAATTATTAAAAAATTGCATGACATATATATAATGTAATCTAATCTGAAAATGTGTACATTTGGTGGAAAGATTTCAGGTTGTATGCATTGAATTTCATATTTTTGTAACTAAACAGCGAGCAACAAAGTATGAGTAATTCAGTGGATAACTTCACTAGTAATAAACAGACCGCACATATCCTTAATAACCCTGTTCCACATATCAAAATTCCATCGAGAGAATTATGAGGCACGAAATGGTTCTTAATTTTTAAACGCTCTATGTGTGTTGCATATATTGTTGAAGCTAAATTGTGTTCAATCTTTATAGTTACACAAATTAAATTAGTACTTTAAATGACAGTCGACATTATTGGTTCGAGAACGTTTTATAGCATACTACTTGAGTTTATGTGTCAACCATATTTTAAAATTTAGCGTTTCCAAGGAAGGCTAACGGAGTGAAATATTTATCAACTAATTTATAATAATTCCATATAATAATTTATTGTATTCACGTTCATGATTCAGAAATATTTAGTTAATAATTATGATGGAAATGTATTATGGGAAACAGTTATGGATTATATTAATCAAGACAATGCTAATATTGGTTTATATTCATCACAATAAGAAAAAAACTTTGGAGGATGTATCCTGCTAACAAAGAGATTAGGAAGGCCAAAAGGCTTAATTTTCAAGCCTTTTGCAAAAAGATCACTTCCACTCACACAGCGGCCAGACTACAAAAGGTCATGGCAAATGGGGGAACTAACCCAACAATGTCGCTGAAAAAGCCAGACGAATCATACACGGAAGGTGAAGAGGAACGATCGATTCTTTTTCTTAGAACCCACTTTCCAAGTTATGAACCAGCAACAAACACTGAAATAGCAATGAACTACACCAAAAAATGCCGCAAGGAAGATTGGGACATTGGTAAGAAAATATTTACCAGACAACGGTTGGAATGGTCAATAAGTACATTTCAACCATATAAATCACCAGAAGTGGATGGAATATTTCCAGCACATCTGTAGCAAGGGATAGAGGAGATTCTCCCTCACCTCCTGAAGAAGGGCAGGAGAAGGGCAAGGATAACACTCATACCAAAAATAGGGGAAGAAGATGGGACTGATCCCTGATCTTTTAGACCCATCTGTATAACATCGTTCCTACTAATAACGATGGAGAAAGTAGTGGGTAACTACATAAGAACAGAGAATCTGGAGAATATACCACTTCATGAATGTCAGCTTGCTTACAGAGCGGGTCGATCAACTGAGACGGCTCTGTATCAGCTAACCGAAGTCATCCAGAGAGCTCTGAACAACAAAAAAAACGCAATGTGCGCATTCCTGGATATATCTGGGGCCTTTGACAACACAACTCATGTGTCTGTCGAAAAAGCACTGAAAAGGCGAGGAGTAAATGAAACCATTGTAAAATGGATGTATGAGTTGTTGACGACGAGGATAGCTAAGACACAGGTGGGGAATCAAACCACCTCAGTTAAAGCCACTCTTGGGACACCTCAAGAGGGGGTGATATATCCCCTTCTATGGAGCCTTGTAGTAGATGAGTTGCTCTACAGGCTAACGTAGCTTGGTTTCGAATGTATGGGATATGCCGATGACATAGTTCTAATAGTTCGAGAGCACCTCAGAATCATTGAGCAATGGTGCCTGTCAGTGGGGCTAAACATTAACCCAAATAAGACCATAGTGATTCCATTTACCCGGAAAATAACACTTCCAGCCATGAAACCTATATTCTTAAACGGGGAAATCATAGAATGGAAATCAGAAGTTAAATATGTAGGAATAAACCTAGACAGTAAGCTTCTGTGGAATAAGCATGTTGAAATAACTGATAGTAAAGCAATAAGAGCGTTGATGGCGTGCAGAAATCTAGCTGGTAAGAGGTGGTGCTGTAACCCAAAAATACTGCGATGGATGGATGTACGCCATGATTGTGAGACCAGCAATTACGTATGGGGCAATAGTTTGGCATACAAAAGCAAGTCAGTACAGCACGAGAGAGACCCTCGACAACGTTCAAAGGCTTGCCTGTGTGTGCATCACTGGAGCTATGAGAACGTGTCCGATTAGGGCACTTGAGTTCATTATAGATCTCACAACTCTACATCTGGTGATAGAAAGATCTGCCCAAGAGGCAATTCTTAGAATATCTAAGGATGGTTCAGGTAATGAGAGTATTAAAAATCAGGGAGCCTGGTCCTCTCTAACAAAATACATCTCATCAGCGAATCTTCCCAGTAACGGAATGATCAAGAAAGTAAGTATCGAAAAGAATTTCACTACGATGCTAAATACGAGGAGAGACTGGGAAAGGGAATACACTACCCTAACTCTCAAAGAAAACACCATTAGAGGGTATACGGATGGTTCAAAAACCACCACTGGAGCAGGCGCTGGAGTATTTGGGCCTGGCACTAGATACTCATTATCGTTAGGCTCGTTCCCGAGCGTCTTCCAGGCAGAAATACTTGCGATTGAAAGATGTGTGGAAATGAAGCTAGAAAGAAACTATCAGATGTGACATATCGATTCATACTGATAGTCAAGCAACTATCAAAGCATTGAGCGCCCATGTCTTTGACTCAAAGTTGGCATGGAAATGCCGAAGAAAACTTGATGAATCAGGCAAGAATGAGGGTCTCTTTAGTCTGGGTTCCTGACCACTCGGGAATCACAGAAAATGAAGAGGCCAATACACTTGCCAAGAAAGGAGCACAAACGCCCTTTATTGGCCGGGAGTCTTTCTGTGGTGTAGGAAACTGCTCCTATAAGAATGAGTTTCGGAAGAAGACGGAAACCGAAAGAGAAGCACTCTGGCGGTGCCTTCCCGGGTTGGAACATTCCAAAAAGTTCTTGCGGAACTTTGACACTGCTAGATCGAAAACATATTTGGACCTCAGTAAAAATAAGCTACACCTCCTCGCGGGCTTTCTTACAGGATACTGCCGCCTTAGGAAGCACCTAATGAGAATAGGTCTAGCAGAAACTGACGAGTGTAGATTCTGTAGGGAGGAGGATGAAACTCCGGATCACCTAGTTCTGAAATGCCTCGCCATTGCTAGCCAACGCAATAAATTCTTCGGACAAGAAACTTGTAAGAGTGAAGATATAACCTTGTTGAAGCCATTCCAAATACTAGAGTTCATTATAACCCTGAAACTGGAAGGCGAGCTGTAGTAGAAACGAGAACAGCTCTGATAGGGAGGGGGGCACAATAAACCTTAGGTTTCAGTGCATTGCAACCTCTTTAAAATCTAAATCTAAATCCTGCTAACAAACCGAAATTTGTCCAAAAATGATTCAAAATGTGATATTTCTGGATTTATAGAACCCGTTATACTGGCTCTGGCTAAATACCATAGCTCCCGTTGTACCAGCTCTGGTGAGCTGAAAATCAATAGGGTTGATTTGTGAGAGGCCTTGAATAATATCCAATCATAAAATGTGACACTTGTATACACTCCGGAGGCTATATCGTGTTAGCAATCCGAAGTTTCTCTAGGAATGACAATAATGTGATACTTCAAGTGCCATAGCACTCGTTGAAGTGGCTCTGGTGAGCTTAAAATAAATAGGATTCATCTGTAAAATGTCGTGAACAATATGCGATAATAAAATTGTTGATTTGTTACACTCCGGAGGCTGTATCGTGTTAACAAGACATGTTGCGAAAAGTAACCGACGACGACATACACGCAGGAATTTTTTTCTAAAAACAGTATCTTCGTGGTTTTCTTACTAAAAAACGGGAAAATAACTCAAAATAAAATCCAAAATTCCAACTTTTGTTGGGGTAAACCAATTCTTTTCTCGCATATTAGATAGGGTTGGGCGAAAAAGTGAAAATATTGGTTGAATCTCAATCAATCAGTATGAGAATATTGTTTGTCATTGAAAAATATCTTTGTTCTTCTGGGCGACAAGAGAAAAAGCAAAAAATTGGATCGATGGATTGGTGAAACATCTTTGTGTGATTCTTTCTTACCTCTTCGACATTTGGTTCGTGAAGAACGCATTACGGATTTTTGCGGATTTTAATTGGGAGTCTTTGAATATTTGGTGAGTTTAATTTTGGTTGTTCAATCTGAAGGAACCGCATAGTTGCAGATTTATTCGTTTGAATGTCTTACTGATGCCATCATTGAATCTTGGATGTCCAACGAAGTCACTATTACTCCATTTAAGCTTAGTTTCTTCTTTATGTGACTTTCTTGCTAGATATTAATCAACAGCAGGCTCTCGTTAAACGTTCATTTTACCTTCCTTGTAATGTGACTTGCTGTACAGCATTTTACTTCACTTGATATATCGAAAATATTTTTGAGAATATTTAGAAACCGTGGGTTGATCCAGCTTTGCGCAAAAAAGCAGGATAAGTCTTATTTTCTCCTCACTCTTTTAATATTTTGTATTCAATTTCTACATCCATGAGAATTTCACTAGTTCTGATATAGTCAAAGTAACTTTCCTCCTTCGAAGTGTTTCTAAACTGTACACCCAAAATGCAATTATACGCTTATCAATCATAAAACTTGCACAATAACTATTACTTCATTATCTTATTTCATTGGTGTGCTAATTTTGCTGTTACACGAAATTTTTGTTCTGTGAAGCTGATATAATACATATATTGAGAGTAGAAACTGCTTAGAGGTTTGGAACACTATTAAAACCTGCTTTGATAGAACAAATTAAAGTATCAACTTCACTATTAAAAAATACAATAAAACAAATAATTTTGAGCGTATAAAATACAAATCACTAGATTTGTGATAAGAGACGCAGCCAACTTCCATTAAAAACGAATACGTTTACAAGTAGAATTCTTGATAATGAACAGAGGAGAACATTAGAAGCTAAACATCAGTAACTACTCCATAGCCTAAAGATCATAGTTTGGGCTACAATCTCCGGTAAATGTATTCCAACAAAATCAATGGCGAGTGTATTCACTGTGAATATTAGTGCGAACTGCTAAAACACCGGGTCACTTGCCATAATTCTAACTTACCAATGGATTTGCTGAAAGATTTATTCCTCATAAGAGCCGTGTTCTAAAACCTCTTAAGCATTTTCTGTAGAGATACCTAAAAAATGGGGTATACAACAACAAACGGAAGAATTTGTCGCAGCTTAGGCAGAATATCGCATTAGATACGGCAAAATTTTGCGTGTAAGGTTTCAATACGTTATCACCAATTTTCGTTAGAAATTAGAGTGCCAGCCGCGTGATTGTCACACATTACTATATTTGGAGAATTCTCATACCCTTATTAGATACCCTGTTTGTGGTATATGCTTATATCTTCAAAAATTGATCAAAAAATTATGTTCATAGAATGTACTGTGAACCCTTCTAATTGATAATCAGCTTTTAGGATATGTATGTATTGGAAATTTTCAATATATTTGAAAATTATAATTCAGTAAATATAATGAATGGTACTTTATATGTTACTACATGTATCTTGATTATCCTTAGTATGATATAATTAAAAACCTCTACACTGTTGTTTTTTTACCACCCTATATAATTTAGTACAGAAGTAAGTTTAAATTTCGTCCACATCCAATCAAGCCCTACAGAAATCACGAGATTTACGTGACAATTTCTATGACAACCAGTGAACATCCTTTATTTATTTTCTCGAATTCTTAGGGTGATTTTGCCCTCAAGCTGTTACAGATTGGTCCGGTCATCTCGTCTACAACAATGTTTTTCAATGAAGAGAAGACAACTACTTGGGGTGATCCCGGTCCTTTGTTCACATAATGTTGAGAGCACTTGTTCAACTTCAAGACAGATTTCTCCCCAATTTTCCTCGGAGACTACATCATTACGGTCAGTCGCGGAGAAATAAAAATTTCATATCAGCAAGGGATAAAAATGCTGGCCTGTTATTAATTCCTTTAAACATGTGCTTTCCTTTGATCTAGTATATAAAAGACTGGTTGATAAATCACAGAGGAAAAAAGCTTGAAACCTATTGATTTTGATGATATATACGGATGAATATATGTTTCTATTGTTTTCATAGAATATAGTTTTTGTTTTGTTTTTTCTTTGAAAGAATATTATGTGCAGTCAAATTGATGCTAATAGTGTAGTCAGTTTTTCCTTATTAAATGAAGAGATGCTCAATTAACAGAACTAAAATACAGATGACAATAACATAATCTTCAGAAAACAATAGCTGAACAAAGAAATATATAACTCGAAATTTTGGATTGTGGCTAAAAACTTGATTTTCTGGAAAAATCAAACGTTGGCGTCTGGACGATTTGAACCTGTTGTTCCTGCTGTAAATGGATATAAAGTGTCGAACTCAGTTCATTAGTCCAAAAATTAATTTGTAAATTGGATCCAGATATGCAATATATGTTGTATTCAATTGATAGAGTTATGTCCTTCAAACGAGATTGGATGAAATAACATAGAATTATAAGAAAAGTTCAATGAACTCTAGAAGTGGATCAAAAATAATTATAATATTAAACTGATGAATATTTCCGAAAGGGATGTTTTCTATTCCTTTAAAGAAATACAGGAAGGAAAGTCAGAAAATTTGGACAAAAGGAACAGCATACAAATACAAGAAGAATTATCAGATTGCTGATTTCTAACTCTTTTTCAATTAAATTTATCCAATAACAATGTTGCCAGGTATTTTACCAAAACCAAGTTGGCGAAGCCATTATTATTTTTTGGAATTAAAATGATGTAGTAAATCTTTCCTTATACTTATTTATACTTTGACTTGTCTTTATCCTTCACTTCTTTTCTTTCTTCGGTCATTTCCAATATTTCTTCCATCATCCATTGGTTCCTTCTTACCCTCTTTCTGCGCATATGTCTCTCTAACGTTTCTTTGTTTACCTCCTGCAGTATATTGAAGACTTACTCCAGATTTAGCGTATGTATTGGAATTTTGCTGTTTATATACTCTTGGGATTCTTTTCTTGTTTTTTCGTTTTTTAGTGGTCATAAGTCATAAGTGGTTTGTTTTGTAGGATTGGTCTTTTCTAGTTTTCACTTCATAGTAGCAAGTAGAGGATTGTGATCTGATTTGGAAACTTTCAGGTATAGAGTTGCCTGGAAGGTAGTCCAAAAAAAGTGTTAGTGACTACCATTTCTTCTTCCGCTGCGAAAATATTTAATCGATCTCCTCGTTCATTTCTTATGCCCAATCCGAACGGGCCAACCACGTTGTTTCGACGTAACTCAGTTGTATCAATGCGGACTCCTTTTTTTTACTTACAATACACGACGTGGTTGCTTCTTGTTATCACTTACCCCAATGAAAAAATAATAACGAGGGTTTGGGCGAAGGAAGGCCAAAAGGAAATTCAAAGGGGGAGTAACAACCACTTAATTAACTGTCATCTTGTTTCAAGAAAAGTTGATTTTTGTAATAAACTAAAACCGATTCCAACAGAATTTTGCCATTCGAAATACCGAGACCGACAATTATATCTTTTTCTATTACTGAGCCGATCAATACTAAAAGTACCTACCACTATCCTAGCTAGTGAATTTTAAATCGTATTCTTGGGCGGTGTTGTCAAGCTGTACCAATAATTTTTACTTTAGCAAAATAAAATCGCATTTTACAGCCAAATTGAAAAAATAAAACAATAATGTTAACAGGTATGATATACCTATGCGCAATCCCAGACAAATCTTATAACCCATGTAAGAGAAATCAATCTTCTGACATAATCCCAAAAAAAATGAATGAAATATTGTAAGAACAAGGAATATTTTTTATAACTAAGTTCACTGCGAGGGTAAAGGACAGATCCTTATAACCGGTCGCGTATAAATACCCTTATTTGTTTTTAACGTAACATGTTTAACTACTCCATCTTTTCCGGGATGGACTTCCGTAATAATTGCCAAAGGCCAATGTAAAGGGGGGGGCATTGTCTGTTTTAGAAGAGCTACTGTACCGGGCAAAACATTTTGTCTGGTTTCGTTCCATTTTTGACGACTTTGAAGAGTTGTAAGATACTCCCATCTCCACCGTTTCCAAAAATCTTGAATCATTTTGTCAACGAGTTGAAACCTATCTAATCTACCCAAGGGAATATTTTCCAAATTTTCGCCAGGAAATCCGTTTAACGGAGCTAACGTTAAAAAATGTGCGGGTGTCAATGCTTCTGGTGCCAATCGACACAGGGGTCGCGAATTTAATAAAGCTTCAATTTGGATCTATAATGTATTAAACTCCTCATAAGTTAGCAACTGCTCACCTACTTCCCTGTAAATATGATTTTTTACTGACTTGACATTGTTCTCCCAAAGACCACCAGCATGAGGATTCAACGGACAAATATGTTCCCATTGAACTCATTGAATCCTTAACTCGGTTTCCAATGCACTAATATACTCCGGAGAGTTAACCAATTTATCAATCTCATGAAGCACCCGCTTAGCTCCGACAAAATTTGTACCGTGATCCGAAAACATAGTCTGCACGGGCCCCCTACGTGACAGAAAGCACTTGAAACCTTGTATAAAGTGAGAGGTAGAAAGAGAACTGACCAACTCTAAATGTACGGCCTTAACACTCATACAACAAAATAAACATACATACGCCTTATGAACGGACGCCTTTCTTCTTTTACCCATCGTAATCCTAATGGGACTAAAATAATCAACACCCGTATTCAAAAATGCCCGAGCTTTTTGTACTCTAACAGCGGGCAAGTCTTCCATTAATGGTTCTAAATTTTTTGGTCCCAAACGAAAACATTGATAACATTTATAAATTCTGCTTCGAATTAAGTTTCTCCCACCTACAATCCAATATTTATTTCGCAAAATAGCTTCTAACAGTTGAGCACCAGTGTGCAAATTAATTTTATGATAATAATCAACAAGTTTTTCAGTTAAAGGACATTTCGCCGGTAAAATTAAAGGATGTTTTTATAAATATTTAAATCTGAATTACCAAGGCGGCCCCCAACCCCAAGCAATCCGTCTTGAATAAAAGGGTGAAGCCGTTTTAATTTTGAGGAACATGGTCGATTTTTGTTTAACATACCGATTTCGGAACTAAAATACTTCTCTTGAATTAACCTTATTAAACAAAATTAGGTCCTTTGTAAGTCCATAGCCGAAATAATTTTGCTCGGAGGAAGAACTTTAAGGAGCCTTAAAACAAAAACTACAATTTTTAATTATAAGTTTTAACCAGGAAGAGATCCTATCTTTAAGCTGCAAAAGAGGATGGGATTTCGATTTCCTCTTGCTATCAAGTAAAACATTTAAATTGTTCACCGATAAATCCTAGGATAACTTCAAATTACTTTGGGAAAAACACGGCCAACTACTTTCCGGTAATTTTATCCAGGAAGGTCCAGTTAACCACATAGAGTGATTAATATGTTGGATGGGAGTTAACCCTCTAGATAAACAATCGGCTGTGTTTTCAACGCCTTCTATATGATACCACAAGGCCTCTGAGACATTTTCAAATTTGCGCAATTCTATTGGCCACGAAAATATCCTTTAAATAAGGAGTCCTTAACCAACTAACAACCGTTGAAGAATCCGAAAACATCAAAATTTTTGACATAACAATACGATCCTTATAAGTGTCAATTACGTGTTCTACCAACTTGGATAACAAATGCGCTGCGAGCAATTCTAACCGTGGCACCGTTAAGCTTTTGGCCGGCGAAACTTTGGACTTGGCGCAAATAAGTTGCACGTTAATTTCGCTACCTTTTTCTTCTATTGTACGTGCATAAATGACCGCTCCATATCCGTCTAAGCCTAGCGTCTGCAAATGCGAAGATCATCATTGGGTTATTACTTACGACACCCAAATGTCTCGGAACTTCAAATTCTTCCAATAATCCCCACTCCGATTGCAAGTTTTTCCAGCATTGTATGATATTTCCTGGAGGAGTTTCCTCCCAATTTAATTTTAAAAACCATAACCTTTTAACTAATATTTTTAAAAATAAAACAAATGGAGCTATTAAACCAATAGGGTCATAACATTGTGCTATGGCCGATAGCATATAATCCTCTTAGTGCATTTTCTCTCAGGAATTTTCACACGAAAACTTAGGGTATCGCTTTGTAGATCCCATTGGATACCCAAAATTTGGGTATCAGTTCTAAATAAAACCGCACCCGAAAGCCGATTTTCTACGGGGATAGTTTGCATTAAAGTACTACAGTTGGACGACCCTTTCACTAGATCAAAACCACCCGCGTTAAATAAATGTATCGACTCAAAATATAATTGAAGAGCTTCATTTTCCGAATCCACACTGCAACAATAATCGTCCATGTATAAATCTCGTGATGCAAACTTTGCCGCAAGAGGAAAATTTTCTTTTTCATCAATAATCAATTGATGAACCGTTCTCAAAGCTAAATAAGGAGACGCCTTTAATCCGAACGCGACTACCCGTATTTCGTATACCTCGATCTGCTCATCGGGATTAAACCGCCATAATAGCAGCTGAAACTGCCAATGATCTTGCCTAATTTTAACCTGTCTATACATCTGTCGTTTTTCTGAGGTCATAGCAATTTTAAAGAGTCGAAAATTCAATAACAATGTTACTATATCAGTTTGTAATTTAGGACCGCTATACAAAATGTCTTTTAATGAAACATCATTATCCGACGGTGCACTGGCATCTAAAACTATCCTAAACGGAGTGCTGGTGCTGCTTAGCTTGATTATGGGATGATGCGCGATGTAATAAGATGTACTATCGTTTTTTACCGACTCTACCAACCTCAAATGACGTTGATCTAAGAAATCCTGCATAGCCTTATTATAATCCATCCATAAATTCACATCTTTAGCCAGTCTTCTCTCTAACGATAACAACCTGGTATGAGCCGTGCCCCGCGAGTCACCTAAGGTTTCCGGAGGAAGTTTAAACGGTAACGCGACAGTATATCGGCCATCCTTTTCGGTACGACAAAATATATTTCCGCACTCCGCCTGTTCCGGTACTACTAACTCCCTATCGAGTACTTGTTCATCTTCCCATAACTTCGCAATAAGTTGTTCAATAGATTGTTCTTCCCGCAGAGTAAAAAAAATCGAAGAACAGGAACTCTGTTCTAACAGGGGGACTTTCCCATAACAACATAACCGAAGGATGTCTGAACCGCCACAGGAAAGCCCGATCTTTCTTTGATTCGATTTTCTCTTAATATATTTGCAAACAGTTAAACCCCAATTATACCATCGATTTTACCAGGTTTATTAAAATTACTGTCTGCCAATACAATACTTTTCAAATCCGCTAATGCGCGTAAATCAACTGAAAACTTTGGCAATCGATCCGTAATTTTATCCACTAAAAGCGCTTCAATTGTATAAACCGATTTTGCATTGTACCGCGAAGCTAAGCAAAGCGTCGTTACTGCTCGTACCGCCTGATTATTGCACCCTTAGCCCTGAACCGAAGAATGACATTTATGCACCTTTAACCCTAACTCCTTACAACACTCAATGGCCAACAAATTGACCTCACTTCCCGAATCTAGAATAAATCAAGCCGTCTTATTAGAAATTTCGCTATTTATCACGGATACAACTACGGTAGATAGCAATGACGTATACTTCAAGTTACTAACCTCACTATTCATAGTGCTACACAAAACATGTATTTTTTCTCGTGGGCTATCCCCCTCGACCGCCGTATGATTAATTATTCGACTTGTACTTGGACCTACATCTAAATTTCCGCTTTCTCTACCAGACTCATTTTTATTTTCCTGGGTACTTTCAGCCCTTCCGGTATGAAGTAAAATGTGGTGTCTTGTTGAACACATAGAACAGGTTCTATCCGAAGAACAAGACCAAAACCCGTGGCTAGTCGATAAACAGTTAAAACACAAATTTTTAACCCGTACTGTCTCATACCTAGTAGAAGGAGAAAGAGCCTTAAATCTTTCACGACGTACATAATGACCCGGTTTCTGACAAAAGGCACAGGCAAAATTTGTTTGTTTATTTTGACTGATGACGAAAGATTTAACCGGCTTATTACTAGGAAGAGAAATACCGCTATTTGGAGGTTTATTAAAATGCAATATTTTTGATTGTTTTTTAACAAAACCAATTAAACTGCTATAGGTGGGAATATCCATATTTCCCTGGCTAACTTGAAAGGCCCTTATCGTGATCCAATTTTGTTAATATCTGATATAACAATATGAAATCAGCCAAATCGGGAAAATTTAACTTCTCTAACGCCGACACCGCAACGTCAAATCGTTCCAGAAACATATTCAAAATTTTTTCCGACTCTGTATGAAGCGGCTTAAACTCCAAAATTTGTTGTAAATAGCTGTTAGCCAAATAACGTTCATTTTCGTATTAATCTACAAGAGCCTTATAACTAATATCATAAATATCCGCCGTAAGAGAAACGCCTGCGCAAACTGTCAAAGCTGAACCGCGTAAACGGCCTACCAAAAAATGAATTTTATTAAGATCGGACAAGGCTGCATTATTATGTATCATGCTTTTATACAGTGAATCGAAAGCTTCCCATTGTCGTATTTCACCGAAAAATTCCGGTAGATCGATTTTTGGAAGTTGAGGACGGTTATCCGCCAAAGTGACCATCTGATTTGTTGATGGTGCTGCTGATAAATCACCGGAACCTTGAGCCTGCCTTTCTAAATTTTTTGCAGCCAAATGAATATAGCTACAAAGCTCATTTACCGTACAATCTATCTTATAATTGGGTACAAATTCCTAATTTATTTCAAATTGGACTAAATTGATTTCATCTAAAAGCGCTATATGTTCCTTCCTGACGTTATCTACTATAAGATACAAAGCTCTAATTTTTTTTGTTGCGATACTCTTTGCAAATCCTTAGAAATATCATAAAGCGACTGCATAACTTCAAAAATTGTCTCTTTTCATACGATAGGCATTTTAAGCTTCCTTTGCGCCATAGACATTTTATTTATGTTTGTAATCACAAAACAAAGTATATGAAAAAATAATTAATAAATACCGACCAAAATGAATATTAATAGGATATCAAGTGTTGCGCCAAATTAATACTTACTAACTTTTATTTTCTTATACCGAAAACCGTTTTTCCAGCAAAAAAAATATATATAAACTATTAATGAAGTTTTAACCCAATTTTGCAAACCGATTTTGCGAAAATAGTGAAAATTTAAAATTTAGGGATAAATAAGTTTAGCCGACAACACCGTATATTCCCAAATTTCAATTAGCAAATTGTTTATAATTATATGCACAAAAAAACCCGATATAGATATATGGCAGAATTGTTTATGACACATGAACCAACAAAAATGAGAAAATTTATTTTATTAAATTTAAATATTTTTAAAAGAAAATCATAAAACTTTCGCAATATATTTAATCATCCGGCTCGAAGGGCCAATTGTTTCCGCGTAACTCAGTTGTATCAATGTGGACTGCTTTTTTTACTTACCAATACACGACGTGGTTGCTTCTTGTTTTCACTTACTCCAAAGAAAAAATAATAACGAGGGTTTGGGCGAAGGAAGGCCAAAAGGAAATTCTAAGGGGGAGTAACAACCACTTAATTAACTGTCATCTTGTTTCAAGAAAAGTTGGTTTTTGTGATAAATTAAAACCGATTCCGACAGAATTTTGCCATTCGAAATACCGAGACGAAAATTATATATTTTTCTATTACTGAGCCGTTCAATACTAAAAGTAACTACCACTATCCTAGCTAGTAAATTTTAAATCGTATTCTTGGGTGGTGTTGTCAAGCAGAGTTTAGTTGGATAAGCATTATTTTCTCCGATATTGGAATAAAATGGTTAACATATTTTGCTACTCTCTCGTTGACGATTATTCCCACGCCATTTGTATGGTCGTCATTTGGACTGCCTGAATAGTATATATAATGATCCATGACTCGGAATTCTCCGTTGTTTGGCAATCTCATCTCGCTGATTCCCAGTATGTCTGTTGATATCCTTGTCATACCATGGATTACATTATATGCTTTGCCACCTTCATACAGCGTCCTGACGTCAGATACTGAACACAATTTAGGGAAAAATTAAAGTTTTTGGTAGAGTTTTCCTCAGAATTCTTGATAAAATAATGTCTTTGTACAATCATGAACAGATCAAGTTGCCAATTTCCTACACATAATATTCAATACTTAGACAGTGGAAAAGTATATCGGATGTTTCAAAGCATGTCGAACAAACCGTTATGATAGATAAATGAAGAATATGTGAGTGAGACAATAATATTAGAAGATGCTCGCTTTTGGGTATATACATGGTGTCCCAACGAAAAGTGCCCACCGTAAATAACTGCGGAGGTAATAACTTTCTAAAAAAGTGGTGAAAGACGAAGACATTGATTTCAAGGGGAACACATTCTACCATAATATTTTTATACTTAACGTCAACCCTCTATCCTAAGCAGTCGCCACCTTAAAAATTTTAAATTGCGAGGGGTCGAGTGGTATATCTTTTAAAATGACTCATTACAATCGTCTATAATTTTTTATAAAGTTTATCAATGAGTTAGTGGAAATAACTGTAAATGTACAGTTTCGACCCCTTACTTTGTGGAATCTACTCATGTTACTGTTTTAGATGAAACTAAATATTTTTAAGACAATTCCACAATATATTGATAAAATGTTGAAAATTCTAAGAAATTTGACAATTGTTTCGATTCTAAATATCATCGTCAGAATGACAGAAGTTATATTTCATTTGATGCCTACCTGATGTTTAATATTTATTTTTGGCTAGACCAACAAGTGACCTACCTTGTGATTGAATTAATTTATATTAATAGAAAAAAGAAGAATATATGATATTACAAATATCAAAGCTTAGATATTATTAGCCCTATGGGGATATCCTGGATATATTTTTTCCCATTTAAGATCAGTATAACTGTGCAATGATATAGAAAACCGGGAAAACTATATGTGCTGATCTTTACAATTATCACTTAAGAAGACAGTTTGACAGTGGAGAACGCCCTAGATTTATCCGTTCATTGACGACTTCATAATGTGGGTTTCTTAAGTGTCTTCTAATTTCCAGTTCTGCAAGAAAATCCAGTTCTTGTTTCTTATCACAAATATGTAGTATGTACTTCTAGTTCTGTGGTAGGTGTCAAGTCGATATTTTGCGTAGTGGAATTTATCTGGTTGTTTTAATATGTATACTCGTTAGTATTCACTGTATTGTATTTCAAAGTTTCTAAGGGTTTGACCCAAATAGACAGCATAACATTCTGGATATTTAAATTTATATATACAGACTTCTTTAATGGGGATACTTTTGTTTTTACATTTTATAATTTTTACTCACATTACTTTCTGTTTTAAAAGAATTTGTTGTATTTGTTGCTAAAGATATTATCTTTGGAATATTATTAGAAATATTTCCGGCATATGTGATTGTTTTATAACTTTCTATTTCTGTAGTTTGTTTACAGAAAATTATTTCTAATGCCACTTTTTCCTCTTTTTTATTAATTAGTTTATTTATGCTATGTAGTGGATAACCGTTGGATGTTGCTATTTGATTAATTGTATTAATTCCTCTATCAAAATTACATTGGTTCATAAGAACTGAAAACGCTCTATGTATCATTGAATTATATGCTGCTAATTGATGTGATATGGAATGATTGGAACTATATGGAATAGTGACTATTCCATTGATAAATTTTATAAATATTTATAGACGATTGTAAAGAGAATTAAAATATCTTTTAAAGGCCGCTTGACATGGAGCAATACAACCTGTAAGAAATTGCATGCAATACCATGCAATATCAAAATATTGCATATGATGAAACTTGTACGTTGTTTCTTATTATGCAAGGCAAATTGAATACTTTTTAAAAATGGCACGAAGCAACCATTTTTCCAAAAAATGTGCTCCAGTGTTCTTACTGGCATCTGGTTGGTTGTCAAACCAAAAGTAACTAGATTTCTCCCTAGAATTGCAACTTGCGTACAATAGAAATGGCACCAAACGGATAAAGTTGCAATTGTGAGATCTATCAGCTAAGCTTCATTTGCGCGTACTTGTGATCAAGAAATATTGCGTCTTGCATTACATTGCATTGCTAGTTGTATTACTCCATATCAAGCGGCCTTAATGGATATATCACTCGACTTCCCTTGCAATATAATGTTTTTAAACGTATAAGGAAGAGGGGTGATGTTACGTATACATGTATTACGGTGATATTTGTCCTCTTTGAAATCAACGTCGACGTATTTCACCCTTTTTTTAGAAAATTCTTATTACCACAGTTCTTTAGGGTGGGTACTTTTTGTTAGGACACTGTGTATATTTTTAGTAATAATAAATTCACTCAAGTATACTGTATCTTAGGAATTTTGATAGAAAATGTAACATGTGGGTATATTGTTTTTACCTACATTAAATGTAAACAAGAAACGAAAACAAAAATGTTATAATATTGTCAGTGAAAAAGGAAATTATGAGCGAAATATTAGATCATTTATAACCGAAACGCCACAGTAAATGAATGTTTTATCACAATAAAGTTGTGCAAAACTCTTCGTAATTCATTAATGACACTATACTTCTCGAATCTGATTGGTAGATAATGCCGCCGAATTTAGTAGCTCTCTTTAGGATGATGATTTGCTGATGTTTACTTGCAAAGAATAAAAAAAAATAATAACTTATTCATTGTTCAAAGGAGAAAAAAAGGGAATTGTCAATCTTCAGTCTAGGCACGTGCCTATACGTGCGTCAACGAACGGCTACCGTTTAAACGCCGCAGGCTAAGCTTAACAAGACTCACTTGCTCCTCTGTTCTGCTACTCTTACGAAAAGGATGTGTATAAAATTTCGATGAGAAGGTACCTTACGTTGCCAAAGAAACATTATACATTCTTTTTAGTTCTCACAAATTTTTCCAAGTATCAAAAATATACATGGAAACTTTATAGGTGTATAAATGTTCCAAATTATTTGATTTTATAGACTGTGCCTTTATTTACATTTTTATTAATAGTCTAGTAATCTTTAATATTAAATGGTCAGTTAATTCCTGAGCAACAGGCAACATACCTTTTAAATCCTATATATATATATATATATATATATATATATATATATATATATATATATATATATATATAAAGAAGATGTAGGAATATCGCGTGATATGTTAACAACAACAACAAAAAGATTCATGGGTAATTCACGCAAAATAAAGGGCTACTGAAATAGAGTGGTAACCGTGGACATGCATGTTTCTGGCTCATTTTGCCTCTTCAGCACGGCATAACCAAATAAGGATGTTAAATTTGGGAGCAAAGATGTTAATCGAAACATGGGAAACACAAAATATATATATATATATATATATATATATATATATATATATATATAAATAAAAGAAAGGTATTCAGACCCGATTTAAATGATTATTGTTAACAAAAATGTCGGCAGTCAAACAAATGCGAACAAGAAATTTCAACCAGTACAATTACAGTTTATATAATGAGTTAGAATGGAACGTTTGAATAAGAAAGTCATTTCCGTAATTAAACCAATACCAAATTTTCTAATCTTAATAATAGTGAACTCAGAACGATACAATTGAATCAAATACGAATTTGTTAATATCTTTAATTTGCCATAATTACCCGTACCATGATTCCTAGTCTCATTTGGCAAAAACCTGGTCAGGACAGCCGGAATCGGGTTTCCTTTTTTCACCGAGATAAGTGGTAATTTTTCCTTCCAAATTTAATAGTAAATTAGAATTGACAGTTCACTAATAGTAATTTAGAATCATTCCTAACATAGACCTTATCAATTTGTTATATCTGTTCAGAAAACTGTTATCAATATGCGTATAGTTGAATGAATAAATAAAATTTATCTGCAAATCTCACAAATATTTTATTATTTTGGATTGAAATAAAATAAAATTAATTACCAGGAATATACTCTTCATCATTAAATTATGATCAGGTCCCTCCTTCACAATTTTTTATAACATCCTGTTCTCTATTTTGAAAATACGAAGAAATCTTGAAGCTACGCCCTAGATTCTATATATTGAAGCTTGAATAACACGCTGAAACTGCAGTTTTCGAATAACACATATGCCCGATTTCACCAACCATTTCCTAAAGTTAGGTAAT
Source organism: Galeruca laticollis (assembly GCA_963921935.1). Classification (NCBI taxonomy): domain Eukaryota; kingdom Metazoa; phylum Arthropoda; class Insecta; order Coleoptera; family Chrysomelidae; genus Galeruca; species Galeruca laticollis. The sequence goes on along the minus strand of OY998180.1, from coordinate 165,476,667 downwards.
ACCTAAATCAGATTTTGGAATTACTAAATCCAATTTACGTCTCACCACGCGCTAAGTAATACCTAAGAGTGATAATATTAGGTATTTCCTATCATTCTTAGATGGTTCTTAGCGCGTGATGGAACGAAAATCCTATTTAGGTATTACCTAACATTAAGAACTGGTTGGTGAAATCGGGCAATAGTGACACAGGAACATATTCAAGAATGTCAAGTTGGAGTTCGAAATATTTTACTATTTAGATTTCAATCGTGCATACCTTGATGTATTTCGTCTTATTTGAATTGTAACTACAGCAAATGAATGTTGGTTTTGTTACTTTTGCTCTACGTTTAATTTATTTTGATCTCTAAATTTCCTCCTCACACACGTCAACAAACATAACCATTTCACATTTGCCAAATTTGCTATTACAGAGTAAGGGTAACCAGATGAACAGATTACAAAAATCAGACTTCTCATTTCATAAATTTGTTTGTATGTATAACCGTTCAGAGGTAGCTTTTAGAATACGTCGAGTAAAAATCCTCCCGATCGGTCTCACAGACAGAACTAAAACGACAAATTCGCCAAAAGCCTGTAGCTACTTATTACCCGCTACGCTTTTTCGACACACAGTCACTTGTGTTGCGATTATTGAATGATTGGATAAGCCTGAGGTACCATTTTAATGGTAGATAAATTCAATGGAATCTTGATATACTGAACACTGAAGTTCTATGAAATACAGATATAGGAAATATGTATACCTAGAATTCTCGATAACGCGATTGAAACAAGTAGTTATACGGTGAAAATCATAACTTTTAAGGAATATTTATAAGGGAAAAATCATATTTCATTTATTTGATTCATGTATGCAAATTAAACTGGAATAATGAATTAATGTTTATAATTTATTGGTTAATTTCAATAAAAACCATCTACCATATATAAATCTGAAGGCGCTACTTTCATTAAAAAACAGGTACGAATTATTATTATTGCTCATATGTACTCGTTATAACTTTCCACTCCTCCTCCCTATGATCTCCCTGTGCATTTTTGGATTATCCCAGATCACATCTTGTTCTTCTCTGCTCCCCCTACCCTTTCAGGTGTCAGAGTGTGATTCCGTTTTACCAATTATCCATTTTCCACTATCTTCTATTCCCTGCTATTTCTTTCATCTCCTCTATGAATTTTCCTCTTTCCCTTCCATATTCTTCCACTTGATCCAACCACTTCCTTCTAGGTCTTCCCCTTCTTCTCCTTGTTGACTTTACCATTTGTTTCTTTTTAAACTTTGCTATAGTCCATTTTTATGTACGAGAGAGTAATAAAACAATAAACCTTTGGCAATGCATATGCGAATCACTTCTTTTAGTAGACAGTTAAAACATTTTTTGAAGTTATACCTCCAGTATTTGTATAATTATAATAAATATATCGGGTGTACTCTTATATTTTCACCTAATTAACCTACTTATAACTTCTAAACAGCTGAAGGTGAAAAAGTGCAGTTTTTTTCTAGAATGTTTTATTTTTGCACAAGGTATGTTAAGAACATTGCGTCATACTGGTTATATAGGTATAAGGGTTTAAACTTTGACTTTTAAACAACGTTACATTCATAAATAATAATTTTAATACAAAAACTTACCAGTATAAGTAGAACTATTTCTTACTAATCCAAATCAGAATCGAAAACAGAAGATGAACTGTCGCAACCAATATTTACAATAAGTGGCTCGATCATTTCATCAGTAATATAGTCCAACTTCCACATTTTCTCTTATTCTTTAATCGTATGTTTTACTGCCTTTTTCCAGTTTTCAGGCTTCACATTATTTACAGCCTCCAAAAACAACTTGTAACATGTCGCTGAGACATGTTTCTATTTTAATTAGTTATTTTGGAGCGTTACTTATTCGTCGGCTACTCCCACCTCTAATTCCTAATCCTTTTATTTCAAATATTAAGAACGTATCGGTGATCGTTTTTACCATCGTTAAATATCTACTTGAACTACGATTCAAAGAATCGTCGCCTGTTCATTCTTCGCTGTGAAGCAATTTAGCATTCAGTTTTTAAATAATACTTTGTGTGTGATTTTAATTTTCCTCGCTGTTCTGCGGCCTTTATGGACCTTTACGGATCTTACGGACCTTACGGACCCTCCACACAATCCACTCTACCGGACCATATAGCTCCAGAGTCCAGACACTGACGGTTCAAGAACCCGTGAATACTGCTGCGAGCTGTACGTCCCGAGACTTCCCAAGATAAGTCCCTAGCTTATTTTTGGTAGATATAAAATATTGAGTTGGACATTTTTATTGTAATAACTGATTGTTGTTCGTATTGTATTGAGAATATACGGCTTATGTAAATTTATTTTTGTGTCAAATAAATCCATTTGTCCCGAAATTTTATTTGTTGATTCACCTTATCCCAATTGAGGTAATAAAAAATAGTGTAACTGAGGCCGAATTCCCCACCTGAGGAGAGTCCCAAGGCCGAGTAAGCTTAGGCTAGTGACACTGGCGCCCCACGTTGGGCGCCATTTTATAAGGTTATTAATTACCTTACCACTCCCGACTGGAGACTCTTCCTCAGGTAGTGGTATTCGCTTCCAGTTAATGTATTTTCCTAGCTAACACTGGGATGGGGTGAACAATCGATATTAAATTGGACGCCACCAGTTTTTTAAGCGATACTTTAATTAAACAAAAAACTAAAAAGGATAAAAACTGGAAAACCTTATATTCACTTTAACTCAACAAAACGAAATACTGAAAATATTTTAACGCGATGGTCCAAGTAAATATAAATTGCTGAAAATCAAATATCAAATGTTCAGCAAATTATATATATATGCATAACTCAATAGATAATTCACATTAACTGCATATCCAAAATACAAGACGAATACGAACGCCGTTATACAATAAAAATCTCCAATTCTAGATTTCCATTTATTGAATATAAGACAAAGGACTTAACTTGGTGAGGTTCTGGAATTATTCAGCTCTCAGCTAGGTCCTAGTGTATGGAGATAGGGTCCTTAATCCATCCCAGCTGGTCTCGTGTTGTCTCTATCGGTGTTGTGTATTCATAGGGCCTACTCAGGGGCTGCAGAGCTGAGGAAAGAAATTAGAGGAATGAAAATTGAGGAAAAATTCTTGGAAGGGAGGAATAGAGAGAACAGACAGGAACCTTATGCTTCAATACATGAAAAATTGAATCTAGTTTTTAAAATAAAACTAACACAAGTCTGTTCTATCATATTCGCTTTGTTCCCTAAATAAACAGAAAATGCGAAATTATGAAGCTAAAAAAGAATGAAAAGAAATTATTAAAAATTTGTTTCAAAACAATATAAAATGTTTCTGTTTTACGATAAAAAAGAAATGAACATACAAAATTCATCAAACGCCAGCCCATATTATAATTTGAAATAAAACAGAATACACATTGCTACGGTTTTTCTTGTTAGTATAAATCTGTCGCATAAAAAGACAACAATCATGCAGTTTTGGTCATAATAAATAAACATTCCCACCTTAATATCAAGTAAGTCAGACTAGCTTCGTATGTCAACAATTTCTAGTTATACCATTAATTCAGCGATTCAATAGCCTGGCCGTCAATTTGTTTAGCACCAACTGGGTTAGTAGTTTAAAGGAAATTATTACACTCAGTAGAATAGTTACAGTAATCTGAATATACACTTGAAAAGAGTGAACTTTGTTATATTATGTACCATTGAATGTAAACAAAACATTCCTTTATTCGAATCAAACAGCTGATTTGCCATATGTCAATAGCCTCGTTCATTCTTCTTTTACAAACGTTAAGAGATCTGTGATTCGTACGGAAGGTTGCCTACCGGTGTACTGTGGATGTACATCAGGGTATAATGGGTGATGTTTTATTTTGTAAATATAGTCGTGGGATGTGGTATATTAGTGAATATAGGGTTTATTGTTGATTAGTCAATTATTGTTTTTATACGGGGGGTTTTATTATGCGATGTGCAAGTAGAGTAATTCACTCCGGTATGTGCTCCAAACAGCTCGAGTGAGAGTGTCTCTCGAACGGAAAGGTGGGTTGTCAATGAAACCTGTCGTGTTTCTTTCTTTTCTGATCAGCGTGGTGATGAATTGAGGTGTTTATTGGGAGCCCCAAAAATTCTAATGAAGATTCCACATTCATCCCGCAGGGGAACATGAATTTGAGAGAGTAGTTTGGTTTGGATGGAGTAGTGTGGGTTAGAGAAGCTTGTGGAGATAGTATTTTGTCCAGACCTCATCTGTGAGATGCATATGGATATGCAAACCCAGTCACCTACAACGCCATGTGTTTAATGTCCATTTAACGGCTTTTAATTACCTATTAGCAGCACACAGGAGAACCCTGTCCTAGCCAAACAGGTGAGATTTATTTTATTTAACATTTGCTGTAACTAGTAATTGTTCCGCATAGTGTTGCGAATAAGATGACACCACCTAATTATATGTTCAGGATAGAGCTTGTGTATAGTATGTTGGGGGTAAAGTACTTGTTAGTAAGGGGTGATTATCTCGGGTTTTGTTAATCTTAGACTTTATAGGGGATAATATACTTACGGTATCAAATAGATGGTTTAATTAAAGTCTACTTTGGGATTTTTTTTTAAAGTGGGCCGTCCCACTCAGGTAGTAAATGGTTATTGGAAGGATAATAATAGGATTCACACTGGGCTGGGGTATTGTTGGATTTTGGTTATTCGGATTTCTGTATTGGATTAGTTCCGGGGTCACTTGGTGTTGGTTCGTAGTACCACGGTGTTCCTGCGCTGCTTGCAGCCCCACCTTAGTGATTGCTATCTCAGGAACAGCATGTGGATCGTCAGGATTTATCACCATCGGGTGAAGACGCGCAAGTTTTAAACATTCAATTTTTTCTATAATTATTTTTTTTATAGTGTATATATAACATTTGTATGTATATATAATTCACTATTTGTGAACATACAAGTGGCTTGTAATTTTTCTTGATCATTTATTACTCTAGGCAGAGTAGGTAAGTTGCGCCTGAGCTCACACGGAACGTTTATGGTAATTTATATTGTTTTTGCTTTTGGTAAGTGTACAATTTGATATGCGTAGATAAGCCACGGTATGGGTAACCCTTCAGGTTCTCACCGTTTTCACATTGTATGATTGTAATTTTCTTTTACAAGTTTCAGAACCAACTTAACTAAGAACTGGTCTCTGTTTCAAATCCTTCTGAGCATTGTGTTATCAATTTTGGGGTAGGGGTATATAGGATTTTAAATAATTGTATCATTGTATATATTGAACTATAAGGGACTTTTGTAAACGTCCACAGTTCGTAAGGGATTTCATATCGATCTGTTTATTTTTTTTATAGTAAGGGATGATTGACCTTAAGTGTCCACTGTGGGAACAACTACTCCCCAAAATTTTCTAACTAACTATATAACTGTATTCAAACCAAACCACCACCTTAATAAATCATTTCTCTTGTGAGTTGAGTTACGAGTTTGATTTTATGTAATACTTTCCTAATTGGGGGTAAACTACGGATAGGGAATTAAACTGAGGTATTCACTCGGGTACGGTTTACCTGGCGCCTTGGGTTTTATAGCTTATATTTTGATTGTTCGTTACCAGCGTACGAACCCCCCTTCTTTGACCGAAGTCTAGCGGGTAAAATACCTTGTGGGATAGATCGGCCATACGATCTGCTGGTAACTTGGTGAATTAGTAGTAATTGATTTCGGGGTCACAAATTCGATCTATTTTCAATAGGTCGCTAACGTAAGTGGAATAAGTGCATAGGTGCACGGGGTTTGATTTTACGTTACAGCATGGAGAAAAAATATTTCAAGAATCTAACTCACCAGCAAATATGTGAAACCACTACGATGTAGGTACTAACTTATAATTGTTACTAATAGGAAGAGACTTTTCTTATGTACGATATCGTTTAAATATCCAAAATTTGGAACTTAAACAAGAACTTCAGCCATTGTACTCCCACCGACTACCCATTAAAAAAAGGAAGTATGAAGATGATACAGAGCCGTCTCAGTTGATCGACCTGGTCTGTAGGCATGCTGACATTTATTGGTATATTCTCCAGGTTCTCTGTTCTTATGTAGTTATCCACTACTTTCTCTATCGTTTTGAGTAGAAACGATGTCAGGAAGATGGGTCTAAAAGATCGGGGATCAGTGCCATCTTTTTTCCCTATTTTTGGTATGAAGGTATGCCGCTTCTCCATTTTCTAGGTATTAGACCCACTGCTAGACTGATTCTTGTAATCCTCAGCAGGTGAGGAATAATCTCCTCTATCCCTTGCTGCAGGAGTGCTGGAAATATTCCATCCACTCCTGGTGATTTATATGGTTGAAATGTACTTATTGCCCATTCCAACCGTTCTCTGGTAAATATTTTCTTAGCAATGTCCCAATCTTCCTTGCTGGATTTCTTGGTGTAAATCATTGCTATTTTAGTGCTTGTTGCTGGTTCACTACCTGGAAAGTGGGTTCTAAGAAGAAGAATCGATCGTTCTTCTTCACCTTCCGTGTGTGATCCGTCTGGCTTTTTCAGCGACATTGTGGGGTTAGTTCCCCCATTTGCCATGACTTTTTGTAGTCTGGCCGCTGTGTGAGTGGAAGTGATCTTTTCGCAAAAGGCTTGAAAATTGAGCCTTTTGGCCTTGCTCATCTCGTTATTGCACCCCTGCCAATTACCGTCACGTTTGGCTCTATTAAAGAGACGACAGACCTCTTTTCTGAGGTTTGACAGGGCCCCACTGATCTGTTAGACTCTTTGTTCCAGGTATTAGTGCTGGTGATTTACCCCATTCACTTCGACGTGTTCCAAATTAACCTTCAAATAGGTCTTATAAAGAGACCAATCAGTATTTCTAGGATTTCGTATTGTAGGAATCGAGGTAGTATCTCCCTCTAACTATGATCGGAAAGTGATGGCTCGTTCATCACTCTCCAATCTTTTACATTTTTCCTAGCAGCAGCATTAACAATTGTTACGTCCAGGACCTCTCGTGACAAAAGTGGGGGTTGTCCCCACGTTTAAGGTCTCAAGGTAATTTACTAAGATATATTCTAATAAACACTCACCTTTTGCGTTGTTGTTAGTGCTTCCCCACTCGGTATTGTGTGCGTTGGCATGACAGCCAATTATAATTGGCAGCCGTCTGCTATTGCAGTGTCTCACTAGCTCTTGTACTTCTTCTGACGGTGTCATCGGCCCGTCTCCAGCAAAGTAGGCAGATGCAATGACGATATCTCGGTCGATACCCCCAATGTTGAGTTGAACCATGATTCGAACAAGGTTCCGTGACACGCATTCTGAAATACAAATATATTTTATGTTATTTCTTATGATTACATAGCCACGCGGAGATACTTGCCTGTGATCATAAATCAATTTAGAAATCTTGCATGCCAAATTTTTGATTTGGACTTCGTTGTTGATCCATGGCTCTTGGATCAGTGTAATATCCAGTTGTAGTCTAGCGAACAACCTTGCAATCACGGCTGCAGCTCCCTTCGCGTGATGCAGGTTAATCTGAGCTACATTCGTGAACGTGAAGGTGAATTATTATAAATAAGAGAGGCCGAGTTACTCAGCTTCTATCCATTCCCCTCCTTTATCTCTCCCTGACACTCCTCGACCACCATGGCAATATCTTCCTCGGAGCTCTAGCAGGTTTCTTGATCTCAAGTCAGACTCTCGAACCACAGGCTGCTCCGCCCAGTTTCCCGGGATGCAGAGACGCTCTCCGTATACCCAGTCACCCCAGTAGAGCCGGAGGAGATCTCAGCCTGACCCAAGGTCAAGCTTTTGCCTTTTTCGCCTTTTCTCCTTTTTCGCCTTTTTCGTCTTTTTCGCCTTTTTCGCCTTTTTCGCCTTTTTCGCCTTCTCCCCTTTTTCAGAGGTTCCGGATGTGGAGGGTATCTCCATGTCCTTTGGATCCTCCGCGGAGTTCTTATTTTTCCAGCCCCGAGACAGGGATACGCCAAAAACGGAATTTTAGCGCATAACCTCCTGCCTTTAGAGCCTCCTCAGATTGATGATCGATCCCAATCGTGAGGATAGTTCCCTGTCCCTCTTTTTCAAAGCTCAGGATCTTCCAAGCTCCAGTTGTGGGGTTGGAGTTCTGAACCTCGACAAGTTGGAGGATCTTCTCCAATTTCATGTCGTGACTTCTTGGGAAGAACACCGTTATGGTGACCGGCTTTGGGATGTCGTCTCCACTTCGAGCTACCAATTCCGGTCCTTCCCAAGAGTTTAATTTCGCCACTGACCTCATGAGCCAGTCGGCCGATTGTTGGGACCCACGGTCCACAAGTATCATTCCACAACGGAAATGGATACCTGAGAAGTGGATTCCCTTCTCTTTGCTCTGGCACAGCTCTTCCACCAGAGAGTCTTCCAAGGTGGAGAGCTGATCTGCTTTCAGGATGACCTCAGGATAATCCCTGGGCATTATTCCCACCTTAAAAGCTTTCTCTATTTTGACAGCTACTGCGTAACCAGTGGCTTGTCCGGTTACCGTTGCAGCAGTTTTTTGCTAAGAGGTCGCTGCGGAGGAGTTATATGCTCCGGGCCTCTTTTAAGCTTTATCTTCTTCGTTGGTGAGTACTTCGGGAGGGTTGGCCGCTGAATAACCTGCTTCCTGGCCTCTTCAGGGGATAGTCCCTGATTGGAGAGTCACAGGTATTTCCGCACCCCTGCTCCACTGAGGCCTTTTCTCAGTGGGTCGTCTATGCCGCGCGGTTCTCCCAGTTTTGGTAGGTTGAACGGCATACGACCTTTGTGCCGTTTGGCCTTTTTTCTCTCTGTGAGGTGCCCGGATGAAGAAGTGTATGTTTTCTCCAATACTTTTCCGGTAGAAGTTCTACTTTTTCTTTCCCTCTCCATAAATTGTCATACGAGAAGCTACGGTCATTACGGTCCACCGCTGCAGAGCCCCGCATGCAGAGGTAATGGGTTCAATACAATGGAGTTCCCTCTAGTGCTCCAAGGTCGAAACCATTAAGGATTATTCTTCTATATAGCCATGCATGCTTCGGCCTGGTTTCCCACTTTGCCTTCAGGTTTTAAATGAGGTTGTCTCCTCTTGCTACGGCCAGTAAAGCCATGACCCTCCACCCCATCGCAGTGGTCGGCGAGACTTGACCACAGACGCCCAGGAGACATTGGTATAACAGATGAATTCGAGGTAAGCTCGAAATTTCACCCGGCATCGTAACTCTGTGTGCAATTCCTTAGCCACGATACTAAAGCTGAGACAGGTAAAGTTGGTCCGCGGCAGGGTATTCGAGGGCTGCCAGTTGAGTTTTTAAACATAACGAGCCCCCAGATATTTTCCCGCAGACCTCCTCCTCATATAAAATCATCTCAGAGGCCTTTCTCCTATCCGCCACCTGGAGACGCGCCGGGTTGGTGCTTCACCCCCTCCACATCAATAAATATCCCGACGAACAGCAACGAACTACGTACATATCTACTGATGTGGACCCGGTACTATTTTTTATAATGAACGTATAAAAGTGTTTTAAGTGAAAATAAAAATGCAATTAGGGATTTTTGTGTTTATTTATTTATGTTGGTAACCCTCACATATACAAGTGACAGACAGAATTTTTAAATTTGAATGTTCATTACGATAATAATTCAAGATACGGAATTTATGAATATGGAACTAAACAGCAAATTATCATGCACTCCACTAGAATTTCGCAATATTGCTGATACTGCAGTTAATGATTTAGGTACCTGAAAATTCTAAATAAACATAGAAGGAATATGAACGGTTTTTAAAGTGGTGTCTAGAATACTATGTGAAACATTACACAGAAAATCACAAATCTCAGTCTGCCAGCCATAAGTTAAACAGTGCATCCAGCTGTATAAAAAGTTACCGAAAATGATGTTGAAATGGCTATTTTGTGAAACTGTTATCGATGTCACTATAGTTATTTATAAAACAAGTGTCACAATGACTCGTCTTGTAGTACGAGCGAAGTTTGCACAACGAACCGCGAAGCGGTGAGTTATGCAAATCACAAGTACTAAAGAAAGTCATTGTGGCACAAGTATTACACAATATTTTTTATAATTCGCATTTATTTAATTATTTAAATAAAATAGAATTTCATATAATCCCTGTTTTTTAAATAGGAGGAGTGGTTTGAATTTAAGTTGGCAAATCTGTAGATTCCTAATTGGTCAGATGACAGATGGTTTTATTCAGCATATTTGACTTTTGACATATTATAACCGAATATTTGTGTAAATTGCAAACAAACTATCATTTAAGCAAACGGAGGCTGATTATGTGTTTAAAAAAAAGCTTCTTCGAATATGCTCTTGCGATCTATTTATATTATACCATGAACAGAATTATTTCTATAATACATCTTCACATAGATATCTGGTAATGTATAGCAAAAATCGAACGTTTTGTATACATATATATTGATCCTATACAATATAAAAATAAACAATTGACAAATCATTGATAAATAAACGTTAGCGTACTTTATTCATTAATATTTTTAATATATAAACCATTCTAATTTACCTTTAATATAATAATTTGCTAGCTAGAACAACGCTAGACCATTTTATTTATAATTTGTGTCAAGGTTAAAGTCAAATGACAAATAAAAATATAAATAAATACAATAACCAACTGGACACTAAAAATTACTATAACAGTGTTCAAAGAGCTTCATTGTGACACTGTAAACAATGTTATAAAGAAGTCTTTTTTATACGCGAATTATAAAAAGTAAATTTTGTAGACGTGAATTATAAAAATGAATTTATAAAACATAATTATATATTATGCTCAAATGCTTCAGGTACTATTTATCTATTATGGCTTTCTCATTTTTATGTAAATAAGCCAATTTCAAATTCTTGGTGTATTTTACTCTGTTTTAAAAATTTTGTATCATCATAATTTGTTGCTTTGCAATTTTGGAATAATTACAAGACGGCAGTTGAAAATGCACTTACCTTACTAACTCTTCAATATCTGCGCTCTGTAGTTTCTTTGAAAGGTGTATTAGCGATTTTGCGGGTTTTGCGTGTTTTCGTAAAAAACAAAATATTATTTTTAGCACTAATATATTATAGCTCCTATATTGTCGCAAGTTTTGATTAAAAACATGCGCAGCACCAGGTGGCGGTAAATATGTACAGATTCAACCGCATTGAAACTCTATCTATCTATCTATCTATGCTCAAATGCTTCAGGTACTATTTATCTATTATCGCTTTCTCATTTTTATGTAAATAAGCCATTTTCAAATTCTTGGTGTATTTTACTCTGTTTTAAAAAATTTTTATCATCATAATTTGTTGCTTTGCAATTTTGGAATAATTACAAGACGGCAGTTGAAAATGCACTTACCTAACTAACTCTTCAATATCTGCGCTCTGTAGTTTCTTTGAAAGGTGTATTAGTGATTTTGCGGGTTTTGCGTGTTTTCGAAAAAAGCAAAATATTATTTTTAGCACTAATATATTATATCTCCTATATTGTCGCATGTTTTGATTAAAAACATGCGCAGCACCAGGTGGCGGTAAATATGTACAGATTCAACCGCATTGAATCGCCGAAAAGTAGTTTATTAAATAGAATAGACACCTTAAATAATAAATTAATAAGGTAAAAAAAGAACATAATCAAATATTTGTAATCTATTCTGCGGATATTATGATGTTTGTCCCATATAAAAAGTATAACAATTTCACTTCATATGTAATGTTGCCACTTTCACTTTATTTCCATAAGGAATTTTTTTCCGTTAACATGTAATAAGTTTCAACGTAAATTTAAAAAATGCGTCATATTTTTAATAATTAATGTTAATTCCATTTATTTTTCTTGTATGTATAATTCAATTAATAGAAATACGAAATATGTATGTATGTAGCGCTGACTCGAAAGATCACCCAAGTTGAAAAATATATTAATGGTTCTAATAATATGCTCAATTTCAGTGACAAAGCAATACTGGTTGCCTACTTACGGTAGGTATTTGAAGAATGCTTTTGAATATTTTAGTCATACTCTTCAATACAAAACTGTCTGGAAATATTCATCAAAACCATTCAATATAGAAAAAATATTGTTAATCTTAGATCAGTTACCAAAATTGATTTTCGTTTCAATAGTTGAATGCAGTGCTACCCAAACTACAAGACCTATCAAGTTCTATTTCTACCCCCAACTGAAATATTATTTTTCACGAATTGAATTGAGTCATGTCTTAAAATACAGATTCGAACGTTTTCACAAATAACTATAAAAATATAGAAATGTTATAAAACTACACGTTATACGAACTGAACAAAAAAAATAACTACAAAACAAGGCAATTCCATAGGAATATAAACAAATTTATTGGATTGTTTATAAAATAAATCTATACCATAATGGCTATTTATAATATTAGTGCTCCCTGAAATATTTTATAGCACGCGTGTGAAGATTAAAGAACAAGCCAAATCCACGTTTATTGTACAAAATATAAATACTAGGGGTATTTCTAGCTGTACATTTTTTTCAATTTTTGCTTAAGAGTCGTGAATTGATTCTCCTCTTCTAACGGTTTTTGGATTTGTTCATTAAATTTGCCTCTTGATTACAAATGAGGCAATGTACTGAAATGAGATTGTATTTAGCTGAGTCTATTTCATTTCAATATCATACCCATTAGTAAAATTAGCTCTCAAATACACATCTATATACTCCAAGAGACAATACAGTAGGAATAAAATAGAAACACCTTTGGAATTAACAGATTGGTTATTTTTCATCATCTATTTTGCTTCTTGTATATCATAGATTATTATTTCTCTCATGTGTAAGCTGCTTTTTATACTCTATTGACGGTGTGACGTAAATTATATTGTGTGCTACTTTTTGTTGAAAGTTCTTTGTGGTGCTAATTCATTTTGACGTTTTCATTATTCCATGTTTATCTTGCTTTCAATCACCTGTCTCTGGAATATGTGTGTCTTTTCAGGACAATTGGTTTCAAGATCTTCTTTTGATGAAGAGCTGATAGATATATCAATACATTTTCTACACATATTAAGGGTATTTCAATTATGATTAACAATATGAATCTTTAAATTACGTCTGACGGGATAAAATAAATGCGGAACTCACTGTGACGAGGAAAATGGGATATCTAGCTTTCTTCACATCTACCTCAATAGCGCCATGTAGTTAGGTTACTATCCAAAACATTACCTACATCCACTATCACGAGAGTCTGCAGTTTACGTCTGTAATTTTTGCTTTGGTAACTTGTACTTTGGGATTGGTTTTATGAAGTACAATGTTTTTATAATTAATTCATTGCTATGGAAACTTCAATATGATTCCCTATATTAAAACCAAAAAGTTTTCAAAGTACAGTGACCTCTGCATGTACCGATATAGGTCTTGGCCAGTGGTGTGGACGTTTTTTTTTCGGGGTCAAAAATAGAATTGTTACATTTTTCTGAATTATTTTTTGACGTGGGAAGCGTTATAATCACAAGCAATTTTCCACACCACTCATGAACGATTGCTTATGACGCGTTACCATTTTTTTTGTGGGTGGTTCTCCAGTAGCCATATCTCCCACATTAACTTAACAATTTCAAATGAAATAAAAAAAATCCCTTACAAAAACCAAAGGAAAACTGTTTCAGATTAATAAGCATAAATAAAAAATAAATTGTATAATCAAAATTAACTCATTAAATAAACAAAAGTAAGAAAAGAATTCGATAACAAAAATAAACGGAATACTCTCAAGTAAGGAGTAACAAAAATAAATTAATATATATATATATATATATATATATATATATATATATATATATATATATTTATATATAAGGCTTATTTTTATTGGGTATGTGGCAATAATACCAAAGTGTACTCTTTCAAATATCTATTCTCTTTCCGAGCTCTCGAATACAAATTTTCAAGGACTACAATTATAAAATATGGTCAAAATTAAAATAAAGGATATATAAAATTTAGCGAGGTTATAGGTAAAGCTGTAAAAAATGTGTATATAATAAATCATTTTAAAAATTATCCAAAAATTATAATGAAACTTCAAAAAACAACATTAAATAATGTTGCCAAGTCAATACGAATTTTGTTAATTTGTATTACTTTGATGCTAAAATTAATTTTATTATAGGTTTCTTATATGATTGGTACTTAAATTTTCGAATGTTGTTTTTCAAATTCTAATAAATATGCATAGATTATACTTTGGTATTATTGCCACATACCCAATAAAAATAATCCTGATTATTAAGTTGACAAATAATTAATCAGAAATTATTTATATATATATATATATATATATATATATATATATATATAATGGATATTTTTGTGGGGATGTGGCAATAAGACTCCAGAGTAAATTCTTTAAGATATTTATTCCCGAGCTTTCGAATGATTTTCATTCATTATCAAGGGCTATAAATAATTGGTCAATGTTATCATTAATAATAATTAAATGAAATAATGAATACTTACATAAAATCTATAGCGAATTTTGGAATAGTTGTAAATTTTTATAATAAACTCTTTTAAACATAATTCAATGAAAAACTCAAAAAACAATATGACAATAAACAAAATATTTGATCTTGAACTACTACAATTTTTATTTTTTAATCATAAAATTAGAGATTGTTATGAATCTTCTGTTCTTTTTTCATAATCTAAAAGATATGCATAGATAACACTAAGGTTATTTAAATCTGTATTTTATTTATTACATAATTTTGTTCTGCAATATATGTTGTTTCCAAAAAAAGGCGTTTTCTATAATTACTTTCTATTGCTAAGACTTTGGCAGATTGATAATCCATAGAATGGCCTTCATAAAACACGTGTTTCGCTAAAGCACATCTATCAGGATATAATCTACTGTCACTTTTATGAGAGGCGATTCGATTGGTTAGCGATCTTTTACTGTGACCAATGTATTTCTTATTACAGATATTGCAAGGAATCTCATAAACTATATTAGTTAATTTAGTAGTAGGAGTCTTGTCTTTGATCTTACTGAAAATTGATTTTATTGTAACACATTGTTTATTCGCAATTTTGATATTATGTGGTTTGAATACTCCAGAAATTTTAGGTGTGATAGATTTTATATATGGAAATGAAATATAAGTTGGAGATGTAATATTAGTAGTTAAAATGTCACTGTTTTCTTCGTTTCGTATTATGTCAACAGTAATGTCATTTATATTGTCAGAAGTATTATATAAAACATGTTTCAAAAGATATGAAGGATATGAGTTATTATAGAAAAGTTTGTAGAGTATTTTTAGATTTTTATCGTGAAATATTGGATTGGAAATTTTTAGGACTCTGGAAGGAGACCTATCAATTCTGGGAGATATATAAATTACCATTCATATCATCGACGTAGTACAAAAATTAACTTGATTAAACAGATGAAAACCAGAGTCCTAAAAATTTCCAATCCAATATTTCACGATAAAAATCTAAAAATACTCTACAAACTTTTCTATAATAACTCATATCCTTCATATCTTTTGAAACATGTTTTATATAATACTTCTGACAATATAAATGACATTACTGTTGACATAATACGAAACGAAGAAAACAGTGACATTTTAACTACTAATATTACATCTCCAACTTATATTTCATTTCCATATATAAAATCTATCACACCTAAAATTTCTGGAGTATTCAAACCACATAATATCAAAATTGCGAATAAACAATGTGTTACAATAAAATCAATTTTCAGTAAGATCAAAGACAAGACTCCTACTACTAAATTAACTAATATAGTTTATGAGATTCCTTGCAATATCTGTAATAAGAAATACATTGGTCACAGTAAAAGATCGCTAACCAATCGAATCGCCTCTCATAAAAGTGACAGTAGATTATATCCTGATAGATGTGCTTTAGCGGAACACGTGTTTTATGAAGGCCATTCTATGGATTATCAATCTGCCAAAGTCTTAGCAATAGAAAGTAATTATAGAAAACGCCTTTTTTTGGAAACAACATATATTGCAGAACAAAATTATGTAATAAATAAAAAAACAGATTTAAATAACCTTAGTGTTATCTATGCATATCTTTTAGATTATGAAAAAAGAACAGAAGATTCATAACAATCTTTAATTTTATGATTAAAAAATAAAAATTGTAGTAGTTCAAGATCAAATATTTTGTTTATTGTCATATTGTTTTTTGAGTTTTTCATTGAATTATGTTTAAAAGAGTTTATTATAAAAATTTACAACTATTCCAAAATTCGCTATAGATTTTATGTAAGTATTCATTATTTCATTTAATTATTATTAATGATAAGATTGACCAATTATTTATAGCCCTTGATAATGAATGAAAATCATTCGAAAGCTCGGGAATAAATATCTTAAAGAATTTACTCTGGAGTCTTATTGCCACATCCCCACAAAAATATCCATTACAAATAAGTTGGCAAATATCTTTTTTCAAATTATATATATATATATATATATATATATATATATATATATATATATTTAATAGATTTATTAAATAAAGAAATTTCGTCAATAAAAACAGAAGGAATTTGGTTTTCAGTAACGAAAATCATAGGTACAAAAATAAGAATTACAAAAATAAAACACGTAACACTGAAAATCAATTTTAGAACTAACTCTTTGTCACTTCCCGATTTTTCATCATCAATATCACTATAACAATTACCGACATTGATAATAATATCATCGATAACTGTATCAGCCATATTATCTACAAGCCGCATTTTATTTTCTTCGTTTTGAACATGAGCTATACACTTGCTCCAGTTTTCTGCTGTCACTTGTTCAAATGATTTCTTAATAAGACGTTCCACTTTCGATTTTACCATGCCACATCCTTCAGCTTGTACCCAAATAAATTCAATTGAATTCAACTCACAATGATACGGGGGTAAACGTAATATAGTAATTGCATGGCTCAATGGTAATGCATCCACAGCAAGTTTCTTATATTTATAGGCATGTATCTTCACAATTTGAAGCAAATCGTTGTTAACACTGCTGTCATCATAAGGGATGCTTTTATCCCGTAACCATTCCTGAATATAAGCATTATTCCATGCCTGGTGTGGCGTTATTTCGCAGTGTCGGCTGTATAAGAGGCATTATCCCTAACGACGACAGATCCAGCTTTCAAATTTCCAGAAATGCGTCCAAACAACCTCTCGTACACGTCTGCCTTCATCTCTTCATGGTAGTCTGCCGTTTTCTTGGACTTAAATCTTAATTTACCATTTAACACAAATACGCTATCATTTCCTGTGTGTAATTATCAAACGACGGCCTTTTCCACATGGCATTTTTAAACCGGTTGACCAGCCTTCAATAGCTGCTTGCCCTGCATTTTTCACATTTTCATCTTGCCATACTTTTTTCACCGCGTGCCCCTCGTTGACGCATGTTTCATCCATATAATATATTTTTCTTCCTAGCTTCCAAAACTCGTTAATTTTGCTTAGATATTCTCTTCACAATACTATTTCAGATCTTTAAATAAGAACATCCTTTCTATTTATTTTCTCATAACTAAAATTCAAACCATGTAAGATATTCCTCCATGTTTTCTTACCCATTTTAGGGATGATCTCGTTTTCACTAACAGCTTCCAGCACTTTCTTTAATGTTGGTTCTTCATTTTTCATAAAAAACTTTGGTCCGACCGCGGTCTTTTTGGTGCCTGTACTTTTCCATGTACTTTTTGTTCTCTCGAAATTTTGTATATCCTTGATTTCTAGGCTCCTCTGTAATCTGAACACATATCTATTAACTCGCCTCTTAGACGTAGTTGATCTTTTTCCAGACGCTGAAATACACGTAGTATGATTTTTTTCCTTTTCAGTTCGAGCGGCAGATCTTTTTCCACTTGAGGATAACCATTCTGGCACAACTTCCATCGTTCAATGAAAGGAATTCACTAATAGATTCTCGAACATTTTATTCACTAGCTTCCCATAACATTTTATATAGGCGCTAATACTATCAGAAATCACACCATAGTATTTTAATTGCACAAATTTACCAATAACTTGTTTACACAAACTCACAATTTCTTAATAAAATGAAAGAAGGCTCCTTCCTTTACCGACGTTTGTATCACAGATAACATGCTCGACTCCATTGTCTGAAAAATATATGTTTATGGTGCTTGTATGAGTCGAAGCGACAGGCATCTTTCGATTCGCAGATCAGGCAGACATTGTCACTATTTGAACACAGTTCTTAAACATAAGAATTAGAATTACATAGTTGATTTCATAAAAATAACCTCTTTCTATGCGACTCATAAATCGTAGTATGACAAACTTAACTGAATTTTAAGAAATTCAAGAAGACATGTTAAAATTATTAGTTCTAGAGTTTTTAAAAGTATTTCCGATTTATTCACAAAGATAAAGAAATTTTAGAATCAAATATGACAACAACGCTTTCATATTTACGTGTACGTTACCAGGTCAGTGCACTTTGCAAACTTTTTGGTTATAGTATAAATAGTATAATATATTCAATCGAACTTTGGAGTAATATTGATGTACTTACAAATCAAGTACCTTTTGTTTACATGGACGTAAGGACTCTAGTTGTAGTTGAGAAGTTTGTAGTGAAGATTGAGTATACAAAAATGTGAAAATGTATATTCTTGCACACCTGCCTTGATAGATATTATAGTCCAATAAAATGAAGATTAAAATTACCATCAAAAAGCAGGACTGCATTTTTGAATGGAAATTCATTTTCGTCTACATTAAAAGGATTTATAGTTAAAATATATTGAATTTCATTTGAGGGGTAGAAAAGAATTGAAAACTACTTTAAAATTCACTCATTTGAAAATATTCCAAAATCTTAAAAAGCTTCATACAAAAAATGTAAAGATTGAAATTTCCTATGAAATTATCTTGAATCACTTTCCACGTATTTGCGATAGAAATTTATGAACTATAATCTAAAGAGTAATCTCAGAGATGTATTTTTTATCAATTTGTTTTGAATGTTTTTTTCACTAAAATTTGAAACCAAATTTGAAGGTATAAACGGATTCGGAATCAGTATTATATGTGCTCTCGTGTGTTTTTTTAAATGGAAATCGAGTATATCATTTAGAAAAAAAAGATAAAAAGCGCTGGTCATCTGTGAGAGAAAAAGTAATGATACAGTCAGTATATGAGATGTTCAAATCTCTTTAAATTGAATAAAACATATTTTCACCAGATTCTACACTGTTTGGAACCAGTCTTAATAAATAAATACGTGTAACGTAAAACCCAAGTTAGGTTCATTCAAATTCAACATCAAAATTTACTTACAGTTTTCAAAAGATCCTCATTCTATTTCTCTCAAGGCATTTTCTCGCTCAGTTCCACTCACTGAACTAACACGGTGTACAAATCTTCGTATGTAACTAAATTATTTTTCAATATTCTTTTCAAATTAAAGTTTGTGAGTCTAACCGCCGACTCCTACAGGCCACCGACATGAGGCGATCGGGGGGGGAATAAATTGCCAAACAATTTTATTTTCTGAGACAAATGTCTGAAATTAATGTTATAGACATGATCAAGCACATTTTTGGCATCTACAAAATTAGTAGCATCATCAGAGTAAATGTTACTACAGAGACGCAAAACAAACAAATATACTTGAATATACCTTGAGTGATTTTGTATTTCTTAAGTAACTATTTTTTATGAGATACGGTCCGGCATAGTCAACTCCACATGTAGCAAATGGTTTAGCAGGTCTTACCAGGCTAGAGACACTGCAGACAGTGCCATCTATAGAGCCTGTCGAGTAATTAAAATCGGTAGATAATTCGAAAAAATCAACGAAAACTGTAACGTCGTTAGTAATCAAATTTTATTGATTTTTATTACGGCGTATGCGCGATATCATATTGCTCGTCCCCACATGTTATATGTTATACTCTTATCATTTCTTAGTTCAAGTGTAGAGGTTATTGTAAGGTTACGGTATTTTGGTATATATTTTAATTGCTATAGTGTAATATTAATCTGTTTTTTCTTTGCTTTATTGTTATTAATTGAAAAGACAATGTCAAAGTGTATTTTGAAGGCTAATAAGTGGTGTACTCGGTAAGTTTTATTAAAAAAAATTTGAGCATTTTTTCTTTCACAATTAACAACCATTATCTTTATATTTATAAAACACAGAATTTTTACTAAATTCATCGACAACTTTAGAGATCATGGTTGTTTTTTACATTAACTAAACTGGAAATTGCTGCATTAATAAAGTAAATATTTCTTTTTACAGTTTTGTTCCTCCAACCCAGGAAGATAAAATTAATATAGCTGAAAAGCAGTGGTAATAAATCATTAAATTTGTCGACGAGGAAACGATGGAGGATATGATCCCTTCATTTTCAAAAACAGTGTTTCTTGAGATTTGAGAAAGACGAATAGACGTTATTAAGACAGTTTGATTCGCCTTCCCATATGAGTGGAAATTAACAAAAATTGATGGTAAGTTTTATTGTATTCAATATAGCATGCTATAACTTTGGACATTTTAAAATGTCAATTCAGTGAATGAAAAAACGAGTACTGAGTGTGTAATTTTATTAAAATTCCAGCTAAGCGCTGTCAGCCATTAGGCCATTCTGAAAGCTCTCGTTAAAAAAAACATACAGAAGGTGTCAAAAAACATCAAACTCTGTAACTGCTACATACAATGATATAAAATATTTGATGTTACATCATTATTTAAGTAAAATTTGTTCAAATTACTCTATAAAGAGCGTGTACGTCTAATTTGAAATTATCAACTAAATGATATGTGTGTACATCCTCTTTATAGGGTAATTTTAACAAATTTTACTTAAATAATGATGTAACATCAAACATTTAATTTCATTGTATGTACATTGTACCAGTTGTATGTTTTTCTCTTGTCGACAGCTTTGAGAATGACCTAATGGCTGAAAGCGCTTAGCTGCAATTTTAATAAAATGACACACTCAGTACTCGTCTTTTCATACAATAAATTTATATCTGGTGTGTACACCATACTCAGACAATTCCATTTTAAAATGTTCCCATTGAAAAAATAATAATCTGGGTTTTATTTTATGTTATAGCTATTCCCTCTACCAGCTATGGGATGAAAGGTATTGACCCCTTTCCGATTTTCATATATAGCCCATGTTATGACAATTTATGGGAAATGAAAGTGAGTATTAACTTTTGTTGAGGCATTACGTCTAAGTATTTGGTCTAGCGGTAACCAAAATATCCAATAAAGACAAAAAATAAAAAAATCAATAAATAGTTAAAAACCAAGAAAAGTCAAGAATTCCCAAAAAAATCGAAATCTCCAAAAGAATTCAAAAAAAACAAAAAAATTTGAACATTCAAACATTTTTTGATATTTTTTTGGCTTAGTACAAAAACATGTGTGAACTTATTATTTCAATGGTAAGCGCATTTTGTTTTCTTTTGTTGACACATATTTGTGTGTTTACTTATTTATTGTTATTATTTTGTTAATGAACATTTTAACAATCATAGACTGCCAGGAGCTGCAGAGTAACTTAAACTGCCTTATGCGATGGTTTCATAAGAACGGAATGCTTTTAATTGTAGAAATATACAAATATGCAATATACTAGGTTTAAGCTTGTGATACAAACATATTTAATACTTCCAGTAAAGAAATAAAGATGTGTTTTAAGTGGAAATGAAATGTTAGATATATTATTTTAAATGATGTACAGTCACAAGTGGTGTTTAGCACTCTTATATGTAATTACTTGGCACCTTGTATTTACAGAGCTGGGCAGTATTTAACAACTTTTCCTTTGAAAATATTTTAATTACTTTTGTTCTAACATTCACAGTAATTATACTCAAATATTTTCTTTCACAGAAAGTTGCCAAAAATAGTAGTTAACTAGTCATTGCTAACACTTATTTTGATTAAGTAAGTAGCAGTTATACTCCAGCAGTTTTGTCCAGCTCTATGTGTTTATACGAGTGTAATAATAAATAAATTAATTAATATAAACTTATCATACATAATTTTCTACTTTTATCTTGATCTAACTTCATTTAAAAATCTAATGATACTCCAATCTAGAATGTATGTTACTCAAATTATTTTTTAATTATTGCTTTGTTTTTACTTTATAGTTTATTTATTATCATTCTGTTTGTTAAGAAAAGTACTTTGTGAAAGAAATTATTTGTTGTGTATTCTTATACCAAAATAAATAAATTATTTATATGATAACTGTTTTATTTTTTCCAATTTAATTAACCATTTATGGTCCATCATTTGATATTTCACTTAATTCAACTCAACATCTAATCATTATAGAGTTAAATTGAATGAAATGTTAAATGATGGACTATAAAAGGTTATTTTGAAATAAAATAATTAATATTCAGTAAATTTGAATATACCGCCAAAACCTAAAATTACAGAAACCTTTTCAACATCACTCAATTGTTTAGTCGACAGGCTCTTTAGATGGCGCCACAATTAGTGTCTCATCTGTAGGTTATCTGTGATCTTACTCGAGCAGGAGGTAAATCGCCCATTTTTTGATGAGTAATAGATGGAGTTGCGCGGAAAAATACAATACACTTTCTTACCAAACCTCTTATTGTGCGTCGACCACTTGGTAGCCAAAATCTTTGACGGATTATAGACAGTAGTGTTTGAGGGCCCGCATGCACATGTTTAAAATGTTCATGACGAACGAGAATGTTTGTAAAATGATGTTTCGAGGGTATTATCAAGGGATGTTTATTTTCGTAATCTAAGTCCGCATTTTTTAAGCGTCCTCCTACTCGCAAAATATTAAATTCGTCTAAAAACGGATCTAGAGATATCAATTTACTGTTTCGAGGTATTGAGTTTGACCTCTTCAGAGAATTGATTTCTTGTGAAAAGGCTTCGCGTTGAACAATCTTAACGATCGTGTTAATCGAGTCGTCTAATTCGCTCAGCAAAAGATTACCAGTAAGTCTCAACTCCTTTCACCTTTGAAGACAGTTCAGTTTGAACCTAAGTAGATAGGCAACTACATGAATAAGTTTGTTGAATGAGGAATATTTCGATATTATTTGATTTTGAACAGTAGTATTGGTTAATGTAACAGTAGTCGCTTTGCTTTCAGGTAAATCGGTTTCGGATTGCAAGGATTTCAAAATAGGCCAGTCTTCTTCATTATGATATAGAAATTCTGGTCCATTGAACCACATAGTAAGTTGCTTCATCTCATTGGCATAACTCCGCGGGAAACGAAGTCTGCGGGATACAAATTGGTAGGAACATATCGCCACTGAGATGGGTCAGATAGATTCTGTATTTTGACCACACGGTTAGCGACAAACGTTTTGAGACGACTAGGATCTGAACGAATCCAAGGCAATGTTATGGTTGAGTCGGACCAAAAATACACCATATGGTTACCCTTAATAGCGTCTGTTTGGGCCCGAGCTAGCTGAACAGCTAAAAGAGCACCACATAGCTCTGAACGTGGAAGAGATATGACCTTTAGCGGGCTACACGAGATTTTGAACAAGCTATTTTGATCATGATTTGTCCTAGGGAATTTATCGATCGGAAATAGACACATCCTCCATAAGCGGATTGAGACGCATCAGAGAAGACATGAATTTCGATTTGAGCTGCCTGTTTTATGGAGACATGCCTGAAGATTTCTATGTCATTAAGAGCGCTTATTTCATTGTAGAATTATGTCCAACAAATTAGAAAGTTCTTGGGAATTGTATCGTCCCAACCAATTTTTAACTGCCATAGACGTTGCATAAACAGCTTAGCCTTGGTAATTACAGGACTAAATAGTCCGAAAGGGTCGAATATTTGACTTATGATCGATAGCACTGCACGTTTAGTAAATGTCACATGTTTGTTGTTATTTGTCACGTATTGTAACATGTCGTTTGAAGAATTCCATCTGATATATCTTTGCAATGTCCGCTGTGATAACTATAATGAGATTCGACTTGAAAGGTCATACCTTTCAAACATGATTAACTTATCACAGTTCGTTTTCAATAGGTAATACACTTAGTCTAGACACTGATTGTTTTAGATACCTTGTACCAGTTTTTACTGTCACTACACGAATCTCTTCATCTTGTCCCGGGTGAACTTCACTAATTCTACCAATCTTCCATTGAAGTGGGGGTAGATTATCTCTTGTAAAAGCACCAACTATCCAATCTTGAAAATATCAGTCGGATGCGGCCACTTGTGTCTTTGTTGTAAAGTGTGTAAATAATCTCGTGACCAGTTTACCCAAAACTGTTGAAACAGAAGCTGCATCTGTTTGTATCGTTTGGTAAGAGTGCGTTTAGCTTCAGGTAAAGATAGCAACGAGCTACCATTCAAAAAATGCCCAGGAGTCAGGTTATAAAAATCTTCTGGGTTCTCGGTGAGGGGAACAAGGGGTCGAGAATTTATTACGATCAGTGTCCAGACTGTGTATTACCTATTGAAAACGAACTGTGATAAGTTAATCATGTTTGAAAGGTATGACCTTTCAAGGCCGGCAACTATGTGGAATCTCAGTATCATTTCTATTTTTTTAAGTGTTAATAACTATTAGGAATAATGTTTTATTTTAATCATTTACATCGGCCGCATGTGACAACCTTCTTATATATCAAAAACGTGCTAAATGCAACAAGCAGCATTTGTATCTGACGTCTGTCATCATATTTCATATTGATTTTTACGTGTCACTGCAAGAAGTTCGAAATAAAACTAGTTAAAAAAGTAAACAAATAATAGTTTCAGTTAATATTATTAAATAGAACCAGCATTATTCGAGTGAATAGTTTATGAAAGGCGATAAACATCACGAGATTTGACAGTATGAATTTATTCACTCTTATTTTAACTTGTCGATATGACTAGAACTTACACGGTCAGTCCCACAGATAACCCACAGATAAATGAGACACTGATTGTGGTGCCATCTAAAGAGCCTGTCGTCGACTAAACAATTGAGTGATGATAAAAATATTTCTGTAATTTTAGGCTTTGGTGAGGAAGCAGACACCCGATGGTCGCAACTTTTCACCACATCTACCCACCTACAAGCCACAAAGTGGCTAAGCAGTCCAGCATGCAGTACAGCAACAAGCAATGGCCATAACTACAACCAACCCCACCTAAAAACGGCAATATTAAATAAAGTTTAAATTTTATCCCCTTCGACTTTTTAAAACTGTGTTTTTGGGGGTAAAAAAGCCGACCAAAAAATGTTATGAAATAAGAACAATCGGCTTTTCCTTTGAGGGTGCAGCTTTAATCGGTATTTTCCAAACAAAATATGGAATCATTTCATGGTTTGTCGTTTATCAGCTACAATATATTAATACTGAGACGGCGGGCGTCGAAAGAGCATGACGCCTATATCGCCTTAGCGCCGAAGGACACTGCCACCCCGGTATTAATATATTGTTGCCCATAAATGACTAACCATACAATGATTCCATATTTTCTTTGAAAAATACCGATTAAGGCGGCACCCGCAAAGGAAAAGCCGATTGTTCTTATTTTATGACATTTTTAGTGGGCTTTTTTACTCCCAAAAACAGTTTTAAAAAATCGGAGGGGATAAAATTTAAAATATATTTGATATTGCCTTTAAGGAAGAAAGTACATAGTATGGCTGTTGGAGAATTTTAGTTGACATAATTTCACAGAATTGAAGTTGTCGGTCGGGGTCGTCATCTGAAAGTTTTTTAACTTGTATGGATGAAATTTGTTTTTGGTTAACACTCTGTCTACTTTACTATGACAGACTCCACAGGTAGATGCTACTTGGGCTGTGGAAGAAGAAGGCGAAACTCATATATTAGTATTGATTTATTTTAACTATCTAAAACATCGCAAATCCAAAAAAAAATAGTATAATCGAATAGGTATACTAAATACCTTTCAAACGAGGTGTCATTTGCCATAAAATCCTATTTAATATTATTGGTTTCAGTTGCCTGGTGACGTCACTTGTTACCACTAGTAGAGAAGCTTACAATAGTTTATTTTCACGCTCCAAATTTCATGAGTCTAAGCATCACCGATCAAAAGAAAAGAGGTGGGAGGGGACTGTTGTGAAGCACTCTATGTTGTGACCAGTATAAAAAGATAGAATCATCTAGACACGTGTATATTTATCAGACACTTCTCAATCTTCATTATCTGAGACATTTATGCAGTATCGGTTGAATATACTGGAATTTCACATTATATTTTGTGGAAAAGCATACAGTATGAATTTAATAAATGTTAAAGATCGTCTGCATTTATACAGTACTTTTGAAAATTCTTTTTCTGTTTATATACCAAACATATCAAATATTTAACATAGCCCCTGGCCATTCTCTCTATGTGAATGTGATTGATGATGCAGACTGCTTCCAGACACAATGGATATTGTTCGCTTTTGTAACGTTTCATTTAACATTTAAAAAAGTGATGTAAACTGCAGTTATCTAATCTAAAGTGCTTTATTAATTGAATCTAAACAAACGTGGGGAGGGACGATGTCTTGTTATGTTGTCTTTCCTCTTTTACCTCGAATAAAGTATGAATTATTCAAAGATTTAGATTCGCTTTCAATATTGATGCCATATACATGCTGCAAAATATACATGTAGTAAAAACACAGTAAACATCAGCTTCATTTATTACAGAGGAAAACCCCTATTATGTATTATGGATTATTTGCTTACGGCAAAAACAAAACTTGTTGGTTGATAAGTAAAAATACTATTTAGAAAGATTATGTTTATTCGCCCTATTCTAGTGTTGCTGATATATTTTCGGTAGACAGATAAAGTATTTTTTATAATTATTTATAATTATTGTCTCCCCTACATGTGCTAAGATCTTTGACGGTTTGTAGGAAGCCATTGGTGAATCATAGATAAAGATAAACATTTCATGGCATACATACAAACATGAAATAATTCACCTCTCTGTAAAAATGATATAATAGGCATGACCTTTTAGTAAAGCACATGTTTTGGAGATACAGTAAATACAGTGCGTTCATAAAATAAGGCTTATATTCATTATTAGTTATATAAACCCTAAAAAGGTATATTTTTGATATAATTTACTATTTTTCAAAATAATAATCTATGACACAGGATGAATAACAATTGAGTGATTACGTTAGTAACATTTTTTTAAACACCTCCCTTCATCAATTTGCGTATATCCCTTGCGAAGCTGATTGCAAAAATTTATCAATTGATTCAAATTGGGACAGGGTGGACAAAATGCAAAAGTTGTTTATTTACAGAATAACTGAAGAAGCATAAATGTGCACACTAACAAAAACAACCAAAGAAAATGTAGAATAAATGTTCAAATTGTTCTGCGTTGACAAACTAAACGATGACCTAACCTGGTAAAAAAATCGTCATGAATATTTTGTAGTATCGCTGTTGTTATGTTCTGTATTTCCTGCCTGACTGGGGCTTTTAGATTTCAGATTTTAAATTATCCCATAAAAAGAAATTTAATGGGGTAAGATCGAGTGATCTAGTGGTCAATTCCACTGTTCTCTTTCTATCAATCGATGGATTTGGAACTGTTCTGTTTCAAACTGGTCCACAACTATAGTGAAATATGGCGGTGCGTTGAAACCATATTCTGCGGTCTATATTGTTGGCGATTTGGATATCATGGAACAGCTAGTTAAAATCAGGAATGAATGCATTTTGCAGAAAATGTAGATACAATTTTATTGTTAGACTAAGAGCCCGCGACGATCAGAACTTCGTTATTTAAATCTGAAGGTGTCTCTTGTCCCTAATACAGACAAAAACATTCCCTGACTATGAAGTTTAGATCACGGTGGCTTTGATAGGTAACAAGTAGCAAAGGTGTATAAAATTGCACCTCAAAGTCGTTAAAGTATCAAGCTCATTTTTTTTGTGATTATTTTATTAGCCATTTCTCAGAAGGTGTATTGTTTGTTGGGAGGCGCAATCCAGAAATATTAGGAATTCAAGTGTTCCAGAAAGACGTTTTAATATATTAACGACTACTCACCAACTGCAGTTTAGTCGAAAATTAAATCTGATAATAAACAGACATGAATATACAAATAGTGAATAATAGTGAAGAGTATATTTGAAATATAAATTGGTATTGAAGTATTTAAATAAATTAAGTGTAAGAGAATGTACAGTGAATTTAATATAAATTATAAATTGAGTGTGTACATAAATTAAATATAAGTGAATAGTTAAATGCATAAATAAATTACGTAAATAGATATACCATTTGTATACATTTTTCCCACCCGTTGTGTATTTAAATAAATAAGAAAAACATTACATTGGTGTCAGGGGTAATATGAATAAATAGTCACGTAAAAATGGCCAAGAGACTAAGTGACCTGAAAGTGACAGAACTTAGACCAGAATTTGAATATCGCGGGTTGGATACTTCCGGTAAGAAAAGTTCATCGGTAGAAAGACTGGCACTGGAAAGTGACGGCTTTTATCCAGACACATTTTTATTCAACAACGAGGCTACCACATTTATCTTGTCAATTTCTACTATGGACGAGAATATGTCAACTATGAAGAACGGTATTTCTGCTAACATTGATAAGATGTCTACTAATATGGACGTCAAGATTTCAATCATGAAGAATGATATTCCTGCTAATATGGACGAATTGATAACAACTAAGAAGAATGATATTTCTGCTGATATGAACGAGAATATTTTAACTATCAAGAACGATGTTTTTGCTAACATGGACAATATTTCCGCCAATATGTTATTAATTAAAAATGACATTGTTGTTGACGTTGAAAATGAACTTTCGTCTTTAAAATCGCATATTGAGGACAATATGACAACAATGGATGAGAAAATCAAAGAGTTAGAGAGAAAGATGATATATATAAAAGCCAAGACACACCAGCAGAAGAAAAGAAGATCGAACAAATAAAACTCTGCAAGTCCGAAACACACCCCAAATGAGACCTAACCTAAGCAAATTAGAAGATATTAATAGCTTTGCCCGAGTCAAGGCCCAAACGTTCGATGGAAAGACATCATGTAATAATTATATAAAACAATTTGAAGCAGCCGATAGAGTGAATAATTGTTCCGATAGAGAGAAGGCAGTGAAATTAATCATCGCGCTTCGGTGAAATGCCTTAGATGTAGTTCAGACGATACCACTTGAAGAAATGGATGACTTCGAGAAGCTGAAGAACAGGTTGGACAGGCGATATGGTCACGAACATTTGGAACATTTGTAAATATCTAAGCTGAAGAACCGAAGGCAGAAACGTAACGAAACCCTTCAGGAGTATGAAGTGGATATTACCCAAGTAGTTCGATTTGCTCATCCATCAGCACCAGAGAGCCTGCTGATGGCTTACGTGACCCCGATATGCGGAGGACGCTTCGTTTAGCTCATCCCAAGATAATGGTCAATGCATTGACAGCTACTCTTGAATATGAAGCATCCACGAAGGCCTCGGGATATAACAAAGTTAGGACCATCCAAGAAACAGGTAACGAGGACAGACTTGACAAGATGGTCAGTTTGATAAAAAGTATGATGGACAAGAAGTCGAAAAATATCAGATGCTGGAATTGTGGCGAGCTAGGTTATGTACGTGGTTCGTGTAAGCGCTCCAGAACTCCGGAAAACCAAGAACCCTAGTCAAAGGAAAAGTAGAACGTGTCGGCTACGATGGAACAGCAATGACCCAAAGACCCTCTCATACTGATAGCTTCTCTCAGATGTCGCAACGATAGTGTATATGTGGATGGCGAAGTGAGTGGCAAGAAATACACTCTGATGATAGACACTGGAGCAATAAGAAGCATTATACAGACAGAGATAATAGACTCCAAGAAAAAGCTTCTACCAACGAAACTGCGACTACGGATAGCCACAGGTGAGAGTGCCAACGTTCGTGTAGAGACACACATCCAATTGGGAATTGGTGCAGAAAATTTCACGCATACGGTAATCGTAGCTGACATCGAAGAAGACGTGATTCTGGAAATAGACGTAATGAATCTTGATGGTTCCCAATTGGTCCTCTGACACATGTCGTAGGTCTAGAATTACAACATATTTGTGATAGGAAACAAGAGTTAGGAATTAGAAGACAATTCAGACACCCACAATTGAAGTTGTCAATTAACAGATAGATCTAGGTAGTTTCATTGCACGGTTATACTGATCTTGAAAGTGAAAAGATATCCGCATAGGGCTAAAAATATCTAAGCTTTAATATGTGTAAGATCATATCTTATCCTTTTTTCTTTCATATAAAGTCAATCACAAGGTAGGTCACTTCTTGGTCTAGCCAAAAATAATTATTGAGCATCAGGTAGGCATCACATGAAATGTAACTTCTATCATTCTGACGATGATAGTAATATAGAAACAATGATCAATTTCTTAGAATTTTTACCATTTTTTCAATACATGGTGGAATTATTTAGAAACAGTTAGTTTTATTTAAAAAAGTAATGGTAAATCACTCTATTAACATAGAAAACTACCCAAGTTCATTTTTTAGACGGAAATCTAAGTGTTATATACCCAAAAAATCAAAAATATTTTCTCCAGATCAGATTAATAATTTTATTAACAAAGCACCCGACAATAAATACCTTGCAACTATGTTGAAAAATTCATAAGTAATATGAGTTATTGAAAATATAAGGCAAAGTTTTGAAGGTTTCGCTAATCATGGGATTAATGGGTGCATGTCGTTTAATTCAACTTTAATCCATGGATGTCAAAGACGTTAAAGATCAAGGTTGTGATGGTGATTGTTCCAAATACAAAAATTGTACATTTACAGTAAGCGGTAAGTTTTACCAAATTTGTAAAAAATAAATTGATTTCTGTCCAAGTAATATTCCATCTACACGTTTCTTTGTGAATTATCAAAATGGTAAATGTACCAGTTAAAGAATTGGAATGAATAAATTTAGCTCTATGGGTAAAGAGATTGCAATATTCTTAAAGTAACCAAATCGACAATTATATACCGGACATGAGTTCATGGTGGGTGGAGGTCAACATCTGTAGCAGAAGGGTATATAGACGATTCGATGCAAAATAAGATGGACACTGCAAATAAAATTGTAGATTCGGTGCAACCGTCTGCCTTTACATTAGCCACATCATCCAAAATAATAGCTTTGAGTTCAATACCCGCCACGATCTTCATCTGTAAATTCGGTGCAACAATCTTCCTCTTCGATAAAATCTGCATCAACGGTAAGCGGCCAGTTTCTAAGAAATGAAAATATAAGTCTGGATATAGGAAAAGAGCTTATAATTATTATTTGAAATTGTACAAATATCAATATACATTTTGTAACACAATAATTTTCGAGTTAAATAAATTTATTTAGTTCTAACGGGAAAGTCCAATTTAACAGTAAAACTAAGCTTTATTGCAATTTAAAGTATTCCACACTTCCTACAAATTGAAAATGTTTCGATTTGTATTAAAATATTAAGAAGTTAAGTAGTTACATTATATATATATATATATATATATATATATATATATATATATTATTTACAAATAAAATTCATGGGATTCGGCCATTAATTATTTATTACTTTTTGGTGATGTCATATAAAAAACATAACATCACCAAAAAGTAATAAATAATTAATGGCCGAATCCCAGGAATTTTATTTGTAAATTGGATATACACGGCCAGGATTAATGACACAATAAGTATATATATATATATATATATATATATATATATATATATATATATATATATATATATATACAGTGTGACAATTTAAAAACTTACAATGGGCTATATTTGACGAACGAAAGATGATATCAAAAAATGCTCAAAACTGTTTCTAGGATAGGAAGGGGAAACTAAAATGACATGCAAAAGAACTCGCCCCCATCAACCCCCTAGGCCCCACCTACCCCAACTGAAAAAGTTTAAATGGCAGATCCCTACTTGTGATACATCATTGAAAAGCCTACAAAAAAGGCTATCTAACGGTATGAATAATAATGGTACAGGGTGTATCAATAATTACCAAATTATTATCTAACAATTTTAAAAACAAACGTACGAACCCTACTTGTGATACAATGTTCAAAATCTTTAAAGGCCAATAAAACCTTAGTTTCAATGATAAGTGTCCGAGGGGACTTTTTGTTGTTGAATAAAAACTTTAATTTGCCGTCTTTTCAAAAACAAGTTGTAAACATTTGTACTTTTATGATGAACGGCAATGTGAATAAACAAAACTGTCGGTACTAGAGTGATACGAACCCGCATCGATTTAGAGAAGGTCACACTCAATACCCTGAAAAACTTAATGTCTGGCCAGGGATATTAGGGGATGCTTTAATTCGCCCCTTGTTTATACCGGGCAATTTAAGTGGCGACATTTATCTGGATATGCTGGAAAACACCATCCAACCTT
The DNA here is from genome assembly GCA_963921935.1 of Galeruca laticollis. Classification (NCBI taxonomy): domain Eukaryota; kingdom Metazoa; phylum Arthropoda; class Insecta; order Coleoptera; family Chrysomelidae; genus Galeruca; species Galeruca laticollis. The sequence continues at coordinate 165,444,048 of OY998180.1, read as the reverse complement.
TAATTGTGCATGAATTAGTGAATCAACGGGATGACCAAGGCAATCTAGTTCTAGAAGAAGATTTGCTGCACTACCAACAAGGTGGAGCACCTCCTCACTATGCAGCTGCAGTTAGGCACAGGTTGGATACTAATTATCCGAACAAATGGATTGGAAGGAGAGGTTCTATTGAGTGGCCACCGAGGTCACCAGACTTAGCGCCACCTGATTTTTTTATGGGGTTACCTCAGGTCAGTTGTGTATAAAACTCAACCTGCGTCACTTGGGGACTTGCGGGAAAAAATTACTCAAGCATGTCGCGCTATTACTAGAACAACATTTGTCAAAGGTCGTGCAGAATTTGAAAATAGGCTGTACTATTGTTTACAAAACAACGGAACCCACTTTGAACATTTACTTCATTGACATTCTTAACAAATTTGTAGTTCAAGAAAAACTTCAATTAATTTGCCTTTCAAGGCAAGGTTTTGTAATATTTATTTACCCTGTACTATTATTAGTCATACCGTTGGATAGTATTTTTCGTAGGCTTTTCAATGATGTATCACAAGTAGGGGTCTGCCATTTAAACTTTTTCAGTTGGGGTAGGTGGGGCCTAGGGGGTTGATGGGGGCGAGTTCTTTTGCATGTCATTTTAGTTCCCCCTTCCTATACTAGAAACGGTTTTGAGCATTTTTTGATATCATCTTTCGTTCGTGAGATATAGCCCATTGTAAGTTTTTAAATTGTCACACTGTATAGCAAAATATAGTACCCACATAAGCTTCGTTTTTTTTTATTTGTGCTCTTTTCTTTTTCAATTATATATTGTTCATTTTGGATTCTTGGGTTTAAGGACCATTTGTAAAGACATAGAACTTTTAGTCAATGCATTTATATTTATTGTTTCAGTCTTACTATGACCTTCATCAGAAATTAAATTTGTTAAAACTAAAAGAAATGGTACAAGTTACAATATAATTTCGAAAGCAAACCTAATAAATCTTACCTACAACAGAACGTTCACTTGATCTTTTAACTAGGACGTATCACATAATAGAATAAAACTTACACCTATACAAAACGAGCATGTTAAAAACATAGCAGACATAGATGAAAATTTGGATTCAAATATACCAGTATTTGTTCTATATAATAAAAGCAGGTGTAACGAGGTTTTAATTTGTCTTTCTTATTTTGACTGGTATTGAAATGTTTATGGTCAACGTATGGGCAGGTATTATAGGCAACCGTTTCATTTTGCAGGATATTCTGCCAATTTTATTAAAGGACGTACCTTTACAAAAGCGCCAATGTATGTGGTCTATGCACGAGGGAGTATCCCTCACTTCAGTCGTCAGGTACGTTCCTATTTGAACAATATTTTTCCAGATAGGTTTATTGGAAAGGGTGGACCATTTCTATAGCCAAGACCTTCGCCAGACATTCACTCATGCGATTTTTATATTTGGGGTTATCTTAAAAATTTTGTCAATAGTACACCTGTGAAGACAAGAAATAAATTTATTGATAGGATACGTTTTCACTGCGAAAACATCCGAAATAATCCTGGAATGTTATACCAAGTACAAAGATCTATTCTTAGAAGACTAAGGAAATGTGTGGATGTACATTGAACATTTTCTCCAATTTTTTTAAACCGTTTCGAATTTTTTATTACCGTTAATTATTTGGTCACTCGTTTCTTAAACCTGTTAATGAAATGTAGTTATTCATTTTTCAGGGTTTTGCTGTTATTTTTACTTTTATTAAATTAATCTTCGTTATCAATATAAAGTTTTTTTATACATAAACAGTGTAAAAGTTAATTTTTATAAATGTAGACTGCACCGATTTATTATTAATTTACTAATAGTACAGGATGCTTCCTGTAATCGTACATGAAAAAAAATGTTAATGCACCAATAGGTGTGCAGTGCGACATAAAATTACCCGTGTCTCTTCAACCGTTAAGTTGATCGAGATGTCACAAGAGGACTTTGTATTTCTAAAAATATTCAAAAAAGTCAATCGTTACATTTATAACTGAAAAAAAGTTATATTTACCAAAAAATGCCGCATCCACCATTGAACGTAGTGCGTACCTGAAATCATATTAAGTATAGAGTAGACTTGTTTATAACGCCAAAAAATGTGCAATTATTGTTTTTACTAACGGTTTCAATTTTACCAATTTTCAATCAAAGCATTTAATAATTATAAATAAAAAACCATTTCTAATTCCCAACTTTAGATCCCTGTAGTTCGTTAACGAAGGGGGTAAAGAAATTTTTTATATGAAAAACCATCATTTTATTTAGTCTTCCTATCATCTCCCAAGTTTTTGGTACGAGCTCCCGGGACCCTGTATAACTAGTAAATGACTGTAACTAAATATTCACAATCAACTGCTTATATTAATTATTCCGAAATATCTATTGTTCAATGCGATTTTATACATGGTGCATGATCTACATATTACCCTCAAACTAAGATTATCTACCGGTTGACTTGTTTGATGGGCCTTCTGGCGGATTGCAGAAATGACATTCTCAGAATACCCTGAGCGAACAGCTCAAGGCTTAATTCGCAAACACATGCTCAGTCCTTCGTGTTATTTGTCTCTTAGTAATACTAACCGACGGACATTGTGATGTGTAATCAATAATTAATAGTACACTAAAGTAGGCGTTATACTGGGAAGGAGGCGGTATTACAAATTTTCAAAATAAGTAGTTATATTTTCTTCGATCTACGACAATTGGAACAAAGTGTGAAATTTAACAGTTCCCATCACTGATAATGGCAATTGACAATAACTAATGAAAATGGAAATACATGAAAGGCTGTTACAAAGGATATTTAATATCTAGTATATTGTAAAGTTTGTACAATGTAAACAGCATCACAAGTATTATAAGGTAGCTCATGATATTTCTTTTGTCTTCTCGGGACTTTTGATTTAAGATTAGCGGAATATTTTGATAGTGTGTTTCATCCTTTGTGACTTATTTCTATTTCTTATTACGGGAATATCTGTAACGTACAAAAAAGAAAAATATAGAAATCGGTATATTCAGTAAACCGGAGAAAGTAACTGTATTTTCGATGTAGAGTGGAAGAGTTTAGTTCTAGTATATCTTAGCTTGAAACGAGTGTCCATGTTTATTATCCTCGTTCTTGCTTTTCTACGAATTCCACAATGTGTAACTTAGTTATGAGAGTGTTTACTGCGACATGTCCTTTGTATTTCTTTTTAATGTTATAATATGGTTTGTTTATTCATGGCTGAATGGGATCCGCTTCCCAAAGCCAAAAAAATATATTTCTATTTCATGTTTACTAAAGTAATTTAATAATTAGTGGGATAGTCCCTGTTTGTAGAAATAGGTGGTTTACATATTGATATTCGAGATTTGGTTTATTTGTTAATTTATTCCAATATCTGTTTATTATGTTTCATTTATCATTTCTTCACGATAATTATGTTTTTTTTCCTTGTAATTTCAGGTTCTGATAGTAAGAAGATAGCTGAATCAGCTAAACTAATAATCTCTGACTATTTTCTGAGCGGTGTGGTAGACATGAATTTCTTGAAGGGCAGGTTGATATTGTATATCATTCTGTTTTTGTTATTGTTTACTTTACATAGTGTAACATCAAGAAAATTTATTGTATTATTTTGTTCTTTTTCTATTCTAAATTGGATTTTCATAAAAGAATTTATTTTCCTATTGCAAACGAATATTCGGCAAATGTCTACTTAGCGAAAAAAAGTGAATATTAATGTTGAGTTTATTGTTCATAATTCCTTCGAGATCCATTTATTACAAATCGTATTACAGCCCTCGATATGAATGACCATTTCAAAAATGTTTTGAAGAATATTCTGTTACGAACTCGCACACCGAAGATGATACTAAGTACGGTCCTGTAACCTTATGTTAACGAAGTTAAAAAAATGGCGAGCACACCGAATTCGTAGAAGGTCTATTGGGATTATTTGTGACCGTTTTTATAGACATGTTCTCCGAAGATTTTTCAAGGATTGAACCGGCATTCGAGAAATATCCCGAAAGGGCGATTGTTTTTGTGTGAGCCGCAAACTAGAATTATCTAGAAAAAATAGCCACTTATATATAAAGGGCCGACCAGCGGGAGAATTCAGTTTATAAAGTGATCTCGTGATATAAACAGCGAACAAGTAAATAGTCTAAGTAGTGAAGTGTTTATATAAATTATTGTAAGTGAATATACTGTGTATATAATATAAATTATTGAATAGTGTAGTGAATAAATAAATTAAGTAGACATAACATGTGTGTATAAATTTCTCCCACCTGTAATAAAAAAGTTTAAATAAATAAGAAAAACATTACATTGGTGTCAGGTGTGGGATAGTATAAATAAATAAGTCGTCAACATGGTCAAGAGATTTAGTGACCTGAAAGTGACAAAGCTAAAGGCCGAATTGGAAAATCGCGAGTTGGACACGTCCGTTAAGAAGAGTGAGTCAGTAGAAAGGTTCAAAGTGGCACTGGTAAGTGACGGATTGGATCCAGAAACATTTTTATTTAAAGACGAGGCTTCCATCTTAATCTCGTCTATTTCTAATATGAAGAACGACATCTGTACTAACATGGACGAGAAGATTTCGGCCATAAAAGAAAATATTTCAATTAATGTGAAAAACGATATTTCTGCTAACATGGATAAACTTTCTGCCGATATCTTAATAATGAAATATGACATTGCTACTGACGTCGAAAATAAAATTTCGTCTCTAAAATCGAATATTGAGGATAAGATGACAACGATGAACGAGAAAATAACATCAGACATTGAAAATAAGATGACAACGATAGACGAGAATATCAGGAAGTTAGAGGGAAAGATTGCCGATTTAAGAACGCGAGGCACGCCAGAAAAAGAAAAGAAGACCGAGCATACGAAACCTTGCAAGCCAGAAACACTACCTACGTTGGAAGACATTGGCAGTTTAACCCGAGTCAAGAACCCAACGTTTAATGGAAAAATGTCTGGACCTTTTATATAAAACAGTTTGGAGCAGCTGCTTGAGTGAATAATTATTCCGATAGGGAGAAATCGGTGAACAAAACTATCGCGCTTCGGGGAGATGCCTTAGGCGTACTTCAGACGATACCTCTGGAAGAAACGGATGACCTTGCGCTGCTGAAGAAGAGGTTGGACATGCAATACGGTCACTAACATTTGGAACATTTGTACCAATCCCAGATAAAGAACAGAAGGCAGAAAGTGATGAATCCCTTCAAGAGTATGAAGTGGATATTGCCCGACTAGTTCGATTTGCTTATCCATCAGCACCAGAGAACATGATGTAATGCCTGGGCATCCAGGCCTTTACTGATGGCTTACGTGACCCCGATATGCAGGGAATGCTTGGTTTAGCCCATCCCAAAACATTAGTCGACACATTGACAGCTGCTCTTGAATATGAAGCAGCAACGAAGGCTTCGGGATATAACAAAATTAGAACCATCCAAGAAGAAGGTGACGAAGACAGATTTGACCAGTTCGTCAGTTTGATAAATAGAATGATAGACAAGAAGCCAAGAAAGATCAGATGCTGGAATTGTGGCGAGCTAGGGCATGTACGTAGTTCGTGGAAGCGCCAGGACTCCTGCAAACCAAGAACCCCAGTCACAGCAAAATTAGAACGGGTCGGCTACGAGGGGGCAGCACCGACCTATGATCGTTCCAGAGACACTCTCATACTGATAGCTTCTCTCAGATGTCGCAACGACAGTGTATATGTGGATGGCGAAGTGAATAGGAAGAGATATACTCTGCTAGCTGAGACTGGAGTAGAACTATTATACGACCAAAGATAATGAACTCTAAGAAAAAGCTTTTACCAAAGAGACTGCTGCTGCAAACTGCAACAGGTGAGACTGCCAACGTTCACGGAGAAACGCAAATCCAATTGGGAATTGGCGCAGAAAAATTCACGCATACAGTAATCGTAGCTGACATTGAGGAAGACGTTATTCTGGGAATGGACGTAATGAATTTACATGGTCTCCGGTTGGACTTTAGAAACAGAACCATCAAAGTGGGTTCCGAGGAGGTATTCCTTCATCCATATGAAGGCAACACGGTGTTGGCAGCTGTACAGGAAGATACCGTTCTACCTGCACGAAGCGAAACCATGATAGTAGCGCGGCTACTGGGAATCATGGAAGAAGGTACACCGGTTATGATGGAGCCAAGGAACCATGTCTAAGAGGTTGGCGAAGGAGTACTAATTGGAAAAGTATTGGTTACGTCAGCGAAGGAGATCCCAGTACGTGTAATAAACGTGAACGATTAGCCAATTACCATCAAGAAAGAAACCAGGTTTGGATCCTGCGTACCAGTGACATCCATAGTTCGCCAAACTACGGCAATTGATAATTCCAATACCAGATTCGAACTGATGATATCAGTAGCTGATCAATCCTTAAATCGAGCTGAAAAAAAGAGAATGAAAGAATTTCTCTTGCAGTATCGAGACCAATTCGTACCAAATGGAGGAAAGACTGGTAGAACATCAGCCGTCAAACACAAAATCGATACTGGTAATGCCAAGCCAATTAGGCGTTCAGCTCGACGACTACCACGAGTGAAGAGAGAGGAAGCTGAAAGAATAATTCGAGAGATGGCAGAAGATAAAGTTATAGAACCATCTACTAGTCCATGGGTGTCTACAGTGGTGCTCGTCAAGAAAAAAGATGGAACTACGAGATTCTGCGTGGACAATCGCCAGCTAGACAACGTGACGAAGAAATACAGTTATCCTCTGCCTCGAACTGACGATACACTAGATAATTTGTCCGGCAGCAAACTGTTTTCCACCTTGGACCTGAAGCCTGGTTATTGGCAAGTGGAAATGGACCCAGAAGACAAAGAGAAGGCTGCTCCTACCACCGGATCTGGATTATGGCAATTCAACGTCATGCCATTCGGGCTCTGTAATGCGCCTGCGTTATTTGAAAGACTCATGGAAAATGTCTTGAGAGGGTTGTCTTGGAAGACATGCCTAGTCTATTTGGACGGCATCGTAGTACTGGGGAAGACATTTGACGAATACATGAAGAATTTGGAAAACGTATTCAAACGACTACAAGCTGCCCAGCTCATGTTAAACCCGAAGAAATGTCAGCTGTTCCAAAACCGAGTCAACTATCTGGGTTATATAGTGAGCAATGAAGGAGTGGCGGTGAATCCAGAGAAAATTATTCAGCAATGGCCGCAACCAACCGACAAACATCAAATTAGGAGCTTCCTTGGACTTCGCACATATTATAGAAGATTTATCAGGAAGTTTGGAGATATTTCCTAGCCTCTAACTCGACTTACAGAAGAAGCAAGAGTTTTCCAATGGGACGAAGACTGTCAAACGGGTTTTGAAACCTTGAAGACGCATTTAACCACGGAGCCTATATTAGTGTACCCATTAGGAAACTTTATTCTTGACACTGATGCAAGCAACGTAGGAATTGGAGGAGTGCTCTCACAGATCCAAGGAGGGCAAGAAAGAGTGCTGGGATATTTTTGTAAAGTCCTCTCCAAACCAGAACGAAACTACTGCGTCACACGAAGAGAAGTTTTGGCGGTAGTGAAGTCCGTGGAACATTTTTACCAGTATCTCTATGGTAGGAAGTTCTTAATCCGGACTGATCATGCAGCAATCAAGTGGTTGATGCAGTTCAAGAATCTCGAGGGCCAGATCGCTAGATGGATTGAACGACTTCAAGAGTACGATTTCAACATCGGAGATCGAGCTGGTGTGAGTCACCGAAATGCCGACTCCCTGTCCAGACGACCGTACCCAACAGACTGCTCCCACTGCAATAAGGCGCAATCTAGAGAAACTGCAGCTTCAAGAACTACTGTAGTCAACGAGGAATGGTCACCCACCAGAATCAGAGAAGATCAGAAGAATAACCCTCACCTGAAGTTGATCCGGCAATGGAAGGAAGAAAATCGGCGACCTACATGGCAAGAAGTGTCAAGATTTTCACCGACGCTTAAGGCACATTGGGCTGCGTGGGACTCCCTTGTCCTGGAAGAAGGGGTGTTGAAAACAGTTCTAGAAAACGATGATGGTTCCGAGATAAGGAGACAGCTAGTTATCCCGAGAACAAGAGTAGCTGAGGTACTAAAGAAGTTACACGGTAGTTCATCGGGAGGTCATCTGGGAGTGAAGAAAACCCTCTAGCAAATCCGTGAGAGGTTTTATTGGATGAACAGCTATGATGATGTGAAGGACTGGTGTAAGAAATGTACGACTTGTGTTACGAGTAATGGACCATATCGCAAGAGAAAGGCACCTATGAAACAGTATAATGTTGGAAGCCCTTTCGAAAGGATTGCTTTAGACATCGCTGGACCATTTCCAACGACAGAAAATGGTGGCAGATACATACTGGTTGTGATGGATTATTTCACAAAGTGGGTGGAAAATTACGCTATCCCGAACCAAGAGGGCACAACTGTTGCGGATGTATTTGTGAAAGAATTGATCAGCCGATATGGAGTGCCCTTGGAAGTCCACAGCAACTAAGGAAGACGCCATCTATTTCAGGAGATTTGCGACAAGCTGGAAATGAAGAAGACCAGGACAACAATATTACATCCATAGTCAGACGGAATGGTCGAGAGAATGAACAGGACTATTGGAAAATACGTGTCCAAAGTAGTTTCCAGCCATCAGAGAGATTGGTTCCAATATATTTCCCTATTTGCATTGGCGTGTACGATATCCATGAATTAGTTCGAACAAATCTTCAAGTTGCCAGCGACAGAATGAAGAGTCGGTACGACACGCAGGCCACAGTAGGCGGTTTATGATGTTATATATCGCATAAGCAAGATCCCTAACGGAAAACCAAAAGTGGTTCACCAACATCGACTAGCGCCATTCGAAGGAGACCATGACCTAGAGAAAGGAGTAAACCGTATTCGAGATGTGTCTGACCCTACCTTCGATGAATTTATGGGCGCCTATGTAGGTACCGGGAAAGCTAGTTGTGGAGTCACTGCAGAACAACGACAAGATTTGTTCACTCTCCCGGAATATCATTCACTGGCATACAACATTCCCGCCCGTATCAAGAACGCACGAGGGTTGGCAACCGTTTTTCGAAAGAAGTTCGGGCAATTAGAAAAACTTGAAGACCAGATTCCAGCCATAGGCAAGACACTGAGACTGAAACACAATTCGCAGTACGTCTTCTATGTGGTAACTAGAAATTAATTTCAACACCGATCTACCTACCGCGATGTGTGGGAAGCACTTCGAAACCTCCGAGAACATGTGTTGGAATCCAGTTGTATTGGCGAGTCATCAGGAATATGGTAGAGGTGATCTTCCAAGATACCGGTGTCCAGATATTAATTTGCAGCTACAGCCCCAGTTATCAGTATCCGATGAAGACGGATCCCTGTTCTTTCCATAAGATCGGAAAGTGTAGAAATGGCTCCAGTTGCCGATTCAAACATCCAGTCTCGGCTACACAAAAGTTCCAGCACGAATTTCCATTTAAGGAGGGGGTAATGTTACGAACTGGCACACCGAGGTAGATACTAAGTACGGTCCTGTAACCTTATGTTAACGGTGTTAAAAAAATGGCGAGCGCGCAGAATTCTGAGAAGGTCTTTTAGGATTTTTTGTGACCGTTTTTATAGACATGTTCTCCGAATACTTTTTAAGCTGCAAACTAGAATTATCTAGAAAAAAAGGCCATTTATATATGAAGGACGGACCAGCGGGAGAGTTCAGTTTATAAAGTGGTCTCGTGATATAAACAGCGAACAAGTGAATAGTCTAAGTAGTGAATTGTTTATATAAATTATTGTGAGTGATTATACTCTGTATATAATATAAATTAGTGAATAGTGAAGTGAATAAATAAATTAAGTTAGTAGACGTAACGTGTGTGTATAAATTTATCCCATCTGTAACAATAACGTTTAAATAAATAAGTAAAACATTAAAATTATATGCAAAATACTGTATAAAAACACATGAAATTTGAAAGAAAATATAAAAAAACCAAATGGATATGTATTTATATCATTGGATGTTTAATCTGGTTTACAAGTGCCAATTCGTGATGAACCTAGTCTGGACCATCAAAAATTATGATTTTGGTCTCATTTGATTCGAAATGACAAACGATCAATTCGATAATAATGGCCGGCAAAAATTGCAAAAGTTATAAACAATTATGTAAGAAAAGAAGAATGGTTTGGTTTTTTGGAATTATTTCGAAAACTGTTTGAGGTAATCGAAATTTTAACAAAGCTCCTGAAAGAGCAGAAAATCATCTAAATGGATCTCCAGGAATGAGAGAGAGAGGGGGGGGGGGAGTTCGAGAGGTTTTTTGTTTAGGGTTGGTTTGTTTTTTAAAGGTTGGATATATTAGAGATTTTCGATATAGGGCCCTGATATAGAATACGGTTCCTCTGCAGGGCGGGGCTGGGTGTCTTTAGATTGGAGTTTGTGTGCGCGTTCGGTGGAAGGTTGAGTACGTGATTGAGAGAGGTCGAAGAGTTGGTTTGAATAATTCGAGGAGTAGCGATAGTTTATTGAAGTTGGTAGTTAATTAAAAGTGGAAATTGGGTAGTTAATTTTTAGGTTTGTATTGAAATTGAATAGTAAATGGCAGGTCATCATCATCAAGTAAATGTAAGCGGGTACAGCTACGGCTGTATTGTTCTCTAATATCGATCCATTTGGCTAGTGAATCAATTCACTATGTTACAGGGAAACCGCAGAAAATCTGTAACATCGACGGGGGTTGGGGCTCGCGGATTCAAGTGGAAATACTTTCACTCCAGATGGGACTGAAAACGAAGTGAGCACGCCTGCCTATGTGATAGAGCAGTTGTGTCGGTATATGGACGGAATTAGCTGACGAAGAGTATCGACTATGATGTCCCTTGAATTGGGAATGGCGTTCATGAGAGTTACTGCGAGAATTTCGATAATGATTTTTGTGTCAGTAGAAAGATCGAAGGGAACTTGTGGTTTCTCAAGTGTGTCTGGAGCGGTCTCTTGAGGGGTTTACGGTGTAGTTAGCCTGTGGGAGCAACGAGAGTGGCTGTACTGACAATATTTATAATTGAAATTGGGAGGTGAAAATTGGGCTAAACACGGGTAGCGGCAATAACAGTCGCCTCGACCGAATCAGAAGTTTGATCAACAAAACTGTTTTAACCGACTAAATATGAATTTTAAGGAATACATTGTTTTTATTATCTAAACATATGAATAAACAATAATCTGTCAACAAAAACTTTTTATCCTAATTTTTTAATTAACTATGGTTTTGTTAATTCGTTAATGTTTACCAGTTGAATGTTAACATCAAAACGCTGATTATGTCTAAAGCATTTTGTGAATGCCTCTTTTTCGACTACATAGAATTTTATTTAATTATATAGATTACAAGTCCAAAATTTTTAGACAAAAAAAACTAATTTTGTATAAATATCAATTCACGTGCTACAAAACTATTTCCTTCCTTTTGCATCAAAGCGTTGGAAATACTGCAGTTGTTTCCACTTGCACTGTCAAATATTCCGAACATTGTTGCTTAATGTAGTGATGTAGTGTTAATGTAACGTAACGAGAATTTACACGTATCGGTCGGGTTTAATTCATCAATAAGTAAATTAATGGCGTGAGCTATATTCGATCTAATGGTTTATTTGCCTCCTACAGAGTGAGGAATTGACTGGCTTTGTTTTCACCTAAAACCATTATTTACTTCAAGAAAATTAGATTGTATACCAACAGTTTTTCAATGATAAAAAATTATGAAGGAGTGTTGAGGTTACAATTATAAGCTAATGAACATGATTATTTATGTACGCCGTATAGTTTGTTTTAAAAATGTCTTCCAATGATTTTTCAACAAAAGGAATAGTTATTTATGATACAAGTGGTAAAAGTGATTCTTTATTGCATGAACTGGAGTTTAACACCGCGAGCGAGATGTTGAAATTGATGGTTTTGGTATTCTTACTTCATCAATAAATAATTTTTCTTAAATGTTAATTCTTGGTATAATTTGGAAAACACTCAATATTTCCGAATTATTCCAACATAAAAATACGATATTGTACATGAAATATGTTTAGAGTTCTGTTGAGCATAAAAAATTGTGTATATACAGCGCAACAGTCCCGAGTCTAAATTTACTATCTCTTTACTTCTTCATCTATCATTTGTCTCCCTCCTCCATTCTTTGGACCCTACCCTCTGCAAATCTTCTTCCACTTGTCTTAAGCATCTTACACAGAGCAAAATGTCCTAATTAGATTTCTTTCTTAAGATGTCCTCAATAGCTGGTATCCACAATCCAATAGTGGTTAAAACATGTCAAGTGATTACTAGCATGTGCATAATTATCACAAGTAAGTTGACTTTGTTGAAACATTTTTAAACTGTTAATCGATAAAATGATGTAGTTATCTGGAAATCTAATTATTGCTATTATAGTAATTTCGCTACCTCATTGAATTGTTTGCATTCAGTACCTTCTAGTCCTAATTACAGTAGAAACGCTGAGTCTTTTCCATCACGTATCTGATACGATATCAACCATATGCATCTTAATCAAAATAATACGACATACGCTTTGTATTGAGTTTAGCTCATTTTCTGTTATTAGAAGAAGGCAGTACCAACATAGTATGTGTTGAATAATATCGTCAACCAAGTCACGTGATGGAAAAGCTTCACCGTTTCTACTTGTAGGTTCCCACTTAACACTATTCAGTACCAATAAAATTGATTACCTACTTGTTATTATGCAGTCGTCCTATAACGGTAATTGAGATATCCAGTAATTTTTAAAAGGAAACGACTATTTTGCATCGAAATGCAGTTTTTTCTGGTCCGAACATTACCGATTTGTCCTCCGATCTCTCCTGCCTGCCTTCAATATTGGAACACCCACGCATTTCATACTTTGTTATGTGGCGTGAAAGGCTCATTGTTTGGTGTAGGCCAGGCTAGGGACACTGCAGGCCGTGCCATTTATAGAGCTTGTCGAGTAACTAAAATCGGTATATTTCAAAAAATTCCAAAACATTAATGAAAACTGTAACGTCGTTAGTAACAAGATTTTATTGATTTTTATAACTGCGTATGCTCGATGTCATATTGCTCGTCACAGAAAACTGTGTATTTTGTGTTGCTCGTCCAGTCATTTTCGTTTATCCTGGTTGTAATCATTTCGGGTTATCTATCTCTGGTCATTTCTTGTAGTTCAACTGTTGAGCTTATTATTTGGTTTCCGTATTTTGGTGTGTGTTTTAATTCCAGCCATACAGATTATTCTCCAGTTGGAAAAGTTTAAATGCCCACCAGAAAATACGAGAAGAAATTAACAGAAATTGGAGGTAAGTTTTATTGTATTCAATACAGGAGTTTTAAATGAAATTCACTGTTTCTAGATAATTCCACGATATATTGAAAAGAGGATAAAAATTCTAAAATATTAACAATTGTTTCGATATTAAATATTATCGTCAAATGACAGAAGTTACATTTCATTTGATGCCTACCTGATGTTTAATAATTATTTTTGGCTAGACCAAGAAGTGACCTACCTTGTGATTGATTTAATATATGTTAATATAATATCATACTTCTTGGTTTAGCTAAAAATAATTATTAAACATCCGTTAGGCGTCAAATGAAATGTAACTTCTGTCATTCAAACGATGATATTTAATATCGAAACAATTGTCAATTTCTTAGAATTTTTAACATTTATTCAATATATTGTATTAATTATCTAGAAACAGTTTCATTTAAAACAGTAACATTAGTGGATTCCACGGAGTAAGGGTCGAGACAATTAATTTCATTCAATATAGCACGCTATAATTTTGGACATTTTAAAATGTACCCATTGAAAAAATAATAATCTGGGTTTTGTTTTATGTTATAGCTATTCCCTCCACCAGTAAAGGTGTTGAGCCATTTCCACCTTCACCAAACGTGGAAGCTATTCCCTCCACCAGCTATAGGATGGAAGGTATTGAGTCCTTGCCACCTTCGCTAAATGTGTTGCAAAGCGAAAAAACTATTAATCGGCATAAATTCCTTTCATTTTTCAAACGTAGGTAGATAGTTTCAAGAAATAAATTAATAAATATGTGAATGTTCATAATCGTGTATATGTAAAATTGACAATCTTGTTTTTTATATTTTTTTCATTTATTTTAATTGATCAGTAAGTAGTAAAAATTGAGAATTTTATGTAATGCCAAAGTTAATTCCAATACATTCAATTAAAGACATTTACAAAGTAAAAATGAATGCTTTACAATTAGCAAAAGCACTATTTTTCCACTAAGTACTTATATTTTGAGTTTACTCCTTAAGAAACGATTTTCATATATAGTCCATGGTATGGCAATTTATGGGAAAGTCAGTATTAACTTTTGTTGAGCCATTACGTCTAAGTATTTGGTCTAGCGGTAACCAAAAATTCAAAATATTCAATAAAAATAAAAAAAACCAAGAAATGATTCAGAAATAGAAAAGAATCATTAATTCAAATAAAAATAGAAAACTCCAAAATTTAAACATTCAAACATTTTTATGATTATTATTTCAATAGTAAGCACATTTTGTTTTCTTTGGTTGAGATAAATTTTCAAGCATATTTGTGTGTTTACTTAATTTTTGTTGTTAATTCATGTGTTTACTCATATAACTGTTGTTAATTGTAGAAGCTCATCCAGAAACGAGAAAGGATTTCCACAAGACGGTGGGATTATTAAGAGCCATGAAGAACTATATGATAGTTCCATTAAAGAAATAAAAATGTGCTTGAAGTGGAAATGAAATGTTAGATATATTATTTTTAATTTGGTACAGTTGTTATAAGTGATGTTTAGCACTCTTATATGTTATTACTTGGTACCTTGTATTTACAGAGCTCGGCAGTAGTTAACTACGTTTCCTCTAAAAATATTTTAATTACTTCTGGACTAACAGTCACAGTAATTATACTCAAATATTTTCTTTCACAGAAAGTTGCCAAAATTAGTAGTTAACTACTCATTGCTAACACTTTTTTCGATTAAGTAGTTAGCAGTTATACTCCACTAATTTGTCCAGCTGTGTGTGTTAATAGGAGTATAATAATAAATAAATAAATTAATATAAACTCATCATAACTAATTTTGTACTTTTATCTTGATATAACATCATTTAAAAATCTAATGATAGTCAAATCTAGAATGTATGTTACTCAAATTATTTTTAATTATTGCATTGTTTTTACATTATATATTCTGTTTATTAAGAAATGTACTTTGAGAAAGAAATTATTTGTTGTGTATTTTTATACCAAAATAAATAAACTGTTTATATGATTATTGTTTTATTTGATATTTCATTTAATTTAACTCAACATCTAATCATTATTGAGTTAGTGGAGTTAAATTGAATGAAGTGTCAAATGATGGAATATAAATTGCTATTTTGAAATAAAATCATTAAAATACAGTAGATTTGAATATACCGCCAAAACCTAAAATTACAGAAATCTTTTCAACATCACTCAATTGTTTAGTCGACAGGCTCTTTAGATGGCGCCACAATCAGTGTCTCATCTGTGGTCCGAACATTACCGAAGTGTCCTCCGATCTCTCCTGCCTGCCTTTAATATTGGAACACCCGCGCATTTCATATTTTGTTATGTGGCGTGAAAGGCTTATTGTTTGGTGTAGGCGAACTTGTTCTTTTGTTGCAATATAACTGAGGTTAGGTTGAGTTACGCCGACGGTGTAAATTGGTATAAATGCCGTTTAAAAGGTAATTTTTACAAAATTAGTTGAGGAGTTAAGTAAATTGGAAAATGATGGTGGACATGTTAAATTGACAACAGGAGAAGTTCAAATTTACTTTTTTACAGCCTTTATATTAGGGGATAACCTTGCACTCAGCACCGTAATAATTATTTTTATAGATTATGCCAATGTACGAAAATTCAAGCTCATTCACAAACAACACATGTTGAATCTCTGACAATAACTAAAAATAATTATTCTCAAGATTTCGAATTGCGAAATGTTTATGAAACGGGCATAAAATATTCTCCGATTTTGAATAATATTGAACTGGTTCACGCCACAGAAAACTTTAGTGTAGATATAGCACATGATATGTTTGAAGGGGTAAGTAATTCGGTTACGTCTTTAATTTTTAACGAATTTGCTATGGTACATCGTTTTCTTTTCGATAGAAACGATAAATCATAAACTAAAATATTTTACTTGTAGGAACCACAATCTACGTCCAGTAATTAGTACAGATAATTCAAAATAAAGGGAAATTTAAAATGTCTGCATCTGAGACGAAATGTGAAATTTTGAAAGCTATCTTGATGTTTGGTAGTTTAATTCCAGAAAGGAACATAATATATTGGTATTTATATATTTTACTGCGATTTTTTTTTAATTTTTACCTAAGAAATAACTCAGACCTACACAAAAAAAAATTATTTTACTTGAAGATATTTACGTTCACGATTCCTTAACACCAATCTATCGAAATAATAAAAATATTATAACTATTTAAAAATTACGGCTCTCATCAATCTTTAAGTTTATTCTCTGGACAATATTTTTATTTGATTTTATGTATACATGTATGTTGTATTTTTATTATGAGCTCCATGAAAAATATTCAAATATTTTGTTTCAATCTAGGAATGTTTTATTTTTGGGATCTTTGCTGTTATCTACTGGACTGGAAAATATTTTTATTTGATTTTATATATATTGTGTTGTATGTTTGTAGTTATAATTAGTTCTATATATTCAAATATTTTGTTTTAATCTAAGTTTGATCTACTTTTGTCAGGATTGAAGTTGTATCAGCTGGAGATTATTTTCATTTATATATTTTATACAAATATGTTTAACCTGTTTTTAAATTTTTGTTAATATAAATGTTTTATAGCAGATATAGTTTTATTTAAAAATATCTAGGAATTAGCGAAAAATAAATCTCAAGATAGTTTTCTCAATAAACTGCAGGCAAAGTCATTTTGAATGAATAATATTCAGATTATTATTCAAAAATATAATAATCTTTTTTGTATTATAGTCTAACCGATATTAGAAAATTCCATAATACTTATAAAAGTGCACTAGATACCGGTTATATTCTTAAAAGAATTTAATAAGCTTTTACTTTTCGCTAGTATAATGGTGCTAGAAAATCCTATTATATGAATTAAGTGTACTCAATGTCAATTGTGCAAAATTCCGTTTGTTATTTGAAAATCTAATAACCTTTACTATATAACAGTATATTTGCTATCAGAAAATCCTATAATACTTATTCAGTGCGCTCGATAACTATTATACGAATTAAATTCGTAGTTAATATAAACTACTTTTCAAAAAATAACTTTTATTTCTACAAACTAAAATGAGACTTTACAACTAGGAAGCTATATAAAATCTGAATGTGATAATGAAAAACGTTATAAAGAAAACAATCCGTGAGATTGCAATTCAGCAGTCTAGCGGTGTCCTATTACCATATGCGTTCCCATAACTCCTCCGCCATTAGACAGAAATTCAAGGAATTTGTTGAATTCCAGAGTTCCAAATTTGGGAACCATTCTGGATTTCTTCGCCTTGGCTTCTTCTTCCGGTTCTTCTTGTTAGAATGAATTTTACAGTCCAACACAAAATAATTATTAATATGATGGAATAAATAAAAATAGTCCAAATATTAAAATTTGCAGATATTATTGGAGACGAAATGTTAGCGATTTTTTGTTTTTGAATGTCTAAAGCACTTTGAACATATTTAAAGTCGTCTAAATTGATAGATTTTAATTGGATTGGTTCCATTTTAAAATTTGCTATTTCACTTGAAAATGTTGAATTTGGAAGGTTTATTAGATTCAGTTCGGTTTGATAATTTTCAAAATGTTTAATTTTAATACCATCAATGTCCACTTCGCACTCCGAATCAAGTTCTAGAATAAAAGTTCCCTGAATTGGAAAATTGTCTGTGTTAGATCCGCACTTTTGATTAACTACACTTATTTCAGGAGATATGAGAATCCAATGATTCTTCTCTAATTTTTGGATTCGTAATTTAGGCATTCGAACAGTTGGCTGCTGGCATGATGAGACGTTCTTGAAGTAGCGAAGCATCTGGATTTCACATGGGATTTCTTCTTGGATTATAATGGGTCCATTCTGATAGCAAATTCTCGTCGAAAAACATATAGGAAAGGTCATTTAGGATAAGGAATTTCGCTTGAGGTAGAATTACTTTGAAGGAGTTTTGTGTGGGTACAGGCAATGAGTATATGTAGAAATAATTATACGTTTCGCTTTCTACTATAGGAATTTCTAAGATAAATACTATTTTGTATCCCTTGGTATAACATTTTACTTCTGTGACCTTTTCATATAAAAGAATATTTTCTACTTTTGGTTCAAATGGAAGCTTATTGAATTTCAATTGTTCATTTACAATCATTATTTCATTTAAAAGTTCTCTAGGTTCAATTATTGAATTATGAACTGTGTTTAATTTGGAAAATGTGATAGCTACTTCGATTTTCTCTAGAATATTGTAAATTAATTGATAAGTTGGAGCGATTTGAGAAACCAATGTATCCGTGACATAAAGGTGATAATTTCCTTTTTCTTGTTCGTAATAAGTTTCAATTTCCTCTATTCGTTTAAATAAAGTTTGTTGATTTTGTGCTAATGTGTTTGTATTATATTTAAAAATATTAACAGAATTTTGAAGAAGTGTTATTTGTGAATTGACTATATTTTTTAATTTTGATTGATTCTCAGAAAGTGTGTTAATTGCTTTATCATATTTTTCTGCATCGTTTTGATCTAGATTGCCCGTTAAAGATTTAATTATTGAGCCAAGTCCGTTTATTATTCCTCTTTTGATTCTTATATTAAAAACTGGATTTATCTGATTTAACTGGATTTGTATTTTTTGTTCTAAATTTAATATTAGGTTGCACATACTTTCAAATTCATGGATTAACACGGATTTATCTTCATTCTTTGGAAATGTTTTTTGAATTCTTTTAAAGTGATTTTGTACAGCTTCAAAATGGGTTACTATATCTGAAATGTCGAAAGTTTGAATAAAAGACCAAAAATCAATTTTATTCTGAGTATTGCCTAATTTATAAGCTGGAAGACCGGGGTTATTATTTAAGTTACGGAGTCTTGGGTGGTTTGATCCCTCATGGATGTGGATGGACAACCTGTAACAGTTGGAGGTTGTTTTAGTTCCTTTATATGTATTATCTCTTTTTTATTTTTATTTTTCTTAGAAGTCATTTCTACGGTTATTTCATAAGGTCCTATAAATTTATTATCTTTTTTACTATGATAAGTTTTTCTTAAACACTATTTGTCCTAACTTAAAATCAGTATTAGTATTACCTTTTTGGTTATTCTTATCTACAATTTTATCTTTTTGTTTTTCTATTGTTTCTTTTACATTTTCATATACATGTTTAAGTTTTTCCTTATGATTTTCAGCATAATCTGAGTAAAATGCTGCGGGAATAAAAATTTCATTTGGATTTCGCGAATTAGTGTGTCCGAAGGTTAATTCGAAAGGGGTAAATTTAGTGCTAGTATAAATTGAGCTATTGTAACCTAAAATTGCATAGTCAATTAAATCGTCTTCATTGGGGTGCATTTCTTTTAGAATTCTGAGATGTTCTATTAGACTGGAATTGAATCGTTCTGCTACACTGTTTGATTCGTGATGTCCTACAGTGCCAAAATGTATTTTTATTTTATGTAAATTTAAAATTTCTTTTACAGTATCATTATTAAATTCAGTACCATGGTCAAGAATAATTTTTTCTGGTATTCCAAAAGAACAAAAGTATTTTATTAATGCTTCACTCACATGCATAGCCGTTTTGCCTTCGACTCGGTATGCTTGTGCGAACTTTGAAAATGCGTCAATAATAATTAAATATATTTGATTGTTGTAATGAAATAAATCTATATGAACAATTTGAAAAGGTTTTGATGCTGTTTCAGTTATTACCAGAGGTGCGTATGGAGGATGTCTGCCATATTTTGTTCGTACACAAATATATATATATAAATTCAGTAATAGTAGTTTTCATATTTTTCCAATAATAGTTCCGTTTTAAATATTCATACGTTACAATACCACGATGATTAGTTTTGCCAACGTGATGATGTTTTATTAGCATTATTTGTTCTTCCTTTTCCTTGATTGTGTTTACTTGTTTTAAGCATCTAATTAATTTTGGGCCTTTTTCCGAAAAGTGTTCTAAATATATTTTATAGAAATCGTTATAAAGGGAATCATTGTGAAAATACATGCAGTAACAACGTTTCATAATTGTGTAGTCTTTTAAAAATTCGAGTATAAGATTTTCATTATTTTGGGTCGGAATTTTAACATTTATTATTTTATGATTTTCGTAGGATTCCTGTTCAACTATTAATTTAGGATATGGATGCTGTGTGACTATAATTTGATTAACTTTATCATTCATTATTTCGTCATATATTCGTAAACCGTCATTTGTTGTTTCATTAAAAGTGGTGTGTTGTGTATTTGAGTCGGTGTCAATTGTGTCAGCTCTTTGCAAATTGGCATCGGTTATATTGTCATTTATTTGTTCGTCTATAAGGTCATTTAAAAATTGGTCTAATTCATTAGGATCTGTAATTTCGTCAGGATTATTAATCATTGAATCATTTTCGAGTGCGTTAATAACTACTCTAGAAAGTGCATCGCAATTAGAATTTAAAGTACCTTTTTTGTAAATTATTTCATAGTCAAATTCTTCCAAACGTAATCTCCAGCGTATTAATTTTGAATTCGGTTCTCAGAGATTAAATAGCCAAATTAAAGGACGATGGTCACAATATATTTTAAATCGTTTACCGTACATATATGGTCTAAAGTATTTACAAGCCCATACTATGGCAAGTAATTCTCTTTCAATAGTACTATATTTTTGTTCAGAGTTATTTAAGGTTCTTGAAGCGTATGCTATCCGAACCAATTGGACCTTGAGATAATACTGCGCCTAATGCTACATTTGCAGCGTCCGTGGTTAAAACAAAGGGCTTAGAAAAGTCTGGATACTGAAGTATAGGTGAATTGAATAATAGATTTTTACAAGTGTTAAAAGCTGAGATGAAATTTTGATCGTGTTTGACTTTAGCATTCTTTTTCGGACATAAGGTTAACGGTTTGGTTATTTTAGCGAAATCTTTAATGTAACGTCTATAATAGCCTAATAGTCCTAAAAAGCTTTTGATTTCCTTTTGAGTTTTTGGTATTGGATAATTTTTTATGGCACTTATCTTGTCAGGATTTGGCTTCACTCCGTCTGGTGTAATAACATGCCCTAAGTACGCGACTTCTTTTCTTAGAAAATCAGATTTATCAAGTTGGATTTTAAAATTCGATCGTCGTAATCGGTCAAATACTGTTTTAAGTCTCTCTACGTGTTCTTGCAAGGATATAGAGTAGATTACAATGTCGTCTAAGTATACTAAACATATTTCGTTATTCAAACCTCGTAAAATGTTATCCATAACTCTTTGAAATGTAGAGAAGGGGATGAACGTAGTCCCATTGGCATACGTTTAAATTTTCAATGTCCGTTTTGAGTTGAAAATGCTGTTTCGGAATGTCCTGTTCGTGCATTTGGATTTGGTAGAATCCGCTAGCTAGGTCTAGAGTACTAAAATATTGACTTCTGCCTAATTTGTCCAAAATTTCGGTAATGTTTGGTAATGGGTATTTATCTGGTATGGTTTTTTCGTTCAATTTGCGGTAGTCTATTACTAAACTGAATTTATTTTTGTTTGATTTGTCTGTTTTCTTCGGATCCAAATTGGCAAAGAATACGGAGAATTGGAAGGTTGAATAATACCTTGATCAAGCATTTTGTGTTTTGACTTCTTCTTTATAAATTTCGGGGTAACGATATGTCTTAGTTAATATTGGGGTATCGTCTGTTAAATTCATTTTGTGTTTTATTTTATTAGTAAAAGAGAGCGGTATCTCTTCACAATAAAAAATGTCACGATAGTCATAACATAATTTTTTGATAACGTCTTTTTCTTCTGGATTGCAATGATTTAGATCAATATTTTTTAAATTTTTCTTTAAAATAAGGTCATGTTCTTCACTAATTTCATGATCAGTTTCCATTTTTTCAATGAAATTAATTTCGTTTATATTTAAAATTTCAATATCGATTGGTTCGAAAAATTCGATTTTTTCAGATTTAGTGTTAGAGTTTATTATCGTAGTAAGAGCAAAGTAATTTTCTACATTTACTACAGCGACCGGCATCTCAATATGAGGTGTAAACTTTTTATATTCTAAAAGTCCGGTGCCTTGTTTCATTTTTACTGGTATTTTAACTTTTTGTTGAGTTCTAGGCCGTATTAAAAAAGTGATATGTTTGATATTTAGGATTTTGAATATTCGTTATTTCATTTTCAATTTCGTATATTATTGGAATTTTTGCAAATGGAGTTACGATAAATTTTGAATTCATATCTATTGAAGCTTTTAATTGTTTCAATAAATCAACGCCTATTAATCCGTCATATTTATCGCTAAATTTAAAGAGATAGAATTTGTGATATTCTGAAACTCTAAAAATTTTGAAAATTGGTATTTCGATTACTTCGTCATGATATGTTATATTATGAGCACTTTGTATTTGAAAATCTTCTTTAAAAATTTCATTTGAATAAAATTGATAAGCTAAATCAGGTTTAATTATACTACGAGTACTACCTGTATCGATTAAAATATTTGCTTTTAGTTCGGGGATGTAAATATGTGGTAAATTCGCTCTGGATATATTTAAAGTTATTAGGGGGGAGTGTTCTGTGAGGCTTCTTGTTGAAAATTTTCATTTGGGTCTTGAGAAATTTGATAAGGATCATCGAATTGATATTGATTAGAATTGTCATATTCTGGATATGTTTCATCGGTTTCATGTGGATTAAAATAATTAGAGTTTTGGACATCATGGGTTTGGTATGAGCATTCACTTTGTATTTGATTCTCAAACGGGTTATCGAATTCATAATTTTGATGATTTACATCATGTGCAAACAGTTCTGTGGACGTAAATTTCCTCTGAGGTGCTAACATTGTATTACCTGATGATGTGTCCATTGGAGTAGGTTTGTATGGTTTGTTGGGATTTGATTGATTTCTGCTTTGATTTGAGGGTGCTCTCAATATCTGGCTTTGCCTGGGTTGATTGGAAAATGGTTGTCTCTGAGTTTGAAAATTATTATTGTTCCTCCACTGGGGTTGTGGATTTTGGATGAGAGGACGATTGAAATTATTAAAATTCTGTTGTGGTTGCGAGAATTGATTATTAAATACACCTGGATATGAATTTCGATTAATTGGAATAATGGGTTGAGAAGGTGGCGAATTGAAATGTTGGTAATTAGCATTGCTATTCTGGAAAAAATTGGGATGATGATTAGTTTGTCTGGATGGAGTGATTCTCGGTATTGGTTTGTAAGATTGATTATTTAGAGTATTATTTCTATTCTGACTATACATGAAACTCTCTTCTTCTATAACTAAGGACATAGCAACTTCTAAACTATCTGGGTTTCGCAAGCGTATATTATTTTGCAATTGACCAGTTAAACCTCTAATAAAAGTTTTAAGTGCTAAATCGTTATAATTTTTAATTTTAATAGTTTTTTCTGCAATTGGATCATTTGAAGCATTTAATTTCGAAATTACTAAGCTACGTGCTTCCTGACACCGCATACCGAAATTGTATGGTGTTTCATTTTTTAATGGTCTCAAAACAATTAAATCTTGCACTAAGCAATCCATATTTCTCTGATCTCCAAAACATAATTGAAGAGCTTGTTTTATTTCTGCCCATGTAATTCAGTTCTTGAACCTATAAGCATTAAAGTTCTACCTACTAATTTACTTAACAATGCGCGTAATAGAAAACTATTTATTTGTGGATTTGTTGCATCGAAAAATTGAGAAATTAGTGTGTCACAGTTATCTAGAAAAATATTTAAAGTATGAGGATTACCCTCGTATTGTGGGATAGTATCAATATATAATTTTAATAATTGATAGTTTGGATTAGCCATTGCTTCAATTTTTGGTATATTACTTTTTTCTTCCAAAGTTGTACTAGAATTAAATAAATCTGCTAATTCTTCTACAATTGAGTCATTCATCAACTAATCTAAATTATATTACTTATGTTCAAAAAATATTTTACTTTTTAAAAGTATATAAAACGTAAATAAAAGCGAAAGTTTATATGAAAAAGGAAAAAATGGAATGTTTTTCGACTTACAGTACTATGAAGAAAATGTTCATTCTTCTCCACTAGGATCTGGGCGATGTGGTCCCTCTTCCCTGGACTGGATTCTTGAACTTAACGTAAAACCACAAAAATCACACACAGTTCGAGATTGCAAATAAACCGTAGATACGGACCGGTGTCACGATTTTTGTTGAACCGATTTGCAATCCTACTGACTGCGCCAATTAAATTCGTAGTTAATATAAACTACTTTTTAAAAAATAACTTTTATTTCTACAAACTAAAATGAGACTTTACAACTAGGAAGCTATATAAAATCTGAATGTGATAATGAAAAACGTTATAAAGAAAACAATCCGTGAGATTGCAATTCAGCAGTCTAGCGGTGTCCTATTACCATATGCGTTCCCATAACTTACGAAAATCTCAAAAAGTATATTTATAACAGTTATTCAGTGGTGGCCAACAAAGTGATTTTAATAACCGTAATAAGGAAGTAACTTGATGCCTATTTCATGCAAGCAAGTGTCTAATAACTGTTATTCAACTTTTGCTAACCGTTAATATAAATTTCTTTCAGTGTATTCTCAGTTGACCTTTTTTTCCGGTTTATTTGGTTTGTTTAGGACCTCTTTCATAATTGATCCAGCTTTTCTACGTAGTACGTGCCCAATCCACCGCATTCTTTGAGCCTATATTACTTATATTACATCTTCATCATATAGTTTATTATTATCTCTTCTTTGCCAGGAACCATCCATTTTTTCCTCCAAATATTCTTCTTAAGACCTTTCTTTCCCATACTCCCAATTTGTTTTCGATAACCTTTCGCAAGTTAATATTACCGTGGATCTTATGACCGTTATAAAAATTCTGATTTTAGCACGGATTGATACTACTTTGAATCTTATAATTTTCAAAATTCCTCCAGCACATATAATACCTTTTTTTACCTTATTATTTATTTCTCCTTCATTTCCTCCCTGTTGAGTGAACACACAGCCAAGATAACTGAAACTTTCCACTCTTTCTATTTCTAGATTTGGAGTTTGTCCGTTACCTTCAATAATTTTTTTTTCGTCCAACTCCTCTTTTTTGCAGTGTTCCCATTTCCGTATATGTTTTCTTACAATCGTTAGTTTTTGAGCCTACTCCCATTACCTTTTCCTGAAAACTTTTTATTACAGCACTCAACTCTCTTTCAGACTGCGCCATTATAACCACATCATTCGCATATGCCAGACTCTTAAAAAAATCGTCTTCACTTTTTGTAAATAGATTTTTTTAAGATAGGGAAAGTCAGAAATAGATGGACCACGAGTATCAGTGAAATAGTTCCGAAATCCGCGACTAAAGCGTTTCGTGAGGCGTGGATAGTACTAATAAAGTTGTGTGCCAATTTATAGTGATCTGAGTTATTAAAGTTTGTATTTAAATAGTGATTGAGTGTTCAGGTAGGTTGAAAAATATTTTATCTTTCGTTTGCTTTCAAAGTTGTGTTGTTAGTTATAGAGATTTCATCGCAATATTCGTTGTACAACTTAAGGGTTTCTTAGAGAAGGAAATTAACCTAAAATGGCGTACATTTACCCGACTGGCTAGCCTGTTCATCTATGCCGGATAGTTGGGATAGTTGGACCAGCTCGATATGGGATAGATGACGACCAAAAAAGGGTTAGATGTACCAAATAATTTACTTAACCTTTCGTGGGTAACGTGGTTAAATTGGTACATAATTGGTCTATGAGACCAATTTTAGATCCGATTTTTTTACGTCTCTTTTTTTTCATTAAAAAGAATATATCTTAGTTGTTGGCCCTGTAACAGTTCCGATGCTTTAAAATATGCTATGATGTATTTCCCGTTATTTTTATAATAAAAATCTTAATAATAAATAATCAATTGAATTTTAGGTAAACTTATATTTAAAAATTGAAAAAAAAATAAAATGTACTTCTTAATACAAAAACGAATGCTAAAACTCCTAACTGATGAACAAAATAACATAATCACCTCAATATTTTCCCTCAGGTGTCCATAGATAAATGAACATTTAAACCAAACTAATACAAACTTATACACCTATCAACACAAGAACAGAAATAGGAAGTTTATGAGCTTATTTCATTACAAAAAATTAATCTTCGCTAATTTGCTCAAAACAGTCACTACATAGTCCAGTCACATGTTCAAGGCACATAAATTTGTGGCACTTGTTGCACGAAAACCTAGTTTTCCTATTTTTCTTACTATTGCAAAATGCGCATCTTCCATGAACTGGATTATCGTTATTCAGTTGGTTGATGTTAAGCCCCAAATTGTGGGCCAATCTCAGTCTTGTAATTTTTGGAACATTTTCCTGCAGTGCTGGTCTGCGAATATGAGTATCTAGCAACTCAAATCCTAAATCTTCTAAGAACTTTCTTCTAGGAATAGACATTTAGGCAACTATAAAAAATCAACATAGGCCAGCGACAAGTTGCACGTGCACAGTTGTATGAGGCACACAACTTGTCAACAACATCGACTCCTCCTTTGGTTTTGTTGTAATCTATTATGATGTCTGGCTTACCAGTTGCCGAATTAAGACTGTGGTCCTCAAGATGCATTGTTGATAGTGCTAAGACGTTCTTGTTCTTATTGCTTTGAGGAATATAGGATACTACCGTACATTTCTCCTGAAATGCAAACATTGATGTACCTTCTCGTCGTTTTATATATGTGAAAGCCAATGATATTTGTGGTTTGTTTTCACGTATCGTGCCAATAACAGTTATACGATAATCTTTTAGGAGCAAATTTGCCAAAGGTGTGCTGATAAAAAAATTGTCCATTGTTATATTCCTTCCGGATCCCCATATAGGTTGTGAAAGTCGAGAAACCAACGCGATATTTGAATTATCCACTCTAAAAGGCCCTTCAGGCTGCTTGCCAATATAAACTTCCATTTTGGTTGTGTTACCTAATGCATAAATCTTTATACCATAACGATTTGGTTTCTGAGGCATATATACTCTTAACGAGCATTTCCCACGAAACGCCTCCAATTTTTCATCTATCGTTGTGTAAGCTGAGAGATTGTAATGTGCTGATAAATTGGCATTAAATTCCTCGAACACATCGCGAATTGCAGCCATCTTGTCAAATTGTTGTCTTTGTATTCGAGTTTCCTTGTCGTCAAATCGAAAATGTCTCAACAGAAATATAAACCTATATTGTGACATAGTCAACCTATAAATTTCCATAGATCTACCATCTGTTCTGAAAATATCTTCAGTGTTTTTGTGATTGCTTTTATTGGCCGCACTAATATATAGCAAACCAAACAATGCTTTTACTCCAATGACATTGGTGAGTCTGGCTGTGCGGTATTTAGCTACATCATATGATTTCATTGAAATAAATTTATTGGTATATTGTACATTTTTTTCAAGCATAGTATCAGTAAAGAAACATTCCCAAATTTCTCTTTTCTCCAACTTCCTTCTGATATCACCTTTTGGCCCTGGCAAAAAAGGAACTATATTTTCTGCCCGGGTTCTGATATTTAATTTTTCTACACAATGCTTTCTCCATCTTGTACGATCTTTTCCAATGAGATTAGGAATTCGACACGCAGTGGCTTCGGTAGGAAGAGAGTCATCATCAAGATCTGAGAACTCTTGCTCTGAATTCGTATCATAATCCAACACTTCTACATGATCGTCTTCCAAACTTACATTATCATCTTCTGGTTCTGCGGCCTCGGAATCAGTTGGAACCTCATCAAATAATTTTTGCAATGCCTTTTGCTCTTTTTCGTAAGACATAGTTGATTAGTAGAAACTAAAATGTAATTTTATAAGCAAAAATAAAATAAAAAAGCATTTAATGCTTACCCCAAAAAAAATACGAGTTTGGTAACGTCGGTGTCTCTCACCGCCACTTTGCAAAGCAGAAAAACGATACGCACTACACAGAAAACGATTCTACACTAAGTGCCGAAGGATAAGGGTAAAAGGTACCTGGCGGCGCACAGCGAGAAAGAGATGCGTTGCATTTTAAAACGAGAAACAAATTTTTCTCGGTCTCAGGGACCTAGCGTTACCAGTGAAAGGTTTGAACTAATTATGAAAAATATCTATTTTAGAAATTAAGAGGAAATAATCTTATTTAGTTGGTTTTTCTGTTGCAGATTGTATCCGTTATAATATTATTGTATCTTAGATAAGCTGCGAATCGTTTTATTACTTTTCCGCCCAACCTATCTAATATGCGAGAAAAATATTGGTTTACCCACAAAAAAGTTGAAATTGTGAAAAAAAATGTTGACGTATTTTTACGTTTTTCATCAAGGACCACACGAAAAAATGGTTTTCAGAAAAAAAAATCCGTTTATTTTCGGCTTAATTTCACTTCTTCCTTTTTGTATCTCTCTTGTAAAATCTCCCTCTATTCATATTTCTGTCTGTTCTAAATTTTTTGTTTGTCTTATGATATCATTTATTTTCTTCTCAGTCATCAGTTTCAGAAAGATCGGTCTATTACTATTGGCTTTATACTCGCCAATTCTCCCTACCTCTTCGACATCCGATTCATTGATGTTAAGATTCAACGTATGTACTAATTTACACACTTTCTCTTTGCATTTGTCATCCTGCTCGCTCTCTTCATCTCCTATGCCTTCAATAATTAAATATGTCTTTCGAATTTCCCTTTCCTGCCATTCTACTCTTTTTTCTTTCTTTACCAGCTAATCTTTTAACTTTTCAATTTCGTTCTTAGTCTCACTTAACTCGGTAATGAGGCGTTCCATTTTTGCAATGTTAAGTATAATTTATTTGCCTAAACATTTCTTCTATATTCTCCATATTAACTGCACCTCTCTAGAAAATTTTCTCCTATAAAATTATTAACGATTTTTGTGCAAGCGCAAAGCTAACCTTCCGAATCAAGTCATCGAAGAAAAATTGTTTAAAATACATAATTATATGGAATATCATCGTATTAAATTAGCGACATTCCATGAACTACATTTGGCTATCTAAATTCTAACGTTTGTCTAATACTAATGGAAAATATATAATGTTAAAGCAACAGTATTGGTTATATGACTTGCCAAATTTGCGAAAATCATGTAATTTGTAATTAAAGAGAAAACAATGAATAAGGAAAAATGGTATTAAACAATTGGCGCGGGAGTTGCTTTCTCTCTAACGATATTAAATTCGAATTCATCCTCGAAAACCTAATTTATCATCAGTATTATCACATCTAACTTCATTCCTAAATCAACTGGCAATATGCTGGTATTACTCGGTCTAAATATAACGAAATTAATACACTGTCATATTCAATTAATATTCAAGTGAACAGGGTCTGAATGATGCAATACTTCAGACACGCTGCGAGCCAGGAAGCCGCTATTCATGTCATCGCGATTAAAAATGACTCCCTTTCCTACCAAATTATACATCGACACTTTACAAATCTCTTCTCATAGCAACCATAAATTTAGAGACGTTTCTTTGACTCATTACTGTTGCATTTCGTTTTTTTTAATTAAAAAAACATCGTATTCTACATAATAGTATTGCCGGAGAAAATAAATATTCAAAATATAGAAAATAGTGTTGATTGATTAATATCCAAGCAATTGGTAGTAATAATTTTTGCTTCACGAAAAGATAATAATAAAGAGTTAGAATAGTGTGAAGACTTTATCACATATTGAAACTTCTTTCACAATGTTGTTACTATTTTTGTATTTTGGAGATATTAAATTAATGCACTATTCAATGCTGGAAATATAATTACTTTAATTCATATCAGCACATGGAAAAATGGACTCATGATAAGCTTTCGAAGGCAGTGACATAAAACTGCAATTTTCAATTAATTGAAAACTCTCTATTCACAATATTATTAGGTTTGCACATCAGAGATTACAGACAAATATGAGAGAATAAAAGAAATATGTCCCAGTTTCCTTCCCCAATCAAACTTCCAGCATTTTAGATATTGAACGATCCAGTATTCATTCAATTCAAATGTTCACACATTATAATAAAAATTAAATCTAGTATACACGACTACAAAATAAAAAACTGGGCAAAATTTAGAGTCGTACATAACCTTTAATAGAACATTATCAAAATATTTAAACTCAGAGAAATGTATGCAATAACACAACAAAAATTGAAATTGAAAAATACTATAAAATTTCAAAGTCGTCTCCATTATTAAGGCACACAAATAACCATGCTTTACAGATAGTACAGACTAATTTACTTCCACTTATCAAGACCTCTGATTTGGATAGTGGTTATAAAGACGCGATTATTCTCTACATTTTTTATTAATCCTACGAGTTGCTCGCCCTCATATTATACTATCACGTAGTTATCAACAATTAATTTGCTTTTATCTAATATATCTTCGTTCAGGGGTGTAGTGGTAATAGTATTCTGTATGTTTATGGCTTGATATGTGTATTCTTTTGCTTTAGTACTATTTCTTAATCATTTTGCCGACTGCTCATTTAAATTTCTATTTACTTCTTTCTTGCGTTTCCTTTCTTCTTTTTCAGCCTAGATCTCTTGCTTTTTGCTATTCGCTCTCTTTCTTTGAGTAATATTCGATTCAGGCATCAGATGTTGTAACCAAAGGAAGTTTCTCTTTTTTTCTTATTCGCAATTTTAGTTTCTTCGGGCCAAAATGGAGATCTTTTGAATGGGGATGGAATATTATTATTGGCATAGTTTACTTGTTTATCCTTTACCTTGACGGTACTTTTTCGGATGTATTTATTTTCTCTAAAATTGTATAGTTTTCTTAATTTTTGTCGATTATTTCGCCGAGGGCAGCATTACTGTTTTTGTAACTATTACTATGTTTGGGGTTATTTCCAGTGGGTTCCAAACTAGCTATTTCTTCTTGCAATTTGTTTATCTTATGTTCGCTCTTCTCTTCATCAGGATTATCATCATTTACTTGAATATTCTCTTTATTTCTGCTCGTCATAATATTTATTTCTCCTTCCTTATCATTTTGCTGGCTAATCTGGTGGCCATCTTGTTTTCTTAGCAACAATTTTATATTCACTTCTATTATCGCTAACAATCTCATTTTTTCCTTGGTACTCATGTAGAGTTATCTGTCTCTTCTTTCTCTGCAATTACTGGACCCTCAGATTTGTCAGAATTCAAGACTTCAGTTTCCTTTATTTGCTTTGTGCTTTCCATATTTTCTGTGTCTTGGTCTTGATTTTCAGCCAGCAAGTTAATCTAGTCATCTCCCAACACCAAGCCATATTCAATCTATATAACCACATTGTTATGTACTGGTAATGGTGGAGGGCATTTTGGCGCTGGTACTTCATTTTCTTTGTCCGAATTATTGTCAGATACACCTTGTCACTGTGATGTAAAAGTTAAACCAGCTCTCTCAAATAAAGACAACCAAAAAATATACAAGCTTCTATCTTCGATATTTCCATTTCAATTGTGGCCTCTTGCGTTATATAAAATTGGTCAAGTTCAGTCTTTTCAGTCTGTTAAAGAAAGACAAACTTAAAAAGAATTAGCAAATATTGATTTTATGTGATTAGTTTCCTAGATTTCTGTTTTAAGTACTGTCGCGAAGTTTCCTCTTTTCATATGTTCCCATGTGACCATCATCTCTTCTCCAATTTTGTATGCACTTTTTCCAACTATTCTTAAGAGATTTGAATAAACCAACGTCTAATGGCTGCAATAAGTGTGTTGAGTTGGATGAAAGACTAATCAAGACAATATTTTTCTCTATACAGAAGTCGCTTACTGGTAAAGTTATATACGATTTGTGACCATCTACATACAATATTAAGGGAAAAGTTATGTTCTCTTTCAGGAGACGTATTATAGCGACAAATTCAACCAAATGAAACTTGATTAACGATGTGTTTAAGAATCCTTTCATACGAATACATGATTATCGGGGGTGCTAGCTGGCCTGCCACGTTACCTGAAAGAAAAACTGGGTTAGTATTTATTAACAAAGCTTCAGCGATCATGATTACTTACCAGTTATTGGAACAGTTAAACATTCCTTCTCATCGCCGCCACTCGATTATAGACTGATTTGCTTCATTTTTTTGCCAACACATTATTTCCTTTGGGTGATAACAATAAAGCAGACTCGTCGGCGTTAAACATCCGCTTAAGGTCGTCAACAAAAGTGTTTGGATTCCTGAAATACTCATTTATTTCTCTGAACCAAGACTACTTTGTTCGATAACTGAAGCTCTCGTGGCAGTTAAATTTTAAGTCATTCTTTGTGTGAGTTCGGGATGACGCTATAAAAATCCCTAATACCAATGGCCCCCAGGGCAATCATCAGCAAATTTATTTGGACGTTTCAAATTCTTTACTAATAAAGTTACGCTGTGAAATAATTGTGATTTAGTTATAAGAAAACCCGTTCTTGCTATGTCAATAATGCATCATTCAAGAATGTTTTCCTCTGCTAGGATAAGTATTGTTGGTTCACCAGGTTTGCCTCCTTCCGGATATGTTTCCTTCATTCTTTCTATAAGGGTGGATCTGAGAATATTAAACGTTTCAGCGGCAGTGGCGCAAGGCGTATCATTTTTTATTGCGGCAAGAGCAGACCTTAGACTTTTTTTGAGTACTGAAGATTTTTTAGGTAGCATTCTAAAGTATATACAACTTAGAAGTGCTTAGGAATAATTATTATAAATATAGGCTAGTAAACAATAAGTAAGATAAAACTGAACAAAAAGTTTCTTCAGGGGTAAATAATTATTAATTTAATTTTTGAAGTGCACTGTCCCAAAATCAGACACTTCCAGTACATAATTCCTACATCTTTGCCGGAATTATATCAATAATACACTGTCATGTAGACAATATTATAGAAAGAGAAAGTAGTACGTTTTTAATCAGATTAAATGAGAAACCGTGAGTTTATATTAATTTGACAGTGAACCTAGTTCTTTCACGGTATGTCTGAATTGTGTTACCATCATTATGAGATGTACATAAATCAGACACGCAAAATATTATAATATATCAATGTTTACACCGGAAAATGTGGAATAAAAATGCATATTTTATGCTACAAAAGTCATCCACTTTGATATTATTGTTCATTAAAATGACAAACAAATCAAGTCCAAATAAACATGAATCAAGAAGATCATCCATGACATACTGAGATGCTATAGGAGAAATGACAGCTCCCACCGGAGCTCCTAATATTTGTTTGTAGAAGGCTATAAAATCAGTCGAAACGTTAAAAATATAAATAAATGGTTATGTGATGAAATTTACTCGTATTATGTAGTTTGGTGAAAATTTAAAATAAGGACCCAAGCCCAAGCCCATGGACATAAATAGAGTAGTTATATAATTATAAATACCTGATAAGAATGTCCAAATTCCAATGTTGAAGTTATCCTCACAAATAACAACTATAATATTGTTTAGAAGACAATGTATTCATACCATAACATAAAATATGAACTATACCTCAGTAATTACCAGTGAACAAATTAATATTGGATAAATGCAATCCATATTTTGATAATTATCTATAATAAACTTTGTAAACACAAAATATCACGATAACAATTAAAATGTTGGGTTAAAATTATTATCAATGTCAATGGTTTGAATCAAATAAGAAGATGAATATGGTGTGAGATGTATGTGGTTATACAGCTATTCGATAAATATAAAGATACCAATTGACATTTGAGAAAAGATTTCTTATAAATAAAAAAAAGTGTAACTGGTGAATAATATAGTTTACAATGTAGATTTAGTTGATAATATATGTCGAGAAGGTATAGCAATTAATAAAATCATCAAACTAAAATAGAACGGAAATGTGATTGGTTCAAATTAATAATCTAAATGGGATTGAACGTTTTATATATAAAAAAAGAATATCGATACCGGGAAACGGATGAAGAAGGAGTTTTTTGAGAGATTTGGAAGAAGGGTGACAGAAATTTTGGAATTCGAGAGAAAATTATAAAAAAGAACCGTAAATTATATTAATTTGACGAATACATAGATAAGTTAACCAAACTAAAGGAATAAATATAAAAAGAAAAATATCAATTTGGAAAAAGTTTATTTATACAATTTAAAAAGAAACGAAGTAACAAGAGAAGTAGAAGTCAAATAATAAACATTAAACATCAATAAGTAGCATTAGAATAATATAAAGTAAATTGGAAGAGCAGAGACGGATATTGTAAAAGTTTTTATTGTTGGAGAATTTAAATAAAATAAATTGTTAAGAAAGGAAGTTAGAAGTGCAGCAAAAGATATTCAAGAAACAAGAAGTAACGTTGAAATGAAGTGTCAGAGCTGAGACATTGCCGAATAACGGAAGATTGCTGGTGAATGGTTATTGAAGAAACATAATTAGTAAAAAACGTCACGAAACAGAAGCTGATAATTCCATTAGAATAAAAACCGGATTTATTTTTCTAAAGATTTTTAAAATTTATAAACTCCTCTGGAAAGTATTTATCTTATATATACATAAACAAATAAATAACTAAATATTTAATTTCAAGTTCAAAATAATTAAAATCAATAAGAAGAAAGGCTAAAGAAAACAAATTCAGACACATTTCAAAATTACTAAAATTCAATTATAATTAACATTTCAATTTAGAAAGAAAACATAGTGGTAAACATATTAGTTGGTATACCTTCAAAATAAATTTGAGTATAAAAAAAAATTGTGTGAAAGAGAGTGTGAAAGTGTTGTTTCTTCTTTAGTATCGTGTCTGTGTGTTATTAAGAAAAATATTTAATTAAAAAAAAATAACAGGTACTTGTTTTAGTTAAATTGCATCGATAATATATATTTAAATAGAACACAGAATACAAACGTAATAATATATATATATATATGCGCTTTAAGCGTCGATTTTCTAGTTATATTACTAATAGGTATCAACAATATCATGGCGTCATTCGAGATTTTCCAATTACCTGCTATAAACTGTACATTATCTTCATTGTAGAACGTTCCTGGTGGCATCTATACATTTCTAGTACATTTATTTAGCCCGAGAAAATTGTGTCAAAAACTTATTGCCAAAACTACATACTTCGCTGTTTCTGGTTTGAGTAGCATGGGTTTTCGTAATATCCTAAAAACAACAGATAAAGTTCCAATTGCATTTTCTATTATCCGGTCTATAATTAAAAACACGTTCACGAGAACTCTCTTGAAAGTTACCTGAGAAAAACGAAAGGTGATTGCTAATCGTTCTTGTATACACATTTTCTCAATTTAGTATTAATTTCACTAATGTTGTTATTTAGCTAATCTGTATTCATGCGTTACTTTACGGACGCAAAATACACAAAAAACAAGAAATATTAAACTTTTTTTCATATGTTGTCAAATATATCTCGCTCCAAACGAGAGA
The DNA here is from genome assembly GCA_963921935.1 of Galeruca laticollis. NCBI lineage: Eukaryota > Metazoa > Arthropoda > Insecta > Coleoptera > Chrysomelidae > Galeruca > Galeruca laticollis. The sequence continues at coordinate 165,408,225 of OY998180.1, read as the reverse complement.
AATAATTTTCTAAAATAGCCAACGGTCTAGAAAACATTCTTCAAGACTTTATACGTCCGATTGAAACCGCACCTCTTATTCATCACTACAGCTCCAATATTTGAAGAACAAAAGAGAAATGTAGAACATCATTTTTATTGACGCAACGTATATTTTTATATGTATTCAAGAAATTGTTTATTAGGACCTAATTTAACACCATTTCTGTGGCAAACGGATTCTGTCCAATGCCAACCCTCCTTTTCACACACACACACACAAGAAATTGTTCACAAGAAGTCCGTGTTATAAACTCTGTGATTACCTGAAACAGCTATCACAGCTTTTAACGATGTCCATGCGAATATTAAGTTTTTGATTGGAATTTTGGTTATTCGTCAGTAGGCCTTCCCACAATTCTCAATTAAGTCGAGTGTTATATTAGGGAGGAAAAATAAGGTTTTCGGGGTCATTTACAGGTGAGTGTTTATGTTTGACTTGAATGAGGCACTAAATATTACTAATATGGGGCGAAATAAAAGTCAATCAAACAAAAGCTTCCGAAACTATTTTTAATAACATTTTTATCGTGAAAGCAAGTTAATGTGAGGAGATTGTGTACTAACAGATAAATGTTTCTTGCTATTAAATTCTATTCAATTCCAGAAATAAAATAAATAAGTTTCTGTACTGACAAAAATTTTTAGGGTGAATTCCTACTTTATTCAATATTTCTTATTTAAAACGTTTTATTTATGGCATAATTTCCCTATAAAATAGTAAATCACGAAAACAAAACAAAATAAGTAATTTCTATTTTGTATATTGATATTTCACACCGTTTACTGCTTTCTGCCAATTGTTCAAGTTTGATACAGTATAATATCTGGCAGTACAGATAATTTATATTCGCATAAAATATGAATGACTAGCGCAATGTTACACGAACAGGTACTTAAACGTGTCTAAACGAAGCCATTAGAGATAATGACTTCTTTTCCGGAAAATTGGTAGTCACATTATTTGACCATTCTCAAGATTAAAATACCAACTCTGTACAAAGTCCCATTTAACTGCTGGAGATTCAGAAACAGAAGACACATAACGGCAACGAATTAGGAAAAGTTCATTAACGATAACCACAAGTCTCAGTTCGTTAGAATTTTAATTACGCGACCCAAACACACATTCATGTCGGTTAATTAAAATATTTCATTTATTCGCCAGTTTGAAATGGACACATCAACGCATTTGCAACGCTATTTATACCGATAAAGCACATAGGCGAAGTTAAAGTTGGTTTTGGGGTTAATTCCATTTCTTAAATCTATATAATAATGAAAGATAACTATATTTATTTATTATTAACCCTCTCATCCGCCTATGTATGCCTTGTTTGTGATGTCATCATGGCAGGCACCTTAGTGTGAAAAAACGTGTTCCTTTTTTTGTAATTTTCCAAAGAAAAATATTTTTTTGTGTATATTTGACCCAATGCTGGGATAACTTATGACGTTTATCATGTGTTTATTTTTTATTTTGTTATATGATATTTTCCTTAATAAGAAGGGTGTTACAGCACATGGTCTCAAAAGAAAGTTAAAATATATTTACATATTGCTTGACATCCCACACCTAGAGAAGATTTGGACCCGTCTGTAAATATTTTGCAGATATTACCTAGCTTTCCAAAGTATTCTTCCATAGCTGTGCAATAGCTACTTGGTACGTCGTAATTAGGAATAACTATTGTACACGAAAAAAAAGATATGTCATAAGGCGCTGAAAAAGCACTTTGCTCATCTTTATTAATTGACAGGTGTGATGTATTGAGATATGCAATATCTGAAATTGGAGAATTTTGATTTAGCCACCACTTTTCTGTTAGGTTGCTGACTGATAATTGACCTATCTTCTGTAGAAGTACTTTTTGGTTATTGGATGTACATTTAAGAATAAATGTTTCTGCAAGAAATAAGCGTCTTAGATGTAAATGAGGTTCGCCCATTCAGCCAACAGTGTGTGTAGGTGTGGATTTGAGAGCACCTAAAACCAATCGTAAAGCCTTGAATTGTATTCTATCTAATTTGATTGAGCTAGATTTTGTGGCTGAGCCATATAAAAAACTTCCATAATCAAGATGGATCTCGTATAAGCCCTGTAGAACATAAGATTGGTTTTAGGGTCAGCGCTTTATTCGTAACGACTAATAACTTCCAGCATATTTAAACTTTTTTCACATTTGACAATACATTGGTTTATGTGATCATTCCAAGTTAGTTTTGAATCCAGTATGATACCTAAGTAACTATAATTTCTATTAACTGATATCGTCATATTAGTGAGTTGCAGGTTGGAAACAGCGGATAGACGATTTCGTGTGAAGAATACAACAGAATATTTTTTAGATGATAGGTGGAGACCTAGATCTGAGAAACATTTATTACAATGTTGCATAATGACTTTTAGAGTTTCAATACTCTGTTGATAAGTCTTTTCCATTACATATAAACAGAAATCGTCTGCATATTGCAATATGTTGCACTCTATATCCATAACATGTACGTTTAAGGTACATAGGTTAAAGAGTAGCGCGCTTAGAACTGATCCCTGCGGTAAACCTTTGAAAACAAGTCGTGGACCAACAATTTGGTTGTTGCACCGAATAAATATTTGTCTATTCATGAATAGTTCAACCAAGACATACGCACATCTGGATACGCAGTTGAACATTATCGTAAGCACCGGTAGTGTCCAGAAATAACGCAGCAGGGTAATTGTTTTCGGTAAACGTTAATTGAATATCTGTGACTAGATGTGCAATGCAGTCCACTGTGCCTCTTTTCCTTCGAAACCCAAACTGTGTGTCTGGAAAAACATTATTGCTTTCACACCACCACTCCAGTCTAATCATCATAATCCTTTCAAAGGTTTTTAATGAACAAGACATAAGGGCAATGGGTCTGAGGGCAGTTGAATAATTTAACTTCGGAATTGGGACGATAAGACATTGTTTTAAAGAGTCGCAATTGTCTCCTTTCATCAACATATTATTATAAATTTTGCATAAGAACTGTAACGCTACGTCCGGCATGTTTCCTAGCATAAGGTAATTAATTTCGTCAATTCCTGGACTAAACTTTTTAGAAGTTTTAATACTTTATTTCACTGATGTCCATCAGTGCTAGTAAACAGTGTTGTTCTGGAGAATTATTAGGCCAGTCTATTGGATAATGGACGTGGTCGGGTGCAATCTATAGAAGCAAGTTTTCAACTAAGGCTTCATTGGCTATACAAGATTTTTTAGCGCTTTGAACGTTATTAACCCTTCTCCATATGTCGCTTGGATGAGTTTGTCTGTTAAGTCAGGAGCAAAATTTGGCTCAATTTGTTCTTGATTTGGGTTTGAATAACCGTTTACACATAGCATATATTCTTTGATATTTAATGAAGTTGGAAGGGATTACGTTTGCTCTGTAAGCTTTTAACGCATTTTTCCTAGAATTTGTAGCTGCTAGGCATTCTTGATCCCATCAGGGAATGTATTTAGTCGGATTATGAGTAGTTGATCTTATTACCTTACAAGACTTGTTTGCAGCTGCCGTTATTGTATCAGTGAGAAAAGGTATCATGACGTTGGAAATTGGGACGGATTGGAATGATTCTATGATAGAGGTTTGATATAACTTCCAATTAGCGTTGGACATTGACCATTTAGAAGTACGCTTAACCGAAAAATTTTATTTTTGGATATCGTTGATCACAATCCTAATAGGGAAGTGATCAAAATCATATGTGTCCGATAAAACGGATCATTAGCTACAGCTAAAGCAGGAAAATAATCTAACGCTTCAACTAGTATATTACCATCTGTCAAGCACGTCTCAGAACCCCATATTCCGTGATGAGCGTTAAATCACCACCGATGATACACTCGTGCTCAATCTGGTTAAATAAATTGATATAATCTTGTACAGTTGCTTTAGTTGTCGAAGGTTTGTACAAAGTTATAATTGTCAATTTTTCATCACCACTGGTAATGTTAATACCACATACTTCTATCTTGGGATTGAAGTTATTAACAAGTTCAATAAGTTCATATTTAATTAAGTATGATATGAATATAGCCACACCACCATGTCCTTTGTTTCTATCTTTGGTTATTATATTAAAATTTTGAAACCTTTTGACATCCGCTGGTTTATACCATGTTTCGGATATCAGAGCAATATCAAAATTGTCTTCAGCATTGAGTTGCGTTAACGAAAATTTATTGGAGTTTAAAGATCTGGCATTCCACTGAACTATTTTCAAGCTAGTATTGACCACTGTTAGTTGAATAAACTATCGACAATATTTTTAATTTTACTATCAATATCATTGTCGTTAAATACTAACTTATTATTGATTGCACATGAAGAAGATTGAGACATATCTCGTATAAAATTTTCAAGCATGGTTTTTATTTTGGAGATAAGTTGATAGGCAAATTTATCAAAATCACTATCGGTATTCCTTTGACGAAACTGGAATACAGGACCTGCACAAAAGCTGGTATTTTATTCTCTACGAATGGGAGGGAAGTCAGAAAGAGTATTGTTACTGTTTCTCTTTTTACGAGGATTTGAGATAATTTCTGGAGTAGGTGAGGTTAGACTATTTCCTTTTAGAGGATTGCTAGGGGAACGATTTAATAACTGGAAGGTTTTAGAGTGGGAAAATCAGCTTCTTAATTAGCTAGTGGAGCAAACCTATTTTTTGTATAATGCTAGTGAAGCTGGGATTATCGACTACTTTTCCAGCCTCTTTAAATGATATGTTCAAATTAGCCATAGCTTCCTTGGTTTCCCTTTGTTTTATATATACTGGGCATTCCTAGAATGAAGAAGAATGGTTGCTAGTTTGACAGTGAACACAGTATCTACTACAGCTATTCGGACAATTATCAGTTTGTTCATCTGATCCGCAATTTTTGCACCTTTTCTTACCTTTGCATTGAGAAGATGTATGACCGTACCTAAAACAATGTTAACATTGCATGACCGGACTGACATAGGTATCGACAGAGCACCTAACTTTATTATTGTAAATAAATTGTGGGATAAATTTGCCAACAAAAGTTACAATTATCATCTGTCTAGGAACCCGCTGTATAATACCATCTTTCTCCACTGTTCCATTCAAACGTTGTACTTTTTTAATTGAAACATTCGATTTTATAATATTTAGAAGAGCATTTTCGCTCAGAGATGTGTCAACACCTCTTACTATGCCACGTTTTTCGGTTAAATAATTTGGAAAGTATGCAATCAGGTTATTTTTCTGGAAAAATGGTGCTTCTACTAATTTATTAGCATTGTTACTCAAATTTATTTCAATTTTTACGCGACTTTTTCCAACACTAGTTATTTCAGTAATATTATTTTCATAATTTGATAGCGCTAACAACTTTTCACCTAATTTAATTGGATGTAAACGACCAATATTTAGTTCTTAATGTTCTACAAAAATTAAATATGGACCTAAATTGGTCGGTAGAAATCTATTGTCTGTATTAACTGGCCTACGACTACTGTTTACATTAGTTGATATAATAGAACCTATTAGTACGTTTTTCACTGATTCCGTATCATCATTGTTTTTGTTCACAGTTTCGTTTAAAATATTATTAATTGTTACATCCATTGTATTTTGATTATTTTGATGATTCATATCAATATCTCCAGAAAATTTAACTTCTTCCACATGCACATTTGGACAATTTCTTCTCGTTGATCGCAGAGGTGGGTCCTTGCCCCCTTTTTCATATTGGCCACCGGACATCTGGACTTCAGAGCCGGGGCAAAACAAATAAATAGATAAAAACTACTTACAGTATCGCTGCTACACTAATTATATACAACACAGAAAAAATAATAATAGGAAACTGCTAGGTAAGCAAATAAAATCACGTGTCGCAAATCACGTATCAAATCGATACGTTCGCAGTGTAGGATAGTTCGACCGAGAGTCCATATTAACGGCTATTACCTGTAATTCAAGACATATCGATGTATTTAGATAGAAAAGTACATGTTCTCTTTCTGTAGGAAACCGTCAAAATTCCGTTTTGAAAAATATCTATTTCCAAAGAAAATAGAAGTTTTTGGTGCAAATCTTTGAATAGAAGATCAAAATATTTTGTCAGCTTGTTTAATTGAGGCCTCCTTATATATTTAGGTGGTTTCGTGATATATCTTCACTTATAATAAGTAGTTATCATTCCTTAGTTTCCTTAAAAATTATGACTTTATCAATTTTTGACTTCTTTATGAAATGTGTATTATAAGTCGAGAAAACTATTTTCAATTTAATTAAAACGTTTATGGCCAAATTATAGTGATATATCAATTATTCTATTTTGTCCTGTAAAATTAAAAGCCTAACCTCGCCTGTGGTAATGCGACCAATAAATACTCCACAAATTCGGAGTGCTCCTCAGGCACACCACTTCATTTAATATTTCAAGAGACGAGGGATGCTCTGGATTTTAGGACCTGTTTGAACTTCATTTGCCAGATTAATTGTACGAGTTAAATTCAACTCAGATTACTGGTATTTATTATGTAAGATATGAATGAGAATCATGATCCTTTATCACGATTAAGCATTAATTAATCAATAGTGATTAAAGTTCGGACACGATAATTATAGGGGTGAAGTGTTTTCATTTTGGTAATCTAAAAAGGAAACCACTGTCGATTTCTATATAGTGCAAAATTTGAGACCAAATTAAATCATTAATAATATGATAATCATGTCTCAAAAGTGAATCCAACGCAATGGCTCAATAACTCGGAGCTCGATAATTTCACAAAAAACTTTAATACTAGAAATGTTTAGTTCAAAATGTATTTCATCAACCTATACTATGTTTTACTGTTTTAAATGAAACTTCCACAATATATTGAAGAGATTTTAAAAATTCTAAGATAATTAATTGATAATTGTTTCGATACTAAGTATCATCGTCAGAATGACAGAATTTACATTTCATTTGATGCCTACCTGATGTTTAGTAGTTATTTTTGGCTAGACGAAGAAGTGACCTAACTTGTGATTGACTTAATATGTGTTGATAGAAAAAAGAAGAAGAAGAGGTGATGTTACAATTATTTAAGCTTAGATAATATTAGCCTTAAAGATATATCCTGGATATTTTTTATCCAATTAAGATCAGTACAACTGTGTAATGATATAGAAAACCAGTAAAACTATATCTGCTGATCTTTACAATTATCACTTAAGAAGACAGTTCAAAAGTGGAGAACTCCCTAGATTTATCTGTTCATTGACAACTTGATATTGTGGGTTTCTTGAGTGTGTGTCTTCTAATTTCTAACTCTTCAAGGAAATCCAGTTCTTGTTTCTTATCACAAATATACAGTACTTCTAGTTCTGTGTTAGGTGTCAATGAATGTTTGGTGTCAAGTAGATGTTTTGCGTAGTGGGACTTATCTGGTTGCTTTAATCTATATGCTCGTAAATGTTCACTGTATCTGATCTCAAAATGTCTAAGGGTTTGACCCAAATAGACAACATTACATTCTGGACATTTGAGTTTATATATTCCAGACTTCTTTAATGGGGATATTTTTGTTTTAACATTTAACAATTTTGTACTCACATTACTTTCTGTTTTAAAAGAAATTGTTGTATTTGTAGCTGAAGATATAATCCCGGAAATATTATTACAAATATTACCTGCATATGTGATGGTTCTATAATTTTTTATTTCGTTAGTTTGTTCAGGAAATATCAGTATTAACGCCGCTTTTTCCTCTTTTTTATAAATTAATTTATTTATCATATGAAATGTTGTTGGTTGGATGTTGGTATTTGTTTAATTGTATTGAATCGAATTATATGCTGCCAATTTATGTGACATGGGGTGATTGGAGTTATATGGAATAGGTACATCAGTGTGTGTTGGTTATCTGTAAATTGAATAATCAAGTACATTATTAATTCTTTGAATTCTTAAATCAAGAAAATTGATGAGTTATTTTCTTCAACTTGTTTTATGGGTAGTAAACGACAATTAGATGTATTTTTCAACCATATTAAAAATTTACACCAAAAAATTAAATTTACATCAGAAGTTGAAGAAAATAACTCAGTCAATTTTCTCAATTTAAGAATTCAAAGAATTAGTAATGTACTTGATTATTCAATTTACAGAAAAATTACACAAACTGATGTAACTATTCCATATAACTCCAATCACCCCATGTCACATAAATTGGCAGCATATAATTCAATGATACATAGAGCTTTTTCAGTTCCTATGAACAAATGTAATTTTATTAGGGAAATCAATACAATTAAACAAATAGCAACATTCAAGGGCTATCCATTACATATGGTAAATGAATTAATTGATAAAAAATATGAAAAAGTGGCATTAAAACTAATATTTCCTTAACAAACTAACGAAATAAAAAATTATAAAACCATCACATATTCAGGTAATATTTCTAATAATATTTCAAGGATATTATCTTCAGCTACAAATACAACAATTTCTTTTGAAATAGAAAGTAATGTGAGTACAAAATTGTTAAATGTAAAAACAAAAATATCTCCATTAAAGAAGTCTGGTATATACAGTGCTATTCAAAAGTCCCCTCCCCCCTCGTACCTTTTGAACGGCTACACTTACATTAATACAATTTGGAGGGTGAAAATAAAGTGTTGTACACTTCTCTACGAATGGTAATAGGTGACGTAATAGCAAAAGATGACGTCACAGTGCCACTGTGGCCAATAATTTTAAATAGGACCTTATGGCAAGTGATATCTCGTTTGAAAGGCATTGACATTGGCTACATAGCCATATTAATTTTGTTTGGGTTTAAATTAATTTTGACGGATAAATTAAATAAATACCAAAATTATTGAAATTATTTTTTAAATTTAATTAATCAAATATCAACAATGGATTCTTATAGCAAGTGTTCGAAATGTGCTCCGTCTACTTCCTGACAGTAATACATCGGCCGGCGAAGTCCTATAGAATGGCCACCTCGGTCACCAGATCTGACACCATTGGATTTTTTTCTATGGGGGTACTTGAAATCCAAGGTTTATACTGCGGCACGAGATAGCATTGGCGTTTTGAAAGAAAGAATTACTGAGGAATGCAATGTTATTTCAGCTGACACATTCGAACGAGTACGACAAGAGTTTACTAATAGGATGTATTACTGTCAGGAAGTAGACGGAACATATTTCGAACACTTGCTATAAGAATCCAATGTTGATATTTGATTAATTAAATTTAAAAAAATAATTTCAATAATTTTGGTTTTTATTTAATTTATCCGTCAAAATTAATTTAAACCCAAACAAAATTAATATGGTTATGTAGCCAATGTCAATGCCTTTCAAACGAGATATCACTTGCCATAAGGTCCCATTTAAAATTATTGGCCACAGTGGCACTATGACGTCATCTATTACTATTACGTTACCATTCGTAGAGAAGTGTACAACACTTTATTTTCACCCTCCAAATTTTATTAATGTAAGTGTAGCTGTTCAAAAGATATGAGGGGGGGAGGGGACTTTTGAATAGCACTGTATATAAACTTAAAAATCCAGAATGTAATGCTGTCTATTTGGGCCAAACCCTTAGAAATGTTGAGATCAGATACAGTGAACATATACGAGCATATACAAGTAGATTAAAACAACCAGATAAGTCCCACTACGCAAAACATCTACCTGACACCAAACATTCATTGACACCTAACACATAACTAGAAGTATATATATTTGTGATGAGAAACAAGAACTGGATTTCCTTAATGAGTTAGATATTAGAAGACACTTAAGAAGCCCAGAATATCAAGTTGTTGATGAGCAGATAAATCTAGGGAGCTCTCCACTTTTCAACTGTCTTCTTAAGAGATGATTGTAAAGATCAGCCTATATAGTTTTCCTGGTTTTCTATATCATTGCACAGTTATACTGATCTTAATTGAAAAAAGATATCAAGGATATCTCCATAGGGCTGATATGACCTAGGCTTAAATATTTGTAACATCACCTCTTCTTCTCCTTTTTTCTATTCATATATATTAAGTCAATCACTTCTTGTTCTAGCCAAAATAGTTATTAAACATCAGATAGGCTTCAAATGAAATGTAACTTCTGTCATTCTGACGATGATATTTATTATCGAAACAATTTTCAATTAATTATCTTAGAATTTTTAAGCTTATATGAAATACAGATCAACACAGTCCCTGGAGGATTACAGAGAGTATAAGAGAATTAGAAACATCACCAATACGTTAGTGAGACATGTCAAGAACAAACACTGGGAAGCTTTTTCGAAGAGGATGGAAAGCGACTTCTACGGACTCCAAAAACAGATATGGCGGCTAATACGGGACCAGAGAAAAGAGACACAAGAACTGATTAACAGTAATCGTATACCGAAAGAGGATTGGGTGAAATATCTGAAGGAATTATACAATAAAAAGAACATTGAAAATGAAGTTAACACACCTGAAATAATGATTAACGACGACATACATGTGAGCAGGGAAGATATAGAATCTGCTGTAAAAAAGCTAAAAAACAGGAAAAGCACAGGACACGATGGTATCACCAATGAACTGTTGAAGTATGAAGGAGAGTGTCTGATCGAACAACTAAAACGCTTATTGACAAATTCTTATACCAACATAGGATCCCCGACGAATGAAGAAATAGTACAACAACTCTCCTATTCAAAAAAGGCGATAAGGAGGTACCTGCTAATTATAAAGGAATCAATCTCCTCTCCACTTCCTTAAAATTACCATCAAAAATCCTCACAAATAAAATTAATGAGCACATTACCTTGGCAGAAGAACAGCAAGGATTCCGCTCAGGAATATCATGCACGGACGCGGTGTTCATTATAAGACAAATAACCGAAAAGTCGATCGAATATAACCGCCCAGCCTTCATGTGTTTCATCGATCTAGAGAAGGCGTTCGATCGCATACAACTGGAGGATGTGATAAAATTGCTCTACGACAGACAAGACAAGACAAACATCATTAAAACAATTGAAAATATATATAAGAACAACACGACCCAAGCTAAGATAGAGGGTGAATTAACGGAAATAATAGAAGTAAATAATGACATCCCACAAGGAGACACCCTCAGTCCCATGCTGTTTAACATCATTATGGATAAAATAATAAAGCAGCTACGCAAACTGAAAGGGTACAAAAAGGGAAACAGGGAAGTCAAAATACTATGCTACGCCGACGGCGCTGTACTCATAGGCGAAAACGAGGACGACTTACATAGACTAGTGCATAGATTAAACACAACAGCAAAGAAGTTTAGAATGATATCAGTGTCAAAATCCAAATGCATGATCACATCGAGAACACCACTTAGATGTAAACTTGAAATATACAACAATATTGTACAGCAGAAAATGAAATTTAGGTATTGTGGGATAGAAATATCCGGGTACGGTGATGTTGAGACGAAGGTGAGAGGGCAAGCCATAAAAGCATCGAGAAAAGCCGCGTGCCTCAATGATATTATATGGAGCAACAAACACATAGGAATAGAGGATAAATCCAGAATATATAAAACAGCTATTTGACCCATTCTAACATATACTGTGGAAACCAGACCCGATACCTCGAAAACGAAACAAATACTGGAGACAACAGAAATGAAAGTAGTGCGTAGGATGGCAGACAAAACACTGTTAGATCGAGAGAGGAGTGAGGATATCAGAAGAGTATGTAAAATTGATAATATCAGTGAACGGATCCTGCAAAGAAAGAGAGAACGGAACGAGCATATTAGCCGCATGACACCCGACAGATTGGTACGGATAACAAGGAATAAGTCACCAATGGGACGGAGGAACATCGGAAGACCCCGCAAACGATGGAGTGACAATCTTACAGTGGACTAAAGAGAACAAATGGACTCAGAAAAACAAGCAAATTTTGCTTATATATAAGAAAGAAGGAGAATAATTTTTAAAATCTTTTGAATATATTGTGATATTAACTAGAAACCGCCAGTTTCTTTTAAAACAGTAAAATGAGTAGATTTCACGAAGTAAGGGTCGAGACAATTAATTTCTATACTATGTTAACCACACAGTGTGGTCCGTTCTTTTGAAACTAAAAACTCACTAATACAACATTTAATCATGTTACTGTTTTCATTAATTATGGTCATTAATTATGGGGACTGAAATATTGTTGAAATCAATTACTACTAATATTTCATTTACTTAGAAGCTCTCCTTCTATTTGGGAACATCGAAGTGTTTTGTAAAATGGTGATACGCCATTTTCATTTGTTATTTGTTCCGTAAATACCATTATACAATTTACTGCCCAGTATTGTATACGTTTCTTCTTAGGTATCCCAAAAAAAGTGATCAGAAGGAAATCGTTCTGGCTACTAAATTGCAACTTCATTTTCTATCCAACTATCTTGAAAGTCCTCATGCAGATGATTTTGAACTGCAATATCCAAGTGTGATGATGCACCACCCTGCTGGAATCAATTTTTATGCACCAGCAACCTGCCTGATTGTAGGAACTGTTTGATTCTGTACCATTATTTATGAACATTTTTGTACATTTAAGTAGCCTTCAATAAAAGATGGACTAATAATACCTGCTCACATATACACTTTTAAAGGTTTTTGTGTTCGATGTATCTGAATTCATCAGGCATTGGTATCCCTCCAATATCTGCAATTGTGACGATTTATGTCAGAGGAAACTATCTTATTCCTTAAATGCTCTATTATGGTTTCATGGAGTTCCAATCTGTGATGAAAATTATATGCAGAGAATTATTTTCAAAGCGTTACTTTGTACGGATAGAATGTATAAAAAATACTATTTATTACACAAAATTGCAGTTTTTGTTATTAGTTTCCAATTTTGAAACCTATTAGGTATTGTATAAATAAGCTACTCCTTCATAGCTTCGTTTTCCATTGCCGTAACCTGTATTTATTAATATTGTGATTTTTCCCTGTTCAGTGAACATACTATTATTATTCAAGAATTAATGAACTAATAAACCTACAAACTGCGAAACTCCAAAAGGAGTGGCAGTTAATATTATTATGTCAGTAAATTCAATAAATCTTGAAAATGAAAATTTAAATTACTTGATGAAACTCAACAAAAAGACAACCGATTTGTGATTTATCATAATTAATAGCATTCCTTTTTGAGACATACATACAAAATATCTTTGATTACTTTTCTTTCTCATGTTGTACTGAAATAATTCTAACATGTCACACAGAAATATTACATTCTAATGTAGTTTTCCGAATTGACGTCTGGGTTTTCCATAAAAATTTGCAAAATATCTGAGGGTTCTTCACTATTAGTTTTGCGCTATTTGGTCGACTAGTTTCACGTCGATTTTCGAAGCAACTTACAGTGGTCAAAACTGATTATTTTGTAATTGAGTTCCGATGTGGAAAACTCAGCATCATCATAATCAACACTTTTACCATTACGTGTCGGGTTCACATTTTAGATATATTGTAGATAAAATGTTTCCATTCTCTTCTATTTTTAGCTAATGTAATTGCTTCTCTCTATGCTTTTCCTCGTTGTTGTAGTATATTACCAATGGCGTTACCGCATGTTTGTCTTGGCCTTTCCCTTTTCCTTTTTAACTGTATTTTAGCTCAGTTTACTTGTCTGTTCTTATTCATTGGTTGTATGTGCCCCACCAACTTAGTTGTAGTTCTATAAATTGTAATAATGACTTGACCCTGAATTCGTCTCTTATATTTATGTTTTTGATTCTGTCTTTTGTAGCGATTTTTTTCACTCGTCTCAAGTACTTTATTTCTACGGTTGGAATTTTACTTTTCGGTAAGTTTGAGGGAATCTATGACTCACATTCATATGATAATATTTGTATTAAAAACTAAAAAAAAAATGTTTCGTTACAGATCTCTTTTTTGTTGATTTTTGACTTATTACGTTTTAGTGTTTCATCTATTCTTTCGTTGATTTCGACTTCTCGTTTTCCAGTTTGATCCAGCGTTTCTCCTAAATATTTAAATTCTTTAACTTGTTCTATTTTAATATTATTTATTTCGATTTTAGTTTCAATGATCTGGCCCCATATCATCAATATCTTTTTTTGGGTAGTATTTATCCTCATTCCTTCTTCTGTCATCACCTATTTACAAATATTTAAATTTTCTTGCAGTTGTTTCTCAATTCCCACTACTGATACCACCTCATCTGCAATAACTCCATCTGATATTTCAATTCTCTCTAATTTTCTATATCATCCAAACATCGCTTAAGTAACTTTCGCACTTCTTAATTATATTATCCATATGTAAATTGAACAGGGTTGCACCCAATCGTCCACCTTGTCTTAATCCCATACCTGTTTTGAACCCTTCCTATTTTTTATTTTATTTGATCACATAATTAGTGTTTGTTGTATAGAGATCTAGGATCTTGCAATTTACTGCCCTTTCCCTCAATCCACTCCATATTTTTGATCTGTGTACTGTGTTGAACGCTTTCACCAAGTCTATAAAAGCCAGATAGACGTTTTTACTGTGTAATTGTCGTTTTTCTACTTATGGTTCTACTGTAAAAATATGGTCTTGAGTACTTCTTCCTGTTTAAAATAATTGTTTTAATCTGTTATTTATTATCTGTTCACATATTTTTACTATTGTGTTCAATAACGTTATTCCTCTATAATTATTACAATCCCTTTGGTCTCCTTTTTCAAATATAGGTGTTAATTATGCTGTTCCCCATTCTTCTGTTATTTTTTCGTTATCCCACGCTTTATTTAATATAATGAAGTGTTAGCTGTACACCTATTTCTCCAAGTTTTTCATCATTTCAGCCACGATTTTATTATTACCTGATGCCTTTTTATTTATTAGTGTTTTTATTACATTCTTCAGATCTTCAATTCTCAAACTTTTTATTTCGGTCTCTTGATCATCATGTTAGTTTTCAGGTTTTTTTGTATCCTCTTCGATATTTTGTGTTTATTGCTTCAGTAATTCTTGGAAAATCTCTTTCCATCTCTTCATGACATAAAATTCATTTAAAGGTTTCTCTTTTCTAAATGATTTTAATACTTTATAAAATAATCTTTGATTGCTTGAGCTATCCATTTCCATTTTATTTCAAAAGTAAATGCATCTTTTCTTTTGATTCTGATACAAAAAAATTTACTCATATTCTTTGATTTTTGTACATTTCATATTGTTCTGGATTATCTTTTATTCTTTTTTGTTAATTTTAACTATTTTAATTTGATTAGTCCACCATGCTGTTTGTTTTTTCTGATTATCAGCTTTACAAATGCAACTAATTTCTTTTGCAGCGCTAATAATTATATCATTAAAAGTATTCCATCCCTTTATTATGTTATCTATCCTTTCCTCCAGCTTTTTCTACATTTGTTGTTTGGTATCTCGTTGCAGTATTTTCTCTCTAAGTTTATATATTCTTTTCGAAAACTATTGTTTTCTTGCTCGAGTTGTTTTGGTTATTTTTTAAATGTCTGCGTTTTTCTTTCTGATTTTTGCCGATAGTCAATAGTGATCGTTCCTCTCCTGACTCTTACAGCTAGTATACTTTTCCTTTCTTCTCTTTGGATCAATACATAATAATCAATTATTTATTTCTCGTTTCTGCTTGGTTGTACTCTTGTATACAGGGTGTCCCAAGAGTCCGTACCAAAAACTTGAGTGATGATAGAGAGACTAAAAATAATGATGGTAGTTCATATAAAAAATTTTTACGCCCTTCGTTAACGAACCATAGGGCTCTAAAGTTGGGAATTGAATTTTTTTTTTATTTATGGCTGACTGAAAATTAGTAAAATTTCAACCGTTAATAAACACCTGAATTGTACACTTTTTGGCATTATAAACAAGTCTACTTTATATTTTTCGATTAAAAAGGTCTTTATTTCAGTTTTTGTTTCCCAATTTACAATGGATTAAAAAATAATTATATATACAATAAAATATATACAGAGTGCCGATGGCCTGGCTATTTCATAATCCTGTTGTCTTTCCGGTATGTCCTCGCGGCCCCTTGCTTCTAGCATTATCCACATGTCCATAATATAAAGATTTGACTCCTAGTATCTTTCGGCTCTGGTTTTCCCAGAAAAACAGCTGAAAAACTGGGTTTCGAAATGATACGGAGTAGTAGATTTCGAGAAAGCAACTTGGCAGACGTTGTTCTAGTGTTATATAGTTTATGAATTATGTGGAGCAATATCAGCACAGTGTGATTCCTGCGGGGTTATGTGATTAACGATCCATGCAGAAGCCTACACCCACTATATCGGATGCCTTCTGCGTGATTTGCGGCTTGGAGTTTGGTCCGATGATCTTGTGGCAGACAATAGTTATAAAAATCATCGTAGATTTTGTTGATAAAGTCATTGATAGTGGGTATATTCGCCTTGTCATATAACCAAGGAGTGTTATGTAGTTTGGGGCATACCGTATTGTGATTTAAAACCATTCTGAGACACTTGTTCTCTATCACCTGCAGTGAGTTGAAGTTATGTTTGGTGCCCGTGTAGTATATTGGTGCAGCGTATTTGAGTATGGGTCTTATGCTTTGTTTATTTATTAGAGGTAGTGCCCATTCACGCAAAGCTGATATTGCAATGAGTCGGCCTTTCTAGCTATTCTCTTGAGTAATAAATATTCTGTTTTAGAAGCATTGATAGCTAGTTTGTGTTAATTGAAATAAGGTGTGATTTTAGTATTTATATGTGTTTGTACAGTGTCAAGTGATTGCTCTGGATTCTTTGCTGTTGCTACAGATCAAGTATCGTTAGCGTAGATTGCATTTAGGAATTTTGGGGATGTTGGGAGATCGTGGACAAATAGAGAGTATAACCAAGGGGATAGAACAGAGCCTTGTGGTACTCCAGCTTAAATTTTTCATTAACCTGCTAAGTGATCATAAATTTTTGTATAAAATTTCCTGTTTGATAAATATGAATTCATTATTTTTGGTTAATAATCTGGCACTTTTAATTTAATTAGTTTATAGATCAGCCTCTCGAGCTATACGGAATCGAAAGCTTTTTGGACATCTATTGTGACCATAATATATTTCTGCTTGCCCTGAAATCATTCCCGGTCATAATTTATTACCCGAATAATTTGAGCCACAGTACTATGTCCCCTTCTGAATCCGTATTGCTCAGGGGGGGAATAATCTGATTTTTGTTTACAACAGATTTTAATCCTTTTAATATTATTCTTTGCGATATTGTTTAGAAGGGAAAATAGTCTATAGCTATCCACATAACTTGGTTGTTTGTTAGCTTTGAGCGGTATGATGTTGGAAATCTTGAGCATATCGGGATAATGTCCAGTTTTAATAATGAAATTTGTTATGTATGTTAACTGAAGAATATCTTTTTTCGGTAGATTCTTTAATAATATGTTGTGAATTCCATCTAAACCGGGGGCTGTTATGTTTTGTTTTAACTTTTGTATTGTGTTGAAAATTTCTGTGTATGTTGCTAGATTATTTGTGTTTAGTGTGTTTATTGAGTGTAGGCGTTGTTGAGCTGTGTGTGTGTTATTTTGCTGTTGTGTATGGGGCGTGTTATTTATCAAATTGGTTTGGAAGTCCAAAGCCCGAATTTTTCTGCGATCTCCGTCATGTTTGTTATTATTTGACCACTGTCAACTATTTTAGTTATGTCCCGGTTTGGTTCTCGAAACCTTCTGACAATTCTCCAAAGGGAATTGTCCTCTGGTTTCGGACTACTTAGGAACTTTGACCAATCGTTATTTTTGTGTTCTGCTATTAACGTCTTTATCGAATTTTGATATTATCTTAATAAATGATGGTCTGCCTTCCGTCTACGATTTACGAATTTTGTTTTTTTCCTGTATTAACTGTATTATATGATCAGGTAGATTGCTTTGAAATATTAACTTCTTTTTTAATGTTGTTGAACAATTTCTAGCTTCTGTGATTATGTTTTGAAAGTTTTCAATTGTATTAATTAATTGATTTATATTTTCTATTTTATCTACGATTATAAGGTTTTTATTTATGTGTTGTCTGAATTTTAACCAGTTGGTGGTGTTATAATCATATTGGGTGTTTGTGTGTGGTGGGATATTTTGAGGTGTATGAGGACGGGGTCATAGTCGGAATTGAAGTCTGTTGGGGTTTTTATTTTTGTGAGATTATTTATGTTTTTGCCTATTGCAATATCTAGGATGCTGGGAGAGTGATTTGAGTAAGGGAAGTGCGTAGGAGTATCTGTGTGAAACATGTTACAATGTTTTAGTTGTCTATATTAGCAACAAAGTTATTGTAAATAGTGAATTTATCAATCTTGTTCATAACTTGCCTCATTTGATGTATCAGGTCTGAGACGGATCTGGATACTTTGTCTAGATTGACCAATGTTTGGAGCTCTTTAAATAAATTATTGACTTCGGTAAATTTGTTTAAATCGTTATTATTTGCACTTGCTGGCGGTCTTGTAGGGTTGCTCGATGCAGGTTGAGATGTGGAGGTTTGAGGGGTTGTATGAGGGGTGTGTTTGAAAGGGAGGTTGGGGAAATCTGCATCGTTGGCTTTTTTTGCCAAGGGTTGTTTTTAGGTATTGGTGGGGGAATATATTTTGTAGGGGTGGGTTTGGTTTGAAGGTTTGCAGATTTCCTCTCGTCTAGCCATATTTTTCTTTCAATGTATTCTGGGCAAATATCCGAATTTGCCGGGTGGACACCCATACAGTTTGCGCATTTAGCTGGTACTGTTCGCCCCTTGGTGCACTCGGGAGTTAAGTGCTGACCTGCGTGTTTTAAGCATCTGGGTACTCTGCCGCAGTTTGATGCTGCGTGGTCCCAGAGCTGGCAGATATCGCATTGTATAATTGGTTTTGTCTGGCGGCAATGCTCCCATTGAATTCTGGTGTGTTCTTTTACTCGTACGGTATTATTGAGATAGTCTAGTGTCATTTTTGAATCCGTTTCCACTAGATAAATATCTTTTACGTTTATTTTATGTATGTTTTTAAGTTCATCTTTGAACTGCAATCTTTCGGTTAGGCCTTTGAGCACAGAAGCATGTGTCTTCGCATCTCTTCCACTATATATGTGGTATGGAACTAAGCTACGGAATAGTTTGATAGTGGATGTGGCAATTTTTTGGTAAATATACTTTTTTTCAGTTATAAATGCATGTATTACTTTTTTGAACATTTTTAGAATTACTAAGTCCTCCTGTGACATCTCGATAAAATTGAAGAGATACGGGCAGTTTAATATCGCACTGCACACCTGTTGGCACATTCACATTTTTTTGAATGTTCGATTACATGAAGCATCCTGCATTATTAGTAAATTATTATTAAATCGGTGCATTCTACATTTATAAAAATAAACTTTTTATGTACAAAATACTTCAATGAAAAAGAAACAATAATTTAACAAAAGTGTAAATAACAAGAAAAACCCTGAAAAGTGAATATCTAAATTCCATTATCAGATTTAAAAAAAACGAGTAACCAATTAATATTTACTGTTTCGACCATTACTATGTGGAATCTACTTATACTACTTTTTTAAATGATATTAACTGTTTCTAAATGATTCCACAATATATTGAAAAATTGGTAAAAAATCTAAAAAATTCACAGTTGTTTCGATAGTACTATCATCATCATCGCTTACTCGGTCGCGCCATGTTGAAAACGAAGTGGCTTGGTCCTTTCTGGCTTGAAAACATTTGACAAAGTGTCAAGTCGGTAATTAGGACTTTTTAGGTGTGTAGCGACATCTGTTGAGCTATATAGTGTTAATATTTTTTCGGTTGCTTATGTCATCATTCATAAACGTTTTAGTGAAATATATTTTTTTCCTAAAATGTAGCTTAGGTCCCTTATTGCTCCGAGCCATTCAAATGATAATTACTTATTTGTACTAATGTTTTCTTCTAGAGTTTTGTAAATTTCCAAGTGTTTCATACAATACCAATGCCCCTGTATTACCTGTTTTTATTTCAACAAATATATTCTGAAAACTTGCGAATCATTCTGTAAAGAATAAAGTAAATGTTTAGTATTCCATCTGCGAAAAGGCAATTTGTAGACACATATCTAAATCGACGTCGAAAGTGCCCTCTAGAGAATCTGTTTAAACCACCAGTTAACATCTTAAACATTATGCATTACATAGTCGATCAGGTCTGGCAAATTCCGTCCAATGTCCAGTGATTGATCACCGTCAAGGGATGACCTCTGTGGGTCTCCATTTTGTACCCTAAATAAAATATAGTCTTCAACTTATCATTCCGTTTCATCTTTTATAAACTTTCTTTTTTGTTACAGGATCGTCATAAACGAAAATGGGGAAAATTAGTCAAAGGGATACGATAATTCAGGTTTACAATTTAAATTTTTCAATTGAAAATTCAACATTATTTTTTATTCAAAAAATCGTTCAGTATGTATTTTCTATGCTACCAATTAGGTCACTTGAGCCGATAGATTCTGAGCAAAGTCAACGTCAACTCCCAGCAAGTCTTATTAAAGCAGGGAGGAAAAAGTGAAAATTAAACCTAAAGTCATCAAAAACGGAATTGCCCTTACAAATATTAAATGTAAACTATACAAACGATACATTTGGGTAACTTTTATTCATAGAAAGGGTTTGTGTTATGGTCCGTGAAAATGAAAATTGCAAATAAATATGAATTTTGAATAATATAAAAGAAGTATACACGGTGTCCCAACGAAATTACTATAAAGGTAATAACATTCTGAAAAAGTGGTGAAACACGTCGAACTTGATTTCAAGGGGGATCGATTCTACCATAATATTTGAATACGTTACGTCACCCCTCTACCATATACAGTCACCCACTTAAAATATCCACAATGCAAGGGGGGTCGAGTGATACCTCTTTTAAAATATCTTTGAATTATATTTACAATCGTCTATAATTTTTAGTAAATGTATCAGTGGGTTTATGGAAATAACTTTCAATAATTTTGGATTGATAAAATAAAAGTACGAAATCAAAATGTTCGCTAACATCTTCAACATATGATTGTAGGAATTATCAAATACAAGATACTGGATAGCATGTTAAAGTACTTAGTAAACGTTTTTAACAAAAAACTTATCTTTTTAGTTTGGTTAGCGGTCAATAAAGTATTAATACACTTCCATTCCGTGCACGTGCAACATAAGTTGAGTTAAATTGATGGGCAAATTTATGGAAACAGGATCTGTGGAAAACAGGCGACACGAACCTCAGTTACCGATCAGGAATGAAGCAGTCCAGGTGGGAGTTTCGAATTTTAAAGTCCCAAAAGTTTCATGCATAAAAAATACGTTTGGTAGAAGAATTAACTTTTAACTACTCGTACTGGTGTCAAAAGGACACCAAAATTGTTCCGACGGCTGCCGAGTTATTACGAATTTTTTCACCGCCCTACCGAGCTAGCTAACCTTTCCTCCATGTTTCAACTAAATATACTCGCAATCATAGAGAAATTATAAATATATGTTTATATATATATAAAGTTCATCTGCACCCAGTTCATCCAGAACTGGGTGCAGCAGTCAACAGTGGGTCTGGTGAGAAATCAAACAATTTTATGATTGATCAAGCTTTCCATTGTTTGGGGTCTTCCTCAGGATGACTACAAATATTATATACTTAAAAACAATACGTTACAAAACATAGTTGTACTTACTAAAATGGATTATGAGATCGACTATACCATAAAAGTTGGAAACAATAAAAACTCCATAAATAATATACACATTTAAAAAACATTTAAAAGTAACATAAAAACCGTTACAACTAATAACATTATACTGATTTGGAAATATTATCCGATTAAACACACAATGATTATTACACTTTAAGATGTTAGAAATAAACTGATACAACTCCAAATGAAAACAAATGATAACAAATGGTGAAAGTGACAATTAGCATGGAACAACACGGTGAGCACGGAACAACACAAAATGGCCTTTAACAAAAATGCAAGCCCGCGAAAACTACATTAACAAGGATGTTAGCATTGTTAGTGTGCTGTGTTAGGGGAAATTTTTTAGGTATTTTGTTCTTATTATTTTCATACTCCAAAATGTAATTATAGATGAGACTCAGATTTTGAGTGTCTGATCTAGTGTTGAGGGGTCTTTCAATTTTATTAATAAACACCATCTCCAAGAACACCTTTTTATGGTAGTAATTTTCTCCAATTGAAACTTCAACTCCTTCGAAATCCATATCATGTTGTGATTCAATAACATAGGTCGATAGAGCGCAAGATAGCCTTCTCAATCTGCAATCGGTTTTGTGAGATGTTATTCTACCCAGTAAAAGCCTCGAGGTTTGTCCAATATATGCTTTATGAAAATCCTTGCAATTGATCTTATACACAACATTGGAACTTTCTATCGGTTTGACTTTAGTTTTAGTTCGGGTAAACAGGGAACCTACAGTTTTCACATTCCTCGTTGAAATCTTAACATGTGGATTGTGTTTCAAAACAGAAATAAGTTTGGGAGTAGGATCATTGAAATAAGGTAAGGAAATATATTTCATATCTGTTTCACGTACATCATCAACATTAGAACTCTTAACTATAGCCAACCGACGTTGGATTGGACGTACCAATAGTTTTATATATATATATATATATATATATATATATATATATATATATATATATATATATATCATCATCATCATCATCATATGCAGCTTATTCAACCATTATGTTATGGTGTAGCCTCCCTTTACATATTTATATATTCCACTTCTATGTGGGCCCATTGTTGTCTATTGCTAGCTATGCGGCCCCAAGTTGATCCTGCGAGTTTCTTTATGTCGTAGTCCCATCTTAAGTTGGGGCGTCTTCTTGGTCTTTTCACGCCTCGGGGATACCATTGCGTTATCTTTGTGGTCCATCTATCGTCTGTCCTTCTAGCGAGATGCCCCGCCCATTGCCACTTTAGGGATCTGATTCTATTTATGACATCTATCACTTGGGTCTTTTGTCTGATCCAATCAAGCCTTTTTCTATCTCTCCTTGTTATTCCAAGCATGCATCGTTCCATAGACCTCTGCGTTACCTGGAGTTTTCTAATGATATCAGTTTTCAGGGTCCAGGTTTCACAGCCGTATGTTAATACTGGTAGTACGCACTGATCAAACGCTTTCTTTTTCAAACGGAGTAACATTCTAGACTTGAAGATGATAGAGTTCTGTCCAAATGTTCTCCATGCTAATTTGTTCTTCTGTTTATTTCTGGAAGTAGAGAGCCTGATATGTGTATTAGTTGACCCAGGTATATGTATTCCTCTACTA
The DNA here is from genome assembly GCA_963921935.1 of Galeruca laticollis. Classification (NCBI taxonomy): domain Eukaryota; kingdom Metazoa; phylum Arthropoda; class Insecta; order Coleoptera; family Chrysomelidae; genus Galeruca; species Galeruca laticollis. Next base: position 165,384,814 of record OY998180.1, on the reverse strand, counting down.
TTTCCAGGGCAGTGTCATTAAGTGTTATTTCTTGTGCGTTTATCAGTTCGTTATACATTATCTTGGTCTTACTCAGATTTATTTTAAGGCCTACTTCGTTGCTTGCTGCATTCAATTCATTTATTTGTTGTTGCATTTCGCCAGGGTTACTCGCTATCAGGATGATGTCATCAGCGAATCTTAGATGGTTCAAGTATTCTCCATCTATATTCAGACCTGTGTTTTTCCAGCCCAGTTTTCTGAAGATGCTTTCTAGTGTTGCTGTAAATAACTTTGGTGATATTGCATCTCCTTGTCTAACTCCTCTGCTGGTGGGGAATTCTGGTGTGCCCTCATATATCCTAACTCTCGCTTTGGCTTCCCTATATATATTTGCTAGGGTCTCAATATATGGCTTGTCGACCCCTTGTTCTGTTAGGGCATTTATTACTGCTCTGGGATATATAGAGTCGAATGCTTTCTCAAAGTCGATGAAGGCTAGTGCTAGTGGTTGGTTGTATTCTTTGGTTCGACTGATAACCTCTTTGAGGGTATGGATGTGATCTATTGTACTGAAGCCTTTGCGGAATCCAGCCTGTTCTCGTGGTTGGGCCGAGTCTAGTGTATTTTGTATTCTGTTGTGAATGATCTTTGTGAATACCTTGTACGTCACTGGTAGTAGACTTATTGGTCTGTAGTTCTTAATGTCTTCTTTGCTGCCTTTCTTGTGGATCAACACTATAAGGGCGCTGTTCCACTCTTTAGGTATGCTCCTGGACATCAGACATTTCGTGTATAGTTTGGCAAGGTACTTCCATGTTTTAGCTCCTGCATATTTGAGTATTTCGGTCGTGATGCCGTCATTTCCCGCTGCTTTGCCATTTTTCATGCTTTTCAGTGCCATTTCTACTTCCTCCACCAAAACTTCTGGTATGGCATCTTCTGAGTGTTCTATTATTTCTTCAAATTTTCAGGGGCCTTGTATAGGTCTCCATAGAATTTGGCTACTAGGTCTATTATTTCATTCCTGTGACAGAAAAGACAGATAGTTGCGTTAACTGATGGAAACACAAGAACCACAGACAGGAATATATATATATATATATATATATATATATATATATATATATATATGTATATATATATATATATATTAGCACATGTATTCTTGGGAGTTAGGTTCAAAATGATGACAATATAGCTATTAATCTATTCTAATTTCTAATTTTTATGTGCAACGTTTCGACCGGCATCCCTGGTCTTTGTCAAGCCAACTAAATTTACTATAATAACTCTTTAAAAATACTTTTCACACAGTATGGATTTAAAATAATATTACCTTAAAAAACATTGGTTCCATCAATTCAGTTAAAAAGACGTAAACAATAGAACACTTAAACACATATTTTTACAATTACTACAACAAATTTGGAGTTTTACCGGTCGTAGAAAGACTGGTATTTGACCGGATCTTCATTATCACTAATTTTGTTTTTAATACATTGACCGTTGCCGCAACATATTTTTATTAAAATGATTTCATTTACAACTTGTATTTAAATATTTTAACTGCATGCAAATATTCTATAGGAAAAACTGATTTTAAATTGTTGTTGTCGGTTTTTGAAATTTTAGTGCTACACGAAAACAACTATCCAGAATATTTCATCAATCATATTTTTAAAAAAAGAATGCATAAATTTTATAATAAAATCCAACATACAACGGCCTGTCAGTGTTGAAAAAAATCGCATTTCCTTTCTTTTTCATTAGACGCAAAAAAGTTACTGAGCTTTTTCATAGACCTTAACACGTTCTACAACTATTGTGTTTAAAATTTTTCTCTGAGTACATTAAAACATTTATTTAAGAAAATTCACAAATTTACCAGGAATTTTTTTTATTTTTTTGTTTTTGATTTGATGCCAAAATATTACTTTGATTTTTTGTACATCTCAAAACATTATATTACTTTTGTATCTATTTTTTTATTTTGGGTTTTATGCAAAAATGTTACTGAAATAAGCCTGTCCAATTGGTCCTGTGCCATTGGGATTTTTATTAATATCAAAGGAATTAAAAACCTCAAATCATTCAATAGGAACATGTTGGAGGCCTCATTTAAAAATAATAAGAGTGGATATAAGATTATCACAAAAAAATAATGATGTTGAAAAATTAGTTGACGAGATTTAGTGCTATTTGTCAGAAGACCAGTATTAAGCATGAGAATTCTAACTTATTTCTACATATATAAAATTATTAAATACAGTTTATCCCAAAAGTATAGAAATAGCTGTTGTTTTTCAAATGTCTTGAGCAGGTCAATTTTTTGTTTTCACAAAGGCGCTTCAAAATGATCCACTTATAAGATGTGTATCACTTAGCCTTTCATTTTCTTTTTTCAATGCCCTCCCATTCTCATTTTGGCGGAATAATTATTTTGTATTTTGTATAAGCTATAGTTTTCTTTTAAAAAGTGTAAAACTTCCGTGGAAGCGATGAAAAACTTTGACAAACTACCATTTTGAATTTTCTTAAATCGCCCGGAAACGTCAATTTTCTTATAATGCTCTTATGAATGGTGTTGCAAGTAGCGTTGGCTCTTACTGTCATACTTCTTTTTTTTTAAATTACAACCTCAAATTTGCTAATCGGTTTTCGACATACCATCCAATTTTTCACATGCGATTACCTTTTCATTTTTTAGAAAAAGCAGATTTCCTGAAAAACTTATATTATTTCGTAATATGTTACTTACAGCGTTTTCCATTGGTAAAACGAGTGCGCACTGAGTGCAAAAAATATGTTCCTATAGTAAAACTAGTTCTATAATTTATGTCCCATTGGGGAACTAATGCAATAAATTATTGAACTGGTGCTGCACTCAGTGCCATTTTTGGCACGAGCTCCAGGAGGTCGTACGAGCTCTCGTGCAAAACATTTTTTTAAATGGTTGTTTCTCAAGAGACGAAGGTTTTAGTTTCATTATTTTTGTTATTCGATTGTAGCATTGAGAAGAAAAAAATGTATACCTAAAATAAAAGGTTTTATAAATACTATCAACAAATTTGATGTTGAAGAGGTAAGCAAAAAATATAGCTTGGGGTTTGTACATTGTTTTCATTTGTAGTTTCGGAAAAAATTCGCTTCAGGAGAGAAACAGCAGAGCAGTTTATTGAAAAATTTGAAAAATCACGGTTTTACAATAACTTGACCACTCATGGAGGAAGACTCCCAATTTCTGCCGCAATTCACATTATTAGTTTTTTGTGGTATGTAAATTTCAATCTTAATTCCAATAATCACTGCGTCTACAGCTAGTTTTAATGTTATTAATATTAAATCTAAGAAATACCTATCCATACTTGCACCTTGAAATTCATATTGGCTTTTGAGGGTCATTAGTGACTATACCATGTGACCTTAATTATTTTTTTTAATTTTCAAGATACCTTTTTGAAATTTGGGAAATGTAGATGAGGCATTATATGTCAACTTGTAAGCTATATTTTACTATACATTTTGCTTCCGGTATAACCAGAAGTGATGTATCTATTATTTCTTATAGAACTCCCGTCTATTTACCTTGATACCTATTGGCTACAGAATTCTTCAAATGTCCATTTTCTAAATTTTGAAATGTCTTAAAAGTTGACATAATAACTCATTTATATTTCTTATCTCAAAAAGGGTAGTATATGCAATTGGTTAGTTTTGGTTAGATATACGGAGAGGCCAGTGTTGGGACTCTAGAGTCTAATTAAAAGGACGGGCCTAGACAGGACATTCTAATGTTAGACAGGAGATACCACAATAAATCTGATAACGTTGCAGTGGCGGAGGACACGTTCTCCATCTTGGTCCAAATAAATCTAATCTAATTTATTTTTTCGTAATTACTTGGTATAAAGAGCTTAATATATATGGAAAAAAAGTTGTTAAAAAGAATGTTCTTACTTTTTATAGGTAATAAAAGTTTTATTATTTTAGGTTCGCAGGCAATAAATGCATTATGAGAGAAATAGAAAAATTATTTGATATAAAAAAATCTTCATTCCACCCAGTAATGGATAGAGTTATAGATTTTCTTCTAGATATAGGTGCTTCTGTTATTAGAATGTCAAGCACTGATCAGGAAAAGGAAAAATTAGAAGCGGAATTTAAGAAGGTGATAACAAAACATAAGTTATATTTTTTATATAGGTACTTTGACTGTACAAGTGTCTTTTTGTTTTTTACACTAAACACAAATTTAGAAATAGGGTCAAGTGGTGTGAAAACGAGACTAGCGAAATTTTGGGTAAAAACGAGACATTCTTACCAAATCATGCTAAATTACATTAGTTTGAGTTTAAAAATCGATAACCTGGAGTTTAACATAATTATTATGTGGTCCCATATTGAAAAGTGTTCAGAAATATCGAAAAATATGTTTTAAAAATGCAACGCCATATGCGTTAAGATGCAGGATCAAAACTTTCATGACGCGAGTTAAACCTTTCTTGGTAGCGCGCTTTTACGAAGTCGGAAGCGCTCGGCGATAGTCGCATTCGATAAGTTCTTTTGTGCTGCATTCAAATGCGTCCAGCATGGAGAAAGTAATAAGAGAGTGTTCGTTCCGCATCGCGTCGATCTGAGCGCACCCCTTGCGGGGGGCAGAACTAATTCTTACAGGCAGGATATTTAAATTTGGTAGGTAAATTTTATAGTTTGCTTATTATATAATTATTTTATTTCAGAAAATTATATTTCATTTTTGTAATGAAATAATTATAATAAACAAGTTTGAGACAAATAATTTAGATAAATAAGAAAACAGCAAACATTTAAATTTTTTATTAACCTGCACATAATATAAGAAAAATTATTAATCACCATTACATATTTCTACCAAAATTACCTTACATTATATTTAATAAAATTAATCCAATATCACATCAAATTGCACATTGTTATTTTAAAATTATTGACAACAAAACCAACAAACATTTTAATAAAAAGAAGTTGAAAACTAGATTCTCCATATCCATGAAGACAGTAACAGGTCTGAAACAAAAAGTAAATTAAAAGTAGTACGTTTCAAGTAACAAAAAAATATTTTTGTTTGTTAGTCCTCTTACCATCATTATATTTTTCAATTAATAAGGGAACACAAACTTTTATGAGTTGAGAAAATACGTATGATTTATGTTCTAGACAGATGAATAAATCAAAATTTTGCAAAGTGTTATTTTTTTCAGTAATATTTTCTACATGAACGAAAAGTGGTGAAATATGGTAACAAAGTCATGCAGTATTGAAAAAAATTTAACAACTTCTCTGTACACAAATCAGACGTATTTTATCATCATTTTCTTTGAAGGAAGTGAAACCACGGTGGTGAACAACCAAAATATCTCTCTGCAAATTAGCCTTACATTCTTCGCAATCAAAAGTTGTACGAAACTAGAAACATAGCTTATGATGAAAATTTGAAAAATGTTTTCTCTTAAACCCAAATTGCGAAGTGGCCAAAAATATTTACTATTAACAATTTTTTACAATACAACTATGACGAATTATACCTGGTAATGACATTTTAAAGGTTCACTTACTTTTATTCACTTTATTAGAACGGGAAACCTAAATAAATTGAACAAAACTATACTAATTTTACTCATCCTTAGAACTTTTAATCATAACCAATATAACCATATTTTTAGTTTTGACACTTCACTTTGACAAACACAAGCCGTATTCACACAAACCAATGTAAGATTGATTTTGTATATTTTCATTTTTAATGACTTAAAAGTTAATATACTATACTCGATAGTCGAAACTGTGTAAAGTGACGTCATCGGTTATCTACCGATTTAAAGTGAACTCCATGAGCGTATCATAGTTTAAGGGTGCGAATACTGAAATATCTGGAATTTCAATTTTTAACATTTGAAATAATAACTTATCACAAGTTGTTCATAAGTAAGTTAAAACAAAATAAAAAAATGTTTAAAAGTCAATTCCAACTTACTACTACTAAAACTAAAAAAAAGTTGTTTGTCAAGACCAAAATAAATTACCAATAAGTATAGGTATGTTGCGAGGTCACTTGTAAAATGTCTGACTAACTGGAAGCGGTATCACTCCCTGACGACTCCTCAGAATCATCGCTTTCTCCTCCTATATCGATAATGAGTGGTTCCGTCATTACTTCTACACGTATGTCTAAATCCCAAAACTTTATTTCTTCTTTTAATACGTGTTGAATACATTTACGCCAACTCTCAGCAGTAACGGTATGCAGCGCCTCGTCAAACAGTTTCTCAACGTCAGCCATTTTGAATGTACTGTTTTTTCTCGCAACATAATTTTTCACTTGGGCCCAAACCAGCTCGATGGGGTTTAACTCACAGTGGTAGGGAGGAAGTCTAACAACTGAGACGTTGAAATCTTTCGCCATTTCATCGACAACGTACTTAATATAACTTCTTTTATGTTTCCGTACGAGAGATAATAATTCAACTTTTAGCATTGCCTCGTTGTGCGGAATGCTTTTACTCTCTAACCAATCAATTATAACCCTCTTGCGGCTAGCTGAAGTAGGTATTTGCTCCAGTCGACGAGAGTGGTATGAAGCATTATCCATAACTATCACTGAACCAGGAGTTACCTTTGTTAAAATTGATCTAAACCATGTTTCAAACCGGTTACCATCCATCTCTTCATGGTAATCGACAGTTTTTTTGGACTGAAAACTTAGTAATCCACCTTCTACAAATCCTTCCTCGCTGCCAATGTGAGTGATAATCAGTCGACGTCCTTTCCCAGAGGGAGCTTTTAAACCGGAAGAGAAACCCTCCATAAAGGCTTGTCGATTGCTTCGTATATTCATGTCTTGCCACACTTTTGACACAGTGTGGCCTTCATTTAACCATGTTTCGTCAAGATAATATATGTGCCGTCCTTCGTTACGAAACTGTCGTATCTGTTTTAAATAATTTCTCCTCCATTCCACAATGTCATTTCGTTCAATTAAGGCACTGTTTCAACTTCTTGTTTGGTAACGAAAATTCATTAATTTTAAAGTTCGTCTCAAAACTTTATCACTGATGTTTGGTAAAGTATCATCAGCTTCTATTACCTTGCTCAATTTAGCTACCGAGGGGATTTCATTCCTAAAATAAAAAGAATGTATTTCCCTACGTATAGCATTCCGTGTTTGGTCGTCCAAAACAATTTTCTTTCTTCCCCTACTTACCGGTTTACAGTTTTCACCTCGTTCTCTTGTCAAAGATCCGTCCCGCGATTTCTTTAGAATATTGTATATAGTACTCTCAGAAACTTTAGGTAAATAACTGCACTTAATCACAGCGTCACTAACACCCAACTGTTTGTCCATGGCACGCAGTCCTTCGTACACATTTAATATGAGGACTTTTTCTTCCCGAATTAAATTGTTACGACGCCGTTTTTTATCGCCAACACCGCTACACTCCGCCATTATTGTCACTAAATATACCGATATAAATATTACAATAAATACCAATAATAACCGATTTATCACACAAAACCACAACACAAATACTGATGTTACGTTCATGAAGAGAATAAACACCTCACATAACTGTTTACTATCACTGTCTCATTCGCGTAGCTCGATCTATCTATCTCGTTCTCAAAGCCGGAACATTGAAGCGACTCTCCAACATTGTCAAATCGGCGAGTTTTTCACAACAAACTTTGCGTTCAAGAAATATACATAAACACTTTATTTCACATTTCAAGTAAACTAATTATTATTAGTCTGCTTGAAATTTGAAATAAATATATTAAATTGGTATTGACTTAATTACATTGCATCTTTTGTACCTGAAATATTGACACAATGGATTTATAAAATACAGCATTTCTCTCTAGAATACATATGGCAACTGCGCTTTAACCAAAGTGTTGATTAGATAGCTCTGACTCACTTTACACAATTTCGACTATCGAGTATAGGATATTTTATGATATTTATTCACAATAAAGGCAATATGTTGAAATTCATTGTCATAATATAATACAATATTTTAAATTGTTTCATTCTATTTTGTTTATGTAAAACAGTCTTGTAGTTCGCGAGACTGTAGAGACTCCATGCGCGGGTGGCGGCGCAGAAACGTTGTGCCACTTGCCGCCTATGCATCAAACCGTCTCTTATATTATTTGTCTATGGCGTTCAGTGCGTTGCGATACCTCACCGGGTTCACGTATAACGTGCGACCAAAACTAAGGTGAAAAACGAGACTTGCGAAGGTCGAAATTCGAGACACGGTTCGGGAAAAAACAAGACAGAGTGAAGTAGAGATGCCGAAGGTTTACGTTAAGAAAGTGCGGCCGTACACTGAAGACGATATTAAGAAGGCGTTGGAGTTAATTGACAAAGGTGTTTTAACATTCAGAGCGGCTAGTGAACAATTCAAAATCGACAAGTCTGTGCTAACACGCCGAAGAGCTTACGCTGTAAGTACTCAAGGAAGGACGACATCTTTATCACAAGAAGCAGAAAAGGACCTGAGCGAAAAAATAAAAATTATGGCAAAGTGTGGCTTTGCCTTGACAAAGAATGAGATTCTACAAACGGTATAGACATACTGCATAGAAAATGACACCCGAACCACATTCAAAAATGGCAAGCCCGGAAATGATTGGTTCGGGCAATTCTGTAAGCGTAATAGACTTAGCCAGAAGAAACTTGAACAACTGGAGAAAAGTCGACGCATGGCAACCAGCGATCCCTTTATTATATACGGATTTTATGTAAAGTAAAATACAACTGGGATGGCATGCATTTCTGCTGTTGGTGTGTTGCTACCAACCCTAATAACTTTTCAAGGAGCTCATTAGTGGAGTAGCTGGAAAGGTCAGAGATACCTTTTTAAAATTGTACGATTGAATTGTCTTTTAATTACAGGGACGAAAGATTTGCCAAATACCTTCTACGCGTGTTCTGAAAAAGGCTGGATGACGACAAACATTTTTCAAGAATGGTTCCAAAAGTTTTGTACGTTGATTACGAAGAGGCCTCATATAATCATCATGGACGGCCACGTTACCCATTTAGATAAGGGTACAATCGGACTAGCAATTGAGGAAAATATCACGTTATTAAGACTGCCAGCACATACAACTGATGTCTTGCAACCGTTGGACAAATGCTGCTTCGGTCCTCTTAAATTGAAGTGGAATAATTCTTTAATCGTATGGCAACAGCTCAACCAGCGAAAGTTAAGTAAGAGCGAATTCTGTAATTTGTTGTGTGAAATATGGGAAAAAGGCATTTCCGAACATGTAATAAAATCTGCGGTTGATATTACCGGAATTTTCCCTTGCGACAAAGACAAATATCCTGGTTGGACCCATAAAAAATGAAGAGATATCATGAAAACCCGACTAGTGCTTTTGTGGATGAACAATTGGAACCGGAACTATTGCCCTTTGCGGAAGAAAATTACCCATCTGTTGCTGTTGCTGGACCGTCAACGAGGAACAGTGATGTAATTCTATCAACAACACCAATACCACCGTGTTCCACGCACAGTAATACACCAACATCATCGTGTGCATCTCACAGCAACACGCCAACATCATTGTGTTCAACTCCAAGCACCGAACGCCTTTCATTCGAGTCACTCTTACTGTCAAAACTTCGAAGAACAGTCCCATCATCTTAGAAAAGAAAGAAAATTGATGGCACTGTTTTGACTTCAGAGGAATATATAAGTGAGATCGAAAAAAAATATGAGAAAAATGAGAAGAAAAGTGTGAAAAAAACTAAGAAGCCAAAGAAAACAAGGACGCCAAGTGAGTCTGAGTCTGATAGTGACAATGATGAGATCGTTAAATTAGACGATGAAAGCGACATTGGAAATGTTACTTTACAAGACATTTTTAGTAATGAAGAGAATTCGCTCGATTTCGAAAATAACGAAGCAGATGAACCATCACCATTGAAAGAAGGTGACTACGTCCTAGTGAGATTTGCAACCAAATGCAAGAAAGTTTTCTATGTGGCACAAATTGACGAAGTAGGAGATGAAGACGTTGATGTAATATATCTTCGACGCAGTTCCTGGAACCTGTGATCGCAGAAAAATATTCTGTACTGAAGACTGATATATAATGCCAACTTCCTGCCCCAACTGTACAGGAAGCAACAAAGCGTACTGCTAAACAATTCATATTTCCTACTATTGATTTTGTTGACTATAATGTTCAGTGATGTTATAAATCGGTATGATACCCAGGTACCTACTTGTATTTCAGAATTACGAATTACTTTGCCAAAGAATAATAAATACTTTAATTTTCATAAATATTTAGGGAAAAATATATGTTATGTTGTCATACAGAACGCCATATTTTTGTTATTTGTCGAAATAAAAAATTGAAAAGATGTGAACTTTGTTTTATATTTAACCTTCTGTGTCTCGCATTTAACCCAGCCTTCTGAAATGGTTCTAAGTATATAAAATTAGCGCGTCTTGTTTTTCGCCATATCTGTCTCATTTTTACACCTAACCAGGGTGAAAAACAAGACACGTATTTTATTTTTTTAACGAAAATTTTAAAGTAGTTTGAAAAAATTGATGACGGATATAAATTCTACATGTAAGCTTTAATATTACATAAAATTGTCAAGCCGTTTGGAGTACTCTTTCCTAAGAAAAAATTAAAAGATTTAAAAATCGTCTCGTTTTTACACCACTTGACCCTATAATAAAGTTTTTCTATGATGAATAATTTATTTAGGATAAAGACTAGATAAAAATACAGACAAAATCACATATTAAAAATATTGCAATAACAACAATTATCTAATCTCTCTCCCTCATTTCTCTTTTCCTTTGATTTGAATATTGAATTTAAATAATTAGTGTTTACATTTAAATTTTATTAAATATCATTGCATTTTTATATCTAGGCAAACAGAATTTCCTGGAAATTTACTGCTGATTCGTCAAAGCAGGGTTTTGATTGTTTGAGACGAATTAAAAACTAGTAACTAATTGCAACTTGCAACAATTGAAAATTGGTTTTGACTATTCCCTGGTGGATTTCCGGTGATTTTTAATTTACTCTAGAAAACAGCTGCGCAAATCGTGATTTGTTTACTTTTAATAATGCTTATGATTGTTTTTTATAATTTTGTCGATGATTAGCGACCTAGTTTTAATTTGATGGATGGGATTTGTGGGAAACAGCTCCAATAGAAAAAATGCAACTTCTCGTTTATTCAATATGTCGACGTTTCGACTGTTTATTTCAGTCATCTTAAGAATAACTTTTTTTCTAAAACTTCATTAATATGCATGTTAGTTTAACAGTAATTGTTTGTATAACAATTTTACAATTCTAAGAATTACTTTAAAATTTGTAATAACAAAAAAAACATTATAATTTACAAACGAACGAATATAATTTGTTAAAGATTATGTGAGATGTAGGAAATACAAGTAAATAATTTTGATTTAAAAGATTTTCTCAATTGATTTTAAAAAATTAAAAAAATTTTCTAAAAATTATTCTCAAATAAATTTTTAATATAACTTTATTTAAAGATAAAAGTTAAAGTGTCCGTTTTATTTTAAAATTTAAAAAAAATATTTGAGAAAAATAATTAAATCAAAATCATTTAATACTTTTATATACCTTGTATTTACTACATCTCATATAATATTTACTAAATTATATTTGCTTGTTTGTAAATTATAATTTTGTAACTTTATTTCTTTTTTGTTATTGCATATTTTAAAGGACTGCGGTCAGCTTCTCCCCACCTTACTGACGTTCCAGAAAATGTACCAAACCAGTTACGGGTTAAAATGAAATATTATAATTATTGTGCCTTACAAAAAAAAATGTTATTACTGTTGGCAACATCGCCCGGATGCCACTTCTGACAGTATCTAAATTTTATTCTCTATTCTCAATTTGGTCCTCCTCTTCAATATCAGACGCACCTGATACTTCGAACTCGTCTTTATTGTCCTCTGATTCAGCATCAAGAGGCATTTGATGAATATTTGCGATATAATTTCCATTTTCCAAATTTTAAGTCTCTTTCTCGGAGCTTATGTTGAGTCTAAAACAAAATTATAGTCGCGCGCAACTCACAGGTGACTCGGTATAAATACCTGATTTTGACAGATAATTTGAATAGTAATAAACAATTAATTACATGAACATAAAATATGAAATTGAAAAACTTTCGTCGATTGTCGCGGTCACCTGTGGTTTTTTTTTCGATCACCGGCAAAAATATGATAATTGAATAATTGCAGCTCAATAACAGTTCGATAGACCGAAAAAAGTTAGGAGCCTAGTGAAAGGCTCATCCCACTGCTCCCGTTCCTTTGATTCTAACTCATGATTATATGAGGACTTGCATCTCACAGGTGCAGTGCGTCAGAGTTTATGACGTCAACTGTTCTCAAACATCATATGACGCCGTCAAAAGTCTTCGTAGTTTGGTTGATATCTTTGTTCGTTTCTAAGTAATTAATTTGTTTGTTTCATCTTTGAAAACTAATATAAACATAATGGAGAGTGGATTTATTAAAGCAACCAGTGAACAAAGGAGGTCACAGTAGTGACAAGTATTGGCGTTTTCGCGGCAAATTTGTTACGTTACTTCCCACTATTCAAATAAATATTACAATCATGTTAATTCAACATCACATTGTGATAATGTTCTTCCTTTTCTTCATCTTGTTTTCATCACATGCACATCCAGCTTACGGCTGTTAACTTTTGTGACGTTACTACTTCTCAGCGATGTTAAAGCCCTGCCTTTTTACATTACTGTGATGTTACTAGAACTTCCTCAAAAGGAAGTCTTTATAATGAACTAAAAGGAACATTTACATTCAGAAATGCCTTTTAACATCTGGTTGATGTCATTGCAATGTCTATTAAATAACATCTTACCAATGAACTAAATGCAACATTTCAAAAACAATACAGTATATTCTCTTAGATGTTATATAGACATTACTTAAACCTCTAAATAATATACCTCAAACATTCTAGATGAAATCATTTAGATGTTTCTGTGCCTAATCAGCAAATACAGGGTGGCTAACTTCGAACACCGTCTGTCGGCCATATTTCAAAAAATAATAAAGAACCAGCTTAAAAAAATACCCTGAAAAACCGCTGAAAAATATCTATGAGTTCCTGAAATATATGCTAGGGGGTGGAATTTACACTTGAAAACATATAATGATTATCTCAAAAAAAGACATAGGTACTGAAGGTATCCTAAAAATACTGTTTTTGAAATATTGATAAGTTTATGAAGAAAAATTGTTAGGGACTTTCTGTCCTTATTCCTGGAGTAAGGGGTTGTTAAAAACAAATGTCACCTTTTTTGTTTTTTAACCTATTTTAATGTTTTTGGCGTTATTTAAAAGAGTTTTTCCTCTTTCATAAAATATGCTTCACAAAAATAACAAAATTAAACAGTTTTGTCAACGCTCAGTCAAAAAGTCGACAATTTTCCCATTTTCTCGGAAATTTCAAATGTAATGAGGCATTTTTTGAATTGTGATGAAGGGGTTAAAAAATTAGGAATTTAGTGAAAACCGCAAGTCTAAATCTTAAAACTATTCCAAGATAAGATTTATGATATTAGATTTAGAAATTGAAAAAATGCTCCATTTTACATTTGAAATTTCTCAGAAAAACAGGAAGATTGTCGATTTATTGACATAGCGCCCCCTAGCGTTTACAAAATTATCTGATTTTATTATACGTCTTGTTAAACAGACAAAACTCTTTTAAATGACGCCAAAATCATTAATATCGGTTATAAACGAAAGAGTTATACTTTTGTTCATAAGTTTGAACATTTCCCAGCCATTATTTGAAGAATAATGGCAAAAAGTCCCGAATTAAGTTTTTTCATAATCTCCTCACGTCTTGAACAATTTCATTTTTAGGACACCTTTAGTATGTCTTTTTGGAGATAATCATAGTACTATGTTTTTGAGTGATCATTCCACCTCCTAACGGATATTTTAGAAACTAAAAATCTTTTTAAGTGATTTTTCAGGGTCACTTTCCTTTTTTTCGGAAAGTTGAAACATGATTATTATCTGAGATATGGCCTACAGCCGTTCTTAGTTGTTCATCCTATACCTACATTTAAAAAAGCAATAAAGGTTTTAAATAGTATATTCACTATTAATAAACATTACAATAAATTTAAAAAACATGTACACAATAAAAAAAAGTATATTGTCCACGAATCCAACCTAAAAAAAAATTAAATTGTATAAGCATATTACATAACAAGTGTGGAAAGTGATATATTACACATCTTAACAAAAATTGAATTTGTGTGCAACTGTTGCAGGCATTCAGTGAAAGCAAGAAATAAAAAAGGGTATATTAATCTGTAGTTGCCATAACGTAACATAATTTAAAACTCAATTAATAAAGTTTAACTGATACACATACATTACAGCTAGATTACCGAATATTTATTAGAATAGCTTTTTAACAATATTGGAACTAATAAAAATTTAAACCATTAAAAGTTTACGTTTTTACTGCTTATAAAAATTATATCGTATACTTACGGATACTTTTTCTCACGAAAGAGTCGCTGTTACGAGTACCCCAACCATTCCATAACGTACACTTCAAAATCCCTATCTGTGAAATCTTGGAAGGTGCTCTGAACAGAAGCTAAAAAAACAACTGCTTTAGATCAAATTGTGCCCATGGAGACCTTTGATCAGAACATACTAAACTACATCAAACTAGATTTTCAGCCAATCGACTGGAACCCATTTTTCAAAAGAAACGTGCGGAGTTCTAAACAAATATTAATGGTTTCCCTTCTATTACCTGCCTCATTCCGTTTGTCAGGTAAATTCAGGTGTGCCATGAAAAGTCATACTTACTTCTGTTCTGTATAAAATACTATACTATTCTCATCTTGTTATCCTCATCCTGGAACATATTGTATTTTAACATTGTGGAATTGTAACTTAATAAAAACGAACTATTATTAATACACAGTATTAAAAAAATTACTTATGAAGAAGAGATATGAACCTCATTCTGCTCTTTAGCAGAAATTTCTGTTTTTAAAGTCTCAACAGCCTCTAATTGTTCACAAGTATTTTTAGTATTAATGTTAATTGTTCTAAACCTGCAAAACCATATTAATGGATATTACTACTACTGCTACTACTAAAAAAACTATAACTAGAGATACTTGATTCAATATTCTTTGTAGTATTTAATTCATTGTGGCTGTATCAGCTGAAATAGTTACTCCCTTTTTTTACATAATTACCAACTATGTGTTTTTTATATTATTTATGTAAGTAGCTTCTTGAATATCTTGAACATTGAACAGATTTTATTCTAGATCCAAATCTCTGCAAACATATGTGCATTTTTGATTATTGATAATAATATATACCCTATTGCAATATTAAGTTTTTTTGTAGGTAGGTATCATGTATATCTAGGATGTGAAAAACTCTGAATCGTTTTCAAAATATACCTAAGATATTTTAAATAAAGATAAAAATCTTATTTTGTAAACCCTATTATATAATTTCAGGGTACAATCCCGCCACCCGGAATTTCAATGTGGAATTGCTGATTAAAGTATTAAACGAGTTTAAGTTTTAATAATTATGATTTTGGGATAGGTCATTACCGATAACTGTTGGTCGTCCATTATAACAAGAACTATAACTAATTATAGGAACTGTAGCTAAGGAGGAACTAATGAAAAAGAAGACAACTTTATTTCAGTACTTCTTGCAAAAAATAGAAGAGAAGGTGTAAATATGGAATATGCACGTAATATGGAATACCTCGGTTTTGACTAAACCAAATGCCACCCCCTATCGAAAACCGGCTAAACTTATGCATGTTTGCCATCTTAATTGTAGACGATCTACCCCGCGCCGTTTTAGTATGGTTTCGTTTCTTGAGGTGTGAATATCGCGTCCTGAAAAGTTTAACACGTAAGTGAATACCGTCAACTGAGCTGAAGGTGGACAAATTTCAACGTTTTTTTGAGATAACATCGTTAGTAGCGCCTCAAAAATTTTGAAAAAAATTATGAAAATTGCCTTTATATGAGCTAAATACAAGTTTTGCAAAAATTATAGAATCGCTAATATATTTTTTTAAGTAGTGTCCAACTCTACCCAGAAAAAGGGGTGAAGTTGGACATGGCTTCAAAACCAAGTAAAATCAACTTTTAATGAGAACTGGGTGTAGTTGGACAACTCTTTTTTTTTTTAAATTGCACCCTTGCTGGGCCAATGAAAAACGTTTGTAGGTAAAAAATAACAGTTTATTCCCTAAATCACAAAACATCAACTTAAACTAGTTTCTAGAAAAAAAATATAACGTAAAAAACAAGAAATATTTAACAAAATATCATTAAAAAATGAATAAAATATTTTCTGGAACAAAAATAAGGAACAGAATACCTAAAAAATATATAAAATCATTAACCTTTGGTGTCATAAGTTAAATTATCTCGAAACTGAAAACGGTTTCGACTTAATTCTACAGGTTGGTGTAAAACATAAATAACATCTTCCTTTGACACTATCGATTTGTCTTCAACATCTGGATAGACGAAAAAATGCCCCATTTTTTCACCAAATTTTTTCCTAAGGAACTTAACTGTTAAAAACATCTCATCAATGTCTTCAACGTGACCTACAAAATTTAGATTTCTTTTTGTTGATTCAAATTTCACCAGGACGTATTGGTTTTTTTTCAAAATCTCCGATACTAGTAGGAACTAATTCAGTCTTATCATTGGTTGGAGCAGGGTTGCTTGTACTTGGCTCGTCATAGTATAGTTCGTGTAATTCATCTTCTATTATTTCTATTTCAGATTGGTCCGACATAGCTCCATTGTAGTTTTCTTCTTCGACTTCACTGTCATCCTCAATAATGGCAATTTTCTTACGTCTTGGTTTTCTCGTTTGAATCACAGGAGAAAGGGTGTTTTCATTGTCGCTTTCATGTTCGATGTCACTATTGTCTTCAGTAAATGTCACACTTCGGCCAGGTTGAATGGCCAGTTTTTTACCTCTTGGCTTTCTTGTTCGAGTTGGAGGAGCAAGGTTCTCTTTAAAAAAGCTAATGAAACTGTCAGTCCAATGTTTCTCAACATTAACTTCTTGATAATCCGCCAGTTTTTTCAACACTCGTTGAGGATCATAAGGAACTATTCCACATGCTGCAAATCCTGATTTGACATTATTCGCAGATCGCATATCAATTCTCTGAAAAGTCTGGGATAGCAAGTTTGGAAAATCGCTCTTCTGAAAGACTCCCCGATTTTTCATTTTCCACTGTCTTAAGACAAATCTCCACGCTTCCTTCATCGGTCTAAAATAAGACACATCGAGTGGCTGGCAGATGTGGGTGGAGTTTAGGGGGAGCAATATGAAACTGATATCATGTTCAAGACATTTGTTGATAACCGTTACGGATATGTGACTGGACAAATTGTCACCGATGATCACTTTTTTGCCTTGAAGCTTTGATAAGTATGGAAGAGCAATTTTATAGAACCAGTCTTCGAAACAACCACTTTTACTCCGGTTATAAGCCGTGCCAGGAGGACCGTTCTCTATCCATGTCGGATAAATATGTTGGGCCTTGTACACTACGTAAGGTGGAAGAACAAAGCTGCTGCAGCAATCATAACCGGAATGCTTGTTTTTGAGCTATCCATAACGCCATCACAGTGTTTTGCTCCTCTTTTGGCGAGAACTTTAAGTTTTCCTGGGTCGTCGGAAAAATTGGTTTCGTCGTAGTTGACGATATTTTCCGCAGGAACATTTTCTATAGATTTTTGCAATTCCGTAAAATATGTGGTCATAACAGCAGAGCTGACTTGGGCTCTAGCCCTTTTCATATTCTGGGATAGCGGTACAGATAATTCTCTCTGCCTGTTGAGGAAATTTTTTACCCATTCATCTCCAGGAACATTATCATGGAAAATTGTAATGGTTTTTCCCAGCCGATCCAGATATGATTTCACTAGAGTTTTCACGTCTTTTATGGTTAATGGAAAATACCACTTAGCGGCACTCATTATCCCTTCTGCTAGATATGTCTCTTCATCGGAAGTTAGTACGGTTTGACCTCCATATTTCTTTTTATTTTTTATTCCTTTAACGTGATTAAATATAGTCGATTTCGGAATTGAATACTTTTCCGCAGCTTCCCTAAAGCTAAGTTTCTTTAATTAAACTTCTTCCTCCGCCTTCTTTATTGTAGAAAGCAAATAGTTACAGTTGGGTTTCTTGCCCACTTTTCTATTATATACACGCGGCATCTTGGTGTCCAACTGTACCCTGGAACAAGAAACTTTTTTAATATGACGCTACTGGACTCAATAACTTGTGACATATTAGTTTAAAATTTTATAGGTTAGTTACTTATACTGTAGTCTACATTGTGGCCAAAATGGACATTCTAGGAACATCAGTATAATACATATAATAGTTATAAAAACCAAATTGCCAAAATAGCACTTTTTAAATCAACTGTTTACATAATTAAAAAATCAACTCACCGTTAAAAGACCGCGCCAAATGTAACACACTTTCTTACTACATTCACACTGATGAAATACTCACCGCCAAATTGGCCGAAGGTCGAATGTCAGTGGCGTCACGAATTTATTTGATCAGAAACTACGTCTTGTCCAACTTCACCCCAACTGTCCACCTTCACCTCAGTTGACGGTATGTAAGCCTAATTTTTTTATTTGCATGTTTTATTCAAATATTTGTTACGATGCCGCTGTACTTAAACTAAAGTTTAAAATGACGTTGCATTTATTTAGTTTTTTGTTTTGACATGGGTTGTTGGTATTATGGAATGCTAGTATTCCATATTTACACCACGTTTTTTTAGGATTCCATGAAAAAGTGAACGTCCGTCTTGCAATAATAAAAGGAAGCAATACAAGGAAGAGGACATGGATGGGACCATCCTGGCAGTAAGAGAAAAAATAATGGGATATCTCAACGCATCCAAAACCTATGGGGTTCTTCGTACAACGCTCTTTCGTATGAGTCAAAGTAATACAGTTCCACAAGATAAGGCTGCAGCAACCAAGCTTGGAAGAAAATGTGTTTTGGGACCAGAGCTAGAGAAGCTACTAGTTGATTTCATCTTAAAAATTGAGTCCAAATTTTACGGGATCAGAATGACAGATCTGAACCGCATGGCTTATCAGTTGGTCAACAGAAATAAAATCAAACACCTATTTTCAACATCTGGATTAGTAGGCAAAGCTTGGATTTATTTGGTTTTAAAGCGACATCCCAACTTGTCAATAAGGAAGCCAACGTGGACATCATTTGCAAGAGCTGCAGGTTTTTGTAAAGAAAGAGTTGGCGGCTTTTTTGACCTCTTTGAAAAACAAATGCCCCATTCCCCGATTAACGTTTGTAATGTAGACGAATCAGGGTTACCAATTGTCCAAAGTAAAGTATCGTCAGTAATAGAGCTGAAAGGCAAACGTTGAGTTGCTTTATTAACATCAGCAGAGAGAGGGGCTCTGATTACAGTTATTTTTTGTATGAGTGCGGCTGGACACTTCGTACTTCCCTTGGTTATTTTTCTTATGAGAAATATGAACATTCAGCTCATGAAGGGAGCTCCTCCTGGGTCAGTAGGAGTTGAAAATCCATCCGGTTGTGTACAGTCTCATATTTTTACCTAGTGGGTCCATCACTTTATCTAGTACACTAAACCAAGATGCCCCCCTCCTGTTAATCCTTGACGGCCATTACAGCCACACTCGCGATATCGACCATGTTAACGTTTTATGTCTGCCTCCTCTCTCCACGCATAAGCTCCGGCCTTTGGATAAGTCATTTATCGGACCATTAAAAGTCTATTATAGTGAAGAAACTCGTATTTGGATCCGTCAATCCCAACCGGATCTTAGTCCTTTTGATATAATGGAGTTATTTGGTAGAGCTTACGAAAAAGTTCAGACATACACAATAGCGGCTAATGGTTCTCGCACCACTGGTATTTACCCTTTTAATAGGGATGGTTTTTCCGAAGCTGACTTCATTGCTGCAGAACAAGAAGAAGCGAAAAGAGGAATTACCATTAACATTCAAGAAGTCAAAACCAACAATAGCTTCTACTACCCCTATCGATAAAAATTCATGCTATAAAACGTCATGCAAAGACAATGCACCTAGCCGAGTTCAAGCTGTTGACCAAGGTCAAGATGAAGAAGTTTGTTTCACCGTTCGAAATATCTCCATTCTCAAAGACAATCCGCAAAAAATCCAACAGAGGACGCAAGATAATTGGATCTATTGTGAATACCGCGTCACCTTACAAAGACGAACTAAATGAGTCTATAATAGTATATTACGCAACGTGTGCTGTAAGAAGCATTTTACGCATGAAAGGAAAAGTTACGCACGAAGCTGCGAAGCGGCGAGTGCGTTATTCCGTGAGTGCGTAAAATGCGTTACAACACGAGTTACGTACTATACTTTACCTACGACTCACTTGTACTTGTGTTTATAATCTTATTAAGGTATTTAAAGTACAAGTAAAAACGTACATCCTCGATGCCCAGCCAAGCATCTTAGAAGTTCACCCTCGATGCCCAGCCAAGTTTCGTAAAAGTCCGTCCTAAGTAGTATTTATTTTTATTAAAAATGTATGTAGAATTACCGGAATTGCATAAAATAGCGTATACACCTCTCGACTAAAGTGACATTGATCCCTTAGGTGGATTACTTCCCTCAGGAATCAAACACCACCCGCGGGATTAAATGGGCCACTTTAGTCACTTGGTGTATAATATACTATTGTTTACTAATATGAGATACATTCAGACAGCTAAAAGATGCGGATTGAATGAAAGGGAACCAATTATCATTTAATTCCAAATAACTCTCAGTATTAAATGCAATCTGATATCTAATAAATGTTATCTACCATTTATATATAGAAAAAAATTCAACGTCAAATACCTAAGTAATACATTTTGAATAAATGGCTACGTCTATTGACAGTTGCTAAGTGGTTGCTACGGAAGCCGTGCGATTTACTTTACAGCCGTGCGTTTTGTTTTACCGTGCGTAATAGACGTGTTACATTGATTGCCGACTGAAAGAAACTTGTCTTCAGGAAAATCCTTGAAACAAAAACAAATTCTCAGAAACAAGAGAAGTCAAAGTATAACATGAAACATCAAAAGAATGCAGTTTCTGCTGATGAATCTGAGGATTCAAGAGAAAGATGTAAGACTTGACGATTCTGACAACGATTTGGAAGATATGCCGGGACAACTGAAACTGAATGAGGACGATGTTCATTGCATGTTGATAGTGCGTTTGCTGCTGAGAAGAATGAACAACTATGGGTCCAATGTTTAATGTGGGCTCATAATGAGTGTGGAGACGCCGAAAAAAAAGACGAGAATATATTTGTGACTGCTGCAAATAATATGTAGATATACAGGGTGATTCATAACTATTGGGACATACGCTAAGGGTAGATTGTTTGAACCAAAATTTGTCGATAGGACCAAATACACCTCAATAAAATATTGCTGTGGAAAAAGATAAAGGGCGTTAAAGTTGGATTTGTTTTTTCGTTTTTTGCCAATAATTTCACTGTATGTTCATCGATTGTTATCAAAATCGGTACGGAGACATAATTTTATACAGGCAATATGATTTTACGTATTATTTGACATTTTGTTATAGAGGAAGCCTCGTGAAGGATTTCTGATGATGAAATTGACTTGTAACTTTTTTTGACGAAACTTTTTAGTGATTTTTATTAGAAAATTTGACATAAACATCATTTCTACGTAAGATTGGTACTCTTGTTCAAACACGATATTCTCATTCGTTTTCGAGAAAAACGCAATTGAACAGTTCAGAGTATCGGAAGGGAATTTCAAATATTATTTCATTTATGAAAAGTGTGCTTTGGATTGTCAGATAATTGTTGCTGGTAAATGAAATTTCTTGTCAGTGAATATTTTTCTCTGCGAGTTTATAGTCAATTGTTGCATTTTATAAAGCTATCATATACTTTTTCGATTGAAATGCCTCGTTACAATCATATGATATGATTTTTGTATACGCACAAGAACATCTTTGCGAGCGCTCTGCAGCCTGAAGGTATGAATTGTTATATCCAGGCAGAAGGCAACCAAATCACAAAACTTTTTCAAATCTATTTCATCGTTTGGGTGAAACCGGGTCATTTCACAATAAAAATCAAGGTGGTCGTCCGAAACAAATTTCACCTAATCAAGAAGATGAAATTTTGGTTCGAATAGATGAAAATCCTACAGTAAGTTCAAGTCATTTGTCATCAGCAACAGGAGTAAGTCAGTCGTCTATTATTAGAATTCTAAAAAAAGTTCCACCCATATCACTTCACTCCTGTTCAAAATTTGCTTTCAAGAGATCTCCCACGACAGTTACAGTTCTGCCAACGTATTCTCAATAAGCATAATGGTGACCGAAATTTTATTAAGAATATTATGTTCACCGATGAAGCGACTTTTACCAGACGAGGGGTATTTAATTGGAGAAACAGCCATTATTGGGAAGAAAAAAATTCGCATGCTCTGAAAGAAAGACATTTCCGACATGAGTTTAAATTTAAATGGAGATTCTTATTTATTTTTTTTGCAAAATACTTTTAGCTATATTTTGGATAATCTGTCACTAGCTGTAAGAAATAAAATGTGGTTTATGCAGGATGGAGCTCCACCTCATTTCCCTTTAGTTGTTAGAAATCATCTAAATGACATATTTCTACAACGATGGATTGGCAGAGGAAACGATTTTGAATGGGCACCAAGAAGTCCTGAATATAACCCGCTTGATTTTTATGTTTGGGGACATATGAAGTCCATAGTTTATGCGAATGAAATTAACTCGAGAGACGAACTCTGGAGGAAAATACAAAATGTGGCTAACTTTATAAGGGGGCAGAATAATATGTTCTTTGAAGTTCGAGAGGCCGTTATTAAAAGAATTAGAAAAGGCATAGAAGTCGGAGGAGGGCACGTAGAACATTTAATTTGAGTTTGCTCTTTTTATGTTACATTGTTTTCAATTACGCTTTATCGTCGAAATAAAAGCCTTAAGATACAAGTTTTTTTATTGTCCGTTACTTGAAATCCCCTTCTGATACTCTGAGCTGTTCAATTGCGATTTTCTCGAAAACGAATGAGAATATCGTATTTGAACAAGAGTACCAATATTACGTAGAAATGATGTTTATGCCATATTTTCTAATAAAAATCACTCAAAAGTTTCGTGAAAAAAAGTTGCCAGTCAATTTCATCATCAGAAATCATTCACGAGGCTCCCCCTGTAACAAAATGTCAAATAATACATAAAATAATATTGCCTGTATAAAATTATGCCTCTGTACCGATTTTGATAACAATCGATAAATATACAGACATTATTAGCAAAAAATTAGAAAAAAATTCAACTTTAGCGCCCTATATCTTTTTCCACAGCAATATTTTATTGAGGTTTATTTGGTCTTATCGCCATATTTTAGTCCAAACAATCTACCTTTAGCCTATGTCCCAATAGTTATGAATCACCCTGTATAATGTATTCCATATTTCCCCCACCTTTTTTAAGGTAGGAATTTTGTAGTTTATTTTTCTAATTTGTTTTTTGTAAAACTGTTTAACGTAGTTACACATTTGCTTTTACATTTTGGTGTCTAAAGTACCTTTTTTTCTAAATTTGGTTTAATTCTTATCACTAACAAACATTTTTTTATATACCAAACAAAAGGGTATTCTATATTTGCACCTTTTCCCTGCAAATAAAATGAAACGCGAAACTGAAAACCACGCCTGGATCCGCCATGTTATGGTTGTCATCTGTTTCGTTCGTCTTCTAATTTCTTCTTTTTTTGTAATTTTATGAATACACCAATCAAACTGCTCACCCAGTTATGTTGCTGTGATGTTTAATATGAAATATTACTGAGAGTTTCATAAACTAACATCGTTTAAACGTAGTCGCAGGGAGTTACTAAAAATTAGTTTGAAAGATGTAAAAGAAACTGCAAAATGTGATCAACTTAGAAACACGTTAATTCGTAATATTATAGTAATATTCTGGATGTGACATTAGTGAGAAGTATACAAATTAACATTAATAAAGTTGGTTATAAAATTGAAACATCTAAGAAATATCTTATTAACGTTCTAAACAAACATCACGAAAAGTCTCTAAAAAGAACATCACAAAAAAGACTTGTTATGTTTCTTGTTCAGTAGGTTCTAGTTCCTTATTTTTAACGCTTAAGACATATTTAAAAAAATGATAATGAATATTTGCGGCTATATTAGGCACAAATGCACGATTTGAAACACTTTCCCAAAAATAGTCCACATCCCAATTCCATAGAGATCAGAGAAATCGTGCCGTCACTGTCAATACAGAATGATATATTACGGTGCTACAAAAATTTTCCCCGACAGCGCTACAGGACTTTTCAGGTTTCAACTTGAGAATCTGATTTCACTAAGACAGCGCAATGTGTTACACCTTCAATAACAACGCAGTGAAATTTTTGGATAGAAACCTATATTTAAAAGAGGTGGCATTAACTGACCACCCCGCAGCCCCGATTTGTCTCCAATTTGGAAAATCCTAAATGTTAAATTTAAATCAGCTACCCAGACTTTACACAAAGCATACCCAATGCGTTCTCATTTCAAATAAAGTTGGAGCACACTTTTTCATTCTTTCTAGAAAGTTAATTTCATGCTATTCTTCTCAGAACTTAACTGTAATATGTGTATGTGTATTATGGATATTGCCTTACTTAAATACTAGGTATAATAACACATTTTTTGATTTGCTTTTAATATAATTATCCAAATCAGTAAACAGTATCCAAATTCAACGAAGTACCTAGTCTATAATCAACAATTTCAGTTTATTTCCTAAGTTAATTGCTAATGCCGCGTCCTGGAGATTTAAGAGGTTCTTAAAGAGTCACGGTACAGCGGGGTGTCTTTATAGTGCGTGTATGAACGTCTTTATAGTGCCCTGCAATTAGAATTGATTGTTGTAGGTGATTTTAATAGCACATAACAACAGTGCGACATAAACCCGATTATTGGTCTTTACAGAATTTATGGAAAACGGGCACTAGGGTCACGTTCTATCTCAACTTTCCACCCTTCTCTGCCGGTCGTTAAGACAGCCTGTAGTGTTGTTAAAAAATTTACTGATCTGAATGAAACTCATTAGTTCTCAACAGATTTAATAGACTTAAAAAATCACTCATACATAACACCCGCTGATGGTGATACTAATTATTCTCTATTTAATGGCAAGTCACGTGTGCATCATATTTTTTTCACCTGAAACAGCAACATGCATTCCAAGGGATGTTGTACACATGATCTCGATTTACCAGCAATAGTACTCATAGGCTCAATCCAAAGATAATTAAAAGTTTATTTCAGAAACAAAAAACATCAAATATAAATGTGTTTTTAAATGAAACTCAAGGTCTCTAGTTAATTCCACAATATAATACAAGTTATTGAAAATTCTAAAAAATTGACAATTGTTTCGATAAATCAATATCATCGTCAGAATGACAGAAGTTACATTTCATTTTATGCCTACCTGATGTTTAGTAGTTATATTTTTGGCTAGACCAAGAAGTAACCTAACTTGTGATTGGCTTAATATATGTTTATAGAAAAAGAAGAAGATGTGATATTACAAATATTGAAGCTTAGATATTATTAGCCCTATGGTGATATCCTGGATATCATTTTTCCAATTAAGATCAGTATAACTGTGCAATGATATAGAAAACCAGGAAAACTATATCTGCTGATCTTTACAATTATCACTTAAGAAGACAATTTATTAGTGGAGAATTCCCTAGATTTAACTGTTCATTGACAACTTCATATTGTGGGTTTCTTAAATGTCTTCTAATTTCCAGTTCTTCAAGGAAATCCAGTTCTTGTTTCTTTTCACAAATATGCAGCACTTCTAGTTCTGTGTTAGGTGTCAATGAATGATTGGTGTCAAGTAGATGTTTTGCGTAGTGGGATTTATCTGGTTGTTTTAATCTGTAAGCTCGTAAGTGCTCACTGTATCGTATTTCAAAATTCCTAAGGGTCTGACCCAAATAGACAGCATTACATTCTGGACATTTGAGTTTATATATACCTGACTTCTTTAATAGTGGTATTTTTGTTTTTACATTTAACAATTTTGTACTAACGTTACTTTCTGTTTTAAAAGAAATTGTTGCATTCGTTGCTGAAGATATTATCTTTGAAATATTATTAGAAATATTTCCTGCATATGTGATGGTTTTATAAGTTTTAATTTCATCAGCTTGCTTAGGATATATTAGTTGTAATGCCACTTTTTTCTCTTTTTTACTAATTAGTTTATTTATCATATCTAATGGATAACCATTAGATGTTGCTATTTGTCTAATTGTATTAATCTCTCTATCAAAATTACATTTGTTCATAGGAACTGAAAAAGCTCTATGTATCATTGAATTATATGCTGCTAGTCTGTGTGAGACAGGATGGTTAGAATTGAATGGAATTGTCACATCAGTCTGTGTTGGTTTTCGGTAAATTGAATAATCAGACCCTTAGGAATTTTGAAATACGATACAGTGAGCACTTACGAGCTCACAGATTAAAACAACCAGATAAATCCCACTACGCAAAACATCTACTTGACACCAATCATTCATTGACACCTAACACAGAACTAGAAGTGCTGCATATTTGTGAAAAGAAACAAGAACTGGATTTCCTTGAAGAACTGGAAATTAGAAGACATTTAAGAAACCCACAATATGAAGTTGTCAATGAACAGTTAAATCTAGGGAATTCTCCACTAATAAATTGTCTTCTTAAGTGATAATTGTAAAGATCAGCAGATATAGTTTTCCTGGTTTTCTATATCATTGCACAGTTATACTGATCTTAATTGGAAAAATGATATCCAGGATATCACCATAGGGCTAATAATATCTAAGCTTCAATATTTGTAATATCACATCTTCTTCTTTTTCTATAAACATATATTAAGCCAATCACAAGTTAGGTTACTTCTTGGTCTAGCCAAAAATATAACTACTAAACATCAGGTAGGCATAAAATGAAATGTAACTTCTGTCATTCTGACGATGATATTGATTTATCGAAACAATTGTCAATTTTTTAGAATTTTGAATAACTTGTATTATATTGTGGAATTAACTAGAGACCTTGAGTTTCATTTAAAAACACTAATATGAGCATATTCCACGAAGTAAGGGTCGAGACAGTCAATTTCATCAAATATAAACTTGAGGCTTTATGTGATACCTTCATTCATAATTTTTCCTCATGAATTTCAAATACAATGGTGAAACTCACAAGCTCACAAAATTGCTGATAAAGAGAGAGAGAAAGAGAAATTCGAATAAAGAATGTGTTGGATGGTAATTGTTGTTATGTTGAAGTGTTTGCCCTGATATAGGATTAGTTTCCTCTGCAGGGCTGGATTGGGGGTGTATTGGGGGGTTTGTGCGCGTTTGTACTGAGTCAGGTGAAAAGGTGGTCGGTTGAAGAAGTTTTGGAGATTTTAGTAAGTGACTTAGAGATTGAAGGGGGCGGAATCGAGGTTTAGAAATGGGCCTTTCTCTAAAAAGTGTTCCGGAGGAAAAGGGTCCTCGTTGTTTTTTTTGTTGGTTTTTTGGATTTTTTTTTGTGTTTTTTTTGGAGAATAATAATCTTAATCTCGTTGGGGGGGGGGCGGTTACAGCTGCGACTGCATTGTTCCCTACTTCGATTGAGTGATTGGTTCGTCGGTCCATTTGAGTAGTGAACAAATTCATCCTGTTGAAAAGATTCACCATGTTACAGGAAAACCGCATAAAACCTGCAACGCCGACGGGTGGGTGGGGTTGTTTCGAATGAGTTTGTCAGAAGTGTTGACTATTGTGAGATGTGTGAGCGTGTTTAAAAATAAGGAGTTGTGTGGTTATACAGATAGAAAGAAAGAATATGAAATAGACTGTCTCGACCCTAACTTCGTGGAATATGCTCATATTAGTGTTTTTAAATGAAACTCAAAATCAATATTTATCGAAACAATTGTCAATTTTTTAGAATTTTCAATAACTTGTATTATATTGTGGAATTAACTAGAGACCTTGAGTTTCATTTTAAAACACTAATAGAAAGAATATGTGTAGAGAGATATAGGAGATTATATGTATGATAGTTGCAATGTTTGGTTATCGGTTTGAAATTGGGGATTGGTCTAGGTAGTCGATGTATATGCCTGGGAGATCGTCGTAGGCCGTGGCTAGTAGCTGTACTGGAGGGAATGAGAGCTTCCTCTTGGCTTTTTTGCCAAGAGGCCGTCTGTTAGCGATCCAGGGTGTGAGGAGGGCGTTTTTCGAGATTTCGTTGCCCGATTCGATAGTGCGACTAACGTATCGGGCTTGTAGGGTGTTTAGACGGGACGGAATGGGTTCAATGTCGATATTGGTATAGACGGTGTTACTGGGTGAGTAGGGTGCCTTTTTTTGGCAGTATCTCAGAATTGATTGCTCACAAGATATAAGCTTTTTTACAAGGTGGTCGGGAAGGGAGCAATAGACGTTTGCTCTATAGTCGATGATGGGACGGATATATGTCTTATACGTATGGAGTAAGGTGGTTGGATGAGTTCGTCCGAAGCTTCCGCCGAGTGCTTTGAGAAGATTAACTCGACGTCGGACTTTATTTAGCGTATCTGTTAGGTCGGCCATCAAATTGAGAGTGTGCGTATATATCTCACTCCCAAATAAACGGCTTCCCTACGGATTTCGAGAGCACGAGGCGAAAGTTCGTGGGTAGAAGTCGCTCGCTTTGAGTGGAAGGGTGTTTAAACACGATGGCTTAGGTTTTTTGGGTGTTGAGAGTCACCCGCCATTTCCTGCACCAATTTGAAAATTGAGTCAGTAGATTTTGGGATCGAATATTGAGAGAGCGAATGTCAGTGGCGGAAATGATTAGTGCGGTGTCGTCCGCATAAAGTTGGATATTGTCTTGGGGATGTCGTGGAATTGGTGTGTCATACGTATAAAGTAAGTATAATAGTGGAGCGAATATCGAGCCTTGCGGCAGCCCAATTTGGGGTGTGAATGAATCGGATAGGCTGTAACCAACTTTGACTCCTTCGATTGTAAAGGGTGTAAGAAGAGGAGAGTTCTCATTCAGTGGAATGTGGACGTGTGGGCTTCGAATTACATTACGGGTGAGGAGGTCTGTTTCGATGGCAAAGCTCCCGAAAAATCTTGGATTGTCAGGTGGTGTAAAGTCAGTTTACAGATTCACCACAGATAATATATACTCCCTTAGATAACCGACTTTCGCCTTCACTCTAAAACACGTTTCACTAGTGACACTCGCGACATGAGGATGTACTAGAGTCAACGGCGCCAATTTTGAAATTAGTATGAGCTCACTTATAAATGATGCCACGAGCGCAAAATAGTATAACTCTCAGTTTTAATCGTTCAAAGCGTCAACATATAGTGTTTGTTATACTTTGACGCTTTGGTAAATTAAAACAATTTTACAAGAAACGAGTTACACTATTTTTACACTTATTGCCTCAAATATATAGCGCAATAAATTCGATTTTCGTAAGCAGTTAAAAGTATGAATTAGATCCAAATGTTCGCACATTATATTTGATATTGAAACAAATATTTTGCATATTTCACTGTTGCATTGGGCAATAATTAAATGGGACTGATAGATGATGTCATAAAAATTGTTTCTCTTTCTGAACTAGTAGAAGGTACCAATGTTGTGACTTCCTCACGAGCTGAACTTGTAGATGGAATAGGTGTTACCTCCTCACAAGGCCAACTTGTAGATGTAACAGAAGTTATGACCTCCATACTTGCTAAAAATAATGAATATTTTAAGTAACAAAAGTAATATTTCAGTTAAAGTTGGTTTAAATACTTGAAATTCTGTACAAATGCATCTTTGATATTTTAGTTGTTAGTATATACATACTCACTTGGAATATTTAATGATGGTACAGCAGAAAATTTTAAATTGGTTCATATTGGTAATAAATTTCATATCTTTGTTTAGCATTTATGTCAACAAGATCGTTTCTTCCTATAGCCAGGCACCATTGTCGTCTATCGATAAAACAAAATATTTATAAATTCCTAATTAATTAATTCATTCAGAATAGTTTACCTCCGAATCTCTTGGTAAAGAAAGCAACATTTTTGATTACTGCAACCAGGATTTGAACGCATACAAACCATTGTGATAATAATTATGAGAAAGTGTAAAATTAAAAATTATTTCACAACAGTAACTGTAAAATCACAAATGTAAAATGAAAAATATATTAGCTGTGCACGGTTTGGAGAATATGTAACGGTTACGTTTCATCTCCTTAATAAATAATTAAATCTTCTCTTCCGTAATCTCTGGTCTCTGTCAGAACTATCCTTTGTCTATAAAATGACGCTCACGACTCTTGTGACCTGAGGAATAATTACAAATAAAAAACTGTCAAACATCGAAAGTGAGCACCCCATGCTACCAACTCAGTTTCAACAAGATATTGTGCCCATTCATGCAGTTATAAAACATTTTTAATATTTTTTTGAACTTCTAACCTATACATTTTTTGTTTATTATTTGGTGGACGGCGCCATAGGAATTATAAAAGTTTATATTACGTTATTTCGTCAGTTGAGTGATTTTATTGGTACAATTGGGTATTATTTTAAATATTTACATTCAAGAAGTCTTTTGTAATATAAAGTGAATTATTTACTTTTCTGTAGTTTCCTACATTTTCAAAGAGTTTCTACGCGGTTTGTTTTCCTAAAACTGACAAGCCAAATCTAATATATTTATTAATTTATTAGTTATTTTATAAAAGCTATATAACAGCTTCTACTGTATAATTATATAATCATTTCATAGCTGTGTCTGTTACTACAATTTTCAATGGCAATAAAGTTGCGGCATCGGCTGTTTTAATAAAATTATGTTATAGGTGTTTATAACAATAGTTTTATAATGTATTTATACCTGATTTATAAATGCTACCAAACTCTCTTAAAGAAGTATTATAAAACAAACTAAATTTCGTAAACAATAAATGTTCTATAAGACTCTTACATAACACATATAAAATTGCTTTATAAATATTATATAATTTTGTTGCCAAAATGTTGTGATAAATTTATAAAACTATTTTGTTACGAAAAGCTAAAATGGCTCTTATGGAACCTTCATGTAATAAATTGCAATTTTTGAAAGCAACAATAAATCAATATTAAAATAAAATTGTTATATAAGCAAAAAGTAATGAAACAATTTCGCTAGTTGGGCGTTTTGTGTGGTTCCCATATAAGCTATTTTATTGCATATTCACAACAAATTTCTTTCCTGCCCTGTTCTCAATTTTTTTCATATAATATTCGATCTAATTTCTTCTAATATACTCTGACTTTTCGTATTTAATTTCATCTTCTGCTAGCCCTCTCTTCTACCTGATATTTGTTTTTATTCCAATGAAAGGACTTATTCTCATTTTATTTTCTATAAATGAGATTTTTTTCTCAATATCCGCGATTTATCTGATATATAATACATAATTGTATAGAGTCCTTGTTATGGACCTCCCCAATTATTTCGAAAACGGCTAGCAAGCTTATCACAAATTCATGATTTTAAGAATATTGTTATATGGCCAATCTTATGGTTCTATCTTCATTGTAGTCACATTTTCCGTTTTTTTTAGAAATATGATTTAATTTGTTATTTCAAATCTTACTTCACACTCCAAATCTTTAAAAAATACTGAATATTTCCTATGATATCCATTATTCCTAGATGCTATTCTAAATTACAGCTGACACATTATATATGATTGCAACAATATATTACTGTTCGTGTAAAGCGGGATGAAGTTTATCTAAATGAAATGAAGGATTTTACTGTTTCGACCCTTACTAAGTGAAATCTACTCATGTTATTTTTTTAAATTAAACTGTTTCTAAATAAATCTATGGAGTTTTCCACTAATAAACTGTCTTTTTAAGTAATAATTGTAAATATTTGCAGATCTGATATAGTTTTCCTGGTTTCCTATATCATTGCACAGTTATACTGATTTAAAATGGGAAAAGATTTCCAGGATATCCATATAGGGCTAATAATATCTAAGATTCATTATTTATGAAATCCTCTTATTTTCTCTATTCATATATATTAAATCAATCATAAGATAGGATTTAGAAACAGTTAGTTTCACTTAAGAGAGTGAATGGGAGAATGTTAAAGCAAAGTCAAAATCGCTAAAGACAAATCGATATGAATGGTTTTCGATAACCAGCATCATACGCATTAGAAAGGAAAATGATAACGTAGACGAAAATATAAATCAGAAATATTACACCTCTGTTCGTTATAGATTATTAAGAAAAAGTATATTTCATAAGTGCATTAGTCTGATGATTTCGAAAAGGTTCCTAGTAATCAATATAAATTAATATAATTTTCTACTCCCTGCGTAAAATTTTTGGTATTATTAGTAGTGAAAACCAAGACAAACTTGAAGATAATTAATCAGAATTATTCGAGAGTAGCACAATGAGATTAAATCCTGTATGAAAAGTTGAACGAATGTTATGAATATCAGGTCGAACTTAATATTAGATCATTAATATAATTATATATGCACACCTTACTATTGAAACATAATTGAGCGTCTAATATATTCAGTTCAACAAATCCGCTTAACTTTTCACATTACGTCGAATGAACTTGGTAGAGGGTCATCATATTTGACAGATTACGTTTTGTCATCGAACGTTTTCAGCTTCATTAATATTTTATATAGAATTACATGGTCATGGAAATATTATTAAAAAATCCCTTTAAATGATTTCCATAATGTAGAACGTAGTTACGGAGCTGTGGGAATTTTTGACTTGTTATTATGCATTCAGTATTCATATCGAAAACGATTTGTCAAGATTTGCACTGTACCATTTTCGCTTGTGTCGACCGGATGATGGATTGCTCATCAGTTGACTCTAGCCCCGAAACACTTCTATCAAAACATATTCTAAATTTATTCCATTCCGTAATTGCATTGACTTGGCAAGTGCTCTGTCACTCCAAAGGAATTAGGGAATTTGATCTCTGTTTCTCGATTCACCATCTCAATTCCCCTTCTTAATTGAGTGATTACTTTAAAAATAATTATTAGATCAGCCACTTTAATTTGGAATCTTTTCCGTATACATGTTTGTCACTTCCTTAAGACAATCAGTTTTTGATTATACTGAAGGTAATAGGTTCTTTCATAGTTCTGCATAATTATATAATTTGAACAAATAAAACTTCAATTAGATTTTTTGTTAGTTTGCTGTACAAATGTTTGAATAACATTTCCAAATAGTGGAATTTATTGTGAAAAAGATGACTTTCTACCCATATAACTAATAATAATTTGGGAAATGAATCGTTTTTACCACTCTGATAATTCAAATCAAGTGTTATCTCAATGATTTCTGTCTGTTTGTCTGCCTGTCTATCTGACTGTCTGTCTGTCTATCGGTCGGTCCGTCCGCCCGTCTGTTCATTCGTCCGTCGGTCTGTTAGGCATTACCTTTGCAGGGGATCTAGCTATACAGCTCTTACTTCTATTACTTCCACAATCTCGATTTTGTCCCTTCTTTCTCTTTATCTCTTCAGGGCGGAGTTCTTTCATCACCTCAGCTGCGAACGTGCTCGTTGCTGTCCATGCAGTTTCTGATGAGAGCATAGTTTCCAACATATTTACAGATGTGACCCCTTCAAAAAGTGCTGTTTTCCAGGTACGATGAAACGTGCTGAAGCGCGGGCATATAAAGCATAAGTGCTCCGTATTTTTATTGACTCTTGTAAAGGTTGGGCATTCCTGTAATCTGTAAAGGTATTCCCTAAAGCATCCATGTCCGTAGAACATTTGGGTCAGATAATAATTAACCTCTCCGTGGGGGCAACTAAGCCAGGTATCTATCCGTGGGATAAGATGGTGTGTCCATCTTCTCTTGGTCAAGGCGTCCCATAACATTTGCCAACGATCTATGCTATTTCTCCGCTCGTTTTTCCTTATGTCTATCGGTTTCAGTGTGGTCGATCCTCTCTGCTCACTTCGATGGGCAGCATTCCTGTGATGACACATATTGTGTCCTTTGCGGTGTTGACGACGGGATTAATGGCATCGAGGGTGGCATCACCAGATCACAGTATTAGAGGAGATATCATTGCAAGATCTATCTTAAGCTCACGCACGTCTGCACGAGAAGATCGTGTGAGGCCGCACAGTGGTTGAGGTTGAGCTGTAGTATCTGCATTCTCGTTTCTTGTTTAGCATCTAAAGTCCCTCCTTGTACACTTGGTATCTAGCGCTACCGGCAGCATGGGCCCAATTCTCGGTAATGGCTTTCCCGATGCACAGAACGCACCGTGCCTCCTTCTTGCAGTCTGCGTTCTTGTGGTCAGTCTTTCCACACTTGAAGCAGAGTTTGCCTCAGTCGACCTCGTTCTTGCATTTAATAGCAAGGTGTACATAGTGTTGACACTTGAAGCGTCTCTCCACTCTTCTTATCCGGCAAATGACCCAGCCTATTCTGATCTTGGCATGTTCACCTAAGCTCTTTTTCACTGTCGTGGCTTCTAAAATTACAGTGGCGTTATGAGCTTCTCCGTGGACCTTTTGCAAGGACTTTATGGAGTCCAGGCTGACAATGTACCACTCTCCAGCTGTCCTTTGCATGGCTTCGAGAACATCCTCTTGTGTAGTGGTTTCGTGAATGTCTTTGATATCGAGTTCCTCTAGGTTCCACATGCTGAGTACCACGGCCTCTTTCCCAGTTATGGCCTTTTCCAATCCCTGCCCTTTATCAGTACTTCCTTTAGTTAATATGATCAACATATCCTCTGTGGCTGTCCTGCGAATTTTGTCAACGAAAGACCAAGCCAACTTAGCAGGAACGTCCATCACTCGACTAAGTACCTCAGTGTACTTCTTCTTTTCCTTCGAGCGAATAATAATCGCGTTTGGTCGTGTCGCTGTTTTATTCAGTTTTACCTTTTGCGTCTTGGGGGCCGCTTTCTTCTCCTTCTTCACTTCATCCCAGTCAGAGGTATTATTTGGCTCCGCCTATTGACTGGGGGGTTGAGGTTTGCCCGTCCGTTTTTGAGTTCTTGGGCGTCGTTCTGCCTATCTCAGGTGAGTTTCGCTTTCTTCGTAAGCCCGTCGTATCCTCTGACCTCCATTGGATGGCGCCTCCTTATCCTCAATATCCGTGTCTATTACTGTTATTTCAGAATAAGTTCGGATATGCGCCAGTTGCAAGGTTTGCAGCAATAATGTTAGCGTAGACACTGGATGTGGTAACTCTACGCGAGTGTCTTCTATGGCTCTCAAATTCCTGGCGGCACTACTAATGGAGATCACTTTGGATTTGATCTCTCTGTGCACATTCATCTTGGGTTGACCGAACTCATGCAACTCATTGATAAGCTTTTCGAGTCGGTCCTAATATTCCGTTCTCGTTGTCTTCATATTTCCTTCCAGATCTTGTAAACTGTTCTCTTCTATATTGGTATTTCCTAGTGCCGGACAGGAGTACAGTCGTTCCCTCAGCGAAGCGGAATGTGAAAAATGTGTTTGTATCATTAAAACACTCAGGTTGTAGTATAAACGTTGCAGCAAAAGGAACGTTTAAGTTGACGAAAACCCAAATACCCACAGTAATAGACATTATCAATAAGCCAATGCATAAACGAGAAAAACGAAGTGACGCTAATAAAACCAAATGTGTTGACCAAGTATGCAAAAGGATATATTCCGAAGAACGATATATGTCCTATATCAACAAATAATTATACCAACCCTAGATTGTATAAAAAGCGGTTCATTAGAGGAATTGTTTCTAGCCTAACAAGTTTGTGGAGAGCTTTTTCTCAAACAGAATTCAAATATTGTACCATCAATAAGAGACGAGCGATAATAGTCATATCGTTTACACATGTGGCGTCATGATTACTTACAAGATATTCAAAAATGTAGATGTGGAAATCGTTCAATTATCTACCTCGAGGAGACATGGTATGATACCCATAATACTCCAACGAAGGGTTTTGTGGATTTCTATGGACAATACAAAACAAAGGCTCCATCAAATAAAGACCAGAGAATAACAATAGTACATGATGGATCAGAAACTGGTTAGGTTCCAAATGCTTTATTGTTGTCTGAAAAGAATATTAAAGATTCAGTCTTGAATTATCACAAGATATAACAGTAGAACTCTTCGAAGATTGGTTTAGAAATTAATCATTGCCAAATATACCGGAAAAAAGTATAATTGTGATGGGCAATGCAACTTATCACAGCAGTCAGTTGAATAAAGTACCAAATAGCAACAGCAGTAAACGAGTATTTGTTAACAAATTACCTGTATTTTGAAGAATCGTACAAAAAACCTGATCTCTGACATGCTTTTGCAGCATTCAATAACGAATAAGAATACGTTTGTAATACTATCTGTTTTGCATTCTCGTGTTTTCTAATGGAAAAGCAAAAATGCGGCAAGTCGTATTCACTTTTATGTTTATAAGCTCTGAAGGGCCAATCGTAATGTTACGATAATAACTGCTTCCATATGTATGAGTTGTTTGTTATGTTAAATGAAAATCGATGTGATGAGAATGAAAAATTGAATGTGCGTTGTTATAGATATTTTTATATGACGTTTAAAGTGGGTGATAACAAGGAAAGTTATGTGAGAATGTAACCAATGGGAAATAGAGATTTAAATAAAACTGTCATATGACTGTTGAAACTCAGTCGATGCATATAGTTTTGTGGACAAAGAAATTGATATATAGTTATCTATGGTTTTTTATATGAAATGAAGTTTGAAATGGGTTTTGTAAAATTATAAATACAGGGTGAAGACAAAGTAATAATCTATGTAAGAATTAACAGTAGGAATTTGAGTGTTAACTCAAATTCGTACACTATCGCTAAAAATATGGGTCACACAGTATTACGGCTTCCCACATTATTGCATATCTAACCCCATAGAACACATGTGGCATCAGCTAAAATCCAGAGTTAGATCGGAAAACGTTTCACCCACATTAAACTCAAGTGTTATACATTTAATTAGAAATGTGACAAGTAATAATATTCCTATGGATAGCTGGAAAAAATCGACTAAGTTTGAAGGTACAGGCGCGTATACCCAGGCAAACGATCGTTTACTCTGATTTACCTTAATACATAAATACGTACAATATTGTATATTTTTAGTTCTTAGAAGTAAGAAATTAGCACAAATGTATATTATTTTTTTGGGAAAACTAAAATTTACAACCTCTCCCCCTCCAGAACAAGTGCTGTATACGCATCTGTGGAGGTGCCTATCGAAATGCTAATGTCGCTGTAGCACCCTTAGTTATTAATTCAAATGAAGACTATGGTAATACTGAAATAGATTTGGGTTAAATAGTTAGTTGTAAATAATATAGAATTAGTTCATTAGTTGTAAGTATGTAATGTATTGACGTAAATAATATAAGTAATATATATATATATATATATATATATATATATATATATTCATTTTTCCCCCTTTTCGATTTATTTCAATTTCATATCAGTTAATATTTAAAAAATGTAACTCTGATACCTTCCACTGCTTTGCAGATACTTTGTATAGTGCAAAACATTTTTAAAATGTAGCCATTATTACACTACATACTGCCAAATAGATATACGTGGTATAAGGTGGGCCACCCTGTATTCAATCCCAATTAATAAAAGATATAAATGTTAAAGTTGTTGTTTTTGAAAAAAATTGTGATTTTATTACAAAATAAATTTAATTTATGTTATAGTATCTAAATTTTACCGACTACGGATCTATTAGGGATGAGGGATTAATAAAATTGTATCACTATATCCATAAGGGCAGATGGCGAGTAAACAAAATATTGTGAAACGTACTTCACATCTCAAAGATATATAGTAACTTCAGGCAACTCAACTAATTTTCTTCAATTAAAGTTATCAGTCACTGTTTGATAATTTGCTACGAATAGCTTCAGAGGTTTGGTGTATAAAACTATTCAAATTTCCTGCTTAACACTATAATTTACTTTTATTGTAACTTATTCCATATGTCCCATCTTGCCATGGCCTTCTCACAATTCTGTCGGCTTTCCAAGCATGTTAACTTGGTTAACTTGTCTTCGCTACTCAAGTATTCTTCAATTAATGTAAAATTTATTCTTTCCAAAGCTTATTTTCTATCTCATAGAGTAAATTGCGCTTTCAACTGAACCAACTATAATGCCCGCACGTATGAACATAATAAGTCGTTTTGCTTGAATTTTTATTCCTTGAAATATTTATTTTATAATAATTGTTATTGATATAGTAACGATTGATAAGTAAGGGAGAGGGATTACATCTTACCTAAAACCTTTTTTCCCTCATTGCCTACCCTAATGATGGCCCTTTGTTCATTGTAGTTACTGTAAACGACTTCTTTCTATAAACCTAATTCCTCTCTTCTTCTAGTACGGAAAATACGTTTCATTTAACAATTCTGAATCCTATCATAAATTATCAAAGGACATTCTTATACATAAGATAGGGTTGTATCCATATATTGATTGTTTCTGCACACATATGTTTATTGGTAATGGACTACAAATAGACAATTAGATAGCTTCATTACTTACATAAACTCAATTCACAATAATATCAAATTTACCGTAGAGCTTGAACAAAATAAGTCTATAAACTTTTTAGACCTCACAATTTCAAATATAAATAATAAACATGATTTTTCTATATTTCATAAACCATCACATACAGATATTACAATTCATAATAGTTCGGTCCACCCATTCAGGCATAAACTAGCAGCTTTCAATAGTATGATACACAGACTCTCAACAGTCTCATTAAATACTAATAATTATAACAAAGAATTAAATATCATAAAACAAATAGCAGTTAATAATAATTCGATCCAAATTTAATTGATATTATCATAAATAAAAAGATACAAAAACAGACTTTAGAACAAGTATTCCCTTCTGATAAGAATATAAATAAACAATTTAATAGCTTAACATACTTTGGAACACCATCCTTAAAGATTAAATTACTTTTAGCAACTTTAGACATGAATTTTTGCTTTAAAACTGATTACAATTTATTCAAACTCATTAAAAATAACAAATCTAAATCTTCAAAATTAAACAAATCAGTAGTTTATAAATTAAAATGTGGTTATGACAACTGTGATAAAATTTATATCGTTAGAACTTTCAGAAATTTTGAAACTAGAATTTCGGAACACAAACGTAGCTATGACAACAAAAAATTAGATTCTAACTATTCAAATCATTTATTAGAAAACTAACACATTTTCGATCCAAATTTTGAAATTTTACATGTAGTCGGAAAATCCTTTAGTTTAAATTTATTACAGGCTCTTAAGATAAACAAAAATAAATATTCAGGTAACCTTCTTAACGACCAAATAGATATTAATCACTTTCCTTTATTACACCTTTTTACCTAGAAGATAGCTTAGGAATGTTTGTAGTGAATTAATTTCCAGGTAATCTCTTTCAATACCTTTTTTAACATTAGTGAATAGAATTCTGTATTTATGCACTGTATATATTGAAACATTTTAAAATTATTCCTCCATTCGGTTTGAGAAAGCTACTGTGTTAGGAAAACGCGTCAACCAGTTTAAATTGAACATTAGTTCAAATAAATGAAGTTTTAAACAAATTATATTTTTTTATTTCATCGTTCAGTATGGATCCTCATCAAGTAAAAGCCTCATCTATTCAATTTCTATAATATTCATTGAAATATCTAATTTTCAAATTCTACTGATCAAGTCATAATCACATATTCATTAAATTAGTGAGTGTTCATATTGAAAGACCTTTCTGTAACTATTTTTTGAGTTTTTTCTAGATAATAACGTGATATAGTCTCAAATTTGATAAATAGTATCAGTCTTGAAAGCTACGTTTCATATATTGTTTAAAGTGAAGTCTAAAATCGTTTTCCAGACCACATTTTTTAAGGACACTTATGACATATAGTTAGTCCGGTGAATCTTTTCCCATCCGTCATTTATATCTGATAACATAACCGACAAATGTCAAATTATGTTGTTCTGTTCTTCACTATTAATAGAAAGAGATACGACTTAAAAATTATGTCGGTTATGTTATCAGATATTAATAACGCATGGGAAAAGATTCACCGGACCAACTGTATATTTGTAGTTATTAATCTCTAAACGTTATTTGTAGTTATTAATCTCTAAACGTTGATTTATCTCCAATACAATATAATAACAAAATAGTATTCTATGTAGATTTTCACATAACATTCGGTCTTCCATTTGGATCAAATTGTCTCCCGAGGGATACGAAGGCGAAATGAAGCGTTTAAAGTCATTAAAAAAGTTGCCTAACGATGTACTTAGAAAATATTTATTTTCGAATAGTTATGTTCTCAAATTTTTTTCGGTTTATCAGAGGATTCCTATGAAAAAATATTTCCTAATGATATCGAATGGGGTGTTTCGCTAACCAATAGCCACATTTTTCCGATATAATGGACCTAATATGACCATTAAATCCTTTACAAAATTTAGTTTTTAATTTAGCATTAATATTTGAATATAAGGTTAGGTTATGGTAGATTTCCCAGACATCGTCATCAAAGCTTGTCGTTTTCATTTGGGACAGGACGATGATGATAGGAAAATTCAATAGCTAAGCTAATCGTTAAACGTATCACAAGTTTATCGCTAACTTACCCTGATTGTATCACGGACATTGAGATTATTATAATCTACCTGCTTAATGTGGGAGAGAATTCGGTTGTGACCCTCTTTACAGCCCGGCAATATTACGAGTTCGAAAGACAATTCGGCCCTGCCATTTTGAATATCTATGCACTAATTAATGAATGTGCAAAAAATCAGATCGTTTTCAAATTACAAATAAAAAAAAGTTGAAATTGAATATATTATTATATTTGGGTAGGAGACCCCTTACACAACGAGCTTTATAAACAAAACCTAAATTTGAAAATGATTACTAGAGCAAAAGATTTCATCAATCTGATTATAGAGAAAACTGAAAAACATAAGAAAAAGATAAATCGTCCTGCTTACAAATCTATAATAGTATATTATACACCAAGGTGGTGAAGACTATTATTATCAACCGAGCACCAAAATTATTTCGCGAGGGGCTTTGCCCCGAGAACGAGAACGAGAACGATCACATACAGAAATTTCACAAAACGTAGTTTATGTTTTACTTTGAACTTTGAACAACTACAGCGGTAGTGCGTTCACAACAATTGAGTACAAAGTGAGCGTTCATAAAACATTTAACATATACTTCACTATAGAGAAAGTAATATTTTATTTGTCTATGTACTGCACACTCTACACCACAGCGTTCACAAACGAACCACGAGAATCGACGAGAGTGCAGTCCTAGTTCCTCGGGGAAACTATTACCCTGATATGCGCAATTCGTATAATATGTACAATGTACACATGTTCTTATTTGTAGAGGTTTAAACACCGATAACCGATATCTGTGGATCAAGGTTAGGTACCAGTTTCTATCAACAGAAGATTTTCAAATTCCACTGGTGATAATGTTGAAGGTAAAAACATTCCTCGATCCTCGTTCTTCTAAAATTAACGGAAAATAAACAACACATTTCAATGTCAAATTTTGATAGTATCGATCCACAAATCGTTCAAACTGATTTCTCCCTAGGCGTATACTCCGTCGTCTGACTGACACTGACACTGTTTTCGCCCCTCACGTCACCCATATATTATGAACGCACTCGTTATGTCATCAGAAATTTTTGGTTGAACGCGAATTTTAAACTAATGACAGTTTTATTGAAATAATTTTATCTTGTTAGGTAATTTCAAGTAGTAAATATGTTGAACACAATATCCTGGGTATACAAAATTATGTTGCACTAGTTTTTGTTAAGCTATTATCCCTGAATTCTCAAAACATTTGAATTTGTCCATTATTGACCTAGGTTAAC
This sequence comes from Galeruca laticollis, assembly GCA_963921935.1. Taxonomy (NCBI): domain Eukaryota; kingdom Metazoa; phylum Arthropoda; class Insecta; order Coleoptera; family Chrysomelidae; genus Galeruca; species Galeruca laticollis. The sequence goes on along the minus strand of OY998180.1, from coordinate 165,342,548 downwards.
AATAGAAAAAATTATTAACCACTAATAGAGAAATTCAACTTCTCAGTTGGCTAGATGACACAATAATCGTCAACTTCACGGCTAGTAGTGGAAAAATGGTATTATTGATTGAATACATTACGGCTGCTCCAAGGAAAAACACAGTATGTGTAAAAAACAAAATTAGCGGAAAATGGCGAAAATGTATTTATTCTGTTGTATGTGACATTTATTGCTAACAAGTATAGATATTTGCATGCCAGTTATTTTGTGTTAAACAAAAAGGTTAAATTTGGGAATTTGATTTTTTCGTGCTTTATAGCATGTACTATTCTTTTCAATGGTGTTTTTTAGTAACTTTAAATAACAAATACACAGCAACGTGTATGTTGTGTTCTTGCTTGGTATATTAGAATGATTTACGAAATTAAATTGCCTGTTAATTTACTTATACATTATTAAAAAGTGGTAGTTTTAAGTATAGTTTATTTTATATAACATATAAATTAATTTATAGCTCATCAACATCCTCGTTTATACCATATTCCGAATTAAGGTATTCAACTGTATCGTTTTCTTGTAGGGTAGTCCAAAATTCTCTCCTTGACGCATGCATTAAGGGGCCGAGTTCCTTGATGATATCATTCTTCTTCCTTTTTGGAATTCCTAGGAGTGTTGGGAGCAATTCAGGTCGTTTTGATGCATCAAATCGCTTTTGTATAAAATCAAGTGTTACAAAATCGGCGTCAAAATCAGTCCTGTATTTCATGGAATGACATCCCTTCTCAAATTAAATCTCTACGATAGAGGTGAGTTTAACCATATTTAGTGGATCACTTGGTTTATTTCGCGGTGCAGTCCTTTTTTCTTCTTCCATTCATGAAAGTTGTTCAGCTCTACGACAGTTACATTTTTTCTAGACGTATCAACTACAGTTTTTATATTTCTGAAGTCATATACGTCTCTGACATGTGCTAGATGTTTTCCAATGTTCCCGTGAATACCATCTTCACTCATATGAGTGTGACCTTTAGTTAAATATCTAAAAGTAATGCTATTAGGACCTCGTTCTTCATTTACAAGGAGTACAAATGCCGTACAAAAAATTCAGTTTTTGTTTTGGGCCGTGCAGTTATCGGCCCAAAGTACAAAGTCGGTGGTATCTCGTTCTGTTTCTATTATTGCCACAACGGAATATACAATGTTATGAGCATTTCGACCGGCGATACCTTCGTGCCACATCATACAATAATTTTTATTGATTGATAGATTGATTATGTAGTCTCGTTAAATACAACAAGTCTACTTGTAAAATAACTGTCTTTAATTGAAGGAATATTTGGAATTAGTAATACTTTTTGCAAACCCAAATATTTTTGTTGTTGGATTGTCTGTAATTTTACTGTTGTCTGTGTATGTGTTGGTAGCTTTAGTAGCTTTAGTTTCATGTAGAGTCAATTTTTCCTTCATATTCTTTACTGCTGCATCGTTATTTATTACTGCATATCTTTTAGAGCCTTTCTGTAAGTTTCTTTTTTACACACATTGGGATATTTTGAATTAAAATCTTGTAATATCGATTGTACAGTAAGTTCTCGTGGTAGATACCTTATATTCGGAGCATTATGTCTTCTATAATGAGCTACAGTTGGGTGGAAGCTATCGATATGTTCTTTTATTAGTTCACGATTACAAGTAGGTTTTGCACGAATTCCTCTATTCTCCGTCACTGGAGCACATCCCTCCTCTTTTTTCATGACATAGCATAATTCTCTCAAGACAGAATCGTTTGTATAACCCAAGGTATTAAGTAAAAATAAGCGACAAACCGGTAAACTGAAATTGTTTTGTGGCAGAAAATATAGACGAATACATGTTTTCTTATAGCTATCGTTATTAGCTTGGACTGTCGTTCTTCTTTTAATACATATCAGATGCACGTTATTTGCCAACCATTTTCGTCTATTTGTATAATTAAGAGACCAATAAGTATCCCATATTACATTGCGTTCATCTTGTGTCAATTTTTGACAGCTTTTTCGTCATTTTCCTTGGCAACATGGCCTTATCGGGTGCTTTTTCTTCTCCTTATTTGTTTTTTGTTCATTGCTCAATACAGGTCTCATCACAGCCGCTTTACGTCTTCTATTTTTACCGCCTCCGCTTACTTGGACTATTTCATTACTAGCAGTATATACAGTGCCGTTTATAGTCTTGTCTTGTAATATATTTACCGTAGTAGCAACTTCTCGGATATATTCTAATATGTCATCATCTTCAATAATAGGTCTCTGTGTAGTTATTTGTTCTAATATACCATCAGTGTTTTCAGGCATTTCGTAAGACATCTCTTGATATTCATTTGGAGTAGTGTGCACATTTTCCTTATCGCTATGATGGCTAGTGTTAACCTCCATTTGAAAATCGGGATCTGCAACACTGTCGTTGTTTGATGTTGAAGTGCTGGTGCTGCACCGTTACCTTCAAGCAGTCAAACAGTTCTAAAACATTAATTTTTTGTTCTTTTTAGTAGTTTGACTATTTGTAATCTATTCGGTAAGGTACAGAAATTTGGGACATCTGGCAAGATTATTGAGGCCTCTGAATTGGTATAACATCAGCGCGGTTTAGATTCACGTCTTACAACTAATATACAAATCAGTCAGTTACTTACATTTGTTTATTGCACATCTCCAGTATTCGTCGTATTCGTGTATTGGACATTGTTATTCACACAGAAACACTTTAATCGGTAACAAAATCACGCACGTGGTGAGATAATGAATCACGATAAAGAAAAGGAGTCTCAAAAGGCTGTTGCCACGTCTGCGATTGGTTGTACAATAATAATATTAGTAGTTATAATTTTAAACCAACTTAAAACACAGCATCTACTTATAACCACGCTAAAACCCAGTAACTGGTATATACTGTGTTTTACTGTTGTATAAAGATTTAATGTAGATACTGTGTTTAAGGGTGGTCAAACTATGATTTCTAATACAGATAAACCATTCAAACGCAGCTTATAACATGCGTAAGGAGCAAGTATGTGGTAACATGTAGAAAAGTGAATTTTGATTTTTTTGTTGGTTACTGTGTTTTTCCTTGGAGCAGCCGAGTAGACGTACAGTCCCATTTTAAGAAGAATAGGCATTAATTCAAATTTAGTGGACGCACATATTTTGAGAATTGAATTAAAAGACCAGGATCTCAGAGCCACCAGATCTACGTCATTTTGTCAAAGCATTTTAGCAAAACTGGTGTTTTGATTACTTTATTCACCTATTGCTGAAATCTGCAGGCATCGGTAAATTGTGTTGATATACTGTAATTACCAAATACAGTTTTATCATATATTAGGTGACTATTTTGCTGTTTGAGAGAATTACATCAATATTGCTTCAATAATTTTATTATCTGAGAACATGACAGTTATACAAAAATATTTAGATACTAGTAGTAACATTTTCCGCTCTCATCTGAATGTCACATTATTTATTGTTAAAATATTAGCTAAAATAAATGGCTACTAAGAGAAGGATGGAACAATGCGATTCTGCTTTGATTCCTTTGCCAAGGATCAACGACTATTTTTCTAAATGGGTTGAAGCCTATGCTGCTCCCAATCAAGGAGCTGCCACCTTAGCCAATGTCCTGGTAAATGAATTCATCAGCCGATTTGAGGTGCCTCTTGAGCTACATTCGGATCAAGGAAGAAATTTTGGAAGCAGTTTGTTCCAAGTGGTCTGTCGAGGGCTGGGTATTGAGAGAACCAGAACCACTGCCATGCATCCCCAGTCTGATGGAATGGTGGGACGAATGAACCGCACCATAGCTAACTATCTATCAAAAGTTGTGTCAGAAATCCAATGAGATTGGGATTAACACCTTCAATTCTTCCTGGCCATTCCATCAGCTGATAATGAATCTTCCGGTCAAACACCTGTTTAGTAGGGAAATGAAACTGCTATGCGACTTAGTGTTAGGCTACAGGCCTGGTGAAGATGAGGCTGGGGAAGAATATGTCGAAGATCTTCATAGGGAGATGGAGGATATTCACGAAATGGTGCGTACCAAGCTGCAGCTAAACAGTGACCGGATGAAGGGGTACCACGACACCCGAGTAGAACTGACCAATTATCAAGAAGCATACTTGATATGGCTTTACACCCCTCGACGACGACGTGGCCGGTGTCCCAAACTACAACGGAACTGGTAGGGACCGTACACTATCAAGAAGAAAACTAACGAAGTCATATATCGGATTGTTAGAGTTCCCAGGGGAAAGCCTATGGTCTTCCATCATGATCGTCTGGCGCCATTCAAGGGAACCCATCCTGAAGAAGAGCGAGTTCAACAACTTAGATTTTGAAATAGGGAATCCAGTTCAGGCCAGAGTCATTCCAGGAGGAATTATTTTAAGGAGATGGCAGTGTAACGAATCCGTTAATGACAGTGACGGTGACAGTGCTAAGTTAGTTAGATATTCTCCTTTCCACTGGTAATTAGTTTTAGGCTAGGTATTATTCGTTCCCTGTTAAGTAGTTTTAGGTTAGGTAACGCTACTTTGATTTTGTCTATTGCTGTAGTAACAGTTTGATATGCTTCAGGCATACACGACAACAACTGGGTTATAATTTCTACATCACTTATCATTCCTCCACAGTTTTTTAAATCTGATATGGTTTTCTCAAATTCAATAATAAAATCATTAAGGGAATCATTTCTTGAGTAATGCATGTTTCTTAGTTTACTTTGTAGCTGTACCTGAGTTGCCAAGCCACTCTTTGCATAAGTTTGTTTTAACGTAACCATGATTTCCTTTGCAGTAAAGTAAAAGTTCACGTTTCGCGTCGTATGCAAAATTATTATGTGTCAATGTATTAAGTAGACTGCGCTGATTCATATTTTGTGTCATATAACGTTCTACGACATTCCGTTTAGAAGTTACGAGCAAAAGAAGTTTCACATTTTATATAATTTCACCGTGTATAGAACATATTATTGCTATGGCATTCATGTTGTATTTCTACGTTCGTCTACTATCTGACAGTCACCTCTCCAAATTTCAGATCGATATACCAATTATTGTGGATTCCACGAATGTGTAACCATCACCGAGTACTTATGAGTACTATAGCGAGACTTGTAATTCTGAATTTCAAAAGTTCAAAATCCACATTTCAAGTTTTTCTATTATTTTTAATGTGTATATATACTAAGTTGGACTAGTAGAATCCGAAAATCCAAAAAAAAAATATGTAGGACAATCAGTTCAGAAGTTACGAATGTGAAAAATTACTCGAACTTTGTCAAATTATCGATGTCGCATGAAAAAACATGAAATTTCGCGTTTCATTAAAAATTACTAATTGGCTATGTACTAATTCGATCCCGTGGAATCCAACGATAGGTTTATTATTTTCGTAGAACAATTAGTGTAGAAGTTAGATGTTTAACCATCACCGTGTACCTGCAAGTATAGCGAGACTTGTAACTCTGAATTTCAAAATTTCAAATTCCACATTCAAGGTTTTTTATTACTGTTAATGCGTATGTCTACTAATTCTGATTAGTAGATTCCAAAAATGTATTAAAATTTTTTATAGGACATTTAGTTTAGAATATGTTAATTGTGTATTATTGATATTTTAGAAAAATGTCATGACATCGTGTGAAAGACTTGTATTCTATCAAGAATATAGTTGAAAATTTGAGAAAATTTTACATCTATGGGTGTTGTAAAATCTTAGACTATGGTCCGTTGTTATCTGTTAATATTCAATCCTTTTACAAAAGTAATAAATATCCTCATCTGTGAGCATTGTAAAAGCTTTGACGGAGGTCTTTCATGGTGTATTATTATATATTTTCTTAAATATATTGAAACAATCTTGCTATGTGTGAAGTGTTAGATTGTTATTTTAGGGCGTAAAAGGTTCTGTTTAAAATTTGTAATCTGAATTCTTTATGTATATTATTGAAACCATCGTATAAATATGGCGTAATGGAAAAGTACCTTCTATGAGCAACAAACATGTTACAAGCAAAAGAAGGTTTACATTTTATATAATTTCACTTTGAATTCACCGCGTTTAGAAAATATGATTCCTATGTCATTCACGATTCTTTTCTACGTTCATATACTATCTGACAGTCACCTCTCCAAATTGCAGATTGATATTTCAATTATTGTGGACGCTACGAATTTGTAAACTCGACCGTGTACTTGCAATTATAGCGAGACTTGTGATTTTGAGTTGTAAATTTCCAAAATCCACATTTTAAGGTTTTCTATTACTTTTAATGCGTATGTCTACTAATTTTGAGTATGAGATTCAAAAAATTTGTTAAAAAAGTCTCTAGGACATTTAGTTTAAAAGTTATGAATGTGAAAAATAACACTACTTTGTCATATGTTCGATGTCGTATCAAAAAATCGTAAATTTCGCGTTTCATCAAAAATTACTAATTGTCTATATACTAATTCGATGTGACATTGACCTCCCCAAAAAAACCTCACTTTTGTTCATCGCGTACAAGCATTTCTATTCCTACTCGTTTTTTTATTTCCCTGTAACATGTAATGGAAAACCTCATATCTTTGTACTTATTACAATACCTATGTATATAGAATATGTTAATTGTGTATTATTTATATTTTAGAAAAGTGTCATCACATTGTGTGTTCGTAAATTTGTCGGTGTTGTATATATGTATCAAAGATATGTATTATTATCAAGAATATTTTTAAAACCATGACAAAATTTTACATCTGTGGGTATTTTAAAATCGCAGACTATGAACCTTCGTTATCTGTTAATATTCAATCCTTTTTCAAAAGTAATAAAAATCTGTATCTGTGGGCATTTTAAACCCTTCGGCATAGGTCTTTTATGATTTATTATTATACTGCGCCTTAAATATTTGGAAACAATCTGGTTATCTGTGAACTGATGAATTGTTATTTTAGGGTATGCTCTTTTCAAAATGTGTAATCTGAATTGTTTATTTATATTACTGAAAGCATCCTATAAATAAGGCGTAAGGGCTACTATGATATATGAGTTTGTTAGCGAAAAATGCTTAATTGAAGTGACCTTTCAATTTATTTTGATGAAAATATAATAGCGATAATTGAAAAATATAAATATTATCACCTGATACAAATTGCATTACATATTGCATGAAAGGACATGTGCTATTAATAATATGAGAACCAAATGACAGCTTTGTGAGAATTGCTAGAAATCAACCATGGAAGAAAAATTTACATACTTTAAAAATATTCTACTTTTCAAAATTTGTACTATTTATATTAACATAATAAAATGTTTTCATAATTATAAATTTTTGTTTGTTTCATGCTAAGAAAATTAAATTGCGGAATAGTTGCAAATTTACACAATTGAAAATAGGCCATTTAGTCTGAAAACTCAACATCGTGTCACGACTTTGCCTCAATCTAACGATATTTGTATCAGTTTAAGAGTTGCTGTTGGTTGCTTTCAAATTTTATTTGACATGTAGGCTCTTTTTTCAACTACATGTGTAAATATATTCAATTTTATCTAGAAACAAATAATATAAACAAAGAGTTTCCAAATTTATTATACAAAGAAATATTTACTTGCAATACAATGCTTTACTTTTAATAGAAAGAGGAAAGTAAGGTACAGTGAGGAATTTCAATTTAAAATAGCAAATGTTTAAAAAAAACGTACAAAGCAACTATAATAGCCAATCAAAAATGTAAAGCGAAATAACTGTAATGACAAATAATAATGTATATATTGTACGGAGTTCGTTATATACAGTACAAAAGGAACATACAATCTACCTTGTTTGCAAAGATTGATCATGTGTGTTGTGGAAATTGGAACTGAAACAATTTTCCTTCATTCCTTCATCAAATAGTTGGCTGATTTTCTTTTTTCCATCTATAAAATGACATACACCTGAATGGTCAATTAATTTTTTGTTTTTATATGATATTGTTATTCGTATTATTACATTTACACCCAACCCATCTAATATGCGAGAAAAGTTTTGGTTCACCCCAATAAGTTCGAATTTTTTCGAGTTATTTCTACGTTATTCAGCAAAAATAACACGAACAAATGATGTTTAGAAAAAAAATACTGTCTGTAACATGTGTTGTTAACACGATACAGCCTCCGGAGTGCAACAAGTGACACATTTTATCATTGAATATTGTTCAGGACATCTCACAGAACCCTACTGATTTTCAGCTTACTAGAGCCAGTACAACGTGTGCTATGGTACTTGAAGTACATTTTTGGAGAAATTTTAGTTTGTTAGCACAATACAGCCTCCGGAGTGGAGCAAGTCACAAATTTTATGATTGAATATTGTTCAGGACATCTCACAAATGAACCCTTTTGATTTTTAGCTTACCAGAGCCAGTGGAACGGGTGCTATGGTACTTGAAGTATGACATTTTTGGAGAAATTTCAGTTGGTTAGCACGATACAGCCTCCGGAGTGTAGGCAAATGACTAATTTCATGATTGGCGATATTATTCTGAGCACCTTATAGAAGATTGGATATTTTTCAATGTCTCACAGTTGAACCCTAGGGAGACTTTACTCTTGTATTTTTTAGTTATTTATGCAGACATGTTCTCAAAATGTCTTATCATTTCATTAGAAATTAAATAAAACAATGTTAAGGAAGTAAAAATTATATTAAAAATAAATACAGGTCCATCAGATTTCAATGAAATTATTTGTCAAAACATTCGGCTTTTTAAATAGTATATGGTTTGTTTACAACTTATATTAATTTTTGACTCCTGGTTTTGTGTGCAAAATACACACACCCCTTTTGACTCACCTGTCAGATACTTCTGCTCACCAAAATGGATTGTCCATTATTGTCTGAACTTTACAGTCAATAAAGTAAATCCCAGTAAAATGTCAAACTAAGAGTGCAAATTTTTTTTAAGTTTTTGTGACATTTTCTAATATTTAGACTTATTTACAAAAATCAAATTTCTTTTCATTTGCAGAACTGACAATTTCACTGAAACGGAACCTGATGTAACTGCCTGCACAGGTCCAAATAATTTTCATATAGTAGTGTTCGCTATAACTATTCTGTAAGTAAAAACTAAAATTAAGCCTGATGTAACTGTAACAGATAGTTTGTGAACTTTTTTTTGTCTGAGGATTAAGAAAATTAAAGAGGAAGTTCAGTTGCCATGTATGCATAAAAACAAAGAAAATGTATTCAGTACTTATGTATGTCAAATTTGTCATATGGCTTCCAAGATAAAATGGTTTATTTGTAGGTATACTTTTGCTGAATTGGGAGTTAAAAATCTTTTTACAGTCTTTATAACTGCATGGATCAAGACTTCAAAATGTGGATGTGGTGTTACCACTCCTTTGTGAGTATAGTATCAGAAAAAATGGATATTTTTATAAACTTTTTATTTTCTTTTTGTTATGAGGAGAAACGGTAGAGAAAAATGGAAGATTAACTTCAGTTGCCATGTATTAATGAATATGAAGACAAATACATTAAATTTGTAATAATAAGTTTATTAATGTTTTCATTTGCTGGTTTTCAATAAAAACTTGCACCAATTTTTGCTGTAATTTTTTTGAATAATTAATGAGAGTCAATGAAAAAGCGGACACGTCTGTTTATTGCTATAATAAACATTTTTATAGTTTAACTAATTAATTAGCAGTTCTTTGCTACAATTCATTTGAATGGCGATCAGTGGAAAATAATAAATTCTGTATTATAATAGGTAAATTTAGAAACTACCTACTTATTACTCTGTACTTCAAATTTGTAATACTACAATTATCAAACAGATTCCATAAATGATTTGATTTTGTTACAATAAAGGAAAACAATTACAATTAATAATATTACAAATGTTTTTCTCACTAACTCTGAAGGCCGATGTATGCATGCAGACGCAATCTGTGGCTTTATACAGGTCTTTGGAGGAGCCAAAAGACCCCGATATGGAGATAAATAAATATAATGCACTTGTGGAATCACTAGCAACAGCTAAACATATTTGAGGCTTATTTTACATGTTACACTAAACACAATCTTGTGGTGAAGCACATATGGAATAAATATAAACTGCATTTATGAAGCACAAATTTACTTATTCAGCATGAAAATTATTTACCCCCTACAAATACAATACATACTAACTATAAACTGGAATATTTTTATGAAAACAAACAGACATACAAAACATATGACAACAACATTTGACCCATAGAGAAATATTGTCTATGATTTGACCGTCGTTATCTGTAATTGAGGTTCTAAACAGCGCCATCCACCAAGACGGTGGAACGTTAGAACTAAAGTGAAAAGGTGTTCGTTTGCAAAAATTTGCGTGCAACAAATCTCAAAAAATATAATGATTTGAGATTTCATATTTTCAGAATCGATTTCTCTAGGCTTCCTTTTGGGGATTAGGTTTTGGTGACCACAAATTGTCAAAACTGTCAAAATCACACCATCACTTAATGACATATCTTTTTCATAACAATATACATCAGGGGTGCCCATACTTTTTCTTGGCGAGATCGACGTAGCAAAAATATTTGACTAGGAGATCGACATTTAAACCATACATCCCACCAACTAAAACCAAAATATAATGACACCATCATTTCAGCCTTTTGAACAACCCCTGCTAGACATACAGGCCCCCGTGAATGATTTACGCGACGAACGGTCTGCGTTTTTTGCATTCATCGAAGACGCGCGATCCTGCAGATCGTCGGTTCATCGTGAAGGAGAAATAATTAGAAGTAAAACTGCATTAGTGATGTTTATTAAATTTTTAATCATCCAACACTACAAAAATAATAAAAAATATTACTGCTAAGTGATAAAAAAGAAAAATGATTTTAACGCTGATGTCGAAGCATGACATTGGTGGTCCTCCGCGAAATTTTCATAATTAGGGATGTTTTCTGTTAATGCCTAACGCAAACAGGCTGTCAGGTGGTCATTTGTTAGACGTGTGCGATATTTTGATTTTATTATTTTCATATGCGAAAATGCAGATTCGCACAGATATGTTGATGCAAAGACAGCAGTTATTTGTAGGGCACTTTGTTTCATCAATGGATATTTTATTTCGGATATTGATGGCCAGTAAGAATAAGAATCACTGTTGCCGGCTCTAGCTTTTAAATTTATATCCGAAATGAGCTTCAACATTTCATCCTAAAGAGCAGTACATTCCATATTAAAATAGTCGCTACAGCTAGAAGAGATTTCATGAACATTTGTGTTGGTAAATGGGTAAGACAGAAATGATGAAATATTCTCCATTTTATTAATATCTTCAAAGCGTCTTTCAAATTCGCTCAGAATTTTTGTCCCTTCGTTTTCATATGACACGAAACTTTCAGAGTTTTGTTGCAATAGCAGGGTTGGAAAGTTCCTGTAGTCTTTGTTTTTAATTTCTTCCTTCAATTGTTTCAACTTACGCTTGAAAGCATTTATGGAGGACATCATGTCCACAATATTTTTGTCTTTTCCTTGCAACTCCAGGTTTATATCGTTTAGGTGCTTTGTAATGTCGACTAAGAAAGCCAAATCGCCCTGCAATTTTTCAGCATTTCAACATCGTCTCCTCTGGCTTCTAGAAATATTATTATTTCAGGCAGTAACTCATGAAATCTTGCAAGGAATCTTCCACACTTAGCCACCTTACATCTGTGTGAAGAAGTAAGTCAGTGTGCACGAACCCGCTACTTTCCAGTTGTGCTTTGAATAATCGCCGCTGCAAAATTCTCGCTCGGATGGAGTTTGCTACTTTGAAGGCTATCGTCATGACATCTTTCATATCTAATACTTTTCTACAAAGTGCTTGTTGATGAATCACACAGTGAAAAGCGAAAAAGCTCGGAAATTCTTCATTAGCTCGCCACAGTGCGATGAATCCGTTATGGTTGCCTGCCATGGCTAGAGCTCCATCTGTGGTTATGCATACAAGTTTGGTCTGGAAAGACCATGTGTATGGGAATACACAGTTGCGCCACATCAGATGAGTCTGTGGATTCATCAAATTGAAGTGAAAAGTAAGAGCAGTCTCTGAGATCATTCATAGTTTGACTTTCCAAGTTCTTGCTTATTGTTTCCACACGTCTAGTCACGGTTTGCCGGGATAGTTGAATATCTTTAATGGTTGAAATTATTTCAGCTTTGTTTTTGAAATTTATGAACAAAGACTCAGCTGCTTCGAGAAAGCATTCTTTTATCATCACTCCATCATCAAATGGCTTCTTATTTTCAACTAAAATGTGGCTTATTTTGTATGATGCAATAGTAGCCGCTTTGGATTTCTCCAACGGTTTTGTAAACATGGCTTATTCATCTGCCAAACAACGATTCATGTCTTTCAATTTAGATTTTCGTATATCACAGTGACATGGAAAGCTGTCTCCATATTTTTTATATACGGTTTTATGATGTCTCTCCAAATTACCTCGTTTTGGTGTGGCGATGGCAAATCGGCATATCAAACATACACATTTTTCTTTTACCATAGTGAAGAAAAACTCTTCTTCCCACTCAATTGAAGTGATACGTTTTGGATTTCTTCAGACCACTCATTGTTTCAGGGATTCACGGTTCTCCATCTACAAACAATAAAAAACACACGTGTAGCAACTTACGAGCCTGGTAGCATGAATTAATTATAACTATGATTTCAGCAAAAACATATATAAACTTTTTGACTTGTTCCTAAAGGACTAGTGTCCAGGAACGCTAGAAATTTCAAAAAAAATATGACAATAATCGCATCTCTTCACAAACAATTAATATTTTGTTGCAGAAATCATGTATAAAACATAGTAATGAAATAACTCATTATAATGATGTAATTAATAGTTTTTTCTATTTATCTTTTAAATAATATTCAATTTACGATTTTGTCGCCTTTTAGCTACTATCTTGTTGATAACTTTCGCGGTGACGTGTCTGCACTGAATGACGCTTCTTCGCTCACTGCTTGCTGTTGCTGTCGTCGTCGCGCGTGAAGCGACTCCCCCGCCCGCGCGCCCCCGCACCGAAGGGTGCGGTCAGATGTGGTACAGTCTTCATAATTCTTTATAATTTTTTTAAATTTTTCCTCGGCGATCGACTTTGAAAGCCTTCGCGATCGACCGTATGGGCACCCCTGATATACATGATAACCAAAACACTGATCCCAAGACAAAGGTCCAAGTTATATTGTGTTAAAATTTCAATACTTAATTTCACTGCGTTCTTTAGATTTGTTGTTTACAAAATGACCTAAATTTTGTTGCAAGTCACGGCTGCCAACTGTTTTCGGGTTCCTAAAACGTGAGGCACCTGTTAATTTCATTCATTTTTGTTTCTCACTTCCCCAAAATAACCATGTTCATAGACGGACCTTTTTGACGAATCTTGTTTCTCCAAAATGACATTCTAGATCAAAAATATCGTTTCAAGGAATCATCCCAAAATGACCGGTTTATATAAAAAAGTTCCTCAAAATGCACGTTAAGAGTACCAGTATATAAGTGGCACTTTGAGGAATTCTGCAAAATAACCACCAACTCCTTGAAATGACCGTTTAATGACATTTTCCTTCTTCAGAGTGACCGTTTTATGTATATATATATATATATATATATATATATATATATATATATATATATATATATATATATATATACATACATGTGCGTGTGTGTGAATTAAAATTTCATTAAATACAAGGTTGCGAATCACCACAGATTTCTGTATCGACTCGACAAAAGGGTCGATCGACGTTAAGTTCTTCGAAGAAGATATAATTCAATATTCTGCTTGGTATTAGCCAGGAAAGTAGTTGTATTTCTCTTCGAAGAACGATCTGGCTAATATGTCGAAATTGTTGAAATTTTGACTAAAACGAAGGTGCTGTAGACAACCAAAATTTATTTATTTATATAATAATTTAGTGCCGCAAGCTATGAAACAAAAAATTTCTACATCTAGAAGACACTTTCAAGTATGTGTTTTTAAATTTTCACATGCGGTGGTTTTGAATGTGTATAGTCTAGATAGCGTTCAAATAGTTGTCAAAGTGTGTGCTTATACTTCTTGTGTGTTATGAGGATGGCGTCAGTTTTCACTATTCGCTACATCCTTATTTTAATTTGTATCACGTATATTTTTCACCAATCTAATCTGATTTCGTTAAAGATTATTTATATTTTAACCGACAATGACAACTATATTTTATATCAAAACAACCGTTAGGGTATGTTTCTACTTACATATTTTTCTCATACAAACATCCTAAATACTCATCTATTGTACTGATACTTCAATTTTACTGCCATATTTCTACCAACATTTCTGTCACTGATTAGGTTCTTTTGTGCTGCATCGTTTATTACATTTCTTCAACTTCTGTAAACGAGATTGGAAATAAATAAACGTCAACAATACAATTTTACTGAAGCGGCAAACATATTTATTGCAAAGTAGCAATAATAAGCTGTACCATAAATTCACAAATTATTCACGAGCATAAATAAACGTATACATATTTCATATTTTGTGTGCAATAACTTCTGTCACGTTATACGTCTAAAGTTAACAACATGGACAGTTTGTTATATTCAGGTCCGTTAAGTTATTTGAAATGAACTATGTCTCTAATGTTTAATTCAAACGCGAAAACTGAAACAGATAATGTGTCTAAAACAGATAATGAATGTGTCCCCTAAATGAAAACTAGAATAAACTGAGTTATTTCTTTACAAGTACGTTCTCCAAACCAAGTGATTATTATATTATAAATTGAAGATAATACCTTGTATATTGAAACAATTTCAAAATAAATTTTGTTTTAATAGTTTGCTTCGATTAATTTTTCAAGGGGAGCGAAAGATTAAAAAAATAGTTTTATTTCCATAAATTTGGAATACTATTTATTGAATTTTCATTCATAGAATGCACAATAAATTCATAAAATACATAACGAGTTGTTAGTTACAAGCAATATGGAATACTAGCAAAATTTTCTACATGAGTAACCCTAAAATAAAATAAAGTGAAACAAAAGTTAAGAAAATTGTATTTCATAAAATATAAAGAAATTGTGAAGGTTTACTCTAACAAATAACCTCATTAATTCTTAATTTATCTCTGAGAAAAACCTCACATCATCCCTGTTGGAAAGACTTCCACATACAACTACAACTACAAGACTCTCAACTGCACTGACAATAAAAAATAACTATAGTTTAATCACAAAACAATTACACAATGCACTTAGAAACCATTAAATTCTGCACTCTCATACGAGATAATAACCTTGTTTGCCCAAAGACGCCATATTGAATAAATGTTGATAGGTCGTAACTCCACACAACTCGAGATTTAGCCGTCGGCGTTGTTGAGTATATCCTGTTACATAAATTTAATTCGATAATTTATAGGATGTCCCCTAGACAAGGGAACAATTAGGAATTATTCTATCTTAGTAATAGGATCTAAGAGAAAATATGGCACTATGAAGAGAAATAACTAGGGTATTTAATAAAAAATTAACTTTCGTAATATCCAGTAACTTCTGGGTATTAAACGGAATGAAAAATATAGATACGTATCTTCTAACGGAATATTGAACAATGGATTATTGATTTAAAAGATGAATCTATTTAAATATGCACCAACGAGAAAAGACTCTTGTTCTGTATACACTTTGGTAGAGATTCCTAGTGTAATTCCAAGATCCCCTTAAAACTTTTGTACGCTACACTAATACAAAATTGAGTAGGTATACATGTTTCATTGAGAAGCGAAAATACTTAAACGGCAAATAGAAGTTGCAGAGGCAGTTGTAGATGTACGCGTTTTAATGTGTCTTACGACCTTGTTATCCGAATACAAAGCATTTCAAAGATTCAGTTATTTTTTCAATAGAATCACCGAGTATATTTTTTCAACATTGGATGCCTACGCTTCTCAACCTCTTGTATGTCAAACGTTTGGAAAGTCATATGCATCTTGGATAAAAGCCCAAAAACCGATACCAATTTTATATTTGTAGAAAACTTATGAACCAAACATAATGAGTGACCCATTAGTTACTATCTTAAGGAGGAATTAATGAATCGTGTTGTACTTCTATTACAAGGATCTTAAGACCGTATAAATGGGGTATTTTTTAAACCGCATCGGGACACTTATCTACTGTTCAAGTATTTCTTTTTACCAACGAAACACCCTGTATAAACAAATTTATTGGAATATGGGTTTTTAAGTGTGTTCATTTAAACATATGTGTTAATTGCTTAAATTCCTGTCGAAACAATTGTAATTTTTTTCACAAGAAGGTCATTTTTTATACATGTTAAATTATCTTGTAAAAAAATATCTGTCAAGTATCTCTTTGAATTCATTTCGAATTTTTTATTGAAGATTTGTTATTTATTTTTTAAAATAAGCAATTATTAATACAATAAACACTTATTCCGGATATATATTTTCACATCATGAATCTTATCCTTCATCACTTGGCGTATTATAGCGAAAAACAAATGTTTCGGATTATGATTCCAATTTTTTTGCACAGTCATAGTTATTCAGTAAGCTGAATTATCTGATCAGATTTATTGTATCTTATATTATATTGTCCATTATTGAATGTATACTTATAAACCCTAAATGATGTCGAGAAAAAGGTGAGGAGAAGCATAAAGATATTGCCAGTATAGTCGTAAATAGTTAAGTTTCTCATTGTCCTCAAAGTTTGAGGAGCTCCTTGCATGTTAATCTACTGAAATAGCTTAAGTACCACATGATTGTTCGTTGACGTAATTTATGTCGTAGTAGTGGGATTTGTTCGCATCTAGTAATCCATGTTTACTACATTCTCGTCATTTGCATTTCTACCGAGAGATTGAGGATTTAAATAACGATGTCTTCCTTTATTATCTCAGCCCATTCACACCGCACCACTTTGTTTTATTAACCAGGAAACATTTGTTGTCGAACGATCATATCACTAAAAAATTTCAAACAAAAATTGAAAAATTCAAATTCGCTTTCAATTTAATGTGGACAGTCAACAGTTTAATAATTAAACAGCGTGAAATGTTATACTTTTTCATTATCTACTTAGAATTTCCTAGATTATAGTCGAGAAGATTGTTGCAGATTGTATAATAATTTAATGTGTTTAATTTTGGTACTGAATTATGTCTAGTCAATTTTAGCTGCTAACCGATGTGAACATAAACTCGTAGCTCAAAACTTTGTACAGGATAATCTAGATTGAAACAGTGAATAGATCTCCAAAACTACTGAACTGAAGTACATGAATTTCACATCATTATAAAGGGTATCGAAAGAATTTTCAAATGATGAATCATTCGAACCTCCTTTCTATTTAAGATTTTACGGGAGGCGCCATCCCCGTCTAGAGGACAACGATATTTTTTGCCAATTTAGTGTCTTCGTCGAAAACAAAATCAACGGGACTGAGCGTTTTTCCAAAAAAGAGCTGAGCTGCCAGTAAATGCCTCTGTTTTGTTATCGATGCGCCACCCTGTATATATATATATATATATATATATATATATTGAACCAGATATCATAGATAATAAGACAATTAGTATTATAAAAATATGTTGCTAGTATGAAATATATATGAAAATAATATAATTTAAGAAAACAAGTGAAAAGGAAACACTTTTCTTAATTTAAACAACATATCAAATAAAGATATATTAAATAATAGCCTATAACAATATAATAAATAAGGAATTACCTCAATATTAACACAAAATATAGAGATTGCCTAACCAATGTAATGATGTAAATAAAGTTGCCTAAGACGAAGAATAATTTCCATATCATAATCAGCTGTTCATCTGAAATGAAAACAAATATTATTATAGTTAATTCATTATAATCATTAATTTAAGAATAAGAACAAATACAAATATTGAATAGAATATAATTCAATAGATTTCATAGATAAACAAATAATGACATATAGACAAATGATATATGGTAAATAAAATAAACATTGAATTAATAAATAGTAATTTGTTAAAGTTTATTATAAATAATATAATGCAAACAGTTATAGACAATAACATAAGAGAATTTATATTTATAATTATTATGAGTGTAACAGTGATATATTATCAATAATAATATTGAATGTTGTACCATGTAAATGTATCTATGTATAACCAATTTTAATTTATTTGTATGATGAAAAAACTCATAGGAACTCTATAAATGAACTAATAATGTAAAAGAGTGTATGTATGAAATTTTTAATAAGTGATAGAAGTTTCAATTATTTGATTGCAAAAGACAATATCTTATTGGTTATAAAATATGACAGAACAAATTGTGAATCAATAAATAAACTTTGGAATAGTGACCTGAAAAAGAACAAAAGACTGTTTGTTGAAAAAAGTAGAGAATCGAGGGGACGCTTAAGAAAGAAGGGAAGCTGGTGTTAAGAAGCGAGGAGTGTGTGTGATAGTGTTCCTGAAATTTTAAGATATTCCCGGTTTAAGACATTTAAACTTCTAAAGTACTATTAAATACAATATTAGTAATACTCACAGTCAATTGTAACAAGTTTTTCGACAAGAATCTAAGAAATTATCATCAATTTTGGTTTTTTTGGAGCTTCAGTGGAGTGTTCCTGGGATCCAGAGACTTTCATCCCAATTCAAGAGCAACAGGTCAGTGTTTTTTAAATCATTTATTGGCCAATAATCAGTGTAAAAACTCAAAATACCCAATTAAGTACTTAATTTCATAAATTGATAAACTTTTGCAAATATGATCGATCTGAAAAAGAAAGAAACAGACTTTGTATAGTGAATTCATTGCATAAATCGTTAAATTTAATAAAAGGCCGAATTTTCAATAAATTAAAATATTTACTTACGCCATTTTGTAATTGCATAAATCTGGTGATTGAAATTTCATAATGTAATAACTATTTCCATCTGTATATAATTTCTATTTTTCTATCTATGTATATAACAATTTTATTTCCACAGCAATTTGTATCATATATAACTATGATTTATATATAAATTCTTTTATGTGTTTGAACCATTCACTTGTTTGCATCTTCATCAAACTTTGTATAATATGAATAGATGCTTCTTACGTATCAGAATTGTTCGTTTTATGTTAAAGCGCATGACTAGTTTTTCACGCATGCGCATTGATGAAATTATTAAAATAAATAAGTAGGTACAATATAACCATTGGCGTCGCATATTATTTTTATCAAATATAAAATATTGCATTGAAAATTAAATCTATTTCAAATAATGTGTTTTCTTTTTATTTAAACAATTATAACAATACAATAAGCCAGGACTCAAAGAGAAAAAGGATTTCATGCTCCCGAACAATCAAATTAAAATAAATTACCAAACAATTAATAATAACTAACTGAGCTAGCCAAACTAAACAAAAAATCTAAATTATAAACATATACATTTAAATTTCATAATCAAAATTAAGTAAGCATTTATCATATATAGTATAATTGTCACCCAAAACATGGGGCGGTTTATTAAAAATATAGGAAACAGTTGTAAATTTTAAACTCAATTAAAAATGGCAAAACGAATGACGTTGAGAGATGGAAGGCAGGTAGGAGCAGACAGTGATTCGGAAGAGGAAAGGGAAGAACGAAGTCATGGTATGGGAGATTATCAAGCAGTATATTTGGAACAAGGACAACAATTAGAAGGAGATGCACAGGAAGAAGGTTTGACAGGAGATGGGGAAGCTGTAGCACAAGAAGATAGGATACAGGAAGCGCCAACAAGAACAGGTAGAGATGATCAGATGGTGAACATGATGCAACAATTAATTGCTAAAATGAACAAAATGGATGGAAAAATAGACACCGTGAATGGAAACATGGACACAATGAGAGGAGATATGAACAAAATGGAGGACAATTTGAATGGAAAAATGGACAGTATCAGAGAAGAAATTAGAGGGGATATAAACAACATCAATGGTAATATGAACAGATTAGAAGAGAAAATAGAAGAAGTGAAATTTGAAAATTGTAAGGAAATTAAAGAACTTAAGAAGACTAATGAAAAATTTGGAAAGAAAATTGACAAGGTGAGAGAAGATATGGAGGATCAAAACAAACATATAAGAAATGAAATTCAAGAAAACGGTATTAAAATTAGAGAGCAGATAGAAAATCAAATGGTAGAACAAATTCAAGAATTAGAGAGAGGAATAGAAGAAAAATTACCGGGAACGATCCAAGCGGAAGTTATAAAACAAACAGAAGATATAACGAAAGAAATGGAGTATATGAAATTCAGAGAACAAACAATCGAAGAAATTATGCAAAATTATCAGCAAAACGCGGAACATAAATTTAAGGAATTAGATGTAAAGTTTCAAAAACAAACAGGAACATGTGAGGAGAGGAATGAGCACATTGGACAAATATTTAATAAAGAACTGGAAGAAATGAACAGAAAATTACAGGAAGGCATGGAAGAAATTGAATTTAACGTTAGGAGAAATGGAGGTGGAGTAATCTACACGGGAAACATGGATATCGGAGTAAAGTTTGATGGGAATATAAATACTATTCATCCGAAGGTGTTTATAAAAATAATAAAAAGCAAACTTAAAGAAATTAAGAAGGAAACTGGAGAAGTAGGATACATAAAATTACAAGGACAAGTAAGTAAACAGGTAAATCAACATTCTTACGAAAAAGTGAATAAAGAAATTATAAATTTAGATGGCAGAGTAACAAAACCGACAGGAATATATGAAAAAAGGAGTCAAATCTTAGGTAGACAAATTAACAAGGAAATACAAGAGATGAATCGAAGATTAACAGACACAGTGGAAGAAATAGAAGATAGTATAAGAAGAAATGAAGGAGGTATAGGATGTTCAGGAAATTTTTATAATAATGTAGTAACAGGAATAAAATGGGACAACATGATGACTATGATTCATACAAAAGCTTTCTCTAAAATAATAATAAGTGAAATGAACAATATGGAAGAATTGGAAACGCAAATTTTAATGGATTCATGGGAAGAAATTTATGAGATATGGGGCAACAAAGTTAAAAAGGATACAGTAGAGAATAGACAGACGCTTCAGAAATTTATCGAGCATCAAACAACAAGAGAAGAAAGCAAGAAAAAGGTTAGAAAAAGGAAAACAAATTAAATAATAGAACAAGAGAATAGGAATGAGCTTTGGAGACGAAAATGCAATTCAATGGAAAAGGGAAAGGATACAGAAATGGAGTTGAAATTAAAATTTATTATTAATGAGTAACACAAGTATAAATAATGTACATAGAATTTATTTTAATGAGTAACCCAATTCTGAAGAATGTATATATGTTATGTTACGAATAATACTTGAAAAAGGAAATGATAGTCATAAGGATAGATTTAAAATTTAATATTAGGTAGTGTACAAAGATAATTAGATAGTAGATAGAGTTTTGTTTTCCATTTGGCAGCTGGTGATCCAATTAAATTCATCTCGTTTGTTTCTTCAGAACCTTGAAAAAATAAATATAATATAATATAAAAAAAATTTATTAGGTAAAACTTATAATTAAAACATTTTAAAAATTTGTGAGTATGGCAAATCAATATATATAGCAAATAAAGGAAACAATTTATAAGAGATACTGGTTTTACATAGAATGAAACTATTAAAGAATATAGGATAGAGGGGATAAAATAAGAATAACTCAAGTATCAAATAGAAGTTCACATTTTTTAAATAAGGAAATAAGATGTAAGTAATAAAGGATAGGAAAGGATAATAATGAATGATATTGATTAAAAATATAGGAGGTAATGTTTAATGTCAATTAGAATCTTATAGATTACTTGAAAATACAGGAAGGAATAAGGAAGTTGATATTGATATATATATATATATATATGAATTTAAGAAATAATTAATTATATTGAATAATGAATATTGAAAAGAAATATGATATGAGGAGTATATAGAAGTATAATGTGATTACAAAGAAATAAGTTGATATATAAGTGGATGTTAGGAAGAAATGATAATAAAGAAGTATTATATGAAGTAATATTAAAAATATAAATTGACATTGATCTTAATCAAGTGTATTTTAAGGAAAGAATTAGGATACAGTTATTGAAAGAAATAGATTTTGTAGTAGGAAATATGTGAACAAATATTTGAGAAACAAAGTTAAAGAAAGTAAGATTATGCCATAAAATTATTAACTTTTTTTTGAATAAAATAAAATCAATCATTTATAATAAGAAAATTGAAATTTTAATAAATATCCAGGGTATGGATATCATTTAAATTTAAATTTGAGGGGAATTGAACCAGATATCATAGATAATAAGACAATTAGTATTATAAAAATATGTTGCTAGTATGAAATATATATGAAAATAATATAATTTAAGAAAACAAGTAAAAAGGAGACACTTTTCTTAATTTAAACAACATATCAAATAAAGATATATTAAATAATAGCCTATAACAATATAATAAATAAGGAATTACCTCAATATTAACACAAAATATAGAGATTGCCTAACCAATGTAATGATGAAAATAATGTTGCCTAAGACGAAGAATAATTTCCATATCATAATCAGCTGTTCATCTGAAATGAAAACAAATATTATTATAGTTAATTCATTATAATCATTAATTTAAGAATAAGAACAAATACAAATATTGAATAGAATATAATTCAATAGATTTCATAGATAAACAAATAATGACATATAGACAAATGATATATGGTAAATAAAATAAACATTGAATTAATAAATAGTAATTTGTTAAAGTTTATTATAAATAATATAATGCAAAGAGTTATAGACAATAACATAAGAGAATTTATATTTATAATTAATATGAGTGTAACAGTGATATATTATCAATAATAATATTGAATGTTGTACCATGTAAATGTATAACCAATTTTAATTTATTTGTATGATGAAAAAACTCATAGGAACTCTATAAATGAACTAATAATGTAAAAGAGTGTATGTATGAAATTTTTAATAAGTGATAGAAGTTTCAATTATCTGATTGCAAAAGACAATATCTTATTGGTTATAAAATATGACAGAACAAATTGTGAATCAATAAATAAACTTTGGAATAGTGACCTGAAAAAGAACAAAAGACTGTTTGTTGAAAAAAGTAGAGAATCGAGGGGACGTTTAAGAAAGAAGGGAAGCTGGTGTTAAGAAGCGAGGAGTGTGTGTGATAGTGTTCCTGAAATTTTAAGATATTCCCGGTTTAAGACATTTAAACTTCTAAAGTACTATTAAATACAATATTAGTAATACTCACAGTCAATTGTAACAAGTTTTTCGACAAGAATCTAAGAAATTATCATCAATTTTGGTTTTTTTGGAGCTTCAGTGGAGTGTTCCTGGGATCCAGAGACTTTCATCCCAATTCAAGAGCAACAGGTCAGTGTTTTTTAAATCATTTATTGGCCAATAATCAGTGTAAAAACTCAAAATACCCAATTAAGTACTTAATTTCATAAATTGATAAACTTTTGCAAATATGATCGATCTGAAAAAGAAAGAAACAGACTTTGTATAGTGAATTCATTGCATAAATCGTTAAATTTAATAAAAGGCCGAATTTTCAATAAATTAAAATATTTACTTACGCCATTTTGTAATTGCATAAATCTGGTGATTGAAATTTCATAATGTAATAACTATTTCCATCTGTATATAATTTCTATTTTTCTATCTATGTATATAACAATTTTATTTCCACAGCAATTTGTATCATATATAACTATGATTTATATATAAATTCTTTTATGTGTTTGAACCATTCACTTGTTTGCATCTTCATCAAACTTTGTATAATATGAATAGATGCTTCTTACGTATCAGAATTGTTCGTTTCATGTTAAAGCGCATGACTAGTTTTTCACGCATGCGCATTGATGAAATTATTAAAATAAATAAGTAGGTACAATATAACCATTGGCGTCGCATATTATTTTTATCAAATATAAAATATTGAATTGAAAATTAAATCTATTTCAAATAATGTGTTTTCTTTTTATTTAAACAATTATAACAATACAATAAGCCAGGACTCAAAGAGAAAAAGGATTTCATGCTCCCGAACAATCAAATTAAAATAAATTACCAAACAATTAATAATAACTAACTGAGCTAGCCAAACTAAACAAAAAATCTAAATTATAAACATATACATTTAAATTTCATAATCAAAATTAAGTAAGCATTTTTATCATATATAGTTTAATATATATATATATATATATATATATATATATATATATATATATATATATTACAATACTGTATTATTCTTATCAATATATGAATATAATAATTAAAATTTTATTTGCCAACGCGTTTGGGTGACATATGTTTTAATGTATGATTTTTTTAGTATAATAGTTATAATGTATATTATTTTTGTATAATTGATAATGTAGTTGATTTGATGATTGTTCTTTATAAGTATTTATGGGCGCCAACATTATAACTTGTATATAAATAATTGAATTCTTTCATTTTGATGAAATTTAGTTTAATATTTTTTTTTAATTTTTATTTATCCCTTAAATGACTAGCTCAAAAAATATTTATAATTACCTTTATAGCCGGGGCATGAAATACTCTTAATTCCTTTTGAGTTCTGGTAGTAGTTATCAGCTCTTAATAATTTGTCAATTTATGCTTCAAAGATGTTGTAATTTTGATATGATTGCCACTGCGATACGCCTATGGAAGGTTAAATCGTTCGCTCTGTGAGAATCGATTGATGCAGCTCGTCATTCACATTAAAACTCATAAAACATGATGGAGGTTGTTGGAATTCATACAACGTTTTTGTTATGTATTATTTCATAAACGATAAACTTTTTATGATGAACTGTGTGAGTGTGGATAATGATGGTATGAAATGTGTAGATAATGATAAAATGAAATGGATAACTATATTTATAAACAGGTGAGTATCTTATAAACTATGCATTACTTAGTTGAAATATTTTAATTCTGTCTAGCCTATAAATTGTCTTAAATATGTTTTATTTTTATTTTAGATTCATTGTTCGACTCAAATGGTTAGAAAGTATGGTTTATATATACATATATATATATATATATATATATATATATATATATGTATATATATATATATATATATATATATATATATATATATATATATAATTGATCAATTATTTTATTATCACTGACCTTTTTACCGATGCCGCACACAAAATTCTGTATTTTCGTTGATGAATAAGTTGAGTCAGCTGATGAGGTTCCCCGTGAAATTGTATGAATCCTTTGCAAAAGCTCCTTGGCTGGTGGAATCTCAGCTAATTACTAGGTGAGTACAAATTTACTATACTTGTTACCTTTTATGGATAATAAATGGGTTGCTTCTTAGGTTATTTCATTTACATATAGCGTGATGAATGTTTTAATATTTACTTGTATTGTTTATCATGTTTATTTTATTGTTTGAGGACTTTTTCTAGGACTTCAATATACTTTTTGATGAATTTTTAACGACGCGTCCCTTCTGCTTCCTTCTTAAAGCAACGCTTCCCTCCGACCTTCTTCTTTTTCAAAATCAACAAACTTTTTAGCAGCTGTTGCTAAACAATCTCATGTATGACTTGATCTCCTGTGTTACTTTGACATTCCAAAGTATTTCACTATATTTAATAGTTTTGAACAAAATCACTTGTTAAAATATAATTTGAGTCTTTGTATTTCACTTTTTTAATTGTTTCTTATTGTCTTAGCCTTTAAATTGTTTATATATGTTAAAATCTTGAGTAAAGTGTTCAGATTTAAAATAATTTGAATTTCTAATCTACAATCTAAATTTACATCAAAATGTGCGTGAGACCTTTTTAAATATTCACTTAATCTAAATTTACAATTGGTTTCAATAAACTATTCCTAGATAATATTTTGTTCCTCGCAAAATTAATATTATTTACAGATAAATCATCTCATATGTTTTACGAGTTTTACTGTTCTGTTCTTTCTGTCGCTAGCGTTTGTCGCTGAAGCATATTGACATTTGTAGCATCAAAAATTCTAACCAAATATATTTTGTAAATATTGAATTATAACATTGAATAATATCTTTTATGTTGTTGAATATTTATTGTTTAATATTTCTTTCAGATTATGTATTCATGGTATTTCTTTATAAGAGATTTTATAGTAATGGATGATGTTTATTTGATGGTTTAGGATCTTTATGATTAAAGGTAATTTTTCTTTTTGTTTATTTCATTACAAGTTATAAGGTCTTTTAAATTATACAGAAGCTATATTAGTAGATTGAAATGAAAGTATTTACAATTATCTAGAAAACATAAATAATTTGAATATCTCATTCTTATCTTTTTTATAAAATATGATCTAGTGCGTTTCTATTTAGTAGTTCATAATAACTCTGTTTCATAATAATCTTTATATCTTATTTATCCGTTATAATATATATATATATATATATATATAATACCTTTTCACACTCGGAAAAAGCTTTTTTAAAAATTATTTATTAAACAAAAGTTACAACTTTCAAGATTCAAAGTAGATTCTAGACTGACTATATAAACTAAACAATTACAATGTAAGCAAAAAAGGTTCAAGAATTTATAAAATAACAGGTGATTGCACAATATACTGATTTAGCAATTTATTTAATATGTAGTAAGGAATTTACGGTATATAACACATCCCCCATTAGATCGAGACATCCCTGGAAGTTGAATTTTACTTTCAAGTAATTCCATTGGAGTTTTTTCTGATTTTCTTCTTTTTTGAATTTTCTTCAAGAGTAACCAAAAAATTATCAATACTCCGCTAGAATATAGAAATATAGTCCATATGCTAGGAATATGGAAATTTATTTTTTTTTTTCGTGTATTGGTGTCAATTCTTGGGAAGATATTTTTTTCAAATTTAATTTTTTCAAATATATTTCCGAAGGTTGGATTTTAATTTTGTTAAAATGTGTCTGAAGTTTATTCAGTACCAGTGGTTGACCAAAAGTTCTATCTTGAAATATTAATTCTTGGTTTTTAAAAGTTATTTTACATGGCTAGTTTTTGATTAGGAAAATGCCTTTTAAAATTTTGATGTCTGTGTCTTCTGAACATTTCATTATCAATTTTCCTTCTCCTGGAAATACTGCTAGGTATTGGTTTTTTTCTGGTATAATTTCCAAAACATTCTCATCTCAATAATTTTGATTTTAGTGTATTCGCCGTTAGTAGAGTTTTCCATTAATAATATTTGTTCTTAGCATAACTGTTTTGTTTTTGTTATTGTCTTTAAGGTGTGAAGCACATTGAAAAGTTCTGCTTCTTGTACAAATATCGTTTAGAGGTTTTATCTGTGTATCAGATCTTAGCAAATACTTTGAATTTGGTATTATTGTTACAAATTCTGATTCTAACTTAATAGGTATAGGTAATAAATAAAATAATTCGAAGTCAATATTAAAATCTATGCGAATTGATAAAACATATTCTATTCTATTTTTTCTTACTCTACATGTTTAAAATATTCTCGTATTTCAATCCCAACGGTAATTGTAATTTATAATACGAAAATATTTTTGGCAACACTGTGAATGATTCCTTTGAATTAATTATACTGGGATGCAATGTTCTTAGTTTGCAGAATGTCCAGGAATTCTCCACAGTTTCTATTATATCTAATATTACATTATAAATAATTAAAACTTCATTCAACATATCTTTGAGATAAATAAAATTCTCATATTGCACTTGAAAGTCAAGCATATCTTTTATGTCTAATAATTTCGATTTGAGCAAT
This sequence comes from Galeruca laticollis, assembly GCA_963921935.1. Classification (NCBI taxonomy): domain Eukaryota; kingdom Metazoa; phylum Arthropoda; class Insecta; order Coleoptera; family Chrysomelidae; genus Galeruca; species Galeruca laticollis. The sequence goes on along the minus strand of OY998180.1, from coordinate 165,314,637 downwards.
ATTTCATTATTTTGAATATCTTGAATAGTTTTATTGAAATTATTTATTATTTGTTCGCTAACGCTGTAGGTACTGCACTTGAATTTGACTTTGAAGATTGGCTTGAGCTTGAGCTCTCTATTTATTCTTCGTCTTGAGAATCAAGGTTACCGGTTATGGCTTTTATTATAGATCCAAGTCCATTTATTAAGCCTCTTTTGTTTCTAATTTTTATTGAATGAATATTTAAATTTTCAAATTTCTCTTCTATATTACTCTTAACATTATGAATAAGATTAACTATATTTTCTGTTTGTTGTACGAAATATGTACTATTTGATATCTCAACTGTGATATTTGCAAAGTGTTTATATAACGAATTATATTCTCCAGTAACGGACTTAAGTTATAGAAATGTACAATTGTATGACTTGATTTTTGTAGCTTTGCCGGTCCAAGATATATTGGTAAAATCCCTAGGTTATTAGTGATATCTTTTAATTCTATTCTTGCTTGTCCAAATGAGACGAATCTGTAATAAAAGTATAAAGTTTCTTCTTAAGTCGTTTTATATTTGAAATATGAATATCTTCAGCGGTATTAAAATGACCTGTTACAATTTTCGCAATTTTATTTTTTCTGTTTACGGATTTTATTTTTTCAGGTTGATATCTATTTTTTGTCTTACTTTCAATTTGCCTATTTTTGACAAATACTTTTGTAGGTAGAGGGTCTGGAAGGTCTTCTCTACTTTGTAATAATTTCGTATGGTTTTAGTTTTGTTACTTAGTGAATACTATTATTATATGCCAAAAGAGCATAATTTACTTTTACTTTAATAGGTTCTTTCTCAAATTCGGTCTGATTATTTAAAAGTCTAATATGTTCAATAATTGTTGAATGAAATCGTTCGGCAATGCCGTTTGCTTCAGAATGTTGTGAACTCATAAAATGAATTTGAATTTTATGAGTTTCTAATAAATCTTTTACTAAACTATTTTTTAATTCTGTTCCGTTATCGGACATTATTTGTTCCGGTATACACGGTATACAATGATGGGTGAAATATCTAATCAAACTATCAAATATCTCTCTACCTTGGGGTGAGTACAATTTATACAACTGCCCGTATTTTGAAAATGAGTCTATAATACTTAGAAATTTCGTATTTTCCAAGGTAATCGTGTCTAAATGTATTATTTGAAATGGTTTAATAGCTGTTGGGGTAATATTAAAATATGGTTTCACGGGTTTGCGATCATATTTTGTTATTTGACATATTTCGCATTCGTTAATGTACGTTTGAATAGAAGATCTTTGATTGGGCCAATAGTATCGAGATTTTATATTATTATCGGTTTCATCTAATCCTCTATGATTCCGTTTACCTTCATGATAGTTTTGTTCTTTGATTTCATTTAGAGGGATGTCAATTAATTTTTTATTACATTTTATAAATGAAATTTGTGAATTTTTTAAATATGTTTGTATCGCAGTGCTAAATTTTTCGTATAAGGGATCTTCAAAATAAATATGATATTTTGTTTTTGGTACTACATATTCTATTACAAAATCTATTACGTCTTGTTCAAAGTTATTGTACTAGAATTCTTTGCTTAGTTTCATATAATTTAATTATAGTTGGTGTAGCTGGTTCAAAATGAACTTCAGTGATTATAATTTGATTTTTTCCGACATTTACTGCAGATTGCGAAATAGGTATTCCTGCAATAATATTCTCTATGTTGGTGTGAATAGTATTATTATCGTCATCAATTTCGTCATTAAAATTTTCATCTTCTACAATAAGTGATTCGGTTTCTACATGTTTATATTTAGTATTATTTGAAAGTGAATCATTAAATCTTTCCATATAAACTAATAATTTTTTGGGAAGATTATCCGAAGAATTTACTTTACTCATATTTAGCTGGATTCGTGATAAACAGTCACTATTAGTGTTCAATGCACCTTTCTTGTACATTATATCATAGTCGTATTCTTCTAGTTTCAACCGCCATCTAACTAATTTTGAATTGGATTCTTGCAAAGAAAATAACCATTGAAGTGGTTTATGATCTGTTAATATAGTGAATTTTCTTCCGAAAAGATATGGGCGGAAATATTTTATAGCCCAAACAATTGCAAGAAGTTCCTTTTCAATTGTTGAATAATTTACTTCAGAATCCTTGTGTTCTGCTAGCAAATGCCACAAGTAAATCTGTTCCGATTTTCCTTGACTAAGAACAGCGCCTGGAGCAAAATTCCTTGCGCCTGTTGTGAGATTAAATGGACGAAAAAAGTCGGGATATTTTAAAATAGGATCATTTAATAACATATTTTTACAAGTTCCAAAACAATTAATATAATCAGGATCTTTTATGTTAATTACTGCATTTTTCTTAGACGATTTGTTAAAGGTTTAGTCAGTATTGAAAATCTTTAATGAATTTTCTATAATATCCAAGAAGTCCGAGTCCTAGTTTTTGGTATGAGAAATTTTTGAATAGCACTTATTTTATCGAGATTTGGTTTTACCCCTTCAGGGGTAACAATATGTCCCAAATACGCTACTTATCTCCTCAAAAATTCGGATTTGTCGATTTGTATTTTAAATTCGATTCGCGAAACCTTAAATACTTCATTTGAATTATTTATGTGCTCTTGCAAGCTTGTACTAAATATAATGATATCGTCAAGATAATCTAAACATTTTTGGTTTTGGATACCTCTTAAAATGTTGTCCATCACTCTTGGAAAAAATGTTGGAGCTCCCTTTAGTCCGAATGGCATTATCAAAAATTCCCATTGGCCATTTTCAGTAGTTAAAGCCGTTTTGAGTATATCTTCTTCAGCCATCCCAATTTGGTGAAAGCCGGAGGCAAGATCCAAGGTAGTGAAGTATTGGCATCGTTCTAATTTATCCAATAGATCGGTTATGTATGGTAATGGATATCTCCAATAGTTATTTCGTTAAGCTTGCGATAGTTTACGACGACTCTGAATTTTTGTTTACCGGTAGAAGTAGAGTCTAATTATTTTGGAACAACCACATATTACTTGGCCATGGTGAGGATGATGGTCCTATAATATTTTGATCTAACATACTCTGTATTTGAATTTGGACTTCTTTTTTATATACTTCTGGATATCTGTACGATTTAGTATAAATAGGTACATCATTTGTAGTTTTTATTTGGTGCTCGATTTTACTCGTAAAAGTTAGCTGATTACCATCAACATGAAAAATGTCAGAATATTCTTTAATTGATTTAAGAATAGGATTGCGTTCTTCAGAATTCATATGTTCTGTTCGAACTTCATTAATATCAAATTTGAATTTTTCTGTATAAATAGCAGTAAAATTAGGGCTCAAGGTTTGTTCGTACTCGTCGAACTGTTCAACCTCTAAAGAAGCACTTAAATCTACTTTAAATTATAACTCAGACGGATTTAAAATAGTAGATACAGGTTGACTATTTACCGCTCTTGTGAGACATTCGGGAATTTCTAATTTTCCTATTTTTGTATAAAGTATAATTATATCGCCATTATTAATATTCAATTCAATTATTTATTCAGTTCGCGAAGGCACTACTATACAATTCGTGTTCTCGCTTCTGATTTTAAAATAATTTGTTTTTATTTCACTATAAGGCGTAATTGAAACATTATTCACTAAATCAATAGTTGCATCAAATTTTTTAAGATTATCTAAACCTGATAAGCAATCAAAATGATATGATAATAGTTTTATTGAAATTATTTATTATTTGTTCGCTAACGCTGTAGGTACTGCACTTGAATTTGACTTTGAAGATTGGCTTGAGCTTGAGCTCTCTATTTATTCTTCGTCTTGAGAATCAAGGTTACCGGTTATGGCTTTTATTATAGATCCAAGTCCATTTATTAAGCCTCTTTTGTTTCTAATTTTTATTGAATGAATATTTAAATTTTCAAATTTCTCTTCTATATTACTCTTAACATTATGAATAAGATTAACTATATTTTCTGTTTGTTGTACGAAATATGTACTATTTGATATCTCAACTGTGATATTTGCAAAGTGTTTATATAACGAATTATATTCTCCAGTAACGGACTTAAGTTATAGAAATGTACAATTGTATGATTTCGTTAAGCTTGCGATAGTTTACGACGACTCTGAATTTTTGTTTACCGGTAGAAGTAGAGTCTAATTATTTTGGAACAACCACATATTACTTGGCCATGGTGAGGATGATGGTCCTATAATATTTTGATCTAACATACTCTGTATTTGAATTTGGACTTCTTTTTTATATACTTCTGGATATCTGTACGATTTAGTATAAATAGGTACATCATTTGTAGTTTTTATTTGATGCTCGATTTTACTCGTAAAAGTTAGCTGATTACCATCAACATGAAAAATGTCAGAATATTCTTTAATTGATTTAAGAATAGGATTGCGTTCTTCAGAATTCATATGTTCTGTTCGAACTTCATTAATATCAAATTTGAATTTTTCTGTATAAATAGCAGTAAAATTAGGGCTCAAGGTTTGTTCGTACTCGTCGAACTGTTCAACCTCTAAAGAAGCACTTAAATCTACTTTAAATTATAACTCAGACGGATTTAAAATAGTAGATACAGGTTGACTATTTACCGCTCTTGTGAGACATTCGGGAATTTCTAATTTTCCTATTTTTGTATAAAGTATAATTATATCGCCATTATTAATATTCAATTCAATTATTTATTCAGTTCGCGAAGGCACTACTATACAATTCGTGTTCTCGCTTCTGATTTTAAAATAATTTGTTTTTATTTCACTATAAGGCGTAATTGAAACATTATTCACTAAATCAATAGTTGCATCAAATTTTTTAAGATTATCTAAACCTGATAAGCAATCAAAATGATATGATAATGATTTAAATATACAATATTCATTCATTTTATTCTTTATTTTGAATATCTTTGAAGTTGGAATTACTATAAAATAATTTTATTGACTTGAGCCAAAAGTAGAAGTTACTTTGAAAGATTTTTTCATAGTTGATTTTGAAAAATATTTCGTTGCAATTTCAGGTCTTACAAAGGATTTTGAACTACCTGTGTCAATCATTACTTTTAAATTTTTTTCGGGAAATATTATGTACGGTAATCCACTTTCTTAATTGGTAAAATTAAAAATTTCTACATGTCTGTCTCTTTCGAGGCTATTTCCTCTAAAAAACAATCTTCAACATCAGAGGGACGTTCAAAATCGTCCATATTATGCAATTCTTCAGAAATAATTTTTTTTCTATTACCTACGAAATGCAATTGATTTTAGCCATTATTTTTATTTTGTACATTTGGTTTATTGTACGTTTTGAAGTAGATATACTCATTCGAGTAGGTTTGTGAAATTGATAATTTCTATTAGGTTTGAAAACATTAGTATTTCTATTCTGGAAATTTATATTTCTACTTGTACTATTTGAGTGAATTATTTCCATTGTTGAAATTTCTATTAAATTGTGGTTGATAATTATGTTGTAAATTGGGTCTGCTTGCCGTTTGATTATTATTAGGATAATTATTTTTGTTATGTGATGTAACAATAAACTGAGGCTTAGGCTTATTAAATGAATTTTTTTAATGTCTATTGTTGTTATTATCACTTAAATGAACTTGAAAGTCATTTGTTAGAACATTTAAAGCTGAATTTAGATCGCTAGGATTATTGGTACGCATTCGTGTACCGAGAGGTTCCTCTAAACCGCGCAATAGTACCTTTAGTGCTAAATTCCTGAAATAATTGCCTAAAATGGCTGGTTCACTTGCATTAGAGCGTGTCAAAAATAATGATGTTTGTGGATTTAAAAAATGCTGTATCCTATTATAAAAAGCAAAAGGTGATTCATTTCCTTGTTATAATTCAGATATTTCAATACTTAACGTGTAAATGTCTCGTTTATCTGCATATGTTTTTAATAAAGCATGTTTCAAATTCTGCCAATTTGTTATTCTACGAGCTGAAATATTTATTGCGGCTTGGCATTTAATTTCAGATAAAATACTAGACATTAAATATTCATTTTGAAAGTATGTTAAATCTACTGTATTGTAAAATTTATTTACTAATTTTTCAGAAATTTCTATAAATCTAGGTAATAAGGCATTTTCACCATGGAATTCTGGAATCATGTCTAGATATTCCTTTTACAATTGAGGTACTACTTGATCTACAGGCATTTTGTAAAATGTATTTATTGCTAATCTAGGTTTCGATAATTCAATATTTATATTACGGTTTCGATAAGATTGTTAGCCAGAATCTAAATCAGAATCAGAATTGGAGTTGTCAGAGCAACTTTCTTCGAGTTAAGCTACTTAATTCACTTAACCAAGAGTCCCAATAATTCACTTAAGGTATGTTAATAAATCGTAGATACGAACCGGTAATTATATTCACTAATGCCCGTTTAACATATCCTACTGACTGCGTCAAATAACTTTTCACACTCGGAAAAAGCTTTTTTAAAAAGTATTCGTTAAACAAAAGTTATACCTTTTAAGATTCAAAGTATATTCTAGACTGACTATATAAACTAAACAATTCAGAAGGTAAAAATTACAATGTAAGCAAAAATAAGGTTCAGCAATTTATAAAATAACAGGTTATTACACAATATACTGATTAAGCAATTTATTTAACATGTAGTAAGGAATTAAGGTATATAACACACACACACACACACACACACATATATATATATATATATATATATATATATAACTCACAAATATTGGGGAATGCAGCGACAGGGAAAAAGAGAATTCTTTATTGGTTTTTATCCAAGCTTTCGAAAACGTTCGTTTTCATCATCAGGGACGCTACAAATAGAGGAAAAAATGGGATTATTCTCAATTCCATCAATAAAGAGACAAAAGTGTACTTACATCCCATGTGAAATTATTTTCCTTTATGTAAAACATAAGATTGAAGAACTCATCACATGGCATCAGTTACGAGAAATTGCTTAATGACGACTACCCTGAACTGTTTGTACCAGTGGATGTCAAGTGCCCGTTTCCATTTCCGTCTTGGAGGGAAGGATTCCTGCTTGGTAGCGTCCTTTTCGGTTGTGTTTGTTCAAAGATGATTTTACGATAATAATCTCGTGCATGTTTTGTGTTTTTATTGTTTTTATTATTATATTATCCTATAACAGCCTCAATGTTGTTAATATTACTGCTAATTTGAATGTAAATTTTTCCCTAACTGATGCCATGTGATGAGTTCTTCAATCTTATGTTTTACATAAAGGATAATAATTTCACATTGGATGTAAGTACACTTTTGTCTCTTTATTGATGGAGTTAAGAATAATCCCATTTTTTCCTCTATTTGTAGCGTCCCTGATGATGAAAACTAACGTTTTCGAAAGCTGGGATAAAAACCAATAAAGAATTCTCTCTTTCCCTGTTGCTGCATTCCCCAATATTCCTAACTGGTCAGCAAAGACTAGCGTTTTATATATATATATATATATATATATATATATATATATATATTGAACTAATCCTCTAATATATTAAAATAATTTAACAGATGTTACCAGATACAAAGATGAAATATCAATACGTATGTTGTATCAGTAGACACAACCAAGTTGAAAACTAAGAGTGTATCTAATCGAACTGAATGAATTGAGCAGCTATCACTTAATAAGAAAAGCATTTACCAAATAAATCAAAGGATAATGAATAAAAATTTTAATAATAGTATTGTTTAAATAATCACAAAATTTTAGCTAATAAATAATCCAAGATCAAGTCAATGTCAACATCTATCAAAATATTCTGAACACTTCCATATAAATATCCTGGTAATTATAATGTAGCATCACTTGCGACCTGAAATAAAATAAATTAGTATTCGAGTAAATAATTAATTATCAATATTTACAGACGATGATAAAAAAAGGTTATAATTGTAAAAGAGTTTGAAATCATTAATAATTGGTTGACATACGGAACATAGGCAAACTATATGTCAATGAAATATTGTAATCATGAAGTTTAACAAACAGGAAGTAGTAAAAAATTAGTGAATTTATTGCCAACTTAAATTTGTTAGTTACTAATAGCATATTTAATATTTAAAGCAAATTTGGAAATAACTAATAGTTTATATAAAATTAATATAGCAAAAATTAGAAAATATAAAACTATACGATTGCATATATAATAATAGATATTTTATGTTGTAAGTTTTATGTAATTTAATGTAGATAAGAATACCCTAGAAAGGAAAAAACTAATAAAATAATACATTGTCATAAGTGAAAAAGACAATTTATGAAACTTTTAAGACTATACACATATGTACAAACAATTGTTGATATCCTCCAGGACTTTTGAAAGAACCATTTCTACATTTATAACCAAAAACTATCAAACAAACAATTATTTTGTGACAGAATGTAAAAAGAAGGCTTTGGATTTTACTGAGGAAAAAGTTTGTTGATTTTTAAAAAAAAAGAAGGTCGAGCGTGAGTAGCTGAAGCGAGAACATCTTCGTGAAAATCCTCAACAAAAATTTTATAATCAAATGGAATAAAAGTAGATTTTGAATTTAAAAGTCTTTGAAACTGTGTGAGAACGGGAGAGTGACCAGAAGGGGCATTTCTTTCGCATAAGAAATCATCAAGAATTGGGGAGACGCTTGCAGCAGAAACGTATAGCTATACTGAAGAAAGAATTAAGGTCTGTGTTATTTAAATAATAATTTTGGAATTCCTAAACATAAATAGTGAACAATAAAATATAATTTCAACATATAACTAAAATTTTCCATAAAAGGCCTAAGCATCTTAAGATGCAATATATCAAAACACTTACATGGATATCCATGAGTCATAACCAATAGATATAAAATTGTACTTACCTAGAATAATTAATTTGTTTCGTTATTGTTCAAACTGTATATAAAATATCATTTATCTTCCATTTCTTATTCCTAATGCATGCTTAATTATTTTCTCTCCATCACTATTCTATTTCACATTACTCGAATTTCCTTCTTTTATCAGTGCTATTCAAAAGTCCCCTCCCCCCCTCGTATCTTTTGAACGGCTACACTTACATTAATAAAATTTGGAGGGTGAAAATAAAGTGTTGTACACTTCTCTACGAATGGTAACAGGTGACGTAATAGTAATAGATGACGTCACAGTGCCACTCTGGCCAATAATTTTAAATAGGACCTTATGGCAAGTGATATCTCGTTTGAAAGGCATTGACATTGGCTACATAGCCATATCAATTTTGTTTGGGTTCAAATTAATTTTGACGGATAAATTAAATAAATACCAAAATTATTGAAATTATTTTTTTAAATTTAATTAATCAAATATCAACAATGGATTCTTATAGCAAGTGTTCGAAATGTGCTCCGTCTACTTCCTGACAGTAATACATCCTATTAGTAAACTCTTGTCGTACTCGTTAGAATGTGTCAGCTGAAATAGCATTGCATTCTTCAGTAATTCTTTCTTTCAAAACGCCAATGCTATCTGGTGCCGTAGTATAAACCTTGAATTTCAAGTACCCCCATAGAAAAAAATCTAATGGTGTCAGATCTGGTAACCGAGGTGGCCATTCTATAGGACCTCGCCGGCCGATGTATTACTGTCAGGAAATAGACGGAGCACATTTTGAACACTTGCTATAAGAATCCATTGTTGATATTTGATCAATTAAATTTGAAAAAATAATTTCAATAATTTTGGTATTTATTTAATTTATCCATCAAAATTAATTTAAACCCAAACAACATTTTTGAATAGCACTGTATATGCAATTGTATTGTTGGTTTTGAATAGTATATTGATAAATTCAACGTATATCTGAACGTTAAATCTTGTAAATATCTCGTACATGTATCATAAACTGTGAATACATTTAGCTTCGCTTTGGACTGAATGAAAGCGTATGCTGGTACTATGCGCCGTCGCGGTAGTGTTTATGCTCAATAACAATTCAGTGCGCATGACTATATATATCATACAGTAGCGGCATCAGAAAATTTTGATGTCATAAATAATTTTAATTTTGATCTCAATAATTTCATTAAACTTGTTTCTGAAAAGTGTTTCCTATTTTATTTTATTCAATATCCAAAATAAATTTAGCAAGGATTGCTCACTTCATTCATTCTTTGTAATAATAACTATAATCATCAAAGTAAGAGGTGTATATTTATAAAAAATATTTAATTTCCGTATATATCCAACTATAAAATTTAATATATAATTAACCAAGGTTACAATCCATTTATATATGAGCGTCCGGAACCCAAAGAGAGGAGTTTACATGCCACCGACTTTACATTAAATAAAAAACAAAAACATAAGAATACACATAATAATTTAGAGTAGCCGAAGGCAAGTCAACTACACAAGTTTATAACTCATATATTAAATAACTAAAAATAAATAATTGCACAATATAATAATTATAATATATATGTATATATGTATATATATATATATGTATATATATGTATATATATATGTATATATATATATATATATATATATATATATATATATATATATATATAACAACCCTGAACTGATGGACACAATTCGAAACTGCGCCGTAGAAGTGGGAGGTCTGCAACAACGAGGTGAACACAAAAAACTAACTCCGGAAACAAAAGCACTATTACAAAAACGAAGAGAAATGAAAAAGACAACAAACATTCAAAGAATTGAATACACCGAACTGTGCAAGACGATACGAAAGAAAATCGCAGAAGATATCAGGAATTACAACGAGAAACTGGTACAAACAACAATAGAAAACCGTAAAAGCTACAAAATGCAAAAAGGGCACTAATAATAGGGAAAAGACAGATAGTTGCATTAACTGATGGAAACACAAGAACCACAGACAGGAATGAAATAATAGACCTAGTAGCCAAATTCTATGGAGACCTATACAAGGCCCCTGAAAATTTGGAAGAAATAATAGAACACTCAGAAGATGCCATACCAGAAGTTTTGGTAGAGGAAGTAGAAATGGCACTGAAAAGCATGAAAAATGGCAAAGCAGCGGGAAATGACGGCATCACGACCGAAATACTCAAATATGCAGGAGCTAAAACATGGAAGTACCTTGCCAAACTATACACGAACTGTCTGATGTCCAGGAGCATACCTAAAGAGTGGAACAGCGCCCTTATAGTGTTGATCCACAAGAAAGGCAGCAAAGAAGACATTAAGAACTACAGACCAATAAGTCTACTACCAGTGACGTACAAGGTATTCACAAAGATCATTCACAACAGAATACAAAATACACTAGACTCGGCCCAACCACGAGAACAGGCTGGATTCCGCAAAGGCTTCAGTACAATAGATCACATCCATACCCTCAAAGAGGTTATCAGTGGAACCAAAGAATACAACCAACCACTAGCACTAGCCTTCATCGACTTTGAGAAAGCATTCGACTCTATATATCCCAGAGCAGTAATAAATGCCCTAACAGAACAAGGGGTCGACAAGCCATATATTGAGACCCTAGCAAATATATATAGGGAAGCCAAAGCGAGAGTTAGGATATATGAGGGCACACCAGAATTCCCCACCAGCAGAGGAGTTAGACAAGGAGACGCAATATCACCAAAGTTATTTACAGCAACACTAGAAAGCATCTTCAGAAAACTGGGCTGGAACAACACAGGTCTGAATATAGATGGAGAATACTTGAACCATCTAAGATTCGCTGATGACATCATCCTGATAGCGAGTAACCCTGGCGAAATGCAACAACAGTTAAATGAATTGAATGCAGCAAGCAACGAAGTAGGCCTTAAAATAAATCTGAGTAAGACCAAGATAATGTATAACGAACTGATAAACGCACAAGAAATAACAATTAATGACACTGCCCTGGAAATAGTAGAGGAATACATATACCTGGGTCAACTAATACACATATCAGGCTCTCTACTTCCAGAAATAAACAGAAGAATCAAATTAGCATGGAGAACATTTGGACAGAACTCTATCATATTCAAGTCTAGAATGTCACTCCGTTTGAAAAAGAAAGCGTTTGATCAGTGCGTACTACCAGTATTAACATACGGCTGTGAAACCTGGACCCTGAAAACTGATATCATTAGAAAACTCCAGGTAACGCAGAGGTCTATGGAACGATGCATGCTTGGAATAACAAGGAGAGATAGAAAAAGGCTTGATTGGATCAGACAAAAGACCCAAGTGATAGATGTCATAAATAGAATCAGATCCCTAAAGTGGCAATGCGCGGGGCATCTCGCTAGAAGGACAGACGATAGATGGACCACAAAGATAACGCAATGGTATCCCCGAGGCGTGAAAAGACCAAGAAGACGCCCCAACTTAAGATGGGACTACGACATAAAGAAACTCGCAGGATCAACTTGGGGCCGCATAGCTAGCAATAGACAACAATGGGCCCACATGGAAGTGGAATATATAAATATGTGAAGGGAGGCTACACCATAACAAAATGGTTGAATGAGCTGCATATGATGATGATGATGATGATGATGATATATATATATATATGTACATATATATATATATATATATATATATATATATATATATATATATATATTGGGGTGATGACATAATAGTTCAACATACCAATTATGAACCACATATTCCGACTTTCTGAAAAATTTAGATTATAAAATTTCATTCATTTGTCTTTTCTAATATATGCTAAAGAGTAAAGTGCTTCCCTTTATGAGTTAAAACTTAACCCGAATTATTATTTTTCTTTTAACCTGTATACCACAAAATATTTTGAAAATTCAATTAACGATTATCGATTACAATATGATGCAGAAATTTGTCGTGAAGAATAATAATGATAATATGCAACTATTGAATTTTATCAAAAAAATGTGAAAATACTTATATACCACAAACATTCAAACATATCTACCTTCCCTCTCTAAACAGGTTCTTTAATTCAATTCTATCAAAACATTTCTAACTATATCTGGAGTCATAGCTTCACAAAATTTCGCTAATTATTCTTTCAAGACGAACAGCATCTCCTTACATGTTTTATAATTTTCTCCAACAATAAGAACAATTTGAATTCTATCTTCAATACATAATTTTACCGGCATTTTCAACTATTGCAAACACACATTGAAGTAGCGTTTGATTTGGATGGCAGTAGTAGTTAAATATTCATGATCCGACTGACAGACCTAGGGCTGACACCGACGGAGCACACACGCGCCCAGACCTAGACATAGAAGTCGGAAGCTTTCTCCGCTACACACGCTCCGGCGGTCTGACAGACTTAGGTGGGACGGACCTAGGTCTGTCAGACAGTTGGATCGTGAGTGGCCGGCCTTGCAGTAACAAAAATGAAAATTTTTATACCGAGTTAAATTTTCCTTATGAGAGGAGGTCTAGTATGGATTTGTAAGGTTTCTGCAATAGTTTTTAAATGGCATTTGAAAATACTTTACTCTTGAGCATAAATTGAAATGGACAAATTCAAAATTGTCATTTAAGTACGGAAAAAATGTTATAAACTAAAGGTTCTCCGAAAATCGGAATATCTGGTTCAAAATAGGTATGTAGAACATGTTTCTCAAATAACTTTTTTCCAATAAATCAATCATAACTCTTGAGTAGAAATCATATTTTTTGACATACCTCGTATACAACTGAATAAGAATGATATTTGACAGTTGCAATTAGTGTTTCAGGTCATACAGAGATTTTTAGGAAATATGACTTTTTTCCTAAAATTGATAATAAAAATTGTCCGTTTGTATACAACTTTTTGGGACACACTGTATACATACATATATATTTGAATTCAGTCTAGAACGACTAAACTGATAGAATTCATCAAAACTAGCATAAACACACACAATATTGGTATTATTGAAGTTCTTTCAATACCTTTTACAGGAGGTGCCGCTTGCAGTAGGGTCCGATTTAAAATTATTAGTCACAATGACGTCACCTATTATCACAAGTAGGCCAGTTTACAGCAGCTGATATTCAATTTCCAAATGTCACTAGTTTATTTATAACTATTCCAAAGATACGAGGGATGGGACTTTTGAATAGCACTGTAATTCTTAGTTTTATTTTATCGACTGGGACAAAGCACCTCGTTCTCTTCTGCACCAAAGTTGTTTCCACCTTTTTGCTATATCATTCTCAGATTAAATAGTTTATTTTCTTATTATATTAATAATTAACTAAACTATTTTTATCAATTTCCTACTCCCAACTCTTTGTGCATATATCTCTGACAAAGTTTTAAAAATCACCTGCATGTCTGGATCATAAAATATTTACATCAAATTTCGTATGAGAATATTTTAAGCGATTCGCAATTTTACATCGAAAGTTTTCAAATATACAATGAATGTTGGTATATAGAGAGCTTGAAATTGATGGGCCATAACAAATGAGTGATTTGTAAAGTACATTAGGCATAAGCGAAAAGGGAGGCAAATAATAAAAAAAATAAAAATTGACGTTCGGTTGTAAAATATTAAATTTGCAAGTCTGCAAGATACTTATATGAGAAGAGTGTGTGTTATTACTTTACAGGAGGGTACTCGCTGACGTGCTTATGTTTTGTAATTCTTTTAATAAAATGTATTTATGTATTACAATACAAGGTTATTAATATCGATAAAACCAATTTAGAGATATTTGGTTATGGTTCCAAAGCACATAAAATGTACAGCTTTTTCATGATATATTATCCTATCTTATTCAAAACTAAATTACTTGCTAAAAGAGAATGCCTACCTCAAGCTACATATTTGCTGCGTTGCTATTAAAATAATGATATGAAGTTCTCCTTTTTATACGCAATATCTGTATAAATTTTGATTTAGATTTTTTCAGAGATAGCATAGTGTAAAAGACCCCTCAGTATATATAATGTACCGGATGTAGCTGTAAGTTAAATTTTTTATCACAAATTATCAATTCTGCGTGATTAAACGTACTTTTGATATTATTTCAGAGTAGTTACTGTCAATTGGTAAGTAGTGACAAGAATAAACTTGAGAATCGTATGATGATAGACATCGACAGTTCATGAAATTTACTGTTTCGACGCTTACGGTGTGGAATTATTTGGAAACAGTTAATTTTATTCAAAAAAGTTCAGTTATTCTTAATTTATGATTTGTTGGTTCTGACCTGGTTGTCATCGAATAAATGTAGCCATATGTCTATAAATTCTAAAAACTTTTTGTTGTTCCCATACAATCGGAGCTTTATTTCCTACTATTTGTAGTAATAAGAAAAAACTTGAAAATATATATTATTTGATAGACATTGATAGTTTAATGATTCTTAGATCATGATTTTTTACCCAGACCTGGTTGTCACCAAATAAATATGCGCATTTGCCATCTATCTCCGAACTCTTTGTGCTTCCATACAAGTTTTAAAAAACAAGGGTACAAAATACGAGAGCAATAAAAGTACATATTTGCTCTAATAAAATGGGAATCATTCATGTATATATCCAATATTTTATAATTTTTATAAATTCAAAACAATTCTCAAAATAATAAACAAAAAGGAAAAACGGGTTGTTTATACATAATTTTAAGTGCATTAAGATTTTGCATCAAACAATTAATTTCATTGGATCTCCGAGCCAATGTAGCTGGAACATCCATATAATTAGTGATAATTGTGAATATAGATTTTGAGTCAAACACACTTCATTGTAGAAACCCATATTGGTTGTATACTTTAACTAATATCAATGTGAATACATAAAAAGCAAGGTTGTCAGATATGTTTTAAAATTGCTAAGCTCACTACACAATTGTTCTCCTTTATTCATAGTTCATGACGTTCTTAGAGAGCCAGTTTGGAAAAGTTTAAGAAAAAATACTTCTTATATATTTATTAGTTAGCAACAAGGCGTTTAAATTTGCTGGAAAAATAATTCAACCAAAGAATTTTGTGTATATTACTATAATTTTTATGAGTTGGCAATATGCTAGCAACATACCGGAATTCACAAGATTTCTCAAAGGAACTCGCTTAATTTTTTATAGGTTTTATGTGGTCGAGTCTCTCCGTAAAATTATTTAGGACATCATTTATTCTCACCAGAGTCGCCGAGAGGTGTGATGGGTACTGTGTTATTGTGACATATACAGCAGTAAATTCATTTCAAATATTACTGTTTTTATTATAACTTTTTGCTGAGCGCCGGGTAAGATTTATAAATATTGTTTATTACCAATTAATATGGTCTCTTTGATACCATTTGAAACGACTGTTCGAGATGATCTATACCGGGAATCATTTGATTTGGCGCCACAGTCAAATGAATTGACAATAAATGATGCTGATGATTGGGACGAATTTGAAAAAATATTTAGATCTTCAGTGTCAGTGTGTTGTTTCAAATATATATGAGTGTTTTAAAAAAATCTGAATTACCGAAAATCGGAATGACGATTTATAAAGTAATGATCAAATGCAAAACTAAATAGGGTTGACAATGCTACCAAAAATGTTATTCAACGGATTGATTACCGGTTTCACAAAGGCAATATAGTACCAACTTTAAAACTGATTGTTATGTTATGGATAATGGGTCGTATAATTCCCCAACATAAAATAACATACCCAAATACAGCACGAAAAAAGACGAATTTCTAAAATTTATGAAAAATTATGATATTTATATTCCTGAAGAGATGCCAGTGAAAAAATAATTAATTAAAGGAAAACATAAGAACAACATTTATTCGGCAGATTCAACCGCACAATTTAGTTCCAACCCATTGTGAACAATGCATTGTTGTTGATATATAAGTAAACACAGAAAACGTATACGTATACGTACTAACAGCATTAGAAGTGAAACTATTTATGTTAATAAGTGTACAAAGAAAATTCCTAAATATCAACAAATAAAAGGATAATTCTTTTAAGAAATGAAAACCAAAAAAAGTTCCAAAATAAAAACAATACTTTTTTCGATAGACTATAAACCATTAGCAGAATGGATCTATATATTTAATGGAATATTAAAAAGTTGGTTTGAGAAACCCTGGATCGAACCAAGGACCTTTATATCTTCATTCTCCCTTAGTTGTTATTATATAGTATCGTACTCATTGTATCATTGTTTTTAGGCCTTCTTGCCTTAAGTTGCACTTACACCTATCAATATAAACCTCCTTGTATCCAGATTGTTGCAATGTATTCCTTGTAACAAGTACATTGTTCGACCTTCGCATCCATTTATTGTAGTTTGATGCATGTTAGTTCTTACTATGGTGGTTGCACCCCTAGGGGTACCACTGTAGAATTTACCACCTGCTTTGTACCTACTAATGCAAGTTTTTTCTGCAACGTAGATTTGGCTTTGCACGCACCCAAGTAAGAGCTTTCTATTTTAATAAATAGCACCTGCTGACTCTGTAAAAAGAAACACCACAGTATATATTACTAGTACTGCCCCTCGTATATATTCAGTGATTCATTCCTTATTTTGTACTTTAAAATATACAGAATAATACTTACAATTTATGTAAACCAATTGGTCCGATTGGGGCAACTACTAATAGTGGCATAGCTACTACATTCACATATTCCTTATCCTCCTGTAACCAAATAGTGTCAAATAGTAAGATCTGTGGCTCTCAGCTTAGTTTAAGTAGTGAGTTCAAGTATTTTAAAAACAAAATCATGATACCACTAAATATTTTTTTAATTTTACTTACCAGGTCAAATACTATCGTTTGTATTAAATAGAACCATCTACCCCAGTAAATGTATGTAGTCCAACAATTGTCTTAATTTGGATACACGAACCTTATTGCTCAAGTTACTTTACAGCTAGCCATAATTAAGTTAGTATTCTGCCAAGCTTCTAGGTAGACGTTTAGGGCAAACTGAAGTGGAAAGTAGCATATACTCTCATGCCAAAATTATATACGATATTTTGTGTAATATACTTAATAATTTTGAATTGTGTTATGTATTTAGCGTAATCAATTTAAAAACTATTCAAACATTCGATTCGAAAACTTACTCAAAAATTGAATTGAGAGAGATAGAAAGAGACATAAGCTTCATTGTCGTGAAACTTTTTTACAATTTTATGGACAAAGCGACATAATTTGAAAATATTGAAACTGACTATAGTAACAATAAAAACATAATATATTAAATACAAATTGAAATTAATAATTATAATACAGAATTAGTATCGTAGATCATACCAAATATTGAACTACGCCAATGTAACTCAAAAGTCTAGGGTAGATTGCAGAATTCTGCCACTGAATAATAAGGTCTCTCAAGCAGAAACGCCGTTGTCAATCTCCGGAACCTATTAAATGTATTTGTCACTTTTAATTCCAAAGGTAGCTGATTGAATCGTTTTTTGGCGTTGAAGGTTATGGAATTTTTTACCATATCAGAGGTGGGTATTGTTAAGTAAATATCGAATTTTTTTCTTCTAGTGGGGTAACTATGAATTGGTCTCTCAGTTAAATTGTTGAAGTGTTTGCGAACCAACACACGGATTCCAATATTAATAGAGCGAGAAGAGTTAAAATTTTGTATTTTTTAAAATAGAATTCATAATGCATCCTACTACTCAAACCATAAATGTAACGAAAAGCTCTTTTTTGTAGTTTGAAGATAGATGCGAAGAGGTGCAAACTACAAGACCTCCAGAAAGGCAAACCATATCAAAGGTGCGACTCGAACAAAGAGTAGTAAGCTGTTAAAGCAGTACAAGCATCAAGCTGTTTAGACACAGATTTAATGGCAAAACAAGTAGAGGATAATTTTTTCCCTAAAGTATCTACATGTACAGACCATTTAAGGGCACCTTCAATATGGAGACCAAGAATCTTAATCGAATTTAAAGATCTTATTAAGTCATTGTTAAGTTTGAGAGGATGATGTTAGGAAAACAGAATAGTTTACATCCAAGTGACTTTGACTTTACTAATGTTGATATTTATTTTATTTCTTTTAATGGCAAATTTTCATGAGGCAGAAGAAACTAGTTCCAATACATCGATAAAAAACTTTAGCGTTAATGTTTCTAATAATTTCAATGCGGGAAATGAATTGACCACTAATGATTTGGAGTTTTTTGATAAAGGTTTGCAACGTGAACTTCCTTTCCGACCAGAGACACTGCTCAGATATTGGTACGAAGTACTCACAATACAATCTCACAATACAATACGAATAAATGTTAGTCTAACAATAAGAATGTACAACTCAAGATTTAATATATATATATATATATATATATATATATATATATATTCTCTCTTCCTCTATTCAACAATATTACATCTTCTTATTACACCAATTGTTAGCCCTACAGCTGCCATTACGAAAATAGTGGCATTGTCCCACAGCTCATGATTGACGTTGGTAACACTGTTTGTCTCTTGTCACATCCCTTTTGGGGGCAAAATATATCATTTCCTCGCCGGCGTTTAGTATGGTGACACATGAAGATGAAATCAATGGTTTTATTTTATAAAATGCTGCGACAATTTCAATTGTTGCTATGACACGATTGATTAGGCCGTTGGTTCAATTCCTACTTGAATATTCCACAATTTACGATTTGTAGTTTACGATTTTACATCTTTATGGAATCTAACCTCACTTCGGAGGTAAGTACACACGTGGTTGTGAATTTCATTTTTAATTATTCTCTTTGACCACAGTATTTAACTGTTGTTTTTCATTCTAGTTTCCCTGATGATGAGGACAAACATCCTCGAAAGCTTGGACATTTTCCGCTAAGAGTATATCTTTTCCAATTTTTTGCTGCAATCCCCAATATTCACTAGTTTTATATATATATATATATATATATATATATATATATATATATATATATATATACAGCGACGTTTTGACAGTCCAATTTCTCGAAAACTGTTCATATGACATGTATGAAATTTGGTAGATATAAACATAAACAGTCGAAACTGATGCGTATATTTATAGTAAAATAACTTTCGTTTTTCCTGTCATTTCGGGTCACGTACCCCAACATAATTTTTTTATATGGGACAACCGGTATAATATTACAATTTTGTATATATCATTCAAAAACAAATTCAACGATACCACACTTGTCATCATTACATTGTGCCGTAATGATAATAGGGGCAATTGAATGAACATCTGTATAAATTATCTTATAAAAAAATGTAACATCGGGAATTGAAAATCACAAGTTAATAAAAAATTTAAAAAAATTTTCAAATTAATCACCATGTACATTGACACAATGTTCAAACCTTGTTAAAAGATTTCTTGTAAGTGCTGCTGTGTGTTACGGTCCGACATGCCTGTTTTATTTTATCCTTTAAATCATCTAAATAAATCAGGGGTGTGACATAAAGTCGACCATTTAAGTAACCCCAAAGAAAGAAATCTAACGGTGTAATATCCGGAGAACGGAGTGGCAACATAATTGCACCATTTCGGCCAATCAATTTTTCAAGATATTCTCTAACTGACCAAAAAAGTGAGGAGATGCTCCATATTGCTGCCACCACATTGCCTGCCTTTCATGTAAGGGAATATCTTCAAATAATTCTGGAAGAGTATTTTGAATAAAGTCTAAATATCTTTGCCCCGTTAATGTTCCTTCATAAAAATCCGGACCAATCAACCGACCGTTAAATAAACCGCACCTAACATTGATTCCCCATATTGTTTGGAAATTCGTTTCGCGAATCCACGTTGGATTCTCCTGCCACCAATAATAACAAATATGGCTATTACCAATTCATTGTTATTGAATATACTTTCATCAATCCATAATATTTGTTCTAAAACAGAAGGGTCATCATTACTTTGTACTAACATTTCAGCAATAAAATGTATTCTCCTTTCAGGATCTGCAGGAACCAAACCTTGTGTTAAATGTATTTTATAAGGATTGTATTTGTGATTCTTCTAAAACTCTTTGTATGGAATTTCTACTTATTTGTGATTCTTGTTCAAGAAATCGTATTGATGTGTGTCGATTTACCTGAAGATAAGCCAAAATATTTATCGCATCGTCATCTGTCTGAGCAATCTTTTGACGAGGAACTTGATTTTTATCGCTTGGAAAAGCACCATTCTTCGCTTTCGTTCGACATAGACAAAATTATTTTTACTTGGAGTTATTCTCAGGAAAACGATTTCAGTAAAAACCTTCAGCATGAGTTTTGTTTTTCCCACATTCTCCATAAATACGTAGCATGTCAACTTATTGAAGTCATTATTTACTTATTATTACAGTGTCTTCACAAAATTATGACTAATAATTAATGACAGTTCTTGAATAAACTTCACCTAACATTGATGAATGACAATCTATGTTGTTGCTACTCCAGTTATTAGTTTCGTGGCCACCTAAATTTTTTAGTGCCAAATATTGCTTTAATAAATTTAGTAAATATGAATAGCCCTTATTATCATTACTACACAATACAATGATGACAAGTGGGGTATCGTTGAATTTGTTTTTGAGTTATATATCCAAAATTGTAATACTATACCGGTTGTCCCATTTAAAACATTTTTGTTGGAGTCACGTGACCAGAAATGAGAGGGAAAACGGAAGTCGTTTTATAATAAATATAAGCATCAGGTTCGACTGTTTATATCTGCCAAATTTCATATATATCATATGAACAGTTTTCGAGAATTTGGCCTGTCAAAACGTCGTGGGACACCCTATATATATATATATATATATATATACATTCACGGCGTGAAGTGGCATCCGCCCATGTTAAAATCGCGGTAGCTGTGGCGTCCGCGGCACTATGACTTACGATATACGGACGTCACAGTGCATCGACCTCCTAAATATCGCAAACGGTTCAGTGAATGCTTGGGAATCTATTGCTGATGAAATCAGCAGGACGTCACTTTGGTCGTTTTTTGTATAAACCTATACAGCAAGGTTCACAGGTTCTCCGTACGCGGCGTTATAGTGGCACACGTATATATTTATTATACATCTGACGCACAAAGTGGCATCCGTCAGTATACATATCGAAGAACGATATAGTTTGGCGTCTGTATATGTATTTTTCTTGCATTGTGGCATCTTGGCAGTGTTGCCGATCTCATTTTTGGTTATAGAAAGCGTTTAACATTGAATGTGATGATTCACATCTGTTTTAATTTATTGATACCATTGTTGACAATGCGGAGTGTGCTAGTTATTGCAGAATATCTACCGTTATTATTAGAAAAATTATATTTTCGTTCTACAATTCACTTAAATCTGATTTTGAGGCAAAATAAAAAACAACTGGCGATAAAACAATCTAAAGAATTCTGAATTTCCGTAAATAAGGGGCAGATGAATTGAATTTTCCAACGTAAATTACGAGATGAAGTAAAATTACTACTATTTTCAGGTTAATTTTCGAATGGGTCTATTTGTCTACTTCACTGTAGCAGAAGTAGTTTTTTTTGTGAAAATTCCGAAAACCTAAATGCAATCAGATTACTAGGTGGATTGTTAGTAGTTGACCTAGAATATTGAATTTTACAAAAATTTCGGAGACGTTGAAACTCTCTCTGGCATATACAGGGTGTATCAATGATAACTGTATGGACGATAACTGCATCCTTATTTGATGTGAGGCAAAAAATGTCTTAAATAAAAGTTGTAGAGGGCAATAAAAGCTATGTATACACTAGAGTTTTTTTCTCAACACCATAGCGGTTTGGTCTGTTCATTACTACACCACCGGTTCCTAACAGTACAGAGCAAAAATGAAAGCTATGTTCCAATATATAGGGAGTCTGATAAATGCAAAACTTAAACATGTGCTAATGGTTCTACTGGTGTGATGTCTGTATACAGGGTGGCCCAGACCAACATACAATTAATCCTACAGAGTGAACTAGAGATCAAAATAGGGCGATTGAAATCCACTTTCCTTTATATGCTCTATTGAGCCGTGTGAGTTTGATGAAGGTCTTTTTTTCATATTTTTGAATAATTCGAAACCCGTGAAAAGTTAGGCTCTGAATTTTGAAGAAAAAATTTGAAACCGAATTTCAAAAAGAAAACTGTGAACACGAAATTTAAAAAAAGCCTTGAATTCACTTCAATTGCTAGACTTAGGTGTAACGCTAATGAAGATCATATCAGAAGAATAAGGAATCTAGAGAAATACTGAAGTAGTGAGGAATCCATCATGACTGAGTACAAGTTTTCAGATCAGTATCATCATTAAAGCTCTTTCTATTGTGCGTTTTAGAGGGAATACACATAAAAAAATATTTTATGAAACTCATACAAACGTTCGTACAAAAAATAAACAGTACATATTCCAATTAAACATGTTTTCTATTTATGTATAGTTTGCCAAGGAAATTACTAGCCAGTCCCTTATTTTGTTATTAAATGGGTGGTCGGTTTGAAATTTGTGTGATTTGTATAGGTACATAGGATAAACATTTCAGGTATTTAAACATCTGACTGTCATTTCCGGTTCAATCGGAAACTTAACGAACTTCGTCATTACGAAAGGAGCTACCTAAATGTTTTTTAAATTTGGATTCTAAGAAAAAGTATATTAAACATTTATCATATCCTTGACTTATCTTTGACGATGTTTGAGTCGTACATTTTATCCTTTCTAACAAAAAGTGAAAGTGTGTGCGAGAAGTCCGATATTATTTTTCAATGTCATTTCATACGTATGTAGGTATGATAAGAACAATAACATTCCTCCCGATTCTACAAGAGGTGGTGTTAAATCTTATAGTCAGATGTTGAAGACGTCATATATTTATTTCAAGTGGAAGCCAACTATTAAACCCCATATTCAATATCTTCCAGAGTGTTCTGGGTCTAAATTTCCGATTTTCAGAGGTTTCATGATGACATTTTCAATGTTGGGATTTTGATTATTATGATGATGAGAATTAATGGCTGCATGAGAATAATTTATAAAGTTGAAATTTTCTGAATATGTGACTTAAGTTATTTTCAAATTCAGCGTCTGAATATCAAATTTTACAGCATTAGAATCGGAAGGAATGCTTTTAGTACTGGAACATACAAGGCCGCCGAAATTACAATGCAATATATTTAGGATTTCTGGTATAATAGTTTATTTTATTTCAAACTGATAAAATGGGCGACTCATTTGACATGTCTTGGAACCGTCATAGCTAAATATAGAGTATGAAGTATGATACATGTTCCAAGCTTTCAGGAATCCAAATATTAAAAAATATTTAGGTTATTGTATTTGAAAAAAAAACAAACTTCATTGAATTTCCATTTGAACCCTAAATTATAGTCAGATATTTGAATAACTGGAATATTAATCTTTATGTCAAAAGTCATGAATTAAACATGGCGGCTCCAAAATGGCGGAAGAAATTTGTGATTACTGTCCAATTGTGGGTGGAGGTTACGAATTTATCCGGAGACTGTCAAAATTCAATATCGTGGCTCCACGATGGCAAACCAGTTAATCGTAATATCTCAGAACTCACGGAAAAATTACCTTATAATAATGAAGCTGTATCAGAAATGCATAGACTAGCGAGACGACTAAAAGCATAAAATAAAATCATAAAAAATAATTTCTTTGGATGTATAACGTGGATTATTCTGTAGGTTACAGATTGGAAAGCTTTTGTATTCGAACTAAAAAACTTTGCAGCATGCTCTATGTGAAAAAAAATTACATACAAAGTATCGTTAAAATTGTGCCACCCTCAAGTTTTTATTTTCAAATACGAATCTATATTTTTAATTGCATTGATTCAAATGCCAAGAGTCATGTTTCATATCGGCGTAGTATTTACATCTGAACTACAGACTGTTGTATGATCTTGTTGTATGATCAACTTGGCATTGATCCACTTCTTACTCACTGATATTTTTCAATTATGTTATGGAATATTAAAAGAGGTTAAAATTGTTCTGGTCATAGTTCAATGTACAAAAAGTTGTTATGGCAAAGCTTAGGAAAATCCTCACAAAATAAAAAAAATGTAGGCAAAAGAAGAATTTCAAAATTTCCAATTTTTCCGGTATAACTCCAGAACTAAAGAAGCTAGATTGTCTTGAATCATTTAAATGATCTCTGAAATACACAACTTTGCCCCCATTTAACTATCCCTATATCTCTTACCGTTACCATGATCCCAATGCATAGACTCGAATTTGAATAGCATTGTATAAGAAGTGTGGAAAGTCAAATATTCCGGACGAGTGCAGGAAATACAATTTCTAACGAGTTATGCACAATCAAATGGTGTGAATTATGAGTATTGAAATATGAATTTTGAGTATATAATTACTATCATGCGGGGTAACAGAACGTAAAAGTTGTTTTTCGTTAGTCCGCATTCGGTCCTCCCTATTGCTCATTTTCTTAATACGACTATTCAATTACTGGACTTCTTGCTTCAGACGGTTTCTGCCGTAAGACGAAGTCCATATTTTCCTTCTTTTCCTTTTATTTATACATTAATTTAATTTTAATTGCTTCTCTTAACGTTATCTAATTTTAATTTTGTTTCACATTTGCATAATTATGTGAATTTTCCTGATTTTAATAAAACTTTCCTACAATATATTTTCCATATTACCTACTGACACATCTTGGATTCTGCTGGATGCCACGGGCATGTGACAACTTTCCTTTTATAATACTTTTCATGTGAATGATATATACATTTTAGCCCTGATGATAGCTCAGTGTGCCGAAACTAGTTGCCCCTGTAACTTGTTATAATATATGCTGAAGTACGTATTTTGCGTTTTACTTACTGCTATTTCCTTGCATAATATATTTGAGATGGATAGTCTTTTTCATTAACATTAATGTAAGTTATAATCTCTGATAAACTACAAATACAAATTGAAAATCGTTTCAGATATTTTTGGTTGTGGTAAAAATAAAAAGTCAATTATTTATTAGTAGTTTGTTTGTTTACAGAGCTGATTTCAAGTTTTATTTCGTTGATATAGATGTTAAGTAGCTCTAAATATGATAAAAGAATATATAAAATGAGTAATGTGTCTCTCTCATTTGTAATAAAGTATGTCAAAGTACGCACCATTATAGAATCAATCTTCGGTAAGTTACAGCTATAACGTTTGACGGATCCAGTCTCCATTTTGATAAAAATCATAAAATATTATCGTTGTTCCAACAAATTATCAAGGAAAATAGTTCATATTCATAACTGGGTTATGAGAAATAAGTTTAATTTAAAACGAATAATAAGTTTTTAGAATGTTATTTTAGGTTTCTAAAAACTATCTTTTATCTGTAAAATATAGCTTAACATGGATTTGTACCAACTGTCGACATCCCAATTACTAGAAAATATGTTTCATTCTCCTCTCTCAAAAGAAAAATAAATACATATAAAAATTACTGGAAGTCACTTTGAACGCGATCTATATACAATATACAGAACACACCGATTCTTAAAGAAATTCAAATCTACCTACTAATAATAGATCAAGGTCCCAGTGTTGCCAAATAATAGGAAGCCACTCTGTGCGTGATCTCTATGCCTTGGGGCTGTTCTATATACATATTGTGTATATCGGAGGATGCCACAGCGCTACAAATCTATACGGACGCCACTTCTACCGCTATCGCGATATATATATATATATATATATATATAGCGACTTCTTGAAGGCCAAGAATAAAGAATTATTTGTACGTAAAAAAGGACAATTATTGGAAAGTCAAAAAAATATGATACTTGTAACCGAAATTATCAATGAAAAGGCCACGGAGGCAACATATTTAGATGCTATCGCATTGAACAAGCAGATGAAGCACACACTATCGCTGAGAGTTTAATAAAGCCATGTGTGTTAGACGTAATAAAATGTATGCGTGATGAAAAACCTGCAAAGCATCTTTCTACTGTGCCGCTATCAAACGATACTACTGTTTCACGGCGAATTCATGATCTGGCAAGTTACGTCAAACAAGAACTAGTTACGCGTCTGCAAAAAACCCGATTCGTCTTGCAAATGGATGAGTCGACTGATGTCGCTGGTCTGGCTATCTTGCTGGTTACCGTGAGATATCCATATGAAAATTCTTTTGAAGAAGACATGCTTATGTGTCACTAATACAAAATAAAGCGCCTAATTATTGTAGTTCCAGCCATTGTATCCTGTATAAACAAGCACTTGCGATGAAGCAAATGACGTCAAATTCAAAATTAGTTATGGATGAAGCGGTAAAAATAATTAATTTCATCAAATCACGACCACTACAATCCCGGTTGTTCTCATTATTGTGTGAAAATTATGGCAGCAAACATAAAACACTGCTCCATACAGAAATGCGATGGCTTCAACAATGCTATTTGAACTTAGAGCCGAGTTACAAATGTTTCTTTCAGATACTTCTTTTACTTTGAAAGATCGTTTGTATGATAACACTTGGTTGTCCCGACTGTCTTTTCTGGTGGATATCTTTCAAAAACTGAATGAACTACACTTATCATTACAAGGTAAACAGACAACAGTATTCCAGGCCTTTAACAAAACTGCCTTCAAAAGAAGAAAATTAGATTTTTGGATTATTTGCGTTGGTAAGAGAAAAATAGAAAGCTTTACGTCACTCAGTGAGTTTGTTAGCGATAACAACTCAGAAATGTTTCAAGATGATATATTTGAAGAATTGGTCCAATATCTCACTTCGATGCGCGCATCTTTTGAGAAGTATTTTCTCAAAGAACAGAAAAAAAAGGAAACTGAATTTATGGATTCATAATCCCTTTTAACCCAATTTGCAAAAGCCGAAAAGTATGTCGAACGAGATATATAAATTTCTTTTAGAAATGTCTTCAGATACAAGTATGGAGTCACTGTTCAAAACGACGCCTCTCAACGATTTTTGGTGCAGAATTCGTGATGAATATGCAAAGCTTGCAAAAATGGCTCTGAATATTCTTCTCCCGTTACCAACAATATATTTGTGCGAAACAGGATTCTGAACCTATGCAGCCACGAAAACAAAATAACGCAGTAGAATGGACGCCGAATCTGATATGAGACTTCAACTGTCTTCTATCAATTATGAAATCAACCAGTTGATGAAAAATAAAAAAACAGTTTCATACCTCCAATTAGTTAGATCTTTTTCCTTTTTAATATCTTCTATATATATACTTGTTATATAGTAATTTACTAAGTAAAGTAAGTAGTAACAGTTACATTGTACTTTTATTATGATTATTAATAAGGAATACATTTTTAAAAACAATTGTTGCATTGTAGGGCTTCGTCAAGAATTTCGCTTTCCAAAAGGGATCCGTCACCAAAAAAGTTTGAGAACCGCTCTTCTGAAGGTTGTTCAGGGATAAGATGAGGTTCGGCAATTCAGGAAACTTGATGGATATTTCTGGTATATAACACATACCAGTTAGTTTGGGTATTGGGAAATGACGCTTGCTTGTCTGTAGTAATGTAATAAGGCGAAAAGTAGTGATACAATGTAAGTTTAATTTGAGAAGATGGCCGTTATTGGGAAGAAGGGGTAAGAGATTCTTCGAAAAATTATAGTAATCATGTTTTACTTGATGCTAGTTATGATTTCTGAGTAATATAATCCAATGCGAGAATCATTAATACAATGGTATTATTTAAGGTACACAGAACAATATCAAACGTAATAAAAGGACATCATTGGATTCACAATTCGAAAATGATTGAGGAATGCAATGTAATAAAGCTGACTATATCCAAGGAAACAATTAGTAGAACATTTCGATTAATGTATTCAATGAACAGAGTTTTTCACAATAAGTACAAAATAATTTACACTTTACAGTACTAATAGCATGATTATATATGTTATAATCTCTAGACGTAGTAAAGCTATAAATTTCATCTAGTAAATATCAAATGATGAGTGACTATCAGTGCTCAACAAATTATCATAATGTCCAAGACCAGACTTAAAGTAATGGCCGCAAGTACATGAGTCAATCAGCTAATTGGCGAAACCTAAGCGAGATAAGTTTCAACGCTTTTGTAAAATGTTTATGTGCCATAAATTGCATTTGAGCTCGGGTTTATCTATGATGGACTCGCCAAGAACGGTTCGTTTGTGAAGTGTTTTAAAGCACCCCATAATTGCCAATGTTTGTAATGTGTTTAGGGGTATTATTATACAAATGAAGAAGTTGTGGTGATAAATTTCGAATCATTTGTTAGTTAAGAGTTATAAAAAATTCATGTGGATTCAAATAAATTCAAATGGCTAATAAGGTTGGAAAATTAAATATTAGCAATAATATATAATCGAAAATAACGAAAAATTAAAGTGCCTTTTATTAGAACAATATTAAGGAGCAATCCGTTAATTTTGATTCGTCATCAGATTTTGAATAGAATAAACATTTGAGGATCATATCTGCACTGCGTTTACATACTGTCAAAAAAGTACGGATAACTGAACTTTTAGAAAGCGAGCTCGAAGGAATTGTCGAAATTATTTCTGTCGCACTGTCACTATTTAAGAGTCATTTATATACAGTTTGATTACAGTGTCCCAGTTTTTCAGTTCTTCTTAAATGCGCTTGTAGATTTTCACAATGGATGAAAATATCGATTTGTCTTAGATTTTGTATTACAAATTGGATTTCGTATGCAGAAGCGGTGAAAATGTTTCAGAAGGCTTACGAAAAGAATGGTAGAAATAAATCTAACGCATCATATCACAAGGCTATTAGCGAACGAATTTCCTACCAGAAACTCGTAAAAACAGAATTATAGTCAAACTAATATACTCAGTGACATACAAACCCGAACACCCATTAAATATTATTTTATTGCAAAAATATTTCACGTACATATTTGCCATAAAAGTCCTAATACAAGGTTATAATTTCAATGATATCAGTTGAACATTCCTATTTTTATTCAATTGATTTTTGGCCCATTCCGATATCAGAATAGAGAATTTATTCCAGTACAGTGGTTTCAAACGTTGCCTCACAAGAATTCCCAAGTATTTATTGTGCCTGTAGTGCGAAGAAAAGTTATCGATACCTAAATGAGTTCAAGAGAGGTCGAATTGTGGAACATCGTATGTTAGATGTTATCAGGCATTGCCCAAAAAGGCCGAACACGAAGATCCAGAGGCACAGAACGAGTGAGCAGGACAACAAACGGCCAAGATCGTCGCCTAATGTTATTAACTGTGAGAAGGGCAATAGCAAATCAATGGTGTGCAGAATATGGAACGGTCCTTGGAATTCGAAGTGTTTATAGACGGATAAGAAGGTTTGGACTTTTCTCATACCGACTTCAGTTGGTGTTACCTTTAACTTTGGAACATCGAAGAAATCGACTTCAGTGGTGCCAAGAGCGACTAGTGTGAAATCAGGAGTAGAATGATCCCGGTTCGGTCTAGACATGCATGACGGTTGAGCGATAGTGAGAAGGAGGAAGTCGTAACTCTAAATTTTTTGTTGAGCGGCATGTACGTAACACTGTTGGGGTTATCATATGGGATGCAATTGCTTATGGCTGACGGTCACCTTTAGTCTTTATCATAGGCAATATTAATTTGGAACCTCATATGTTTCATCTCCTACCTTGGCCCCCAAGATCCACGGATTTGTCCCCAATTGAACATGTGTACTGCCGCCAGTAGCAAAAAGGCGGCAACTACAATTTTTGGTGATTTTCAGGTTTAATCGTCGGTAAGTTCGTACGACTGTTTTTAACATATATGCGTAGTTTAAAAGCAGTAAAAGCAGTCAATATAGATGGAAAAGGCAAATAAAATCAGCCGTAAGTTCGCAGCGTCATCATTTCAAGAAGTAAAAAGGCGGCAAATAGTAAATATTTAGTGAGAAAGCGGTAACTACAGGATATGTAGCAAATACCGCCTTTTTATTACAAGTTCTTCGATTGGTATATATTAGTACTGACTGTTTCCTCGTCGGTGTCACAAATTGTGTTTATATTTTTTAATTTAGAGAATAATATAGTAGTGGTCAGTTCAGGTAATGAATGAGTGCTGAGTGGAATTGTTAATAAATAAAAATAGTGCACTTATATGAATAGTACATTTTGCTGAAATAATACTTCACTATCATGTCGACAAGTAGAGGTCATCTTCTAGTGGCCTTAGCTAGAAATGAAAGCCTAATGTCTAACATTGTAAAGTGTAAATCAGCAAAAACAAATGAAAATGATGATCCTACGTTTTCTTCCCCGGACAAATCTTGTTACCAAAGCAGTTGTAGTAGTAGTTTTCACTCTTCAAATCTTCCTGAGTGTACGCGAAAGGAGCTGCGGGAATTACAGAACATTAATTGCAACAGTTCCAACATTATCGATAATATCAATATAGAAATATGTGATGCAGAGGATTTACAACGGAATGTTGACCTAGGTAAAAACCATTTTTCATATTACGAAATGATTATCTAAATTACACTTATTATTTCAAGATGTTGAATCTGTCAGGATAACCGATTGTACAGAAATTAGAGAAGTTACATTTGCAAGAACAACTTCAACATCCAATCAGCTAGATGTTCGTAATGATATTTACACATCTCCAATTGATTTTAATGGTAAGTTTATAAAATACTATTTTTGTTTTGGGGTGGTTATTATTTACAATATTTGCAGACAAAAGTTGGAATATTGATATCAACAGCATAAATGAATTCATGTATGTCCCAGAGAGTAAGGATGATAACAATTTAGACGTCTCCATTAATGGTGAAAATGATATACCATCAGGCTCAACTGTAATATTGGAGGATAATAAATCTGTCACACATGAGAATGTACCATTTTTACCAGTCTCTAATGAGAATAGCAAGATTGACGTTATACATCAGATTATAATACCGAACCCAATCGACCAAGCAGCTTTTGAAGGCCAATTTAATCAAGAAGAACATATTATGGAACCTTTGAACAATCTTTTATTGGTTACCAAAAAGGGTAAACCCAGAAAAAGGCGTACTCTTTCGACGCCACTTGCTGCTAGAAAAAAAGCCAAAAAAGATGAAAAACGAAAAGAATATTACGTTAAACCTCCATGTTCAGTCAACTGTAGAAGACAATGTATCTCGCATATAGCTGAGAATAGGAGGATTCAGATAAATGATGAGTTTTGGCAAATGAGCTGGGATGAACAACGTCAATTTATATTGAATAATACTCAAAGGTTAAACGTAAAAAGGTAAACTAACCGAGTCGATGTTTCTGCTAGGAAAAGTACCTTTACCTATCACATGAAGAATGAAAGTGGTACCATTTTTCAAGTATGCAAACCATTTTTTCTGACTACCCTTGGTTTTAAGCCAAGCAACGACAAAGTTGTTCAGAACACTCTCAATATGTCTGTCAACCACCTTACGTTTACACGCGATAGGCGAGGTTTGTATATCATTTCGAGGTTTAAAACTAGTTGTTTAATCAGTATTACTTTTCAGGTAAGAAGCCTTCTACCAAAAAACTGGACAGAACTAAGATACGGCTCCATATTGAATCATTTCACTCCTCAATCTCACATTACCGTAGGGAACATGCTCCGAATAGACGGTATCTACCTAGTCATTTGACTTTGACATATATGTGTAAGGAATTAAATAAAGATAATCCACATTTTGAATGTTCGTATGATGTATATAGAAAAGTTCTGAATGAACTTAATATTTCCTTTGCCAAACTTGGCCACGAAGAGTGTGAGGTTTGTGGAACATTTGATCAACACGAACACACAAAAGATAATCTGCGAGCAGATTGTACCACTTGCAATTCGTACAGCTGTCATAAGGATAGAGCTAAGAAATCCCGAGACAAGTATCGTAAAGATGCCAATATTTTGAATAGAGACATATCAGACGTGTGCTTTTCTGCGGATCTGCAGAAAGTCATAATGCTACCCCGCATGGATCAATATAAAATTGTCTTATTTACCCCGAGAATCGTCTTATTCAATGAAAGCTTTGTTCCTGTGGGAGTTAATCAACGTCAATTAAATCCCATTGCAATTCTATGGCACGAAGGAATTGCTGGAAGGAAAAAAGAAGACATAATCAGCAGTTTACATGCATTTTTACTCAAAAACAGGGATGCTACCACGATAACCCTCTGGTTAGACAATTGTTCGGCACAGAACAAAAACTGGTGTTTCTTCACGTTTCTGGTAGATATTGTAAATAATTGTATGGAGATTAGTGCAATGGAAATTTACATAAAGTATTTCGAACCAGGACATACATTTATGAGCGCCGATAGTTTCCATCACCAGGTGGAACAAGCGATGAAGCGTTATGGAAATATTTATGACTTCAGTGATTTTGAAAAGGCGGTACAAGAGGCAAATTCCAAAAAGGTGTCGATTATTTCCATGCAGCCAAAAGATTTTACAAATTGGCTGGATTGCACTTCACAGGCCAAACTGAATAACATAGTTCAGGTTTGTGCAACTAGGGGTAAGAATACTCTCAAATACTGGACGGATTATGATGGTGAAGCATGTGAATTGAATTTTTTAACAGCAAAATCAATGAAAACAGGTATAACAAAACCACAATTCCGAAGTGCTTTTCGTGGTATCCCACAAAATAAAAAAGATACCATCATCAAGAATTTATGCCCACTAATGCCAGAGAACAGGAAACAGTTCTGGCATAAAATGCCCGTTGGTGACGTTGCCGATTTAAATGTTGTTCAAGAATAATAATTTTTATATTAATTTTGTGTCGAATAAATTTAATTTCTTATTGCGTCCATTTTATTCATTTGATTTAAGAAATTCGAACAATGATTCGTATTTATTGTACTTGCCGCCTTTATATTGCGTATTACGCTACATTTTGTCCTTTATCAACGTAGTTAAAACGGATGCATGTGATACAATGTTAGTGTTGCCGCTTTTATGTTACGTATCGCTCTAGGTTCCAAATTGTATCTACGTAGTTAAAACGGTATATGTGTTATAACTTTAATGTCCAAGGAAACAAAGCAAAAAAATATATTTAAAAACACAAACACTTCAATATTTTTCAATAACGAAACGAAATATTATTAATTTCTTTTATTTCTTTCGTGGCGTACCACAAAAAAGTTTTTCGCCATTTTCTCAAAACTGTACTTGTGGTAGTTGCCGCCTTTTTACTACTGGCGGCAGTGTAGGACATAATCGGTAGAAGGTTAAGAAACTCAGAGCGTCCTCCTCAAACTTTGATGGCTCTTCAACATGAGATAGAGGTGGCATGGAATGAGATACTCTAGATCACCTGATTAGTATGTCTAGATGCAAAAAAAATAATAGTTATGAGGTACATGATACTATTTAAAGATGGCTGTGAATGACATGAATTAAACCTCAGATTAACAAATAAAATAGATATGTTTGTTTTGATCTTTTCTTGCCCCAAACATTGAGTCACATTGTAAGCTCACTTGCGGACACTTCCACTGCTTTGCCATATTTACAAAGTCTCCTTAGTTGCAGTAAAAATGAAATTAGAAGTTTAATTGAAAATGTGTAAAAAGTTATGCAAATAAAAAAAATCATACTAATTTATGCATTTGAGTCACTATTTTTAAAATTAAGTAATAATACTTGAATTTTATTTAATACACGCATATTCTTATATAAATTTTAAACAAGTATTTGTTGCATCCTTAGATACCTTTATGGTTATAACTAAAAATGGCAGCTTTGCTCAAAATTTCAGTACCTGTTTAATGTGTCAATATTTAGTAGTTTTGTCCTGGTTTAAGTACCATATAAAGAGAGATGCAAATATCGTCAGACTGTGATCGATGATCATTTCGAATAGGTCGTAGTATTGTAGTAAATAATGTTAAACGTGGTTTGTTTATACGAGCGCCATTACTACTAGAGAATAAACATTTAGTTCTTTCCTTTTGATGTGTTTTTCAAAACTTTTAGTGACAAAATAAATTTTTAAGTTAATTAATTTAATGTTTTTGGATTATCATGGTTCGTCGGTTCTAAGTTTGTCAGAAAAACAGCCGAAATTACCAAGGCCATGTAGCTACAATACCATCCCCACTTTTTGTAATTCATTCATTATTTCACAACTGGGGTTTAGAATTGTTGTGTGTTGTGTTTATGAGTGAATAGCCCTCTCTATGTTTATTATTACTCTAAGCATTAAACACATTTTCTTACGATTAATGTTGTTGGTTTACGTGTTCTCAACAAAATATTATTCTGTTCTACATGACAACGTTGTAGGAGATATTCTATTCACAAACATAACAAGTCGTGGCATAGTTGCCATTGTAGATTTGTATGTTTTCAAGTGATTATTCGGTTTTTGAAGTGTTTAAGTGCTTACTGTCCTTTTGCTGATTTCGTAAGTTTATTATAACTCGAAAACATGGTTCATCAGTGTTATATTTGCAAAAAAATTTATTATTTGAACTAAAATCTCTCTTTTCGACATTTGCGTTTGATTTTTTAAGAGCCAGTGTCGTCGATATAGGTCCATCTGCTTATTGAATGACTTTCAAAGTTAAAAGTTATGCATTTTAATAATACTTTTCAATTCAATATTTAAACAGTATGTAATTCTACAGTATTTTTATCACACATCTATTTCTAAGTTGAGAATCTCCTCAAAAGTTAAAATAATCAGAGCAGTGCGCAACTGGAAATATTATGATTTCACTTACACAGCGTTGCCTAAGCATGAAAATAAATGTTGTGTTGTTCTTTTCTAGCACATTGTTAGAGAATTTCATGATGGTCTCAAAACAATCCCGATATTATGTAGTATACTAATTTTTCTACTGTTAGGTGTTTTCAGAACATGTATAGAAAATGAAAAATATAAAAAAATATATAAATTTTTCTACTACCGTCCTTAGAGTACTATCTTTTTGCACGTTTCAGAGTTGTGAAACTGTATTTTACGCACTAGTGCGTAAAAGTTTTTCTTTACGCATTTAGTGCGCGTATATGTATGTTTTAATTTAATAGTATTGATAGTTCTTAATATCAAAATACCTAATGTTGGATATTAAATCTTTATTTCTTTTGGTTCATCATGCATTAAAACTTATTTCAATTCAGTATAAATACCTGCATATTGGTGAACAAAAAATTAAATAGTAAATTAAGATTTCTATCGATCTAGCTAACTTGGCTATGATTGACGGACAGTTCCACAAAACACATAGGTAGATACTGGACATTTAGTTACGTGTTGTGTGGGACATTTCTTCATTTATTTTGACACTTAAACTAAGATAAGATAAGTAAAAATATATCTATTCAACAGGGTAACATTAGGTAAATATGATATCATTGTAGATATTTTCTGTAGAAAACGAAACAGGCATCTATATAAACTTCAGTTTAACAATGAATTAGTCTAATTCTGATGATTTCGTATATACCAAATATATTGGATACAGCAGAGAAAGCGTCGAAAGATTTATTTCTTCCAACGGCAGTAAATATTTATGAATCAAAATATAATTTATTTATGGACTGTCGTAAAAAAATAAAATTACCTAAAACTCTGAGAATGTCCTGGTCGCATATTTTTCAAGTGAACTGAAATGCTACAATCTGTCCACGACATGGTCAATATTTTCTATGCTAAAAACTACTTCAAAAATTAAAAATAATATTGACATTTCAAAATATTATAAATTAGTTTTTTTGTCGAAAACAAAAACATGGGGCACAGGGCTAAGAATTAGGAAGAAGTACATTAAGTTACCAAAAAAAATATTTTCGTTTGTTAGTCCTTTTACCATCATTATATTGTTTAATTAATAAGGGGACACAAGTTTTTAGGAGTTGAGAAACTACATATGATTGATGTTCTCGACAGGTGAACCAATCAAAATTTATACGATCTTCTGCAAAGTGTTCAGTTTTTTAAGTAATATTTTTTACATTATTTAAAAGTGGTAGAATTTGATAACAAAGTCATGCAGTATTGAAATAAATTTAACGACTTCTCTTTGTTCATAAATCAAACGTGTTCTGTCATCATTTTCTTTGAAGATAGTGAACCTCTGGTGAAAGTCTAAAATATCTGTCAACAAATTTACCTTACATTCTTTGCAATTAAAATTTGTAATTTTTTTTTGACAACGAAACCAGAAAAATAGTTATTGTTTGAGTGTCCAAATTTAAATCATTTAGGTATGTATCTAGAACATTCATTAATAGTAGTAGTTAATAGTGAATGGTTTTGGTTTATTATATATATATATATATATATATATATATATATATATATATAAACTGCAGTCATCTGTTTCACAATTTGTGTTATAGTTCTTGACTAGCATTATTGTTACAAAAAATGAGCTTCCTTTCCACTGACAATACAGTACTTTGACTAATGTTAGACGGAAGTTTGAAAAATGTTTTGTTCTTAAACTTCAAATTGCGAAGTGGCCAAAAATATTTAATATTAAAAATGTTTGCAATACAACTACGACGAAGTATACCTGGTGATGACATTTTAAAGGTTCACATACTTTCATTTATTTTATTAGAACCAAAATCCTAAATAAATTTAGACAAAAAGTAAACTAATTCTAAAATACGCACCCTTGTTTGTCACACCATAACTATATTTTCAACAATTTTTATTTTTGACACTTTGACTTTGACAAATACAAGCCATATTCACACTAACCAATGAAATATTGATTTTGTATATTTTCATTTTTAATGACCGAAAAGTTAATATAATAGGACATTTTATAATATTTATCAACATTAAAGGCGATAAGTTAAAATGTATTGTAATTTATGATATTTTATTCTATTTTGTTTATGTAAAACAGTCTTGTAGTTCACGACAGCAGAGACTCCATGCGCGGGTCAGTCGCGCAGTAACGTTGTGCCGCATACCACCTATACATCAAACCGTCTCTAATTTGATTTGTCTATGATTGAGACCTCCTATGGTGGACACTTCCAGATTCTTTTTGAAATATACAAACAATAAATGCTCCAAACAACCAGTAGGTATAAATACACTTGGCAAAATACCATCTATTATCGCAAATTCCTCTTATTTACTTAATCAAAACTATGTATACTGGACATTGTTTTAGGAGGTCAACCGCAAACATGTCGCCAAATTCTGGAGGTGACCTCCTAATAGTTATAAAACATGGGTGCTGGAAGTCGTCTACCGTCGCAGAAGGCTACGTAGATGGTAGTTTAAGAAAAATAAATAATGTTTCTTATTTAATATTAATGGATGACAATATCCCTTGCATATCACAAAATATTCTTAATGCGAATGTAATGGAAGATGACACCCCTTCTACTTCCACACATGCTAGCAATTCTTCATCTTATGAAGTAACCAACGGTAGCTATGATAATAATTTAAACAACTTACCTAATAAAGTTAACTTATTTTGTAATGCTACAGCAGTTTTAGAGACCACGGTAAATTCTAGCCTAGGGCAAGGTAAATTCTAGCCTAGGGCAAGGTAAAAGTTTAAATTTAAATAATTGCTCTTTTCACATTAATATTGTTAATAAACGATTTGTCTACGTTAATCTAGTTAATTTGTTTTAATATTGTTATTAAAAACTAAATAGATAAAGTTGTCTGCTAATCAACTTAACTGATGAATATAAAATTACTTCTATATATTTTATTACAAATCAAAGCGTTATATTTTATTTGAATAAAAGTTAGTGCCTAAAGAAAGATACTTCACGCACTAGTGCTTAAGGAATATGTATATCAAATTTCATTTTTTGAAAAAAATTTCGGTTGTAGAAAAAGTATTGTATGAAATTCGTGTGTAAAGTCTTTTTTTTAACTCGCTTACGGCTCTTGCGAAAATATTCACATTCGTCAAAAAGGGTTACTTTACACACTTGTTGCATAAATATTTCAGTTTTCTTCGATTTCAAAAATATGTATTTTATCTAAGCATATTTCGTTAAATACTCTAATTTGACTTGGAAGTTGTCCAATGTATTATTATTATATATACACGGTGTTCATTTCAGGACTTCTCACCCTAGTTTTCTCGAAATGTGTGCATTTTAAAAAAAAATCTTGGGACACGTCAACAAATATATCGAAGGGGACAACTTTTTATCATAAAGGCAACGCGCCCCCTTTCACCCCCCGCCAGGGAAAGTTGCCAACTTCAAAATCTTAAATAGGAAGAGGTATCGAATTATACCTCATTTTAAAGGTCTTTTTAATCTCTACACGTCGGTTTTTTTTTTAAATTGATCGATTCGTTGTCGAGATATTTAGGAAAATCTATTTGCTGCTTCGTACCATTAAAATAAAAACTGCAACTGTTTATTCTCATCCCTTGTATCAAAACTAAATTACAATATTGTACACAGATTTTCAATTTAATAATTGCTCAAAATGTTGCCCATTGTTGGCCAAACAATGGTATAACCGCTGTTCAAATTCGTGACGAACATTTTCAAACACTTCTGTTCGAATTGCTCGACATTCTGCAGTAATCCTTTGTCGAAGGTTTTCTATATTTTGAGGCGGGGGTGTGTAAACATGTCCCCATAGAAAAAAATCACATGATGCTAGATCTAGCTGGCCACTCTATAGGTCCTCTTCGCCCTATCCATTTACCGGGAAATATATTGTTTAACCATTGACGGACCGGAAGCACATAATGGGGGGGGGGCTCCATCTTGCTGAAAATATAACTCATTTTCGTCAAGAAAGTTGTTGCCATCTCTATCCAGTTGATTTTCATTTGCTTCGGCAATTAACGGATTGATCGCATTTTCTAGCATTTTCAAGTACATCTCACCATTTAGATTTCCATTTATAAACAATGGACCAATTACTTGATTTCCTAGTATACCGGCCCAAACAATAATTTTTTGGGGATGCTGGGTATGCCCTTCGACAAATACATGGTCAGTGAAGCAGATATTTTTTAAAAATTCGTTATTGTTATTAATAATTGTAGTCATTTGTTCACAAAACTCAATTCTTCTGTCAAAATCGTCTTCACTTAACTCTTGACGTACTTTCATTTTATAGGGATGGAATTTATTAATTTTTGTAATTTTGTGGAGAGAGCCTAAGGAAATTCCAGTTGCAGCAGAAATGCTACGTAACGAAGTATAAGGATTCATACCAAAATAGCCTATCACTTCAATTTGAGTGGCTTCATTCAAAACTCTTGGCTGATCATGTTTTAAATTTGCAACAGATCCTGTTTGAGTAAATTTGGCGATTAGATTTAGGACATACCTATGAGAGGTGTTCTTATCTGGGTGCCTTTCGTTAAATATTGCAGCAGTTCGTCGAGCACATTGGTTTTCCGCGCCGTAAATTAACACTATTTCAGCTAAAGTGTAAACCATTTTTAATAAATTGCTTTTTCACACAACTGGTAAGTATGGTAAACAATTCAATAGGTATCATGTCTTTTATTTTCTCTATCAAAAACATTTTTTTTGCATTTTTTTATACAAAAAAGTTGAAAGGAATAACAAAACAAACAATTGCAGTTTTTATTTTAATGGTACGAAGCAGCAAACAGATTTTCCTAAATATTTTGACAACGAATCGATCAATTAAAAAAAACAAAAGCCGACGTGTAGAGATTAAGAAGACCTTTAAAATGAGGTATAACTCGATACCCCTTCCCGTTTAAGATTTGGAAGTTGGCAACTCCCCCTGGCGGGGAGTGATAGGGGGCGCGTTGCCTTTATGATAAAAAGTTGTCCCCTTTGATATATTTGTTGACGTGTCCCAGGATTTTTTTTGAATACACACATTTCGAGAAAATAAGGGGTGGGAAGTCCTGAAATGAACACCCTGTATATACTATTCGAAAATATGGGTATCGTCAAAATGATAACGCTGCAAATGGAATTGAATTCCAAAATTATAACTATTAATTCTTCATTTTGTATAAGTTTTTAGCAATTATAGTGATGTGCTTCAGTTTACATTGCTCTGATTTTTTTCTTTTACATATCTAAAAGAATAGTGGGTAATTTTGGTGATGATTCTCATGTAATAATTTTCTAAATTATAATGTTTATGTAGAATGGCATCTATCACATATTTCTTGTGAATATAAAGAACAAAAAATAATCAATTTTCATCTGGGTCTCCCACGATTCGATACAAAGCACCCCTTTTGGTTATCTCCAAAAGTTAGAAAATGACGAGTGCGGTTTACAACAAATGATTAAATGCATTAGTGCGTCATCTGTGAAATTGTCCAAGCTATCTCGTGAACTCGATCTGTGATGACTACATGAGTACAAAAAATATTTAACGGGTTAAATGGCATGAGATACGCCTCTATAGAGCAACGTCTGAATTTACATGACCAGGTGAGCAGGATACTAACGGAAGTGGTCAATTATAAACAATGAGTCATCATTCAATAAAGAT
The DNA here is from genome assembly GCA_963921935.1 of Galeruca laticollis. NCBI lineage: Eukaryota > Metazoa > Arthropoda > Insecta > Coleoptera > Chrysomelidae > Galeruca > Galeruca laticollis. The sequence goes on along the minus strand of OY998180.1, from coordinate 165,273,175 downwards.
GCATTGGTGGAAAGAACTTATTTAATGGTATGTTTATATTGGTTAGTTTAAACTGTAATTGAGGTTTGTTGTTCAGCTGAGTAATTTGATGCCAATGATTTATTTTTTAGTCGGTTAACAGAGAAATCGTTCGGAGACCAATTCAACAGGTTAACAGGTAAATTTTCAGAATATTTACCAACGTTTTAATAGGAATGCACGAAAGAAAGTATTTATTCTCTTTGTCATTCTCAAGATTTAGATAAACCGTAGCTCCTGTAATTTTTCAATTCATTACCGATAATCATAACTTTATTTACCTAACATAATAACATAATATCTAGAGCATGATTTCAGAAAGAATATTGTCTGTAATGATATAGATAAACCGTAGCTCCTGTATTTTATTTATTTATTTATTTACCAAAAATAATATCTAGAACAACAAAACACACCAACGCTTACTGAAGTAGAAGATGTCATTAAAAAATTGAAACCAAAAAATATCGTTAATGAGATGGTAAATTTCGAGAGTAATGAACTGCTGAATAGACTACCCCGATTAATAGAACTAGTCTAGAAAAACAAAAGAATTCCCGATTGAGGGAATGGTGGAGCCGCATGGCCTATAATCAAAAAGGTTCCCAAAAATATGCTCTAATTACATCTTATTAAGTACTGTCTACAAGGTTTTCACTTCCATGGTGAATACGAGATTAAAAAAATAGACTCGAGGATATCAATATGGATTTAGACCCGAAAGATCAACCATAGATGCTATTCATATTCTAAACTGAATTATAGAAATATTTACGATCAAGATATGAATATTATTCACATTTTATTTATAGATTTCAAACAAGCTTTCGATAGTCTGAAAAGAGATACTGCTAAAAGACATGACAACATTGGATATCACAAAAAAATTAATAGATCTGACCAGAATGATAATGACAGAGTGTAAATTACATGTAATTACGAAGGATTGAAAAACTCAAGAATTCGATATAAACCCTGAGTCAGACAAGGTGACAGACCATCAACAACTATTTAATATATCACTAGACGGAGTAATAAAGGGCTGCAAACAATTGTGGCGTATGCAGATTATTTGGCGATAATAACAAGAAATGTAAATAGCCTAAAGGACACATTCTGAAATATCGAGCTGGAAGCTAGGAAAAGGAGACTAGAACTAAATGAAGGGAAGACTAATATACCTTTACATGTGTAAACAGTTTTAAATACTTGTGAGTAATAGTTAACAACCATACTTTACGAAAAGAGGAACTTACGCAAAGAATTCAAGCAGGCTACCGAGCATATAATAAATTCTGCCTTCTGATGTTATGCAACAAAATCAGCAGAGGTACTAAAATGGAAATATACAGAACAGCAGCAAGTCCAACAATAACCAATGAAGAATAAACGATGAAATAAACGAATGCTAATGAAGAAAAACTTAATATCTTCGAAACAAAAATAGTAATCAGAATATACGGTTAAAAAAAGATGAGTGAGGGAAATATAGAATCATTATGGAACCTGAAAATAAAAAAAACATTTAAGGAATATTTATAAATGCTCAGCGAATACGATAATAATAGTGATGTTAAAAAATGAATGGACGCCCTCAGGTTAATAGCACAGATAAAGACCAACAAGCAAATGGGAAAGTCAAGTTGAAAGTGATATGAAGAAAATGGGGGTGTGCGGATGGTGGAATAATACCCAGGACAGAGATAAATGAGGAAAATAACGGAAAAATACAAAACATGCAATCAACTTTTTTGGAAAAAAAAATATGATTGACCGTAGTTTCATGTTATTTACATTTTATATTCATCACGTATTCTCTTATATATATATATAAGCAAAGAATAGATAGATATATATATATATATATATATATATATATATATATATATATTTATATATATTGGTACGCATGTCAACATTACACATTTCCGGTTCCCTGACATTTTCCTATTTAAGAAATATATCTCTATAACTTATATATAGGTGTTAAGTGTAAATTACTGAATCTAATATTACTGACTTCACAATTGTTTTCTTTATTCAAATTTAAATTGTTTTCATATTATATGATAGCTTCTATTGAGGTCTCAATTTATTATTCTGTCCTTCGTTTACTATTGAATTTTTGGCCATGTCTAAAGTTACGCATTGCGTTAAGTTAATTGATCTCAGTTTTATTTATATTTTTGTTAAGGCTGAGGTTACGTATTGCGTTGAGTTAACTTAATAATTATTTTGTTCTTATTATGATTATAACATTACTTTATATTGTTTTATATTTACATTTAGTATTATACAACTTTATTAAAATAACTTGATCTACAAAATTACTCAAAGTTGATAAAATTTAACTAGAATTGGCAGATATAAAATGTTAGATTTAGGTTAGATTTAGAATTTAACGGGGTTACAATGCATTGAAACCTAAGGTTTATTGTGCCCCCCTATCAGAGCTGTTCTCGCTACTACTACAGCTCGCCTTCCAGTTCCAGGGTTCTAATGAACTCTAGTATTTGGAACGGCTTCAACGAGGTTATATCCTCACTCTTACAAGTTTATAGTCCGAAGCATTTCTTGCGTTGGCTTGCAATGGCGAGGCATTCCAGAAATAGGTGATTCGGAGTTTCATCCGCCTCCCCACAGAATCTGCACTCGTCAGTTTCTGCTAGACCTATTCTCATTAGGTGCTTCCTAAGGCGGCAGTGTCCTGTAAGAAAGTCCGTGAGGAGATGTAGCTTATTTTTACTGAGGTCCAAATATTTTCTGGATCTAGCAGTGTCAAAGTTCCGCAGTAACTTTTTGGAATGTTCCAACTCAGGAAGGCACCGCCAGAGTGCTTCTCTTTCGGTTTCCTCCTTCTTCCGAAACTCTTTCTTATAGGAGCATTTTCCTACACCACAGAAAGGCTCCGGGCCAATAAAGCACGTTTGCGCTCCTTTCCTGGCAAGTGTATTGACCTCTTCATTTCCTGCAATTCCTGAGTGGCCAGGAACCCAGACTAAAGAGACCCTGTTATTCTTGCCTAATTCATCAAGTTTTCTTCGACACTCCCATGCCAACTTTGAGTCAATGACATGGGAGCTCAATGCTTTGATAGCTGCTTGACTATCAGAATGGATCGAAATTTCTGCATGAAAGACGCTCGGGAAGGAGCCTAACGATAATGAGTATCAAGTGCCAGGCCCAAATAATCAGGCGCCTGCTCCAGTGGTGGTTTTTGAGCCATCCGTATACTATCTAATGGTGATTGCTTTGAGAGTTTGGGTGGTGTATTCCCTTTCCCAGTCTCTCCTCGTATTTAGCATCGTAGTGAAATTCTTTTCGATACTTACTTTCTTAATAATTTCGTCAATGGAAAGATTCGCTAATGAGATACATTTGGTTAGAGAGGACCTCCTTGATTTTTGATACTCTCATTGCCTGCACCTGCCTTAGATATTCTAAGAATTGCCTCTTGGGCAGATCTTTCTATCACCAGATGTAGAGGTGTGAGATCTGTAATGATCTCAAGTACCCTAGTTGGACACGTTCTCATAGCTCCAGTGATGCACACGCAGGCGAGCCTTTGAACTTTGTCGAGGTTCTTCTTCGTGCTGTACTGACTTGTTTTGTATGCAAAACTTTTGCCCCATACGTAATTGCTGGTCTCACAATCATGGCGAACATCAATCGCAGTATTTTGAGGTTACAGCCCCATCTCTTACCAGCTAGATTCCTGCACGCTATCAAAGCTCTTATTGCTTTACTAGCAGTTATTTCAACATGCTTATTCCACAGAAGCTTACTGTCTAGAGTTATCCCTAGATATTTAACTTCTGATTTCCATTCTATGATTTCCCCGTTTAAGGATATGGCTCTGGAAGTGTTCTTTTCCGGGTGAATGGAATTACTATGGTCTTGTTTGGGTTAATGTTTAGCCCCACTGACAAGCACCATTGCTCAATGATTCTGAGACCCTTTTGTAATAAATCACACAAGGTGCTCTCGAACTTGCCTCTGACTCTTAGAAATATGTCATCAGCATACCCCATACATTCGAAGCCAAACTCCGTTAGCCTGCAGAGCAACTCATCTACTACGAGGCTCCATAGAATGGGAGATATCACTCCCCCTTGATGTGTCCCCCGAGTGGCTTTAACTGAGGTGGTTTGATTCCCCACTTGTGTCTCTGGTATCCTCGTCGTCAACAACTCATACATCCATTTTATAATGGTTTCATTTACTCCTCGCCTTTTTAGTGTTTCTCTGACAGACACACGAGTTGTTTATCAAAGGCCCCAGATATATCCAGGAATGCGCACATTGCGATTTCTTTGTTGTTCAGAGTTCTCTGGATGACTTCGGTCAGCTGATACAGAGCCGTCTCAGTTGATCGATCCGCTCTGTAAGCATGCTGACGTTTTTGAAGTGGTATATACTCCAGATTCTCTGTTCATATAAAATGTTACTATTATATACAATAATTTGATATTATTTGCTTTATCACCACATTCTTTGTGTTATTATTTGGGTCTCCATTCATTATATATATAAATATATACATATATATATATATATATATATATATATATATATATATATATATATATTGTTGTGTTTCTATGATGTATAATTGTTCATTTATCAAGACCGACTCTGTATTCGACCTACATAGATACAATGTCATCGTTATATGTGTGTCTAGGAGGAAACCATAGATTAACAGCTCTACAATAGGGTTTAATGAACGGTTTAAACGAGAACTACTATTTTATTTTATGGTGTAAATAATACTCAAATTCAATTATAAAATCAAATTTCCTATCTAACTTCATTCATACGTCATACACACCGTTCGTTAATAAGCTATACTTATAGAACATAGTATGAATCAATTTTTATTGATGGTTTAGTCACAGAATGGTTTTATTAAAAATTTGGATGTGATTCTTATCTTATGGATTATTTTTAAAATCCTGGTTGTCAATTTTGTCTTATATGTACATGTGTAAATATTACTTTGACAGTTGGTATTTTAAAAGTTTTATATTTCAAAGTTTGCCTTCCTGTTTTTTTCTCTTCTCACTTCCTGTTTGAATTATTCAATATACAGGGTATATCAAAACTTATTATATTATATTTTATTTTACTACTAAATTTTGTTTGTTTTTCTTTCAGCATATTGCAAACTTATTCAAAATGGTTCCATATTCTTCTACTAAGGTAAATTAATGTATATAGACATCAAAGACAGAGTTGGTCATGTGGTTATTTATATAAATAATTATTTGTAAGATTACTTAGGCACAATAATGTATATATATATATATATATATATATATATATATATATATATATATATATATATATATATTGTAATTTTTCATAAAATCATCAATCTTTATTTTTAATTTTGTGGATCTGTGGGGCTCTTTTTATTATATATAGAAATAGCTAAGTAACTTTAGTTACCTAAATCAATTTAATTTTTATTCTTTTCAATTTCAAAAATTCACGAATTCAACAAATTAATAAAAAAAACTATATCTATTAAATTACTGAACTAAAAGAAAAACTTTCTCAGTATTCTATTGTGTTCATTTAAATTTCATTAGATCATTCTTAACTATACTTTTCCTTTATTGTCCGTATTCACACTTGCTAAGTCCATTATCTCACTAATATTTTTTTCTATTGTCCATATTTAAATTTTCTTAGTCCACTCTATTACTTATACTTCTTCTTTTTAGTATATAAATACTCGAATTTAAAAGTCTACTAACCGTTCACAATTCCAATTTCTTCAAACTATCTCCATTATTACTGATTTCTTAATTCTTCCATATATAAAGATTTTTTTCTAGATAAACTTTTAATCGCTCGACTGTTTTTTAATTACTCTTTGTTGTTGACTTTCCTTGGAATATAATAATTACTTCCTTAATATCAAACTTGCAAATTTATTACAACTTTATACTAAAATTTGCGGAGCTAAATTTTAAAAGATGTACTTCGCATGATCACGTCAATTCGTAATTATCAAAAGTCATAATTTTTTTGCTCCCTCTGACAGTTTTTTATTTATTTTGACATTATTCATCGAGGTACTTCTGAGGAGACGTTTCATAGACAGATTAATAACGTTGAGAGTTACATTAGTAAATACGTGATGTATGAAATATATCTGTCATATATCTGTGTTTCTTTAAGAATCCATTGAAACATACATTATAATTAATTAAATTAAGTAATACATAATAATCATTCCAATTATAATAACCACAGTATTAATCTACTTATCAATCAACTAATCAATTTATGAATATTTGAGAATATATATATATATATATATATATATATATATATATATATATATATATATATATATATATATATAATATCTAGAACATGCTTTCAAAATGAATATTATCTCTAACTTTTAATTTGAGTATAAAAGGTGACATTCTAATTGAAATTACTACGTGTACAACAGTACTACCCAATGTTTTTGTTTTTTCTCGGGCGTAAAACTGCAGTAAGAAATTAATAAAACTTATCCATATAATCGTTGTGTTATAATAAAGATTAAGGTAGTTTAACGCCTCTGTCTAGATCAGATAAGAGTTGTTGAATTCACGTTGCATATACACTCACATTTCACGGTTCGTTACTTGAAAACCACTCTTTAATTCGATAATAAAATTGCGTACGCGTTCGTGTGCGTTTTTTGTTATTTCTATCAAATAATTATATCTGAACATCTCGAATAAATTTAAATTATCATCTGGTATCATCCCTCAATCATCTATCTTCACATAATCGTGGGAAATCCGCATTTAAAACCCTTATGTCGTGACAATCCCCGTTTTCTTCCGAATATATTACAGTTTTTGATTCAATTTAATGAGGAAATATTATGTTATCTGGAATTAGACTAATTTGAACGCATGGGAACCACCATTATAATCCCCATATTTGATGCTTCCTATACTTTACATTAGAGATGACTTAAATTAATAGATTACGAAAGCAAATGTTTTTGTATACGTTACTATTAATTGTTTACAATATTTGAAATACACAGTAAAGCAGTACTGTTGTCCCGAATATATCAGATCTAGCCACTTGGCTATCCGAAGAATTATACGGGGTGATATTCCTCTAATTCTGAAAAAAAACTAGTAATCGATAAAACAATTCAGTGTCGTTGGTTAATACACTCCGTTGGTTATTTGATAGTAGCTCAGCGTCGAATTATTATTATTATTATTATAAATCAAAAAACGGTAGAGGTTTCAACGAACCCTATTGTGTATATTGTACTACCACTAGCAAACCAAAAGCTAACAAAAAGAGTGTTAAATTGCACTACAAAATACATAAAGAACCAACAAAAATATAAAATTCATAGCCAAACATATATGGTTAATCTAGTAAAATTTGACAAATATTTAAGATAATTGAAAAAAACCGACCTTTCAGCTAAACAAATATAAAACTAACTTATTTTCAAATACGTTAACGGACGGGTAATCATAATGTCTTGTTGACGACTATTCCAAACAACAGCAAAGACCCTGTTGCTATGAAAGTTTTGTCTAGCTCTAGAAGAGAATGATGATTTTTTCAGTTTTAGAGAGTGACCTTGAAGTCAGTATTAACTAGAAAAGTTGAATCAAGTGCAAGAGATTAAATTTCATAATGCGAAATTTCAGTCCTCACGAAGACGTCGGCTTTCGAAAATCAAAATATTTCCTGAAGTTAAACGGTCTTCATGTGTGGGTCTGACTCTACCAAAACATACTCTTGTCTCGTAACGTTGAACTTTATCCATGGAGTCTTGATCTATGATTAAATCTGGATGCCACACCAGACCCGCATTTTCCAAAATACGACGGACATGTTTTTAAAAGTTTGCAGCAAGTAGTGAAAGACATACATGAAAATGACTCCTTAATGGGGAACAGTCTCGAGTGAGTGCTCTTGCAGATCGCGGAGATGTGGTCACCTCATGTAGGTACAGCACTAGTTTACTGAGACTCCTAAGTCATTGTGGGACGACACTGGGATGAGGGACTGACGGTTGATTGTACACGAAAGTAGGGGGTTATTCTTTCCTATGTGGAGAAAAACAAACTTATCAATATTAAGAGCACCATTTTTTCACGTTATCTAGATCTTTGTGAAGGTCTGCGTGGGTGATGAGAGGATTACAGTTTTGTATCGTCTGCGTATAGGGATATAGAACTAGAAACATAGTATTGTAAAATACTGATATACAGGACAAAAAGCAGCGGACCAAGGACATATACTTGAGGAACGCCACTAGATACCGGTCTTTTTACCGAAAAATTCGGAGCGACCCTAATTTCAAAATTTCTGTTCGTTAAAAAAACAGAAATCCACATCTTAAGTCTACCTCTAAGGCTTTGGAGAAGTCGAGGTAGATGACGTTAGTAGGCTCATTATTATTCAAACCCCTGGTCCAGTCGTTAAGGCAGAGTAAGAGGTTACTTAATTTTGAACGGCCTTTAATAAAGCCGTGTTGCTAATGAGGGATAAAATTAATATTAAACAGAAACTAGAAATCGCTTCGGCGACTATCGATGCCATAACTTTAGAGACAATTGGTAGTAGGCTTATTGGACGGTAGTTATTAGAATTTAATTTGTCACCTTTTTTGAAGACATGAGTAACTATTGTGTATGTAGTGTAGCAGGTAGAAGGTTTTGTAACAATAAAGATCGTATTTGCACATACAGTGACAACTACTTAACATATAAAGAGGGGAAAAACTGTGGCGTACCAATCGCACCATTTCTACGCCACATTCTCGACAGAGATGACAGAACCCTAGATATTATAAAATCCCTATTATACAATGTTGCCCGTTTTCATGTATTTTTGGTTGCTTACCGTGTAAAACCTCCCCTTGTAAAGAAAAATACCTTAACTAACCAAACAGTACTACAACATTATAAACAAACTTATAAATCTAATTTTTGAGGAGTACGATAAATCCTATTGGACCTCCTAAGTGTTGAAGGTACATATGTGGTATATTAGTGTTTTTAAATGATACTCACGGTCTCTAGTTAATTCCACAATATAATAAAAGTTATTGAAAATTCTAAAAAATTGACAATTGTTTCGATAAATCAATATCATCGTCAGAATGACAGAAGTTACATTTCATTTTATGCCTACCTGATGTTTAGTAGTTATTTTTGGCTAGACCAAGAAGTAACCTAACTTGTGATTGGCTTAATATATGTTTATAGAAAAAATAAGAAGATATGATATTACAAATATTGAAGCTTAGATATTATTAGCCCTATGGTGATATCCTGGATATCATTCTTCCAATTAAGATCAGTATAACTGTGCAATGATATAGAAAACCAGGAAAACTATATCTGCTGATCTTTACAATTATCACTTAAGAAGACAGTTTATTAGTGGAGAACTCCCTAGATTTAACTGTTCATTGACAACTTCATATTGTGGGTTTCTTAAATGTCTTCTAATTTCCAGTTCTTCAAGGAAATCCAGTTCTTGCTTCTTTTCACAAATATGCAGTACTTCTAGTTCTGTGTTAGGTGTCAATGAATGATTGGTGTCAAGTAGATGTTTTGCGTAGTGGGATTTATCTGGTTGTTTTAATCTGTATGCATAAAATGAAATGTAACTTCTGTCATTCTAACGATGATATTGATTTATCGAAACAATTGTCCATTTTTTAGAATTTTCAATAACTTTTATTATATTGTGGAATTAACTAGAGACCACGAGTTTCATTTAAAAACACTAATATGAGCATATTTCACGAAGTAAGGGTCGAGACAGTAAATTTCATGTGGTATATTTATTATTAACTAAAAATTGTCTTTATTCATTTGGGAATCATTTTAAATAATGTCTTGAGGTACTTATACACTACCTGAAAGTTCATCTCTAACACTGTATTTACTAAATCACTATGGTCATTATAAACAGGTTAACCATCTAGTTTTGTGTGGTCACCTATTGGCTTTATTTGATCTATGTGTTTTTTCACCTCAGTACCATTATCAAGTTGGATAATTTAATTTTGGTTCAACCACATAGTTTCGAGCAGCGACTCGGTTTCCTATTTTATATTCGCGAATAAGTATGTTCTCATTTTCCCTAACGGAATGGATCTATTTTCAATTGATGGTTTCATTAAATCTAGTCGTGAACTAATCTCTCGCCCAAACAATAGCATTTATGGTGAAATTTTTGTAGACGCATGAGACATCTTCCGGTACTGCAATAATAATTTTAACAAGATAAATGAATATCATTTCCTTCATCTTTCATTGCACGTAAGGCATGCTTCAAAGTCTGAACGTAACGTTATGCTTGACCATTTGTAGCAGGATGGTACGGAGCCGTATGTTTGTGTGTCATTCCATTTAATTTCAAAAATGATTGAAATTCTACAAAAGTGAATTCTGTTCCATTATCTGACAATAAGAAAGTAGGAATACAATACCTAGCAAAAACAGAATGTAACAAACGTATAGTACTATAAGTGATAACATCTTTCATTGGAAAAATCTCTGGCCATAATAATTCATGAAATTATCCAGCGAAATGAATGTGAAATCTTTCAAAAGGAGAAGTGGATTATTTCCAATTGTGTTGCAAAAATGACAATTTTTCGCGAGTTCCTCTATAGTAGAGTCTATCCCTGTCCACCAACAGTAACTACGTTCTAAACCCATCATTTTGTAAACACCGAAATGGGCAGTATGTAATTCTTCTAAGATTTTCTTTCTTAAAATTGCGGTAATTACAACTCCTATGCCACGTATTAAACAAATTTGTCTGTAAGGTAAATTCATTCTGATCAATATTAAACCGCTTTTCAGGTGAAATAATTTTTCCTGATTCTAGTGCATTTACTGAAGGTAATAACGTTTCGTCCTTTAATGTATCATCAGCTATGTCCTTGTCTGTACATGGTAAAGTTTCAATTTGATTTATTTCAAATACATCAGTTGTGTCAAACATAAAAGAATTTTCTTATCGCAAAGGTAGTCTAGACGTTGCATCAGCATATGCATGAAACTCTGTATTTTTTGTAAATACAATGCGTAGTGCAGGAGAAAAAATGTGTACTAGAGGCATGTGATCCGTAAATAAAATGAATCGCTTTCCAAATAGGTACTGATGAAATTTCCGTATCCCCAAAAATAATTACGTAAGCTTCCTTATCAATTTGAGACTATTTATACTGTGTACTTGTTAAAGTTTGTGATGCGAACTGTATTGGACGCTCGTTACTATCTGGAATAGCATGAGAAAAAACCGCTCACACTGCATAAGGACTAGCATCCGTTGCAAGGACTAATTGTAAATTTAGATTATAAGGAGACGGCACATCATCTTGTTGCATTCTTTCTACTACTCGAACGAATGTATTTTCACATTCTTTTGACCATTTAAAAGGAATATTGTTGCATAGTAACTGATTTATAAGTTGCAATAAGTGACATAGATTTTTGAAAAATCTGCCATAATAATTTATGAATCCTAAAAATGCTCTAACCTCAGTTTTATTACTAGATCGTTCCATTTCTTGTATTGCATCAATTTCTGATCTACCTTTATGTATACCGAATTCATCTATTGAAAATACTCTATAAATTTTTATGAGACCGCACATTTACCGATATTAATTTTTAAAGCATGGTTTTATAATCTTTCGAAAACTAATTCTAATCTTTGCAAATGACTTTGTCCATCCGGACCTATAGTTCGTATATCATCTATAAAACCTTCTACGCCGGGAATACCCTGTAAGATATTTTCTATTTGACGTTGCCAAACAGTACATGCGGAAGCCACCCCGTATAATAAACGTGTACAAGCATATAAGCCTTTATGTGCATTGACCGTAAGTAAGTGTTGGTCATCTGGATCCACTTCTAAATTTAAGTAAGCCAGACATAGATACATTTTTGAAAAAAGTTTACCATACTAGAAAATAATTCATCAGGCTGGGAATGGATGGCCATCAATTTCTACATGTGGATTATTTGTAACTTTAAAATCACCACAAACGTGGATTTTACCAGATGCTTTAACTACGGATACCACCGATGTACTCCAATCGCTTGTATCAACTTTTCGTAGTACACCCTGTATCACTAAATTTTCAATTTCTTCCTCCACTCATGGAAGTAGCGCAAATGGAACAAAACGTGCTTTCACAAAAATTGGTTTGATATTTGGCTTTAAAGTAATTCGAGCAGTAATATTACTTTTCCGCCCAACCTATCTAATATGCGAGAAAAGTATTGGTTTACCCCAAAAAAAGTTGGAATTTAGAATTTTTTTTTTGAGTTACTTTAACGTTTTCCATCAACAACAATACGAAAAAACGGTTCTTAGAAAAAAATCCTGTGTGTATGTCGTCGTCGTCGTTTCTTCGTCGTCGTCGTCGTCGTCGTCGTCGTTGTCGTCGGCCACTTTTCCTTACATGTCTTGTTAGCACGATACAGCCTCCGGATTGCAATAAGTCACCAATTTTATGATGGAATATTGTTAAGGACGTGTCACAGATGAACCCTATTGATTTTCAGCTCACCATAGCCAGTACAACGGGTGCTATGGTACTAGAAGTACGACATTTTGTAATTTTTTGAGAAATTTCAGTTTATTAGCACGATACAGCCTCCGGAGTACAACAAGTCACCAATTTTATGATTGAATGTTATTCAAGACATCTCACTGATGAACCCTATTGATTTTCAGCTCACCAGAGCCAATACAACAGGTGCTACAGTACTTTAAGTACGATATTTTTGTCATTTTTTGAGAAGTTTCAGTGTGTTAGCACAATACAGCCTCCGGAGTATTTACAACTGACAAATTTTATGATTGGATATTATTCAGAGCGTCTCAAAGATGAACCCTAATGATATTAAGCTCACTAAAGCCTGTACAACGGGTGCTATGGTACTTGAAGTACCAAATTTTTGTCATTTTTGGAGAATTTTCAGTTTGTTATCACGATACAGCCTGCAGAGAGTATAGTATTGATCAATTTTATGACTGAATATTGTTCAAGGTGTCTCACAGATGTACCCTATTGATTTTCAGTTGACTAAAGCGACTACAGCGGGTCCTATAAATCCAGATATACTACATTTTTGGTTATTTTTAGAGTAATTTCGGTTTGTTAACACGATACATCCCCCGAATTGTATACAAGTAACAATTTTATGATAGAATATTGTTCAGGGCCACAGATGTGGAAAAGTTAGTTTTAATCTTTAAAACCGTTTATTTTCAATTGTTCCCAATACTGGGTTATGTGATTTCTGAATATTTCTCTAGAAAATTCAGAACTTGATTTGGTATTGGGTTCAAAGTATCACACTTATAAATTTCTGACCAATCTAACTGTACCTGATACTACCATTCCCTACCAGACAAAGGTTCTTTATCATGGTTTACAAATAAATTTAACACAATTTTGTACAGGTTTTAAAAGTACAGGTTTTAAAAGTAATATTAATGGGAACATAACCTATAACTTCAATTTCATTTTGGCAGTAACTAACTAACATTAAATCAGATTTTAAAACTTTAAGATTTCTAAATAATGTAGTAGATTGATCAATCCCCATTATTGAGACGGCTGCACCTGTATCAATTTCAAATGACATTAACTTTATTTCAAAATACATATATACATAATTTTTTCTTTAAATTAACATCAGTAGATTTTTCACATGTTTGTAAAATTTGATCAATGTTTTCTGCACAGTTTTCTCCTATTACCATCAACAGTACTAATATTGTGTGGTTTATTTGAATTTTTTAATTTAAAACACATTTTTCTTATATGCTTTTTTGTGTCACAATAGTTGCATTGCAATTCACTTTTATTGCATTTATTTGCAAGATTTTTTTATCGCCACACCTGTCCAAACATTTGATGAAAATTTCTTTTAACCTTTGATTTATTCTGTGAATGAATGTTGTTAATTGAAGAAGCACCTACCGTACTCTGCGTAGATTGAATTTTCGAATGGCTTTGTCTAAATGACTACCAAAACTGCAGGTAATTGCAAGTTTTTGTAGAGCGGAAAGAAATTCTTGAACAGATTCGCCTTCATTTTGAGTTGTGTTGAAACTTGAAGTTTTCCATGATTTCTAAAGGTTCTGGATTGAAATACTATTTTATTAGATTTACAATATCTTTGAAAAGTTTTATACTTGGGTCATTTCACTCCAATTGATCACACAGTATATCATGAGCTTGATGCCCCATATAATGTAGTAGATATTGGGATCGCATGGTGGTTTGAACTTGAAAACTGCACAATCTACTTCTAGCCTCTTAACCCATCTCAGCCAGGTAAATTTTCTGGCATCAAATTGTTTAGTAGTAAAACTAGTTTGAATCACTCTCTCCATCGGTAGAATTTGTACTTTCAACTCGTAATGAAAAAGAATATAAATGTAGATGCAGCAATGGACGTTGGATGTTGCCAGATTTCATATATTTATTTTTAGTTGCCTGCCGTCTAACAGTAACCAAAGCTGATTTCCAACTAGGAGGAACCTTGAGAAAAGGAACAATACAATATCATTACTAGTGAATGAGATATTAAATGTGCACACTTTTTAGAAAGACAGGCGAAAGACAGTCAATTCCCGAAAATGGATAGTTTTTCAGCTTTAGCAAGTGGGCTCAATTTGTTCGCGAGAGAAGAAAATATGGATATCGGTATCTGAGGGTCGACGATCCGCAACTGAGGAAGATTATCATCAGAAGGTTCCACATTAAAAGCTTTGGAAAAGGAACTATATGAAGTTTCAGATGACTCATAGTTAGAGGTACAAATGGTTTCATCAGATTTACGAAGGGCTAGAAAGTGACGTGCGGACATATTTATAAAACGATTTACTGTTATTGGAGTTGGCAATTTCGTCTTCGTAAGTTCGTATTAAGTTGTTTTTAATATATCTGAGAATTTTCAATGTGCGAAGAAGTCGGCTAAATTATGATAGTGTTTATATGCTCTCCACTAACTTCATTCATGCTTGATCATTTGTAAAGTCGATCGAAGATTTTAGTTTATTTCTATAAGCGCGGCGTTCAGTTGAGTTACTAGTTATTGCTCGTGTGATAATGTTGTGGAATATAGACCACATCAAGGAACAATCATCAGGAGCTCCAAGTACGTTGTCCCAGTTTAGGAAAAGTTGATTTATCCTGACAAAGTTAGTCTTACAATGCGTAAAGAAATGATCACGTCTTGGGACAGAAATTACATTAAATTGAACGTGCGCGGTTATGACTACGTGATCTTAAATTCCGATCGGAGTGTGAGTTTCAATAGAAAAAATGGATTGTTCATCATTAGTAAAAGGGAGATCTATGATTGAAGATTGTTTATAAATCATAAATCGTATAGGTTCACTTATCAACTCTAGTAAGGGAGAATCCAAAACAAAGTTTATGAATAAATGTTTTGCGCTGTTGCCTTCGGAACTTGGACTTATCGGCCCGATTATGTCCGGAATAATAAAATTACAGCATTTTCAAGATTAGACAGCACTCTAAGTTTGCCAATAAAAATTATATTATCAGGGAGTGAAGTGTCGCCTGGGTGATAAACACACACAAAATGAATATTTTTGGCTTGTTTGGACATTTTTAAGCAAATGGTATCGATATTTGAAACAAAAGAGAGAATAACAGAGACGGCAAAATGATCTGTTATGTTGTAGGATAAATAACTACAGACACATCCCCCTCTGCGAAGTTGTCTATCGACACGAAAGATAGTGTAACGGTCAATAGCAACGATTAAATCCAAAATTGCGAGTTTAACTAAGTTTCAAGAATTAATATTACGTCTGGTTTGAGGAGCTGAATGTTACAAATAAATTCATTTGATTTGGCACATAAAGAACAAAAGTTTGAATATAGAATATATCAGTCGACAAATCACTTGTGTTTTAAATAAATACGGACTGCAATTGAACGATTGTAGGAGTCCGGGTTAGGACAACTGGGCGAACATGGAAGGAAAGAATATTGGAGTTTAAAGGAGAATTCTCAACATAAATCTCTCAGCTGTTTATGTACTGTGTTGCTGTCATAACTACAATCTCATACTATGCGATACCACTAAGTCAGTCACTTTATTTGGGGTACTTCAAAGGTTGTTCAAATTGTTTTCAGTTTCAGTTCATCGATGGAAAATTCTAACCAATCCGTTGACTATTTACCATAACATATCTGAGTTACACACGTTGGGAAGCAGGGAATAAGCAGTATTAAAGCAGTCCTTAATCAAATTAGTGTCATCTATAACGCTTTAATTACTTTGGCAATTGAAATTTAATTCATTCCAATCAACAGACATGGATCTCGGTAAATGCACAAAAATTTTGAAAACATACTGCGCTTTTTTACAAGAATAGAGAAATACAGGTTCTAAGAGCGCCATTTCAACTGCGAACGAATTAGCTGAAAAATTAGAAACTGAACCTGTGTTTAGAACCGCAATAATAGCGTCAAACTGATGAAGCTGTCCGCGATGAAACTATACTTCACTAGAAAAAAAATTTGAAGTTGAACTTTTCAATTGCCTTTTGGACATTCCATTAATGTCAGTTAATGGAAGATTTGAACAGTGTACTCGGAATCTTGGTATTTTTTGTACCATATAAAAAACAAATTATTCATATGGTAGACAATCTAGTAGATAAATATACACGAAAATGTTTTGAACAGTTTTGCCACTTGTTTTCATGATTGTTTGAAAGAAAGAAGCCAACAAAAGTAATTTTTTAAAGATATCTTTCAAAATATCCCAGTTCTCAGAAACAGTTGCCTCCTTCCAAAAAGAGAGTTGGAGCACGCCAATTGATTCTGCATATTGACCATAATGTATTATGAAACAAGTGGAATAATTCTGTTCCATCAAATATTTGATTAGTTCTCTTCTTTGTTTTTCTCTTTCCAATATATAGTTATGATCTATGTTCAAAATATTCTTACAATGAAATTTGTATATTATTTCATGTTCGAATAGACAAATGTGTAATGGAACGAAATTCTTAACCGTCGCCGTCAAATATTAGATTGGAAAATAAGGACATTCTAAACTAAAAATATTCTTATGAGAAATTGTAGATGGACAGAAAAATATCAATGGCGATAAAATTAAGGAATACCTATTGCGAACGAAGCCAAAACGATCAATTTTTTCAATTCATCAATATATTTTAGAAAAGTAGCAGTCTTTAGGGTTTTTGTAAAGCTCAAAATTATTCATCGAATCCACAACTATTTATTTGGCTTGCCTAATTAGATGTTGATAAAGGGATCTGAAATACTCTTTACAAAACTTTCGATGGTCTCCTCAATTTTAGATTGATAGTTATCCCGAATATTGATCAGCATTTATACTTTTATTTCACATTTGGGATTGCAAAAGCATTTAACGCAGATGCCACCCAACATATTTTTAACCAGTTTCGTTTATTCTAGCACCGACAATAAATCATAATATTTGAGTGTCGAAATAATCAAAACTGTTCATAATTTTTATAGCTTTTTCACAATGAAATACTGTGAAATGATTACAACACCTGGATCGAGGTCGGAACGGAAATAATAGAGTTACAAACAATACCAATGTAAAAAAAAACTAAAAATTATGGTTTCATTGTGGTATCGGAATGTTGAATATTTATTGCAGATGATACATGAGTATGAATCCAATTCAATAAAAATTACAAGTGGTACACAAGAACTAAAAATTGTGCCATATTTTGTTATTACATATACAAAATCTTATCCTAGTATATCGTCGAATGTTACAGTTTTTTTATAATGTTTATCCTATTCTATTTTGTCATTTACAAAACTTTCCATACGGAATTTTATCTTCTCTCATGGTTATTCCTTTGTGTTATTAGTATGACTACTGCATAATTTTATTTCAGATAATTTAGAACGCATGTCTGTACAAATAGCTCTAACTTTTAAATGAATTTCTGGACACCTCAATACCTAGTCTGTTTTGTTCGACATTTTATTCATTGTGGCTACGTTTTTAGCTAGTCTAGAAATTTTGATTTCTGCTAAGTGAAATGTGAGTATCTCCGTTAGAACTAATGCTGGTAGGCACATTGTCTTGTCCACGTTTGTTTTGGTTTCTGAACGCTTCAATATTCTACTATTTATGCCTTTTTCATGCTGTGGAATAAGCATGCTTCATTTATTGCGTTTTTCATTTCTCATCTATAAGTTCCTGTTCAATCTGTTATAGCTCTTGAATATATGATATAATCTGTCTATCTTAATACGTTTCCTTCCATCATAATACCCACAACCTTTTTTCCGTCTAAGTGCCTTTGCATTGGTTGACATTTATTTCATACCTCTAGTTTTAATCCATATGCTTGAAGTATATTGTACCTCTCTAATCATCAGCATAATAATGCACCCACGAATTTCCACATTTCTTATTATATTGCATCCCACACTTTTCTTTTTGTTTCCTCCACTACATTCCTCAAATAATCAATTATTGAAAATCAATAATAGCATGGAACTAAGTACTCTTCCTCGTCGTTCTCCAATCCATAGAGTGATTAAATTTTTGATAAATTTACAAAGAAGTCGCAATACCGGCAAGGGAAAGCCATTTTGTTGAATTAATGATCGATTTAAAGGAAGTAAATCGGAAATAATTGAATAAATAAGCTACAAAGTAGAGAAAATTAGAGAAAAAATAGATTGGATTCAAATGTATATTAATAGAGTTACAAAGTAACCCTAGAGAAAGCGCAAGCTACCTCTAGCAGTTTAAGAGCAAACAATTAATTCGTAGCTGATTAACACCTTATTATCTTCATAAGAATTATCATTTGTTCATTTTCACGTGGTTATCATGACTTAAAAAAATAATTTTTATACTGACATATAAATCTCGGTGAAATAATGTGAAATAATTATTTCAGTCACGTTTACTATATGTATACAAGCTTTACTAAGTTTCTTTTGGTAAACTACATTTTCTAAATGTTTAAGAATAATTCATTCTGGAAACATCTATCATCCTCCAATACATTTAGTAAGCATGGTCTAAAGATACTACAATATAGGAAAATGCTATTTATTGTTCGCTGTTTTTGTTTCTGCAGAGTGAATTTAATTGTTTAAATTCCAAAATATTGAGTATTTAAAAATCAGCTATAATAATAATAGCATAAAATTACCAAGACAGATGTTGGTCAATATTACTACAAAAACAAATAATTGTCAATCAACAGAGTATATATGAGTGATAAATTCAAACTCACAGTCAAATTGACATTATCGGACCACCTGTACCTATATTATATAACGTCCAAAATCAAATACAAGCAGCACAAGAAAACTTTACTCAACTAACTGAATTAATTCATTAATTAACAACATACATAATGAAAAATGGAATAATCTCAACAACTCGGAAAAATTGCAGAATGGTTTCTTGTCAATTTGAAAAGGTTAAGCAGAAAACTACGCATCTTACTTACGTCAGACACAAGAAAGACACGATCACTAATGACAATGACATTGCAGAATTATATTAATTATATATATTTGCAATTGAATTGTACAAAAAATGTCCTTCCATATAAGAATTATCACATAAAATTATTAGGTACATATAACAATTCTCCAAAAATAAGTATTCTCTTCCATCAAGGGCATTAACTTCCATCAAAGATGTATATGATACTATGCCTGTATTCCGAAATTCATACTAGCACCCTGGCAAGTGGTTGTAGCGTCATGAATTGACGCCATACTGGTGACTTGTTTCGAAATATGTTGGCCAACACTTTGACAACATATATCGTTGCTTAAAATGCTGTGTCTAGGTACAAGCTCAGTTGTACCGAAATCTAAAAATTGTGTACACTCGAAACGTAATCAAAGCTACAACATCACTTTTTAGCATGCACGGATTAAGGTCTTCGCTCACTACACCGTACCGTGAATGACCGTAAGCTCTGCAGCATATTGAACCCAGCACACGCACAACCCACACACAACACATGGGCAACCCACGTCCACGTTTCTCTTATTTACCGCATACCCAACCCAGACCCAGATCCACAATGAATGCGAACGATCAACGTACACTTATTGACATGGATTCTTAGTACGAATAAACAAATTTGACCTTAAACCTTCTATTCAAGGTAAACGTATTGGTGGCATCGAATATTTGTCTTCAATCTCTATAACTTATTTCATTTCGCCGGTGGCGATTGAAATGGGAATATAATACTTTACCATGAAACATAGAAGTTTTATAGGTAACATAAGATACCTCTTAAATTGTCCACATTATACATACAAACTTCTTTATACCTACATACCTACTTACAATATACGACATAAACCTACCATCTTTTTAATTTATATCCTTTTGGCAATTTCTGCCCACAACTCATCCTTAAATTTTGATCTTATATAATCTTCATGACTGGTGTCATAAAGAGCTGGGAAACTCTAACTCTATAAACTTTTCCATTTTTAATAAATTGAGCTGTACACAAGACCCACGTCCCACGAAAACAGTGCGACACACTCAAATCGACCCAAGCGAACGTGGGTTGAGCGTTTGGTCGACGTGGGCTAGGATCAATGTGCGGTACCCTACTTTAAACCATTGTTAACAGAATAACACACGCGTGGGTTGTCCGTGCCAGAGCCGATTCGGTATCCCTCGCTCATTACAACGGGTGGACATCGTGCGGACGCCTACACCTCTGTACCAGTTTCATCAATCCCGATTTGGAAACAACGCGGTGTAATTTATATTCTTTTTACGAAAATGATTTCTGTGACTTTATGATATGACAATTCGCAATTGGCTTCGGAACAGAATGTAGAAAATGCAGAAAATGAGATAGATCAGGATGCCGACCATTCAGAAAATGTTATAAGAGCTTCCGAGAATACTCCAAAGTCGACATTTACTACACGACCTATACCAACACAAACAAAATTGCCTGCTAACAAAAATAATGCTTCGAAAATATCTGATGACCAGTTAATGGAAATTATTACGAAAGCAGACGATCCCTACGAGCAGTTTATGCCGCTTCTGAAGAGATTGTCACCACGGAATAACATGGTAGCTAGGATCGAAATTCAGAAGCTGATATTCAATCTTGAATTCGGAAACCCATCTGGCAGTAGACCTTCCAGTGCTATGTCATCAGCCCCTTCTACATCTACGAATCCACAACCATTTTACTTTTCACACATGGGGATAACGACAATTCAAGTAACTATAAGGTTGAACAAAAATATGGCGATCGTAATACAAATTACACTTCATTGTATTAAAATATATAGCACAATAAAAATGATAGTACCTTTATTACATTTCTATTATTACCTTAATGTCACAACTAAGCGTTCCCTTGTACTAACAGCATCTCTGTAATTCGTTCTTTTTGATTGCATCTTCTAGCAAATTATGCAGTGTTTCGAATTCATCAATGTTCATTCGAAAATATTGAAAATATCTTGTAGCATATGTTGCCAACTCCTGGCATAATCGATGATATTCACTACATTCTACTCTTTCTCTTTTTAGAGGATGTATCCAGTACCCGGCTTGACGTTTTCGTTGTATTCTTAATAGTAACAACGCCAAAATTCGTTTTCTACTCGAAGTGACAGCAAGTACTGCCGTACACGTAGTGCACTAGGTTGAATGCATCAATACGTATTTTGCTGTTACGGCATTTGACGTTGCAATAAGTACGTCGATGCAGCATGGAGCGACGTATTCGGTGGAATGTTGGCTTTATCACGTTGCGTGCCAAGCACGGAGCGTTCTGTTGTCTGCATAATATTCTCCAAAAGATATTCGATCTGCTGCATAGACTTCGCGTCGCCTGGCCCTAGAGCTTTTCCATCCTACATTTGTTTGACGGTCTTACACACTTCGTCAGCAGTCCTATCATGAATAGAAGATTATTATTAAATTATCTAATCAAGTAACTATAATTGTGCTATATCTCAGGTAATCAATTCCAGGAGAATTGGTCTACAAAAGATACACAAATTCGAAAAGAGGGACAAAATCATTCTCTACTGAGTATCCGAACTTATCAAAGGGGAGATTTTTTTAACGATGCTACAATCTAGTCCGTGACCAATAAGCAACTTTTTTCTATTCCTAACATACTACCTCCTTAAAATCTAAGTGTCATCCTTTGATGTCTTCTTAGTTATTTCTCTTGACACGACGCTCCTTTTTCCATGTGCACTGTAGGAATTTCCCATAAATTCCTACAATGGATCTTAATTTAACATTAAGCGAAAGGTTCGAAGTTTAAATCTCCGCGCCTTTTATTCATGTTCACGGAACCAATTGGTACCTCCCGCGCCATAAGCCGCAAAATTACCGCCAACGAAAGGCAATCAGTAGTCTTGGCTCACCTCTTGTGACGATATGATCAAGTGTTGATTCATTGGTTTAAATACATACCTAATTTCGTTTATCAATTTAATGTAACTGCAACAAATGAGAGTGTAAATATGACGTGAAGTGCTTTTCCGACATTGGTCGGTGAATTTCTGTATTGTAAGTACTATTTTTATTAAAAATTATTGTTTGAATTCGCATGGTCGCCTAGACCGGTTCAACGGTAGTTTAGCGCTGTTGCCGTATCCAATATTAAAGTTTGGTACTTCGTTCTTGTAAGAATTTAAATAGAGGGATTGTGAGTGAGCCGTATTTTTATTACTCCTTTATTCTCAACGACAATTTCAGCGTTCCCGTCAACAAAAGGTTGGCGAGTCTTCTTGTTTTAAAATACTCAAAAACATGTCGGGAAGGAAAGGATCAACCAACTAAACTTAGAGGAACCAGCCAAATATCGCTAAGGCGAATTTCCCTTCTCGTACATAGTTTTTATTGGTCCTTCGAGCCGGATTTAGTCTGTCAATTTGACATATCCATTTTTGCCTCTGCAGCAACTTGACATATCCATTTTTGCCTCTGCAGCAACTTGATATATCCATTTCCGCCTTTGCGGCAATTTGATTTCTTGGGTCTGTCTGAACCCTATTCTTCTTTTCTCTAATAATCATTCCAAAAAGTTGTTCATTAGACTCTCGTGAGGGCTGAGAAACTATAAAAAAATAAATACTGAAACAGTGATATGTATATAAGTGCGAGTTGATTGCTCGGGAAATTAAAGACAGTCCGGCAACAGCGCGCGAAGCGAGTTCTGAATCTAGAATGGTCAACTGCTGGCCGTTTTTACTTCAACGACACCTCGCTCAAGGGGGGTGTATAGGATTAGGAGCCGGTTTGGAAGTGTTTATAAACAGCATATTTTGAAGAAACTAGTGTTTATTTACATGTCGGGTTTTTGTT
The DNA here is from genome assembly GCA_963921935.1 of Galeruca laticollis. Lineage (NCBI taxonomy): Eukaryota > Metazoa > Arthropoda > Insecta > Coleoptera > Chrysomelidae > Galeruca > Galeruca laticollis. The sequence goes on along the minus strand of OY998180.1, from coordinate 165,249,719 downwards.
ACCTCAATAATACATGGTATAATAAATACATCGTTAAGTTTGAGGATATTTAATTAATGTATTTAGTTATATTTAGGTACATTTTCTTGCACTGTTAAAAGTAATTGACAGTTTTCTAAATATTAGATATTTTGTTTATCAATTAGCAATGTGCGTTTATATGCATTTTTAGTACACTGTGAAAAATAAATCACAGTATTTTCTTCATTATTACTTTGAATATTTAATTAGTGTATTTAGTTGTAAGTAGGTACATTTTCCTACACTGTTAAAAATAATTTACAATTTTCTCAATATTAGATATTTTGATTATGTATCTTAATATTGTTTATCTTTTTCCGTTCACATGCAATTTTAGTACTCTGTGAAAAATAAATCACAGTATTTTCTTCATTATTACTTTGAATATTTGATTAGTGTATTTGGTTATAAATAGGTACATTTTCTTACACTGTTAGAAATAATTTACAGTTTGCTCAATATTAGATACTTTGTTTAATATTGATTATCTTTTTGCGTTTACATGCAATTTTAGTACTCTGTGAAAAATAAATCACAGTATTTTCTTCATTATTACTATGAATATTTGATTCGTGTATTTAGTCATAGATAGGTACATTTTCATACACTGTTAAAAATAATCTACAGTTTTCTCAATGTTTGATATTTTGTTTATTAATCTCAATATTAATTAGCAATGTGCGTTTATATGCATTTTTAGTACACTGTGAAAAATAAATCACAGTATTTTCTTCATTATTACTTTGGATATTTAATTAGTGTATTTAGTTATATCTAGGTAAATTTTCTTACACTGTTAAAAATAATTTACAGTTTTCTCAATGTTTGATATTTTGTTTATTAATCTCAATATTAATTAGCAATGTGCGTTTATATGCATTTTTAGTACACTGTGAAAAATAAATCACAGTATTTTCTTCATTATTACTTTGGATATTTAATTAGTGTATTTAGTTATATTTAGGTACATTTTCTTACACTGTTAAAAATAATTTACAGTTTTCTCAATGTTTGATATTTTGTTTATTAATCTCAATATTGATTATCTATTTGCGTTTAAATGCATTCTAGTACACTGTGAAAAATAATTCACTGTAATTTCTTCTTTATTATTTTGAATATTAATACCGTATTTGGTTATAAGTAGGTTATAAGTAGGTAGGTATTTTCTTACAATGTTAAACTAATTTTCAGTAATTTGCATGCTATTGAAATACTTATCGCATTGATTGGAAAAGCTCTTTGTCTATTTGGTTATTCCATATATTGTAAAATTTACTCGCTACTTTAGAAGCTTATTTTAATTCAGGTGGAGTTCAACTTTGATTGGTTACACTTTGATTCAATCATGTCGCTAAATCACTTGAAAAATAAAAGAGGGGGTTTCAAATCGCAATTATCTCGAATTGAAACATTTGTGTCGGAGCTGACTGGCTCCGAAGAGGTCTATATACTTAAAGTCAAACTTAAAAGCATATCTGGTCACTATGACAATTATCAAAAAGTCCAATTGGAAATCGTTTCATTATCTAACCCGGACGACGACAACTACTCTTCCGACGATGAGGCCGAGAACGTTGTCGCCGACCGTTTTGAAAGTTGTATTGCTATGCTTGAACTTCTAATAAAAAATAAGCAAAAAGAATCACTCAATTTAAATACTAGGCCAAACGATGTATCTAATGTCGTGTTACCTAAAATTAACATTAAACCTTTTTCAGGGGCTGCATCAGAGTGGCCATCCTTTATCGACCTGTTCACAGCACTGGTACTTAATAATAATAATTTAAAGTCGGAGGGTGAAAAGTTTTATTACCTTAAAGGGCTGTTACGTGGACCACCTTTGGAAATGATTGAGTCCTTAAGCGTAACAAATCAAAATTTGAATATTGCCTTAAATATTCTTAAAAAGGCATATGACGATAAATATAAATTACTGTATTCTTTGTACCAAACTTTGGTGGATCAAAAACCTGTCTTGAAAAGTACTTCGGTCGAGTTGCGCGAATTTCAGATATCGACGCGTAAGACATTTGATTTGATTAAAAATATGAATTTATCGCCGGAAGTAAATTTTGAGTCATTAATAATATTTTTAATGGAGCAAAAACTTGATTTTAATTCAAGACGAGCCTTCGAAAGTGAGCGCAAGCCAGAGCTTATCCCTACAGCTGAATATTTCTTTGATTTTCTACAGCAACGCCAATCAATGTTGGAAAATTTAAATCTTTTTGAAACCAACACTAAGGGTAAATTCAACCCCAAATCTAATAATGTTTGTAAAAATAGGGTGACATTGGTATCTAGTTTAAGTTCTTCGCAACAGTACCATTCTAGTTCTTCTCGGGTTAATAGACCGAGCTGTCTTCATTGTTCAGACCCCTCTCATCTTATATACGGTTGTTCCAAATTTATGTCCTTATCACCTCAAGAGAGGTATCAGATAGTCAAAGCTAAAAAACTTTGTGTAAATTGCCTGAATAGTACCCATAGTACTACCGATTGTAAATCCCTTAGGAGATGTGCAACTTGCAATAAGTCTCATCATAGTTACTTACATTTTGACAGTCAGAACAGATTGCCAAACAACTCTAACAATCGTAATAATCCTAGAGCCTCCTCTTCCGGAAGCCCCAATGTAACCTCTCTATCCAATGTAAATAATCACCCCTCTCCTATTAATGTACATAATAATACGTCCCCAGATCAAATTAATAGATCTAATTTCATAAATACCAGTTCTGCATCACCTAATCAATCACCTGAACCTCCGGAGTCAGTGAGATATCAAACTGCTTTGGCTGCCATGTCAGCAAAAGACAGTATTGTACTATTGCCTACGGCTTTAGTGAATGTTAATGGGTTCAATGGTCGGTGTTTGGTTGGACGAGTTCTTCTTGATTCCGCTAGTCAAATGAGCGTTATTAACCGTGCCTTTGTACAAAAATTGAATTTAGTCTCTCGAAAACAAACTCTTAATATTTCCGGATTAGGTAGCAATAACTACACCTATAGTAGAGAAGTGGTAGATATCACATTTAATTCTCAAATTGCATAGATATCACATTTAATTCTCAAATTGCACCTTACAGTACTTTCACTATATCTTGCTCGGTCATAGATAAAATAACAAATAGTTTACCACAATCTTCTATCTCACCTTCTAATTTTAAAATTCCATCCCATATAAAACTTGAGCTAGCTGACCCTTTATTCTTTGAATCCGGTCCAATAGATCTTCTTATTGGCTGTGATTTATATCATTACCTGCTTAAGGGGACCGTACTTAAAACGGATCCTTATTCTCCTTCCTTCATAGATACTCACCTGGGATATGTTATCGCGGGTCCTATCCCTTTGAGAAATGCTAACTCCTCCCAGCATAAACCTAAGTCTGCTTATTCCTTTTTGACGGTTTATAATGATCAAGTCTATCAATATTCTGACCTCCAAAGGACAATGGAGAAATTCTGGGAGCTTGAGGAAATTCCCGAATGTCCATCACAAGATCCCAGCGAGGAATATGTTGAACAACTATTTCGGGATACAACCGTTATCCTACCATCGGGGCGGTATCAGGTAGATATGCCTCTACTCGCAAATCAGAATAAAAAACTAGGCCAGTCATTCGGTATAGCCATCCAACGATTCTCTTCTCTTGAAAGAAAATTCAATGCTAATCCTACCCTTTTCTCTGAATATAAAAAAGTAATTTCAGAATATCTAACACTCAATCATGCTCAAGTCATTCCTCTGTCTTTCTATAACACTGTGTCTAACGATTTCAAGTATTTTATACCCCATAGGGCGGTGATACGTGAGGAAAGCGCATCCACCAAACTTCGGATCGTGTTCGATTTTTCGGCTAAAACCGATTCAGGTTTCTCTCTTAATGATTTAACGTCGAAGGGTTACCAAGTTCAGGATAACCTATTCGACATTTTGTGCAGATTTAGATGCTATAAATATGTCCTGTGTGCAGACATCAAAATGATGTATAGATTCATAGATATCAATCCCATGCAACGCTATCTCCAAAACATACTATGGAGGGATAACCCCACGAAACCCCTTCAATGTATCCAATTATCGAGGCTTAGTTTCGGACAGAACTGTGCCCCTTTCTTGGCCACCCGAGTCTTGAAAGACATTGCCTTAAATAGTCCCGATTGTCCAAATGCGCAGCAGGCTATTCTTCATCAAACCTACATGGATGATATCTTAACTGGAACCAATAAGGAAATGGACTTACCGGCTCTTTATGCCGAATTGACAAATATGCTTGGAAAACATGAGTTCCAACTTCACAAATGGCAATCAAATTCATTCAACTTTTTACAGTCAATCGATGAATTACCTAACGCTGAATTGGATCGTAGTTTTGACGATTCGCCAAGCAAAATTCTAGGACTAAAATGGAATCCTGCGTCTGATATTTTACACATCCAAACTGCCAAGTTGGCTGATTGTTCTCATATAACGAAACGAAGGATATTAAGTACCGTCGCCAGTACATTTGACCCTCTTGGGTTAGTGAACAATCTGACCGTGTTTGGCAAACTGTTAATGCAATCGGTCTGGAAATCCCAGATAGGGTGGGATGTTCCCATTTCCGACACATCCATAATTACTCAGTTTAATAAATTCCTTTCTTTATTAACTGAAGCTGCTCACCTCCGAGTACCCAGATACCTATTTAACCAAAAAATTATTATTTCGTGTTCTCTCCACGGGTTTTGCGATGCCAGTCAAAAGGCATACGGAGGGTGTCTCTATTTAGTAGCGATCTACGCTGATAATTCTAGATCCTCTCGCTTAATTTCTGCTAAATCTCGTGTGAATCCTTTGAAAATTACTTTAACTATTCCCAAGTTAGAGCTGTGTGCAATGGAGCTGTTGTCCACTTTAGCTCGCAGAATAGTTCAGATTCTGTGCATTTCTCTTCACATCTCTTCCATAAATTTATGGTCCGACTCTCAAGTCGCTCTCAGTTGGGTGAAACGGTCTTCTAATGATTTTTCTCCCTTTGTAGCTCGGCGTGTCCTAACCATTCAAAACAATAGTAAAGAGTTTATATGGCGACATGTCAAATCCGATATAAACCCAGCCGATTTACTTTCTCGTGGTAAATTCTCATCTGATGTCTGGATTTTTTGGTTCGAGGGTCCTCGATTTCTACTTGAATCTAAAGATTTTGATTCTATGGATTCTTTCGAACCTATTGACGACTTGCCTGAAGTCAAAAAGGTCAACCTTGCTATAGTCAACAGCGACTTAAACTTTTGGGAACCTATATTTTTCCGATTCTCAAAATTTATAACCTTAAATAGGGTTATAGCCCATATATTCAAATTTATAAACCTATCGAGGAGAAAATTCAGAGACGTTGGTTCGTTATCTGTTGACGATCTCCGCATTGCCCATGATTTTATAATCAAACAAATTCAACATAAACACTTCTTCAACGAAATTCGTTGTTTAAAAACTAACGTTCCGATTGGAAATAAAGACTTAATTCCATTGAACATTTTCTTGGATAATGACGGCCTTCTAAGAGTGGGTGGCCGATTACAATTTTCTACTTTACCTTTCAATCAAAAATTTCCCTTGCTGTTACCACAAAATGATCATGTTGTTGATTTGCTAATAATACGGGAACATCGCCGTCTTGGCCATGGTGGAGCCCAAAATGTGTTAGGAAATTTAAGGCTACAGTACTGGCCCTTGAATGGCACTCGTCTTGTCAAAAAATTGATAAAAGGCTGCATCACCTGTTTTAGATTTAATGCCCAGTTCGCCTCTCAAATAATGTCTCCGTTACCCCTTGACCGAGTGCAAAAATCTCGCCCCTTTTCCAAAACTGGCATCGATTTTGCTGGACCTGTACAAATTAAATCTTCGCGCTTAAGAAAAGCCCCAATACAAAAGGCCTACATTGCCATATTCATATGCATGGTGACAAAGGCGATCCATATCGAATTAGTAAGTGATCTCTCTACCGATGCATTTATCGCCACTCTTAAAAGATTTCTCAGTCGTAGAGGGAATCCTCAGACTATCTATACTGATAATGGTTCCAACTTTGTTGGAGCAAGGAATCAATTACGAGAACTCTCCATTTTTCTCAAATCTTCCGAAAGTATCAATAAGATACAGTCTTTTCTTTCAACTACAGAAATTAGTTGGAAGTTTATTCCTCCGCGGTCACCGCACTGGGGTGGCTTATGGGAAGCGGCTGTGAAAAGCGCCAAATCCCACCTCACCAAAATAATTGGCAATTCGTGCCTTACCTTCGAGGAACTCTCCACGGTTCTGAGTCAGATCGAAGCTATCTTGAACAGCAGACCATTATACCCGATGTCAAATGATCCTACCGATCTATCTCCTTTGACACCAGGTCATTTTTTGATCGGAGCACCTTTAACCGCTTATCCCGACCGCGATCTATCTACCATCCCTGTAAACAGATTAACTTTTTGGGAACAATGTACTAAGATGAACCAAGAATTCTGGAAGAGGTGGAGCACCGATTATCTGCATCGACTGCAGCATCGACCTAAGTGGTGTAAAGCCTCAAACAATCTTCAGCTTAATCAGCTTGTACTAGTGCAATCGGAGGACCGTCCTCCTTTGAATTGGCCCCTTGCCAGGGTAGTGGAACTACTAACTGGCAAAGACGGCAATGTTCGTGCCGCACGTGTAAGAACTGTGGATGGAGTTTATATTCGTCCTATTACTAAGTTAGCTCCTCTACCATGTATGGACTGAGTTCTATCTACATTTGGAGTAGAACGTATTTTTTTTTCTTTTTTCTTTTTCTTTTCTCCTTCCTTCTTGCTTAAAATTTGGATTCTGCTCCTAAACTGTTCCTCTCATCTTTGCCCCGGCCCCCAGTATGTAGGAATTTCCCATAAATTCCTACAATGGATCTTAATTTAACATTAAGCGAAAGGTTCGAAGTTTAAATCTCCGCGCCTTTTATTCATGTTCACGGAACCAATTGGTACCTCCCGCGCCATAAGCCGCAAAATTACCGCCAACGAAAGGCAATCAGTAGTCTTGGCTCACCTCTTGTGACGATATGATCAAGTGTTGATTCATTGGTTTAAATACATACCTAATTTCGTTTATCAATTTAATGTAACTGCAACAAATGAGAGTGTAAATATGACGTGAAGTGCTTTTCCGACATTGGTCGGTGAATTTCTGTATTGTAAGTACTATTTTTATTAAAAATTATTGTTTGAATTCGCATGGTCGCCTAGACCGGTTCAACGGTAGTTTAGCGCTGTTGCCGTATCCAATATTAAAGTTTGGTACTTCGTTCTTGTAAGAATTTAAATAGAGGGATTGTGAGTGAGCCGTATTTTTATTACTCCTTTATTCTCAACGACAATTTCAGCGTTCCCGTCAACAAAAGGTTGGCGAGTCTTCTTGTTTTAAAATACTCAAAAACATGTCGGGAAGGAAAGGATCAACCAACTAAACTTAGAGGAACCAGCCAAATATCGCTAAGGCGAATTTCCCTTCTCGTACATGCACTAAACCAATGCTCTCCTTTGTCACTTTGGAAATGAATCAATTAGCATATGTAGTTGCAATAAGAGGAGAAAACATTCATTATAAGTAGTAGTCTTCCAATGGATTACGATTGGGTGAAGATTTCTCATCGTTTTAATTACTTCAGTAAAGTTTCTCACAGTTTTTTTTTATTTTTATTTGAAACTCTTACGTGAATGTTGGTATTCAGTGATGAGTTCAGATTATGCAAATATCGTGTCTTTCACTAAAACATATGCCGAAGATAAGTTCAGCTTACTTTTGTATTTACCCTTGTACTACAAATATGCTCATAAAACCAATTGCCGATATTAATCTTTTAAAAGCTGACAGACAGTAAACCATCCATGAAAATTTACAAACATAACCCGCCAATCGGTATAATGCAAGAGTATGATTTCAAAAAGCATTCAACGAGAATATGAAACTATAAAATAGGGAATCGACTGCAATCGTCAAAATTAAACCTGGAAAAGAATGGGTTAATACCCGCATCCCCAATATGCAAATTACGAAAATTTGTAGCAATCATAAAATATTTTATTGTGAGGAAGATAGAAATGAATGGGCATAGGCATAGGTACTGACTGGTAAACGGGAAGCAACAATTTACATTTCGCCACACTCAACTATGACTGGACACAAAAGAGAAAATCACACAACTGTCGGAAATGACGGAAAAACACTCTTGGTATATAATTTTATGAAAAACAAAATATATTGAAGACATGTTCTTTTATGACGTGTCACTCGATACATTTAGCAAATACTTTTATTGTGAGCTATTGATTCTTCGAGTGGAGTTTTTGTAGCTTAATATCAATTTGGATATTTTTTATTTTGTTCACCTGCTTTTAGAAGTCTCGGCTATTAGATTCTGGTAATTCCAAACAATAAATTATGTTCGGAAACATAAATAATGTCTTCTTTCTGTGATATATAGTAACAATTGTTAAATTGAAAAGCAAAATTGTTATTTTTAAACGAAAGAGAGAGAGAGAGAGAGAGAGAGAGAGAGAGAGATCTTAGGAGACGGCATGCATAGACTATTAGGTCATAAAGCACTCCTTGCAATTCCATTGGGAGAGAAACAAGGTTCGGGAAATACAAAGCACTGTAAGTAGTTAATTACGTATGTTGATCCAGCCACAAAAGTCGATTTTCATTTTGAAAGTACGATGACAATTTGTCTCTAATTCGTGTAGCATTTTTGGTTAGTTTTCTATGAATATTTCTAATTGGAAACAACGAAGATGTTGGTGCATTATTAATAGTTTTATAGGTTCCTCCTACAAGCTTTCCATTAATTTCGGTATCGAGGATTCCATGTATACAAACCACGAGCAGTGGAACTTTATCTTAAACAAATATGTAGATGAGCCACTGCCGTTATAAATAATTCACCTTTTTTGTGTTCAAATAACATCGGTTTAAGAAGTACTCTAAAAATGGCTGAGGCGAAACCAGACATATTTTCTATAGTTCTTCGTGCGCGAGATAATCTGTAGTTTAACACTCTTTGCAATGATCCTTTAGGACGTATTGCCGAAAACTGTTTCATTAACGAATCTTCTCCTTCTTCTGCTATCCATGAATGGACGTTTACGACTACTTCTGACCATTTCGTTCTGTCTCTGATGGTATGGATTAATTCTCCTGTGGTTCTCATCCCTGCCCACTGATTGATACCACGACATCCTTTTTCTGCCCACTCCCCCTTCTCCCTCTATCTTTTCTTCTATGAATAGTTGGAGCAGCTGGTATCTCTCATTGCGTATCACATGTCCCAGGTACGCTGTTTTCCTGTGTTTTATCGTGTTCAGCAATTCACGTTCTCTTCCTGCCCTCCTCAGAATTTCCTCGCTGGTTTTTCTTGCCGTCCATGGAACTTTCAAGATTCTTCGATAGATTCGATCCACATCTCAAATCCTTCCAGTCTGTTCATGTTATTCACCTTCAGAGTCCAGCCTTCCATGCCATTCAATAGGACGGACCATACGTAGCATTTTTTAAAACTTATTCGAATCAGCTAAAGCAAATGCCTCATCTCCAATAAAAAAATAGGAAATTTTCTGTTGCTTGCCATGTAAAGCTGCTGGTTCAGGAAAATTTAAGTTATTTCGCTCCAATTATTTGTATAGCGAGCAGTTTTTAAAGATACCAGTAACTGAAATTCTTCCTCGGCCTCCAGCATCGACATACAAAAAGTTATAATGAGCATTCACTAGAGCAAAAAGAACTACATTAAATGTTGATTTGTAATTAAAGAACTCGCTTGTGGTGTTAATTGTTGCTTGTAGAATAACATATTTCTCATCTGAAGCGTTCAGACAATGTGGAAAGTTCCAGGTGTCCTCAAACTGTTTTGCTACTTCTAACCATCTTTCTGGTGTTGTCGGTATCTGTAAAAAATTTGAAAAATTCCCTTAAAACAAGTTATACGGTCTTTCCAAAATAGGACATATTTTTATGTTCTAAATAAACTTGTTCCTAAATACTTATTTCAAATTATATTTAATTTTAGATTGTAGACGAAGAAGAAGATAATGATGAAAAATAAATATCGGGTGATGAAGCAATATTAGCAGTCAACAATAATATATCTGCTATACAAGAGAATCGAGAGACTATAGAATATATACCGAAAAGAAAAGTGATTGAAGCTACACCTAGTAGGAAACGGCAGAAGAGGAATGAAGATTCTGAGAAATTAGATACAGCTTTTTAAATACTGTCAGAAGCATCAGCAAAAGCTAGTAACCCACAGGAGCAAAACGAATGTCACATATTTGGAAATCTTGTGGCTGAAAAACTGGCCAATTGTTGTTCTAAATTACAAAGATACAACAAAATATTATGAAAGTTTTGATTAAAGCGGACAGGATCTAGCTCAAACAAAGTTCAACCAATTTTAATAATTCGCAATAATACTCATACTCTTCAATCATCCTTTCCAAATTTGATACCACAATATTCTCAAATTCAAGACAATTAGGATACCCGGGTTCCAATTATTCTCAACTTCGACACAATCAGGATACCCATTACAGGTACCATCTCCAGTATCTAGTTATGATAATTCTAGCATTTCGAATAATTCAAATCACAGTACTTCAGCCAATTCTTTACAACGTCAACTATTGGATATATCCGACATCAAGAGGTAGATGCAATTTTCTCCGATAAACCCCATTGAAAAAAACACGGAAGCTACTGACGACGATAAATAACATTACGATTATCTGTGGGCTTGATTTATTACTTATCACCCCATATAAGGTTGCCAAAGACAAAATAAAAGAAAACTTAAATCTCAAACGGTTATGGCTATTCTATTGTGGGCCATGAATTCATACACAGCCACCGAAATTATTACTTATGGCATTGGTTACTTTGTCATAAACACCAAAAGTGTATACCCTTACGAGTAAACGAAATTAGATTTGCGACAATATATCACTTTTTATGACGTTTTTTATTTCATTTCGTGCATTCAAATTTTTTCTATGCAAACTTTACTACTGTACATAAGTCAATGTGTCGTTTCTAAATTATACATTTTTATATAGTGTCTTAAAACACATTTGACGCTTTGAAATGTATACAATAAATTATCGTATAAAATAAGTGATAAAGAGATATGATACGATCCTCAAATCATATAGTCATATTTAACATACCGTTTATCTAAAATCACACAACTCCTAAACAAATTTTTGTGGATTATTCACTATGAAGTACAAAAAATGCGAGGCGAGTGCGAGGCATAGGGATGGTGGAATAACGGCGTAGCGATGGAATAGCGGCGAAGTGGTATGAAAGTGATTGTATGCGCATTTCAGTGGCAAACAATGATATGGTGGCACCGATTTACCAAAATGTCATCCTCAGAGGATGAAGTTGCTCTTTTATTGGTACATATTGCTAGTCTAAATACAAAAAATTAGGATTAGAAGAAAAACACTATTGTATTCATCCTCTCTGGCAGAAAAAAGAAAAAAATTTAACGTTTATACAAAGAAATTGAACCTGGATGACCAAAAATTTGAACTTTTCTATCGAATCAATAAAGTGACATTTTGCAAGTTAGTGACAAACTTACGACCTATGCTTCACAAAGAAGATACAAAATTCAGGAAGTGTCTCTCTCCCGAAGAATAAATTCTAATAACATTGTGGTAAGTATATGATAAAAAAATACTATTAAGACATAGATTTATTAACCAGTGATATGCTTCCACAATGGTTACACATTTATTGTTAAACTCTTCGTCGTCTCGCATGTTTTTAATTTTTCATGTATAATTTAATTCATTTCAGATCCAGGTAAAAAACAGTTGCAATGAAAAACCTATGTCGTCATCAGTCGATTCCCAGTCGAAAAATAAAAATGTTCGAGACTAGTGGCACCAGACTATCATCACGCCACCTGCAAATTTCCACGTCACTGCTACGCCATATTTATGCGCGCATCTTCATACGCCACTTGCTGACCACTTCTGTGTGCGTCTTGCCTAAGAAAAATTCTTTCACGTCATACATTTATATATATTATTGAACTCAGATTTTGTTTTGGAACCAACATTCTATACTTCCTCACGAACTACAAAGAACATAGGACTTTGTATATATAAACAAGGTAAACTAAATTTCAGATTACACAATATAAAAAAAAGATCAAATATGCGAGATCTGTAACTCTTTTAAATCCAGTTAGGCATAAACCAGCATTTACCTTTAATAAAGACCCAAGTAACCCGATTCAATATCAAATTATAATTAACATAACTCAAAGCCTACCAGTATTGCCAAATGGGTCAGACAACTTAAACTTCATCCGAACATGGACAAGTTCAGGCGACCCCAAACGTTTCATCCGGCAATTTTTGAGTGACTAGTATCGGCGAAATCACAGAGAATTTTGGAATCCAGCTTCAGACATACCTTACAGAAGGCTGTTAGTCCAAGAACCGGTACACATAAAGGAAGCCAAGGTAAGTAGGAAACAGCTAACAATCGTGATCAGCGTCAAAAACAACTTGAAATGTATGGATCTCACAAAGACCAGCAATTACGTATGGGGCAATAGTTTGGCATACAAAAGCAAGTTAGTAAAGTACGACGAAGACCATCGACAAAGTTCAAAGGCTTCCTGTGTGTGCATCACTGGAGCTATGAGAACGTGTCCAGCTAGGGCACCTGAAATCATTACAGATCTCACACCTCTACATCTGGTGATAGAAAGATCTGCCCAAGAGGCAATTCTTAGAATATCTAAGGAAGGTTTAGGCAATGAGAGTATTAAAAATCAGGGAGCCTAGTCCTCTCTAACAAAATACATCTCATTAGCGAATCTTCCCAGTGACGAACTGATCAAGAAAGTAAGTATCGAAAATAATTTCACTACGATGCTAAATAAGGGAAGAGACTGGGAAAGGGAATGCACCACCCAAACTCTCAAATAAAACACTATTAAATGGTATACGGATGGTTCAAAAACCACCACTGGAGCAGGCGCTGGAGTATTTGGGCCTGGCACCAGATACTCATTAGGCTCCTTCCCGAATATCTTTCAGGCAGAAATACTTGCGATCGAGAGATGCGTGGAAATGAACCTAGAAAGAAATTATTAGAAATGTGACATATCAATCCATTCTGATAGTCAAACAGCTATCAAAACATTGAGCTCCCATGTCATTGACTCAAAGTTGGTATGGGAGTGCCGAAAAAAACTTGATGAATTAGGCAAGAATATCAGGGTCTCTTTAGTCTGGATTCCTTGCCACTCGGAAATCACGGGAATTGAAGAGGCCAATACACTTGCCAGGAAAGGAGCCCAAACGCTCTTCATTGGCCCGGAGCCTTTATGTGGTGTAGGAAAATGCTCCTATAAGAAACAGTTTCGGAAAAAAGAGGAAACCGAAAGAGAAGCACTCTGGCGGTGCCTTACCGGGCTGGAACATTCCAAAAAGTTCCTGCGGAACTTTGACATTGCTAGATCCAAAAAATATTTGGTACTCAGTGAAAATAAGCTACACCTCCTCACGGGCTTTCTCACAAGACACTGCCGCCTTAGGAAGCACCTAATGAGAATAGGTCTAGCAGAAATTGACGAGTGTAGATTCTGTGGAGAGGAGGATGAAACTCCGGATCACCCAGTTCTAGAATGCCTCGCCATTGCAAGCCAACGCAAGAAATGTTTCGGACAAGAAACTTTTAAGAGTGAGGATCTAACCTCGTTGAAGCCGTCCCAAATACTAGAGTTCATTGAACCCTGGAACTGGAAGGCGAGCTGTAGTAGTAGCGAGAACAGCTCTGATAGGGGGGGGTACAATAAACCTTTGGTTGCAGTGCATTGTAACCGCATTAAAATCAAATCTAAACTAATGGATCTCACAAGAGTAAGAACTTGTAAATACTTGTACAAGGTTCCTAATTTGTCGATTAAGTGATAAGAAAGCAGACATGGTTAGCTGAATAAGCCCAACTGATTATGCTACAGTATTTTGTAGGAACGTGGCTAATCGCGTTAAGCCTCCATTCTCGTCTGACATTCACGGTGATCAAGATGTCTTCACATGCTTTCATAGTGAACATGGTTTGAGAGAGCGTTAAATCCCTTTTTTAAGCATTATCAGTCTCGCGAACATTTTGACCCACTCTAAAGCCGCTTATATTACTTGTAATAATAGTTGGTTAAGGATGTATAACATCAATATAGGCCTATTAGGTTTGATAAGGACTTCGTCTCAACCTGGTGTCGGTGGGAATATATAGGTAGCTCTTTGTGTTTTTGATAATTCATTTATTAATTTAGGTACACTGCTCTACGGGCAAACCCAACTAGAGAGCAGGGGTATACAGCGGCATTAACAAATTTTGAATAATTTACAACTACAAAAATATGAAACATTTGACTGGGAATAGAAATGAGAAATAATATAGGATAACGTCTATATCACAATTCATGGAATTTACTATTCTGTATGTGGTGGGAAGGGGAGAGTTCTTCAGGATGTTAGTACGTGGCGTACTTAAATAAAAGGTATCTGGATTTCTGGACATAAACAGAATCTTTCTAATAGTTCAGGACAGTCAAATATATCATGTATTAATTTGTACGCAAAAATTATGTAATAATTATCGCGTCTTGTATTCAAAGTAAAAAAACTATACCGCTGACACAATACTGATTGTGATATATCAAATGGACGGTAAACATCATCAGCTTTAAAGTTTAGTAGTCTTTAAAATCCCCTTTGAACTGCTTCAATACTATTTGCATGACATTGACAAAACAAACTCCACGCAACGGACGCATATTCTAATTTAGATCTTATAAAAGCGTAATATAAAGTTTGTAATCTGAACACGCTCCTGAAATCACGAGATGATCTTACAGTGAAACCATACAAGCGGTTAGCAGAAGTCAATGGAGTCAATGTGATTGTTAAAAGGAAGGGAAGAATCCAATATAACTCCAAGGTCAGTTAGTGTTTCAGGCCGATGTAGGGAAATGTTATTTATAGAATATGTGAACATATAAATATTTATTTTATTACTTAACGTCATCACATTATATTTATCTGGATTGAGGGACGAGTTATTGCGTTTACACCAGCCGACTACCTGATTTGAATTAAAAGACAGATTTTCACAATCATCCATGGATTTGAAAGTGACATATAGTTTCAAATCATCAGCATATAACAAGTAGTTGACATTTATACACTCAGAAATATAATTTATGAAAACTTCAAACAAGAGCGGACCGAGTATTGATCCTTGAGGAACGCCTGACGAAGCTACGTAAGTGACAGACATAAATCCATTTATTTGAAAAAAATATGTACGATCCTGTAAACAAGAATGGAAAATCTCAACCACGGAATCTGAAAACCCAAATGCTATAAGCGTGTTACGAAGAATACCGTAGTGAAGCCTCTCGAAAGGTTTCGAAAAATCTGTATAAATAATATCAGTTTGAGTTCTATCGTCAGTCAATCCAGCGATATGTTCTGTAATTGTAACCAAATTGGTAACTGTTGAACGCACTTTCATGAAACCTTGTTGTCAACTTGTGATTTTACTATTAGGTAACATGTCTATAAATGACTTATTCTAATAGGATTTCAAAGACTTTAGCGAAATTACATATTATGGGAAGAGGTCGATAGTTTGATACGTCCTGTTTATTCCATTTTTTAAATACTGGACCAACTTTCGATGTTTTCCAGATGGTTGGTACTTTCGTGGTGCTCAAGCATGAGTTGATAACTATAGACAACGGTCGTACACAAGAATGATTGCACTGCACAATCTGTAAATAAAAAAACAGGAAAGTTATCTGGTCCAGTAGTTTGTTTAGGCTTAAGAGGGGTGCATATGCTTCACAAAAAAAATCAGCAAATGAATTCAGAATTGCATCTAGATTATCCATGAAAGTATTGTCGCATGACATCACTTGCGGGATTTTAGAAGAGTTTCTTTTCTTGCTTAGAAGTGATCAAAACTCCGAAGGATTACTAGAAATATATTCTTCAGATTGATTAACGAATTGTTTATATGAAAAAATCAATTTCACGATTAACTTCATTTCTAATTCGCTTAAACTCAGTGTATGCGAGCATATCATTTTCGCGTCTATTTTTTTTCCACTCACTATGCTTAAGCTTTACTTTTTTGATTTACCATAAAACCTTGGATGATAAGTTTTTTTGATTTCACTGAATATTTAGGGCAACACGCACGTTTCCAGGGTCATTAAGTACTTCTAAAAACGTCCAATAAATAGTAGTCATTAAGTCATAAACAACTGGAAAGTTGGCTCTACTAAAATTATAACAATTCTGGAAAGAGCTCTCCATATTTTTTTACTTTTCCGCACAACCTACCTAATATGCGAGAAAACTATTGGTTTACCCCAAAAAAAGTTGGCTTTTTTTTAGTTATTTTTACGTTTTCCACCAAGAACAACACGGAAAAACGGTTTTTAGAAAAAAAAACCTATGTGTATGTCGTCGGCCACTTTTCGTAACATGGTCTTGTTATTACGATACAGCCTCCGGAGTGCAACAAGTCACCAATTTCATGATTGAATATTGTTCAGGATACCTCACAGATGATCCCTATTGATTTTCAGCCCATCAGATCCAGTATAACGGGTGCTATGGTACTAGAAGTATGACATTTTTCTCATTTTTGGAGAAATTTAAGTTTGTTAGCACGGTACAGCCTCCGGAGTGTATACAAGTGACCAATTTTATGATTGAATATTGTTCAGAGCGTCTCACAGATGAATCTACGGATATTCAGCTCACTAAAGCCAGTACAGCGGGTGCTATGGTACTTGATGTACCAAATTTTTGTCATTTTTGGAGAATTTCCAGTTTGTTAGCACTATACAGCATCTGGTGTGTCAACAAGTAACCAATTTAATGATTGGATATTATTCAGGGCGTCATATAGATGAACCTTACTGATTTTCAGCTTACTGGAGCTAGTACAACGGGTGCTATGACACTGAATGTGCCACCCACATTCTTGGAGAAATTTCGGGTTGTTAGCACGATATAGCCCCCGGAGTGTATACAAGTGACCAATATTATAATTGGAAATTCTTCGGTGTGTTTCACAGGTGAACATGATTAATTTTAAGGTCAACAGAGCGAGTACAACGAGTCCTATAAATCCAGATATTGTACATTTTTGGTTTTTTTTCGTAAAAATTTCGGTTTGTTTTCACTATACAGCCTCCGAAGTGTATAAAAGTGACAATTTTATGATAATATATTTTTCAGGGCATCTCACAGATGCGGAAAAGTTGATTTTGATCTTTAAAACCGTTTATTTACGTTGAATTTTAAATCTAGTGTTCATGTTATGTGCAAGGTTGGATGATGTTGTTTATCCTCTGATAAAAATAGAGCAGGCGACTTTTCAACGCGTCATGCGTCTTTATAAAAAACTAGAGCTAAGAGTTCATTGTAATTATTTACTACCAAATTACACTTATTCAATTCAAAAGATTCTGCAAAACCTAAAATAGTTAAGACTTCTCTATTATCTCTTTCAATAATAACCACCTAACTTACAAAATGAGAACATTAAAATCGTCAAGAATGATATTAATTCTATCATGTGAATAAGTTACAGATTCCAAAGCTTCAAAAAATTGTTCAAATTCAGTAAAAGGAGTTCTTGGTGGTATATATAGATTTAGTAAATAAACATCCTCAAATGAAATTTTCATTTTTACAAGTACTGGGTCAATAAATCTAATGAGAGGAAAATTAAAATTAGTAAGATTAACCTGTTGTGACAAAAAATCATTGTGTACTCCAATAAGCTCACCGCCACCCTTGGAGGTATCACTAAGTAAAAAGTTTAAGCTCTTTCTTTTTTTGATGAGGATAATCTTGATAGATAATCACAGATACTTCAGTCCTGAGAGATTTTGAAATTAAGTATCATCCCCATTTTCTTCTCTCGTTCGCTTCTGCTGGCCACTCTCTGACTCTCATACTTCTCAAATCGTTGATCTTTGCTAACTATGTCTTTCTGGGATGCCTACTTATTCGTGTTCCTCCTTCTTTTCTCATTACTGTTCTTTCAAAACATTTCTTATCCCACATTCTGGCTATCTTTTCTAGTTATACGGTTCATTATGAATTGTACAATATTTAGTTGATTATATAGCTATTCAATATTACTTTTCCGCCCCACCCTAGCTAATATGGGAGAAAAGTATTGGTTTACCCCAAAAAAAAGTTGGAATTTTCGATTTTTTATTTGAGTTATTTTTTCGGTTTTCAGCAAGAATAGCACGGAAAAACGGTTTTTGGAGACGAAATCCTTTGTGAATATCGTCTGGAACTTTTCGTACCTTTTCTTGTTAGCACGATGCAGCCTCCGGAGTGCAACAAGTCACCAATTTTATGATTGAATATTGTTCAGGAGATCTCACAGATAGACCCTATTGATATTCAGCTGACCAGAGTCAGCAGAACGGGTGCTGTTACTTGAAGTACGACATTTTTGTAATTTTTGGAGAAATTTCCGTTTGTTAGCACGATACAGCCTCCGGAGTGTATACAATTAACCAATTCTATTATTGGATATTGTTCAAGGCACCTTATAGATGGACCTTATTGATTTTCAGCTCATTAGAGCCAGTACATTGGGTGCTTTGGTACTTGAGGTGCCACTTTATGGTCATCTTTGCCGATATTTCGGGTTGTTAGCACGATACAGCCTACGGAGTGTATACAAGTGACCAATTTTATAATTGGATATTTTTCTGGGTTTTTCAGAGATGAACTCTATTGATATCCTGCTCACCAGAGCGAGTACAACGGAGGCTGTAACTCCAGATATACTACATTTCAAGTCATTTTTGGAGAATGTTCGATTTGCTAGCACGACACAGTCTCCGAAGTGTCCACAAGTGACAATTTTATGATAAAATATTGTTTAGGGCTTCTCGCAGATGCGTAAAAGTTAGTTCTAATATTTAAAACCGTTGATTTTTATTCGTTCTTCCTCTGTATTTTCTATGTACTCACTGATTGATGAAGCATTTTTATGACTAAACATTGTATGCTCCATCTATTTTGAAAACATTGTATTATATTTGAATTAGTCTGATACATCTGAATGGTTACTAAAATATGTACTAAACTCAAAATAATACTAAAGGTTTAATATCTGTATAGCTAAATATTTTACATTTTAATTTAAAAATTAAGTGTCAATTCATTTTATTATAGGGTTATTTCATGATAAAAGCTTTTAATATACCCGTGTTTTAATTTTTCACTTCAAAGTTTAACGAATTGCATACAAAAATCGGATTAAATCCAGGCATTTTATATATTAAACGATTACATAACATATATACAGCGATTTATCATGCAATTGAACTACGATACCAGATGTGTGCGAACCAGCGCACACTGAAATTCGAATGGTATTAGATATTAATAATGCGGATAATCCGCATATGGTTAAATATGGTTAAATACACAATTGTGTTTGAACCTTCTAATCATATTTTATTCAACAGATGCGGATGTAACTTTTGGGGCTGCAATCATTGGAGGAGAAGAGTAACCCTTCACTATTATAATTTATCAAATTAATTCAGCTTTCTTAATACCAACGTTTAATTAACACTATATAAATATATTTGTTCTACTCTTTAAGATTCTTGAAAATAACGACCTGTCACAACAAATAATAAAAAGTTAGTAAACATTAAATTTAAAATAGTGTCAAGCGGTACTAATAAAAAGTTTTTGACGATTGATAACTGATTTTTCAGACCTATATTAATTAAAAATGCCGTGAATCTGTTTCAATTATCCATGAAATAATATTGATTGTCTACGCTGTTGTATGAAACATTCATGATACATGTGCTTCCTAAAGTATAATAATACCTATTATTCACTAATGAATAATTGTCCATTATTCACTCTATGACGTCACATTTAGGGCTTATGTCTAAACTTGAGAATATAATTTACGTTGTCCAAGCATGTATAAATGGTCAAATTTTTTATTCTGCTGTAGTGTAAACAAACGCATGAAGAATATATATCCCTCAACGTCTCAGTAATAATCCGTATTCCATAAAGGCAACACATTTTACATAATATCTCACAAGTTTAGATCATAGATAGCTTAAGTCATAAAATCTTAGATTTGACACAGCAAATCATATTAAGTAATTTGAATTTTTAAAATTAAGTTAGTGGTGAAGCACTTTTTCGTTGGGAATATAAATTAAAAATGTCAGAAAATATTGAAGCAGAAAAAACTTTATAATATGTCTACGTATAAATCGATTGAACAGTGGCGTATTGTCAAAAAAACTATTAAAATGACCCTCTGATGGATTACAACAAAAAAATCCAATACTTTTTGACCTGAAAATATAAAAAAATCCTTACAGACGCATCCGAAAAGAAATATCTTGCGACAAAGGTAAGAAAACTACATATTCTTCAAATGATAAAAAATATTTAGTTAGGCTTGTCGGCCTATCGAAATGTATACGATGAAATAAATAACTTGGGAACAACTTTCTTGCTAAATGTGCCAAATACGAAGACAAAAATGAGTCGCAAATTTACGGTAACCTATAATAATTTATATTATGAATACTGTAAAAATATATCAATCTTCGTCCTCAGTTGGTGACATAAACTCTGTTTTTTTTTAATTACCAGTATTCCAAGTTCACAACTCAAATAATTAGCATTAAGAAATTTTCCTGAATGGGGAAGCAAATTGCCACATTTTTGAAGTTACCATACCCAAAAAAATATTCTGGACGAAGCTTTCGCAGATCTTCTGCGACTATCCTTGTTTATGCAGGCGGGAATAATATAACACCAGAGTGAAGATACATGGTGGATGAAAATCTACAGCCGTAGCTGAAGGCAACATTGATGAATCCATGAAAAATTGAACACACTGCTGCTAAAGTATCAGATTCGATTGCAGCCACATCATGTACTCATCAAGCTTACGAGAAGATCGTAATGTCCACAATCAACCAAAATATCAATGTGGATATGAACTAAATTCCTATCATAAATCTACGCAACTGTGTAAATCTTAACATTACAATTAATATTAAAACATAATATTATTTAGGTGGTTTAAATAGTTACACAATAGTTGTAAATAATGTGAATATAATCATAAAATATTTTTTTCAGAATTTATAGTTAAATTTATTTGTCAGGCGCGGACAAAATATAGTATTGTATTCACACATAATCGTAGCTATTATTCATTTAGATGATTTACAACACAAGCCGCAGGCGAGTTATGTAAACTTCATCTTCGTGAATAATAGCTACCATTATATGCTCCTTGAATAATATAATATTTTTAACTACGAATCGGTGGAAATTAATCAGAAATATTATCAAGTTGTCTCTCTAACCTTCCCCCCATCATATATTATTTGAACTATCTAGCAAATGAAAAACATTTTGCATGAAAAGCTCTTGGTTGGTACATACAAGGTGTCCCAATTAAAATTTGCACCCTCAAATATTTTGAGTTGTTTTCACATTTTAACTGGTCCATTTTAACCTACGGAGGCTGTATTTTTATCGTAGTTTCAAACTTATTTTTTCATCAAGAGAAGATAAACAGCAAATAGAAACTCGGGCAACCAGGAAAAATTCTACGAAGTAGTCCAAGGCAATAGAGTACTAAGCTTTTAAATCCCATTGCCAGAACTCTTAATATTAATAAAGTTCATCTGTTAGTTCTAGTTACTTTTTAAATAATAATCAAATCAGTAGTATCTTGCTGTTTTTATCTACTCTAAATCTAGCTGAAAATGTTTTAAAACTAAATTATTCATCTAAAACCTGGAACATAATTCATAACAGTATAATCACAATTTTGACGAATGCACTCTACTACTTGATGACATAGACATTTACGTTACCCTACTTTTCAAAAGTCCATTCGAATTCATTTTACAGGAGAAATAAATAATCATAATCAACAAATATCGTAAGTCCAAAACATTGATTCGAAAATTTAAATTGGAAAATGTCGTATATCCCAACAATTGTTTAAAATATCTTAGGCTAATTTAGTAAGGGAACTTAGATAATATTTTATACTGAATCAAATATGTTTACTTGACAGATATATTTAAAATAATATCCAACCAAAAAACACTTTCAAATTTCTCAATTAAATTCGTTTTTTACGAAGCACCTGACGTCAAAGCATGATATCACCTGATGGACATACGACTTTTCCTTTCCCTGTTTACGACATGTCTGACTTGCGGCAACTTCTTTTCGGAGTGCAAATGTTGGATAAAACTGTTTTCAGTGTAAATTGGTAGATTTGCACAACATTTACCAGATTTCACCAAAAACTTAATTTGCATGAAAAGTAGACTTACGACTTTTGCGAAGTAGGGTAACGAATTTTTTTTTGACTGTATAGTTTTGACAGAGACCTGGCGTATTCCTGATATCACCATTTTCAACATTCCAGGATATAAAACAATATATAACCACGGAGATCTGAATTAAAATGATGGGGTTGTTTTATTCGTAAAACATAATATTTATGGCTCTCACAATTAAATTTATTAACAGTTTTCTTTTGCATGTGAAAATACATTTCCAAAATGGACGTTTTTATCATAATAGTATTTTATACAACATAGCCATTAATACTCGAGCATGTTGTAGGATATATAATATGCGTCTGTATTAATGTCCATTACATGAATGTTGCGTACATTATTTTTTCTACTCCGATTAATAAGTATTATATAATGAATAATTATCAATGAACAATGAAGGGAAATACAACAAATAAATTTAAAAATTTTGAACATAATAACTCTTTAATCTGCTTTGGCTATATATACACAAAGCAGAACCACTTTAATAAACAATCAATATCCAATAAATAGCATAACACGTATTTGCTTTCCGAAAAACTGAGTCATATATTTTCGAAACATTATATCACAATATGTCACAAAGCTCAGAACACCCTATCACCATTATTCACCAAATTAAGAAGGAAAATTAAAACCACAAAAAAATAAAATGTGATATATTCCATACCGTGTCTACACTGCCCGAAAAAATACAAAGGAATGACCACACAGGCACTAGAAAACAGAATAAATGGGCATAAATATACTAAAAATGCTTCCACAGCTCTACACAAACATGAAAAAAATTAAAAACATGAGTTTGAATTTGAAAACACAAAAATTCTAGTTCAAGATTCAGACTACAAAAAACTGACCATTAAAGAAATTGTCCACATTAAAAAACAACACAATACTGTCAACGATAAGCAATATGTTAAAAATTTGAGTCAGATTTATCACAATTTAATAAAATAATACACCTGGTGTCATTCCGTACATCCCCTGTATAATGTCGTGGAATTTAAATTGATAATACTTGTTTTAAATGTCTCCTGTTTTATTTATGAATGTTTTTTTTACCTATTGCACATGTGTTTTTTAAAATTTCTAAATGGTAAACAACGAAATGTGACTTATTCAAGAATAAACTTTAAGAAAACTTCTAACCCAGGAACGAAACGCCTGTAGCAACAAATTGTTTTAATCAAGAGTGATTGCTAGTCACTCGCGCCATGTCACGTCTCGACTCCGTCCTCTTCTATATATTTTTGCGCTAGACGGCAGACACTCTTAAACCGAAAATTTCGTATTTTTCCTCTCCCCGCATTTCTATTTTTTTTAAATTAATTAAGAAGTATATTATCTACGGGCAAATTATGCCATATAATTCATATATCTTCCATTTGCAGCATCAATGATAATTTTCCATGTGTTTATTAAAAAGATATTCAGTTCTAAAAAACAAAATTGTAAAAATATTTCTAAAGTTGAACGTTTAGGTGTGATTTCGATATTTCGCTGAAGTAAGAAAGAAGATCACTGTCGCCACCGGTGATTCATTTCTTGCAGGTGTGGTGGTCGATGAATGAATTTAATCTGCCCCGAATCTTGAACCGGAGCACTATTCTTGACATCGTTCTCAATGTCATGTATACGCAAGCCTGTGACTGCTCTATTTGCGAATAGTATCTGAAAATTATATTCTCGAGCACCGTTCCTAAGATCATCGAATTGTATCGACCTCACAACAGCGTCAGTTGACGTTACAATACAAATGTCATTTGTTATGTCAAATATAAATATAAAGAAGTTTTTCAAATATGTTTATCAATTTCTTCTATAAAAATGAATTCTACAAACCCAAATTGAAGAGGCACACAAATAATAATAGTTTACTCATTTGGAACATTTTCATGAAGGGTGTATTTAGTCCAACAGCAAAAGTAGTTTAAACACCAAGATAATATAGGCACAATATATAATATATTTGGATGAATTGAATACAAAAATGAAGCGTTTAGCAACAACAAATTTGATACCTACTATAAGCCGTGGTATTATCAAAAACATACGGAAACAGCTTTCAGACAAATTAAATAGTTTAGGTGTTCCTATTAAGGATTCAGCAGGGTGGAAAAGGGTACGTATAATACTTGATTTTCTTTTTTTATTTGTATTATTTATAAAAGCAGTAACTAAATATGGTTTTGCTATAATTTTCACCAATTTCAGACATTCACCGACTGGAAGTGTCAAGTTAAAGCAAAGGCAAGAAAGAATAGAATTATCACAAAAGAAACAGGAAACATATCCTATTAAACCTTTATCAGATATTGAAGAACGATTACTAGATGTAACAGGTTGGGTGGTAGTCAATGGCATATCCCATGTCCCTGAAATAGGAATAGGTATGAATTACGTGGTTCTTTGAATTTCGTTACATCCACTTAAATATACCAAACGATAGACATATACCAAAAATTGGACCAAGTCGTATAAACTTTTTTTCTTGCCAGGTGATTTTATAGATCAGCTTAAAATTAGTTGGAAAATAAATATGTATATATAAAAATTCATCTGAATAAATTTCAGTCGATAAATTGAGAATTATTTGGAATAATGTTTCTTTGTATCAATTGAAAATATGGAAAATTGGATAAATTTAATAAACGACATGGTAGTTTACGTGATTTCAAAATTTTTGTGAATTAAATTTGATTACGTACATCAATTGTTTATTAAATGAAAATTTTATTCTTTTTAGAGTAACTTGAGACGTGTACATGGCGCAAAGTTTTACTGACAAAGTTTCACATTTTATACATACATAGTTATATACATATAACTATGTATATATAAAAATTTTATGTGAATAAATTTTAGTCAATAAATTGAAAATTATTTGGAAGAATCTTTCTTTGTATCAATTGAAAATAGAAAAAATTGGATAAATTTAATAAACGACTTGATATTTTACATGATTTCAAAATTTGATTAGGTACAATAATTGTTTATTAAATGAAAATTTTATTCTTTCTAGAGTAACTTGAGACGTGTACATGGCGCAAAGTTTTACTGACAAAGTTTCACATTTTATACATACATAGTTATATACATATAACTATGTATATAGAAAAATTTTATGTGAATAAATTTTAGTCAATAAATTGAAAATTATTTGGAAGAATCTTTCTTTGTATCAATTGGAAATAGAAAAAATTGTATAAATTTAATAATCGACATGATATTTTACATGATGTAAAAATTTGATTAGGTATAATAATTGTTTATTAAATGGAAATGTTATTCTTTCTAGAGTAACTTGAGACGTGTACATGGCGCAAAGCTTTACTGACATCCGTAGATGGCAGTTTTGGTAGTATTAATTCAATTACAAATTTTTTTAAACACTTGACATATCAAAATATCCTAACTTGCATGTTGCAATAGAATGTAAATCCTATGGATTTATTGGTATAAAATCGAAAATATTTCTACCAGATGAAATTAGGAGGTTTTTAGACGAAGCATTTGAAAATCAATAAATTATTTCGAAAGTATGTTCTAAATTAAATCAAATGAGAGATTTAAATTTTTTATAAAGGTATTTTAAATAGTAAAGTCATTTTAAATTATAAAGTATTTATTTTTTTTTCAACCTTTTTAAATGGCGCCAAGTTTTACTGACATCCGTAGATGGCAGTTTTGGTAGTATTAATTCAATTACAAATTTTTTTAAACATTTGACATATCAAAATATCCTATTGTCCGATAAATTGAGAATTATTTGGAATAATGTTTCTTTGTATCAATTGAAAATAGGAAAAATTGGATAAATTTAATAAACGACATGGTATTTTACGTGATTTCAAAATTTTTTGTGAATAAAATTTGATAAGGTACATCAATTGTTTATTAAATGAAAATGTTATTCTTTTTAGAGTAACTTGAGACGTGTACATGGCACACAGTTTTACTGACATCCGTAGATAGCGGTTTTGGTAGCATTATTTATACAATCTAACACCCAAGAATTTAAAAAAATAAATTATTTAAAAAGGTTGAAAAAAAATGAATACTTTATAATTTAAAATGACTTTACTATACAAAATACCTTTATAAAAAATTTAATTCTCTCATTTGATTTAATTAAGAACATACTTTCGAAATAATTTATTGATTTTCAAATGCTTCGTCTAAAAACCTCCTAATTTCATCTGGTAGAAATATTTTCGATTTTATACCAATAAATCCATAGGATTTACATTCTATTGCAACATGCAAGTTAGGATGTTTTGATATGTCAAGGGTTTAAAAAAATTTGTAATTGAATTAATACTACCAAAACTGCCATCTACGGATGTCAGTAAAACTTTGCGCCATGTACACGTCTCAAGTTACTCTAGAAAGAATAAAATTTCCATTTAATAAACAATTATTGTACCTAATCAAATTTTCAAATCATGTAAAATATCATGTCGATTATTAAATTTATCCAATTTTTTCTATTTCCAATTGATACAAAGAAAGATTATTCCAAATAATTTTCAATTTATTGACTAAAATTTATTCACATAAAATTTTTATATATACATAGTTATTTTCTAACTAATTTTAAGCTGATCTGAAAAATCATTTGGCAAGAAAAAAAAATCATAAGACTTGGCCCAATTTTTGCACCCTACACCAGAAATAGCAGACATTTTTAACAATTATTTCATATCAGTATGTAAAAATACTGTTCCTAATTTTTTTAAGTAGTTTCATAAGTTTTTATACCTACTTCTAATTCATTGCTTTGCATCTGATTCTAAATTTTTGTACTTTTTCTGTTTGTTCTAAGTCACATATTTTATTTAAATTGATGACTTGATTCTGAATTAAACTAATTATCAACAATTCCTTAATTATACTTTGATCTATAGTTCATCAACGGATCTAAACAGGATGCGGTTTCGTCAATTATTATTTTCGCTATTTTTAGGTTAAGTAGGTACCTGTATCTTTTTATTTTACTTTACGGTATATTGGTGATTAGTGATGAAACGTCTAACAGTAAAGAGCTATTCCTTATTAACAAACCAGGTCTAAAATGGAACAGACTACAAACTGACTAACTGACTTGATTCACTTATTGTCCATTTTTATTGCACTCGTTTAATCTTAACTACTGTTGTAAATAATATTTCGACACCATTTTCTTTTCATTAATACGTAAATCTATTTGGCATAGGCAACCCATTCATTTACTGTTATTGCTTTTTGTAATCAGTTTGGCCTAATTGATGTAATATGTTTCTGGAATATATATATATATATATATATATATATATATATTGTTTAGAATGTATTATGTATAGTTATTATTTTAATTTATATTTTTATTATGATTATAATATTATCAATATGAATTGTTGATAGTTGGTTTTAATTTACTTTAAAAATGTACCTTGGTCTCACCTGGCTATTTATAAACATGCTCTTGTTTGTTTTAGAGTATGATAAGTCCTAATATCAGTAGCGTTCATGGACCAATAATTAAAAAATCAACTTTGCTATTATCTACGTCCTCATTAATTCTACAACATTCCCAAAATTGTTTTTCTCGATTTAATTTATGTTATGTGTAAAAGAAATGAGAAAACCAAAGATTATTTAATTAACTAATTTATTATAGCATATCATTCCTATAATTCTTGTTATTTATAATCCTATCTCAATATTTAATTATGATCTGTTCTTGATATCTTTTCATATCATTCATTATTCATCAATATCATCTCATATTCATTTCATTATTTTATTTCTCATTAATAATAATATTCATGAATTCAAATCAATTTATTTCTATACTTTTCCATCTTATTCTCAAAAGGTTCGATCGACGTCACGTTCTTCGAAGGGGATGTAATTCAATATTCTACGTGGTATTAGCCAGGAATGTAGTTGTTTTTCTCTTCGAAGAACGGTCAGGCTAATATGTCGAAATTATTGAAACTTCGACTAAAAGTAGGTGCAGTAGAAAATCGAAATTCATTTTTCATATAGACACAGTATAATATAGATAGATGGCGGTTTCCTACTATCCCCTCTGTTTCATTCGAAATATCATTTTTCGGAATAACAGAGTGGCCTATCTTCGATATATACGGTATATGTTGTTAGTTTTCTCAAAAGCAAAAGAGTTTGATTCTAAGCTTGAAGCCAGTAGTGAGTGTTAGTGTTTTACGGTGTTTTAACTGGTAAGCATTTTTTTATTTTGTTTTTATTTTTTTATTGTTATGTACTTTTTCGGTGAAATTCCAAGGAGTAGGCA
The DNA here is from genome assembly GCA_963921935.1 of Galeruca laticollis. Lineage (NCBI taxonomy): Eukaryota > Metazoa > Arthropoda > Insecta > Coleoptera > Chrysomelidae > Galeruca > Galeruca laticollis. The sequence continues at coordinate 165,220,887 of OY998180.1, read as the reverse complement.
GGTTGAGGCCTTGGAATTAGTCGAAGTGGGTAATTCGTTGCGTAGAGTGGGCAGATTCAGACTACGGAATCGGATCACTTCCTACATTAATGAACGAATAGCCTAACCCCCCCCCCCTCCAAATGGCTTCAAAGTGGAAGCCGAAACGTTAGGAAATTACAAATTTCCAACGTGGTTCAACCAGCTGTATCTCCATTTCATCACTCATCTCTTCTTCAAATCCATTTTGACTGCCTCTAATCACTTCTTCTTCGCTCCGCCCTTTCGTTTTGTCCCCTGTTTTTTCGAAAAGAACTCTACTGGCGTGTCTGTCTACTGCCATTCTGCTTACATGCCTTTATATGATAAGTTATGTCCGGATATCTATAAGCTTTCCCAACTTATTTATTAGTTATATTTCAACTTTATTCTTAGTCTTTTGTGTTAGTATGCGGGCTTCCCAACAGTATAGTACTGTTGGCCTAATTATCGTTCCATATCTTCGTATTTTTGCATGTTTCGAGAGTAGTTTCGATTTCACCAAATTACTGAGAGCTCCTACGGTTCTACTGCCTTTGGAAATGCTTTTATCTATATCATCTGTTATGTCATTCTTATTGTTAATTTTTACCCCTAGGTAATCAAAACTGTTGACTTTCTCGAATTTATATGTCTGACTGTCTGTTCTAAAAGTAACCTCCTTCATCCCGTCAGTGGCGTCTTGTTCCTTCTCCCTATATTTTATTTTCTTTTTGTTTATTATAACGCTTTATGGCTTCGCTACATTTACAGATTGATAAAGTATTACTTCCAGCTTCCTTTTTGATCTAGTAATCAAAGTACTTTTATCGGCATATGCAATTACTTGATGTTTGCAATGGTATATCATCCCTTTAGTATGAAGTTGAGCTTTTCTTACAATATCTTCTAGCACCAAATTAAATAAAACCGTAGATAAAGGATCTCCCTGTTTCAGTCCTTGTCTTAAAATAAAGCTCTTTAAGACCTTTCCTTCATTTTCGATTTTGATTAGTTTTCAGGTATACACATTTTCCTCCTGTTACATGTTGTTCTTCACGTCCGATTTTAGAGTTCATATCTCCCATGACTATTTTTACATCAAACTTTGGTATTTTTTGCATCTGAGCGTCAATTTCCTCGTAAAATTTAGTTTTTAAAGTAAGGTCCTTATCTTCCGTTGGCGCATGTGCGTTTATAATACTTAGTTTTCTATATCTTCCTTGCAGCCACAATGAACCCTTTTCCAAAATACATATTGTCGCTTCCGCTATTGAAAAAAGTATATTCTTCTGATTTTATTTTTTCATTGCCTCATTGTTTCGTTTGTTGCGAGGCTATGATGTCAATGTTGTATTTTCTCATAATATCTACCAAGTTTTTTAAAGCCCCTGCTTCATAAGTTCCTCTTACATTCCCAGTCCCAATTTAAAAAAATCTTTATGAAGTTTTCTCTTCTTTTTACTTCTTATTTTAATTTATTTCTTCTGTTCCCCTGTTCCTTTTCTTCGTCTGATATTAGTTTCCCGGTTCTTGTTTCTATTTTAGTTTGTTCTTTTAGTTTTGTCTTAATTTTTCCTGCTTTTATGTTTATTCTATTTTCCATTACATTGTCCATTTTCGTTGCCTCTTCTTTTTTTCACTCTGTATCTTATCTGTTGAATTTAGTTTTTTCTTTCCGTTCTAGTTATCTTTTGAAATTATTCTTCAGTGCTTCCTCCATCTGGTAATCTTTTTCCCACTGTTCTTTTTTTGCTGTTAGTTTCTTTTATCTTATAGGTTTTAATATTTATTACTAATTTGTTATATTTATTGTCCTTTGCTTCTAGCTTCTCTGAATTGCGGTATCAGTGCTTTTCTTTCTTCTTGTAAGTTCTTTGGAAATCTTCATCAATCCAAACATTTGTACCCTTGTTATTTCAGGATTTTTTAAAAATATCCTCTCTTTTGTTTCCCGTTGTCGCTTTTATTATTATTGGTCTGATTTTTCCATTTGTGCTCTTCCCTATACCTATCGGTAGCATTATCTAATTCAACTCAAATCGTTTTCATCACTAGTTCTATCTTTCTATTTAGTTCTTTTTCATTATCCTGCTCTTCATCCATAATGCCTTATATTACAATATTCTTTGATCTGACCATTCTCTCTAACTGTTCTATTCTATTTTCCTGAACATCTACCTCCTGTTGTAGATCTCGTATTGCCATTGCAATGCTCTCTAATTGGCTTCTCATCTGTTTCATGTTCCCTTACAATATTTCGAACATCTGTTCGATTCGTCCATGTCAGTCATTTTTACCACAGACCACGAAAAAAAAGTTAAGCTAAGTCTACGAATTCCGAGTCTCTTTTGTGGAATATGCAGAAAATTTATTTCGTTCAACCTTTAGCCCACTCAGAACTGACGGAATTCGTTTTCTCCAATGAACTTCTTTTGCCGCGCTCAATGGAACACTGTTCGCCGTTAATAATAAACAAAACACTGTCTCAGTTGTTTGTATTTATGTGACTTCATTTAACTATTTAGCAGATATTAATGAATACTGGAATGAGTGAATAATTTATATCTCAATTCCTATTTCTTAAACAAATCTTACTTGGATTCTGTTGTTTTCTAACCTACACTCACTTCACCATTTTATGATTTGTTTTGACTATAGCTTTCGTTTGCTCCACTCGTAATTTCCCAATATTTTGAGTTTAATTACGGAGCGAAATTAAAACGACTTGTTCACACTCTGCCAGGACCGAACTCTAATAATAATACAAATCCAAAAAATGTATTTAATAAGGCTAGGTCGCAATTTGATGTTGAATCAAATAACAAAAACAATAATCCTAGTTATCAAGCAGTAAACAGACCAAATTTACAACAAAATTTTCAACCACAATTTAACAGAAACTTTAATAATGCAAATAATCTCCCTAGTACAAGTAGAGATACAAATTAGCAGAATAGAAATATTAATGTTTTCAATTTCAACCACCATAGAAATTATAAATTTCAAAAACTCTACTCCAATGAGTATATCTACTTCTATAACGTACAATCAACTGAATATTCAGAGTAAAAATAATGGACAAACTCAAATACATTTCGTAGGTAATAGAAAAAAAATTGCATATTATGAGCGATACTTAACGTCCCTCTGATGTTGAAGATTCTTTTTTGGACGAAATAGTCTTGCAAGCGTTAGATACGTAAAAATATTTTACCTACGACCACCCCTGTAAGTAGTCAAAAACACACAGTCGGCAATCAATGTAAGACGTCTATTACGCACGGTAAAGCAAAACGCACGGCTGTAAAGTAAATCGCACGGCTTCCATAGCAACCACTTAGCAACTGTCAATAGGCGTAGCCATTTTACTCAAAATGTAATACTTAGATTTTTGATGTTGAATTTTATTCTATATATAAATGGTAGATAATATTTATTAAGTATGAGATTGCATTTAATACTAAGAGTTATTTGGAATTATATGATAATTGGTTCCGTTTCATTAAATCCGCATCTTTTAGCTGTCTGAATGTATCTCATATTAGTAAACAATAGTATATTACACACCAAGCGACTAAAGTGGCCCATTCAATCCCGCGGGTGGTGTTTAATTCCTGAGGGAAATAATCCACCTAAGGGATTAATGTCACTTTGGTCGAGATGTGTATACGCTATTTTATGTAATTCCGGTAATTCTACATACATTTTTAATAAAAATAAATACTACTTAGGACCGAGTTTTACGAAACTTGGCTGGGCATCGAGGGTGAACTTCTATGCTTGGCTGGGGATCGAGGAGCCACTTTTATAAAACTTGGCTGGGCATCGAGGATGTACGTTTTTACTTGTACTTTAAATACCTTAACACAAGTACAAGTGGGTCGTAGGTGAAGTATAGTACATAACTCGTGTTGTAACGCATTTTCCGCATTAACGGAATTACGCACTCGCTGCTACGCGGCTTCGTGCGTAACTTTTCCGTTCGTGCGTAAAATGCTTCTTACAACACACGTTACGTAATATACTATTACAAATTATGAAAGTGAGTCACCGTACTTAATATTTCCTGATCAATTTAAAATTAATGATTGATACATGGAGAATAACAGTGTTATTTGTAAAACAAGTGTCACAATGACTCGTTTTCTAGTACGAGTGAAGTTTGCGCAACGAACCGCGAAACGGTGAGTTGCGCAAATCACGAGTACTACAGAAAGTCATTGTGACACAAGTTTTACACAATATTTTTTATAATTGCCATTTACTTAATTTCTTAAATAAAATAGAATTACATATAATCCCTGTTTTTAAACTAGGAGGAGTGGTGTTCAATTTAAAGTGCTGGAGACAGCTATGGCCATTAACACATGGTACAGTAATTTACAATAGATTATAATTATAAATACATAATGTGGTAATAATCACAAATAATAATGAAGTATCTTTAAATTTTACTCAGTAGGTTCTCTTCTTTTAGAAAGTGGATGGCTATGGTGATTTAGTGTGTACTAGTTAGGATATTCTTAATGTCGGTTTTCATTCCAAGCTGCTGACGTCTTTCGGTGTAGTAGGGGCAGTCTACGAGAATTTGTTGAATTTCCAGTAGAGATTGGCAGTATTGGCAGTTTGGGTGGGGGGAAGAGGTCATAAGGTGGCCATGAGTCGGGTGTAACCAATACGCAGTCTTCTTGCGACAACCTTCTCGTTTCTCAGTAGATCGGGGATATCAAACTGTTCAATAAGAATGTTGTGGAATGGTTCCAGTGGTTTAGCCATATCTTCCGTATAAGTAAGTAAGTAAGTAAGAATCCATATAATAGTGATAGTTACATCAGGAGAAATAAGGGTTTGATATGTGTTGTGGACGCGTTGAACTAGGGGATGATTTATGAATAAATTGTTGATGGATTGAATAGATAAGAGAGAGTCTGTACAAATAGCAACTTGTAAAATGGCGAATAGTTTACTGGTGTGAACGCTACAAGAGGCTGGGATTTGGTAGGACTCCACGGCTGTTTGCGTAGTGGCTGGGCTAATAGCACATCCGATACCAGTCTCGTTTTTCGAGGCGTCAGTGAAGAGGATCCGGTCGTATTTCTTCTAGATTATGATTTCTAAGAAGGATTTCTTCATGAGTTCGTGACTGGTTTCTTCCTTGCTGAACATGGTGAGTGTGGTGTTACATCTTGGGAGTGTTTTGGTCCAGGGTGAGTTATGTGAGATGAGGATAGGGCTGGTTAGGGATAATTGAGTGTCAGGTATTAATTTTTGAAGAAGCAGAGGAATGGTATGTATACACGAGTTGGGTGGTGGTGAGCTGAGAATGTGAGGTAAGTCGTGGCTGCATAAAAAAGGAGAAGATATTGACTTCTGAGCCAGAGTGGAGGTTCATTGGCTTCAAGGCCTAGGCTCTCGGCAGCACTAGAGCGAAATGCGCCTAAACAAAGTCGGATGGCTGTATTATGTACAGAGTTTAGGGTTTTCAGGACGTTTTTGGATGCTGACATATATGCTATACTGCCATAATCTAGTTTGGATCGAATGAGAGCCCGGTATACGTTCAGGAGGGTAAATTCGTTAGCTCCCCACCGATAGTGGGAGAGTGTTTTGATGATATTCAAGAGTTTTAGGCAGTATCCTCTGGTTTCTCGGATATTGTGTTTCCAATAAAGTCGGGAGTCGAAAGTCACTCCCAGAATTTTGCAGTGCTCGACGACTGTGAAAGGGCGGTTGTTCACTAAAATTTCAGGGTAAGGGATGGGGCTTTTCTGCCGAATCTTATGAGCTTTAATTTTGTAGCGGAGAGGGAACAGCCAAGTGAAGGCATGCTACTATGTTATAGGTTCACAGCAGATTGGAGGAGTTTGCATGTAGTAGGACTCGAGGCACCGTGATAACAGATAACAAGGTCGTCTACATACGCAGCAGATTTAACAGGGGCGGGAAGATTGTTACATAAATGACTAATAGTTAGAATGAATAATGTGGTGCTGAGGCACACCGTCTGGAGCAGATAGTTCGGATGTAATGATATCCTTCGAAATCCTATGGTTTAGGGATATTGGAACACGTAAAATTAGTTTCCTGGAGACAGAGGAAATCCGGGTGGTAGAGGGAAATAAGTTGTTGAAGACGTTCAAGGTGAGGATAGTGTCCGTCGCAATTCCACTGAATTATCGTGAATTTCTTAGTAATATCAATAGAGGTCGGTATCGTCATATTTGGGAGTCACTATCATTAGAGCTAAAAGATTTAAGGCTAGCAGAATCGATTGCATCGTTGAGATTCATGGTACATAGTATTTTCTTTGTTAGACGGGTAATGCGATTTTTGAGAGACCTATCAGAGATGGCATGATATATTTATCGAACATCTGCAAGGAGGGATTTAATGGTTGAAGTAAATTGGTAAGCTTCAGCTAATAGATCTTTGCTTCCGAAATAATTTTCCAGAAATGCTATTAATTGTTCTAAAGTAATTGAGAAGGATGTAGGGTCTTTTTTTGTTAAATTTTCAATGATTGAGCGTGCAGAGGGGCTGATAGTTGTTGTTAGAGTTTAAGACCCTATCTTCTTTTTGGGTGCAGGCTTGGGGGTACGAAGGGCGCTGTCAGATAGTGAATCTGTTTTGTCTTGGCTGAGTGTGAGAGGAACAGACGTAATAATTACAGGGGGTGATTCGAGGCTAGAGTCAGTAGAATGAAGTCGTTTGAGACCAGAAATACTAGGAGTAGGTTGGTCTAAAGGAGGGAGTGTGTTGGCGGAATGATCGTCGGTGGAGGATATAGGGGCAGGGGTAGTAGAGAAAGTAGGATCAGTGGAAATAGGATCACTAGAAATATTATCGGTAGAATCGTTCTGGATAGGTGTAGTTCTGGAGAGGGAGGAAGTGTCAAGAGGATGTTGGCAGGTATCAGCAGTATGTTCAGATTGTTTGCAGAGGAAACACTCCAATTTATCTTAGGTAACGAAGATCCAGAAAGCAGTATTTACGAAATGAATTAAAACAGAAGATTCTATTTCAGAGTTATCTTTGTGTGGTATAACATAGATGAACACAGTTCGGTAAAGGTATTAACAAAGAGTAGACGTGTATACGGTAGCCGAGCATATCGAGTGTTTAAACTTTTGTAGGTAGAAGATGAGCGATGTCAACAACGGAAAAAATTCCACCTGATAGAGGAAAAATAATATTAAATATGTGGAAATTAATATGGAGACGGAATCAGAGGCAAAACGAAATAGGGAAAATGAGGTAGATAACGAAATGACAAAAAAATTAAAACTATCAGACAATATAATTACGGAAACTAATGTAAGTACTGTACAAAAACAATTGAATGTAAACAATAAAAATATGTATTCAAAATTTGATCAGGGTCCTTATTATGTTTTTATTCAAAATAAAGAAGGTAATATTGGCAAACTTCATAAAATTGGTACTGCAAAATTGATTTTAAATGCACTACTAGAGATACAAAATAGTATTGTCAATATGACGGTAATGGGAATAAATAAAATGAAAGTAGAACTGAACTCGTTTGACAGTGCAAATAAATTAATAAAATCAAAAATTTTGAAGGAAAGAAAGTATGAAGCGCATATTCCAGTATTTTACACACAGAAAAAAAGGCGTTTATTAAACATATAGATCTAGATTTAACGAATGAAGAATTAACAAATATCATTAAACCTAGGTATGGAAATAAATTAGAGTTCGTTAATGTCAGAAGAATGATCCTCAAGAAAAATGGAGAGATTATTCCTACATCAACTATTGTAGTCACCTTTAAGGGTCAGATGATACCAAACCAAGTAGTCATAGAAAAACTTGTTTACGATGTCGAATTGTATATACCAAAAGTAGTGCAATGTTTAAAATGTATGAGATTTGGACACAATCTTCTTCGGGTGAGCCTGTTGAAGTCCGAGATCGTTTTTTAGTGCCTGTTCGCTGCGTTGAGTAGGAATTGAGGGACATACGTTAGATATTAGTAATCTTTTAGAGGGGCTGATAAGTCTGCGTATGGGGACAATTTTTTCTTTAACGGTAACTGTAGAATGGTTTTTAAGGAGGTTATTAACGACACAAGTAGAAGCCAGAAAGATGCAAATACGTTGATTAGATATAAGGGAAGCATGGGTGATTCCTTTTGGTGTCACAATTACACCTATTGCCTTGTTGTAATCGAAGAGAACTGTATCCGGAAGCGCATTTATTACGATAGCTTGATTTCTACTAGGATGTGTTGTAGGTGTCAAAGTTGATTTTCTTGAATTTAATTTAGTAACAGCAGCAAATCTTCGTGCAGTGGGTTGAGCTGACATGTTAAAATATTTTGGATGCCAAAATATTCAATAGACTATATAGATCAAGCATCTGGCCTTTAGAAGATTAATTTTAAGTATCAAACAGTGTAATTAGTGTAAGTAGACACATACCAATATGGGCCAGCATATATTTGACACAAGAAAACTAATCACTTGTGTTCATAACGTTAATGAGCACTCGAACGAAGAATAATACCTTCACGTTCGGATGTCACACGTGGAATCTTCAATTATTTGTTTAAAAAAGAGCTTCTTCGTATAAATTTGCGATCTATTTATATTATATCATGAACATAATTATTTCTATAATACATCTTCACATAGACATCTGGTAATGTATCCCAAAAATCGAACGTTATGTATACCTATATATTGATCCTATACAATATAAAAGTAAACAATTGACAAATACTTGATGAATAAAAGTTATTTTTATTGTATAATTTATTCAAATTTACCTTTACGACCATTTAATATAATAATTTGCTAGCTAGAACAACGCTAGACCATTTTATAATTTGTTTCAAGGTTAAAGTAAAATAGCAAATAAAAATATATACTACATACAATAACCAACTGTATGACAATAAAAATTACTAAAAATGTGTTCAAAGAGACTTCATTATGACACAATGTAGACAATGTTATAATGAAGTCGTTTTGATACGCGAATTATGAAAAATACTTGAAACACCTGAAATTACAAAGAAATATTTTTCAAAATCAACTGTGAAAAAACTAGTCAAGGTGACATGTGCTATATGCACAAGCCACAAAATTATTGTACAGTATTTCATATTGAAAGATATTTAAAATGAAGAATAAAATAAGCTGTAGGTATACTCAAATTTTACAATCATTTTCATCGCTTATTAGGTTTAGATAACCTGAAAAAATTGAATATTTCAATTGATTTAGTAACTGTTTTAATTACGCCTTATAATGAAATAAAAATAAATTGTTTTGAACTCAGAAGCGAGAAAACGAATTCTCCGCGAACTGAACAAATAATTAAATTGAATAATGAGTTCGAATTATTGGATTTATTACAGATATCCATTAAGCTAGAATCAGAATTCGTAATAATAATACCAAATTCAAAGTATTTGCTAATATCTGATACACAGATACTAAACAATATTTGTACAAGAAGCGAAACTTTTCAATGTGGTTCTCACCTTCAAGACAATAAACAGTTCTGTGAAGAACAAATATTGTTAATAGAGAATTCCATCAACTGCGAATACACTAAAATCAAAGTTAGAGAAAATCATTTAGAAATTATTCCAGAAATAAACCAATACCAAGAGGTACATCCAGAAGAAAAAAAATTGATAATTGAATGTTCAGAAGATACCTACAGAAATGAAAATCCTAAAAGGAATTGCCTAATCAAGAACTCGCTCTGTAAAATAAGTTTTAAAAATCAAGAATTAATATATTTCAAGAAAGATCTCTTGGTTAATAACTGTTACTGAATAAACTTCAGACACATTTTAACAAAATAACAATCCAACCATTGGAAATTTGAAAAAATTGATTTTAATAGAAATATCTTCTTCGCGAGGATTGACAGCAATACATGAAAAAAAAATATTCCTATCATCCGTTTTAGAGAAAAACGCAATTGAACAGTTCAGAGTCTTGGGACATAAGGTGGAGCTCCATCCTGCATAAATCACATTTTTCTTTTTAGATCTAATGAAAGATTATCCAAAATATCACTAAATTATTTTTCAAAAAAAATAAGATTCTCCATTTAAATTTAGAGGCAGAACATGTGGGCCTAGTATTTGGTTGCCTAAAATACCACGCCAAATATTCAATTTATAAACTCAAGTTGAAAATATCTTTCTTTCAGTGCACGCGAAATTTGGTTTTTTCAATAATGGTTGCTTCGCCACTAAAATACCCCTCATCAGTGAACATAATATTCTTAATAAAATTTCTGTCATCATTATGCTTGCTGATAATACATTGGCAGAATTGTAATCGTCATGGGAGATCCCTTAGAAGAAAATTTTGAACAGGAGTGGAGTGATAGGTGTGAAACTACTATTTTATTAGAATCCTAATAATAGACGACTGACTTACTCTTGTTGCTGTTCGAACAAAAATTTCATCTTCTTGATTAGGTGTGATTTGTTTCGGACAACCACCTTCATTTTTATTGCGAAATGACCCGGTTTCACCCAAACGATGAAATGGTGTTCTGGCTGCAGAGCGATAACAAAAAAGTTCTTGTGCGTATACACAATTATATCCCGCATTTCTTCATTGGTAAAATGGTTGTGACGAGGCATTTAAATCGAAGAAATGCAACAATTGACTATAAACTCGCAGCAAAATTTATTCAATGATAAGGAATGTTATTTACCAGTAACAAATATCTGACAGTTCAAAGCACACTCTTCATAAATGAAATAATATCTGAAATCGCCTTCCGAGACTCTGAACTGTTCAATTGCGTTTTTCTCGAAAAGGGATGACCAATTTTACATAGAAATGATGTTTATGTCATAAATTCTAATCAAAATCACTGAAAAGATTCGTCAAAAAAGTTACCAGTCGATTTCATCATCAGGAATCACTCACATGGCGCCCCCTGCAACAAAATGTAGATTAATACATAAAATAATATTCCCTGTATAAAAGAATGCCGGTTTTGGTAACAATTGATAAATTATACAGTGATATTATTAGCGAATAACGGAAAAAAATTAACTTCAACACCCTGTATATTTTCCACGGTATTGTTTCATTAAGGCAGATTTGGCTCTATCGCCATACTTTGGTCCAAACAAGTCCCCCTTAGCCTATGTCCCAATAGTTATGACTCACCTGGTATACTGGCGCAGTAATGATGATTGTTTGGTTACTCTTGAAGAAAATACAGAAAAGAAGAAGGTCAGAAGAAACTCCAATGTAATTACAAGGAAATAAAATGCAACTTCCAGGTGGTACCTCTATCTAATGGGGGCAGAGGTGTTATAATATGGTTTAAATTTCTTACTGCGTAATAAATAAATTGCTAAATCAGTACATTTTGTAATCACCAGGCATTGTTGTTGTTCAACCTAATTTTTGCTTATATTGTATTTTCAACCTTTTTAATTGTTTAGTTTATAAGTCTAGAATCTACTTCGTATCTTGGAACATGTAACTGTTTTAAATAAATAATTTCTTAAAAAGCTTTTCTGTAGTGTGAAAAGATAATTTATATATCGTCGCCTCAGAACCAGACTAGTCTAAATCCATTTGTCAAAATCTAATTTTGAAAACTTCAGGACTGTATGCTCATTTCACTTTTTGTCTAACTGTATGTTTTATTATTTATTTTGACAGTTTACCGTTGGATAGTAAACAGCTTAATTGTTAATTTTTTTGACAATATGAAAAATTGTAAAATTAAAAAAATTTAATTGGGACATACAATAAAAATTGAACTTTATATAATAAACGAAGTAGATGCTTACCTTATTCTATGTCCAGAACTCGTTCATATTTTGAAAAATAAGCAACATTACCATGTCTACTGAAATATACTTTAATTCTGAATAATGCTATAAGATACTACAATCAGAACATTGAAGTACTTTAACCGATATAAACAATAGAAAATAGTAAAAAATGTTTAGAAATTTGGAATTATGGCCTTCCAAAATTGCAAATCTACTGCAGAAAAGTGATTTGTTAAGCATCTGATGTGTTGTATTTTGTCTTCGGGCAGGCAGGCTGGTGGCGGCTGTACTGCAGGGCAAGGGATGTCTTCTAAAAACTTCTGGGGAGATAATTCTTCCTGGTTGTATGTTTCAAATTCGATGTAGAGTGTGGTTCAATTGCATTGAAAGTTAGCTCATATTTCACCAAGTGTGAGTTATTTTCATAAGAAATCTGCACTAAACTTTTATATGGAATGTTAGAAAGAGAAATGAATGAATGAATGAATGTTTATTTATAAATACATACATGTTTACATACAAAAAAAATAAAATACATATGATCGAATAATAATTTAACCTAACATAATAACTATAAAAAAATAATCTGAGGGATAGTGTTCATGAACAGATGTGATGTACATTAAATAAACAAGAGTAGTGGGGTACCCGACTAAGTTCATCAAAGAACTTGTCTTCGGGTATTGATTCTTTATAGAACATATATCTTAAATGAGTCTGACAAATGTTGAAACTTAAAAAAGAACATAAATAGTAATAACCAGTATTTACATTTATCATTTATATAAATTATGATAACTAATAACTTTAACAGGTGAAAGACATATATTTAGGACAATTAACATTTTTATAAACTAAGAATATACACTCATATACACACACATAAACACAAGCTGCAAAACAACAAACAACATTTATATAACTAAAATCGGATCAAATACATTAGCGAAATACTTTCTACCCTTTGAAAATATCCATTCCTTTAATTTGTTTTTGAAAAGACAAACTGAATTATATTTCTTCAAAGTGTTCTCTGGCCAAGTGCTTTATGTGTAACAGGGGCATATATAGCGGATTGTGTATTCTGTCTCGTTCCGTATGTATGTGGTACATTATATGTATAATGCCTGTTAAAGTACAAGAAACAAAGGGTTTTGAAGCAAAAAAGTTGCCGAATGTCCAATACCTTTGAATTAATATATACTTGATTGGAGGAGAATCTGCGAGGTTTTTTTAGAATAATTTTCAGAATGAGTTTCTGAACGGTATTCATCGAGTTTAGATAATTATTCCTAATTCCTCCCCAACCAATGATCCCATATAGTAATATGGATTCAACAAAAGCGGAGTATATAGTTTTCAGTTGTTCATGAGATAAAAATTCTACTAGTTGTTTGAATCTGTAGATTAGGCCTCTGAGCTTATTGGTGATGTTGCGAGCATGAACGTCCCATTTCAAAAAGGAGTCAATATGTATGCCTAGATATTTGACCGTGTGCACGAGCTCAAGAGTACAATTTCCTACAGAGATAGTATTATAACCCGGCAAAAATGGTCTATATGAAGTAAATGGTATTATTTTAGTTTTAGTGGCGTTAACAGTCAATTTGTTCGATTCAAACCACTTAAGGATATTCTGCATATCGTCAGAAGCATTTTTTTGGATTTCTGACCAGTTTTGCCCTTCGTAAATAATAGCTGTGTCATTACGGCTGGGTAGATATTTTCAATAATGTCAGTATTATATTTTAAAAATATGTGGTCCAGACAGGCTCTCGAGACAGTAGTTATTCTAGTAGGGTTAGTTATCAGGGATCTGAATCCTTCAGCTGACAAGACATTTAGGTAGTCTTCCACATCTCCATTATCTTGCTCTAATATATTTATATTTAAATCTCCCCAAAAAAAAGGTGTAATCGTTGACAGGAATTTTTTTTTCCTCAAAAAAAGTATTTAAATTCAAGGAGGTCTGTACAAAACAATCGCGTTTATTTTAACATTCTCACACTTCATATTGACTATAACTCCATTAACTTCACCAATTTTGATGAATTCATGATATTCATAATAATCATCACGGACGTATATCACAACACCATCATTTTGATTAATTCTATTTCTGTTACATATCATTCTATATCCTCTTAAGGTTAGTGAGTCTGCATCTTTTACTTCCCAAGTTTCTGTAAGAGCTATGAGGCTAAATGAGTTCAGAACTTCAGATAGATAGAGTTGCAAGTCGTCGAAATGTTTATTTAAGCATCGTATGTTATTATGGAAGATTGAGAAACAGTCAGAAGTGCCGAAGACTTGTTTAAAACAGTTAATGCTATTTATTTCATTTGTAATTATTGGTTCATTGTCGTATTCGAGTATGAATTGATCCATTTTTTAAAAATAATATAAAAAAAAATATAAGAAAATATAAATATAAAGAAAAAAAACAATACAGTTGAAAAATGGTGAGTGGTAAAGTTTATCAAATGGTATAATATTAAGTGTGGAGTAGTAGGTATCCTTTTTTATCTTCTTACCATTTGCGGAGCAAAATGTGAAAAAGGAATGATTTACCTATTGTTGCGTACCGATCCTGAACGAGTTTTTATATTTGGTTTGTCAATAGTATCCTTTAGTAAAGGGCGTTCTTGTTTGTTTCCTGAGGTTGATTGAGTAGATTTAGTTGTTAGGTCCTTTTTTTCAGTGATTTTTCTATTGTTTTCTCCCTTTGGATTACTGGGGGTCGGGGTATTAGGTTCGCTGTTTGCTTTTGTAGAGTTTTTATCAGTGGTTTCAGTTCCCTCTAACTCATCTGCTGTGTAAAACTTGCCATCCACAAATAGTCTGTTTCTTCTGATGTAGCAGGTATTGCAATTATTAGACTGCGACAATGCTTTAAAGTCCAAGAAATATTTTTTTTTGCATTTGAACATAGCTCTGAAAATTGCAAGTGGGCTATTCAGTTCCAATTTACTCAAACTTCGATCCAAGACGCTATGCATCGCGTTGACTTCCTGCACATAACTGTGCCCAGGTGAACGATGGATTTCATTTGAGGATGTGTCTTCAGAAAATATAATAAAGCTGCAGACATGTGGGAGTTTTTATTTTGTGGCACACACGCATCCGACCACAAAATGAATTTGGTAACTTCCGGCCTTTCTAATAGAACTTTTTCTAATAAAATGTATTGTTACGATTTAACAAAATCCAAACTGTGTTAATTTCAAATCAATAAGTTAGAATTCTATTTTTATATTTACTTCTCTACATAACACAGAGTGTGTGTGTGTTGTCACGTTTGAGTTTGACATTGATTAATCAATTTTGAAAAAGAGAATTTCTTCGCGAGAAAGTTTATAGAGAAACTAATAAAAAATCGAATGCATCAGAAGAAATGAGTCGGACCTGATGTTTTAATAGAGTAATGGCGGCCCCACATTGTAAAGTATAGTTAATAAACTCTTATTCTACAACTGTATATTTGATTACTACGCATGGAACTACGCCATAGCGTAGTACACAATCGAGGAAATATATCAGCCTTCAATAGGAAATTGAGGCAGTTATAACCTCCTGTTCATGGTCCTTCGAGAGAGTATATGGTTCCAGAATTGTCTTTGTTCATCGCTCGTGGATAGAGTAGCGAGTTGACTGAACAAATACTTCGAGTCTCATTGGAATGGTTTTGATGCTGTTCATCCCAGTTTCGAGTGTTGCGGTTCATAATGACTTTCCTATGTGTGGCCCCCCAGAAATATATGTGACGTGTGACGTTACAACGAACAATATCGTCCTGGTAACATGTAAGTTTTTGAAAGTTTTACTTTATATTCAGAGAAACATTTTGGTACACTTTTAAGCGCATATCTTCACGGAAACGGGTTTATATTTGTTGTATTATAATATAGATTGAGATTATTACTATAGTGAGTGCTTCATCAAAATATTTTTGATACTTTTTCAATTTATTATTTGAGAGTTAAAATAACCCAAAATCATACAAATATGGATAATTTAGTGACACAAAGAACAGTGTGTAAAGCATCAATAACTCGAATTGCAACGTGGTTAGATAAGAACATTAGTGAAACGGACAAATATGCATTTAAATTTAGATTAGACTCACTGGAAAGTCATTTTCACAGATATTGTGAAATACAGGGGGCCATTGAATTAGCGTCTAATGACATTGAGCGTGAAATGGCAGAAAGAGAATTGGTAGAAGACAAATACTTTGCATTGCGTTGTAGATTACAAAACCACGTTCATAATTTGAGCATTGCAAATCACGGTGCTAGCTCTAATAGCGGCATACAGAATAGCACAAATATACGTTTACCTAATATTGATATTCCCATATTTCAAGGGGATTACATGCAGTATGGTACATTTATAGACCTTTTTTATGCTCTTATAGTTAACAACTCGCGATTAACTTCTAAGACAGAAAAATTCTTTTATTTGAAATCGTACCTTAGAAATGAACCTTTGGCATTGATATCCCAATTACCAGTTACTGAACATAATTTTGATGTCGCACTCAGAATACTAGATTGTAGGTACAACAATACACGGCAGATTGTTGCTGCGCATTTCCATAAACTTCTTAATTGTAACTTAGTTAATAAATGTACGGCACAGCAGCTTCGACACTTTACTTCTGATGCTAAGTCAATAATAAACTCTCTTTTAAACTTAAATATTGATAAAGCAGGATTGTTTGATGCTTTAGTAACTCATTTGCTGAAAAATAAACTTGATTTTCAAACAAAGAAAGCTTTAGAAGAAAATGAAAATAATCAAAACCTCATTACTAGTGAAAAGTTTTTTGATTTCTTGGATAAAAGGTGTAACATTTTGGAAAACTTACAAGGTCAGGATCAGAAGTCTGATAATTTTCATCGTGGTCATTCTTCTACTGTGACCACACCACATAATCGGATTACATTACTGTCCAATCAAACACCATCATCAGACCAGCAGTTAACAAATGCATCGAGCACTAATCAAGTTACCCCTTCAGTACTCCTTGGTGGTACCCAATTCCCCCCTGCGACTCCACCGGGGTGTGGTTATTGCAGACACACCGGACACAGAATTTATTCTTGCCCTAAATTTTCATCAATTTCAGTACCAGATCGTTATAAATTTGTTAAATCAAATCGTATGTGCTTTGGTTGTTTAGGCTCAAAACATTTACTGTCAAATTGCATATCAACCGGTTCGTGTTCCATTTGTAAAAAGAAGCACCATGTACTTCTTCATTTGCCGGCAGAAAGTTCGAAACGAAATGTTGCCATATCCTCGATAAATAGAACATCTTTAGGTAATGGCCAAACTAATTACCCCAACAGTAGACCTTACAACACACCTGACGATGCTGTATCTACTGATACGTGCAACGATGACTTTAGCACCCCTGTTACTTCAAGAAAAACACACACAGTTGAAAATGTACCTTCTCTTCCTCATTTGTCCATGTTGAACCTTAACGGTAGTCATGTTCTATTGGCAACTGCCAATATACTTCTTTATCCCCGTGATGGGCCCCCTATCCAAGCTCGTGCGCTCCTGGATCCAGGTAGCCAGACTTCATTTATATGTTCTAGCCTCGTGAAACAATTAAATTGTGTAACTTATGACCAACCTTTATTGGTGTCAGGCATTTTCAATAATAGCCAGACCATCAATCGTATGACCGATATTATTTTTCATTCTGCCATTGACAAAAGTTCATGTTTTGAGATCAGTTGCGCTGTGGTCGACAAAATCACACAAGCCCTTCCTCAAGTTAGTGTTGATATCCCTTCATTAAATATACCCCCCCACCTTGTCTCCTCGTTAGCCGACCCAAATTTTGGGACACCTTCCCCGATAGATTTGTTACTGGGAGCTGAAATTTACTATTCATTATTGAAACCTGGAATTCATAAGTTAGGAAAAAATCTTCCTTCACTGATTGCCACCCATTTGGGGTGGTTGATCTCAGGGGTCGTTACCCCTTCTTGTGTAAACAACAATTTCAAACCCTTAGTGCTTTCTACTTCATTTCATGTCATGTCTTGTGAGATGCCCCAGGAAGTATATATAGACTCTCTATTAGAAAAATTTTGGGCTCAAGAGGAGATTTCATCCGTTGAGAAGATGTCTGAAGCAGACGAGAAAGCAGAACATATTTTCACATCAACCCTTAAAACTCTTCCTGATGGTAAATTCCAGGTAGACTTGCCTTTGATTTATGAAACTGCATATAAAACGCTGGGTGATTCATTTGTAACAGCAAAGCACTGATTCATTTTCCTTGAGAAACGATTGTCGAAAAACCTTCACGTGAAAAATGAATATAGGAAGTTATTGTTTGAATATGTTAAATTGGGACATGGTAAATTCGTCCCCCTCACCCTGCAGACATCCGAACTCAATCACAAATACTTTGTTCCACATCTTTATGTACTAAAGGAAAGCAGCACCAGTACAAAAGTAAGAATTGTCTTTGATTACTCGTCAAAATCGTCTTCGCAAGTTTCGCTGAATGATATCTCCTTAAAGGGCCCCAGAGTCCAACCGGAACTACTGGATATTTTAATTAGATTTAGGAACTTTAAATATGCATTGACTGCCGATATTGAGAAAATGTATCGGCAAATTCCATTAAACCCAAACTTCCATTTCCTGCAGAATGCACTTTGGAGAGACTCTCCTTCAGATACGTTTTCATGTTTACAAATGACGACAGTCTCATTTGGACAAACTAGTGCTCCTTACTTGGCTTGCCGCGTTTTAAAGAGATTGCTTTAAAACATCCACATTTCCCCCAGGTTCAGGAAGCGTTACTGTCACAAACTTATGTGGATGACATTCTTACAGGCGCCAATTCGTTAGTTGAACTTGAAAAACTATATTCTTTGCTTAAAAGCGTTCTTGCATCATCTGGTTTTAACCTGCATAAATTTTGCTCCAATTCTGTTGAAATGACGAAAACTCATTTTCCTGAATCACCACCAGGGAAAGACTTAAACTTGGACGAAAACCCTAGTAAAATTTTGGGAATCTATTGGACTCGCAAACTTGATACATTCAAAATCTCGACTCCTTTATCTCCTCTTGATAAATGTATTACTAAGAGAATTATACTGTCAGTCGTCTCCCAATGCTATGACCCTTTAGGGCTTATTAACCCTGTGATTGTCCAAGGGAAGCTGACAATGCAGCAACTCTGGATGCTTAAACTTAGTTGGGATGAACCTATTACGGATCCGTCTCTCATTAAACAATGGTGTAAATTTCTTGATAGCATACAGTCGCTTCATAAACTTCATATTCCCAGATACACTCTGTTAGATAAAACCCTTTGTCAAGTAGAGCTTCATGGCTTTTGTGACGCTAGCTCAGTGGCGTACGGAGGATGTATATACTTAAGAGCAACATATGCAGATTGCTCAGCATCTTCTCAACTCCTTATTTCTAAGTCTCGTGTAGCACCCTTAAACAAGCCCTTGACAGTGCCTAAACTAGAGTTGTGTGCTATGACATTGCTGGCAAAACTTTATTCCCGGGTGAAACTCATTCTTGAAAAACAGCTGCAAATGTCTTCCTTCATTCTTTGGTCTGATTCACAGATCGCACTTTCCTGGATTCGAGGTACTCCTACACGATGGTCAGTTTTCGTTTGCAACCGAGTTACCCAAATCCAACAGCTAACCCATTTAGCCTCTTGGAGGCATATTAGGTCTCACTTGAACCCTGCAGATCTTCTGTCTAGAGGTCAACCGTTAGAATTTCCGAGCAAGTTTTGGTTCTCCGGACCATCCTTTTTATGGAACTCATCTCAAGATACTGCATTCTATGATACATTTTCAACAGTTGTAAATCCTCCCGAGGAAAATAAAAAATCCCTTGTAGTAACAACCCCCTCAACAAACATATTCATGGCCCTGATATCTCGATCTTCCTCATTCACCAAGTTAATCAGATCTGTTGCCTATGTGTTTAAGTTTGTTCGTAGTCTTAAAACTCCTCATGATGTAGAAAATCATTTTTCTTCGAACGATTTAGACAAAGCCCTATCCTTCCTTGTGACTCGCGTCCAAGAACATGATTTTCCCAACCTTCTACGCGTGCTCTGTAAAAAACAAATTCCATCAGACAAACGTTTATCTTCGTTAAACCTGTTTGTTGACGAAAATGGCATTATAAGAATCGGTGGTAGACTCTCACATGCTGACGTCTCATATCAGCAAAAACATCCCATATTGCTATCGTCTGGTAGTCATTTCACTTCGTTGGTGCTGCAAAGGGAACACCGCAGATTAGGACATAGTGGCCCTCAAAATGTGTTGGCTAATGTACGCCTCCAGTTTTGGCCCCTTGGGGGCCTCCGAGAAATAAAAAGAATTATTAACAAGTGTGCTATGTGCCACAGGTTCAAGGCCATAACTGCACAACAGATCATGGCAGATCTCCCTAAACCTCGTATATCCCCTTCTCGACCCTTCCAAACAGTGGGTATTGACTTTGGAGGACCCTTTTTAGTAAAATCCTCATATATCAGGAAAGCCCCTATAACAAAGTGCTACTTAGCACTGTTCGTGTGTTTCTCATCCAAGGCCGTTCATTTGGAACTAGTTTCCGACTTATCAACTGAGGCCTTTATCGCCTGCCTAAAGCGTTTCACGTCCCGAAGTGGACTCCCCTCAGCCATATATAGTGACAATGCAACTAACTTTGTTGGTGCCAATAACCAACTACAGAATCGTCCAAAGTGGACAAGTCATCGGCCAGATCCTAAGATTGGTGACATGGTACTTGTGAAAGAAGATGAAACCCCCCCATTAAAATGGCCCTTGGCACGCATCACGGACGTGATACCTGGCAAAGATGGCAGAATAAGGTCAGTTCAAGTAAAAACTACTTCTGGACAATATGTACGTCCCATCGTTAAAATTGTGCCATTACCCACAAACGATTCCATTTCTTCACAATAGTCTTAACACCATTTGTAAATATGTAAATAAAACCAAAACTTCCTTGTATATAACCCCTTGCATTGTTCTAAATAAGAGTATCTTACACTTTACTTCAACTTCGTGGTCAGCCCTTATGATTTACTGTTCAGTAACCCTTTTTTAATGTATCCGTTCTACTAGTGAGTAAGAACGCCCTTATGATTTACTGTTCAGTAACCTTTTTTAACGTATCCGTTCTACTAGTGAGTAAGAACGCCCTTATGATTTACTGTTCAGTAACCCTTTTTTAATGTATCCGTTCTACTAGTGAGTAAGAACGCCCTTATGATTTACTGTTCAGTAACCTTTTTTACGTATCCGTTCAACTAGTGAGTAAGAACGCCCTTATGATTTATTGTTCAGTAACCTTTCTTTAACTTACCCGTTCTACTAGTGAGTAAGAACGCCCTTACGGCTATATATGCTCTGCGCCCGATTTAATTAAGGGTAATCTTTGCTATATTTCGTGTAGCCCCCCAGTATGTTAGGATTTAACAAAATCCAAACTGTGTTAATTTCAAATCAATAAGTTAGAATTCTATTTTTATATTTACTTCTCTACATAACACAGAGTATGTGTGTGTTGTCACGTTTGAGTTTGACATTGATTAATCAATTTTGAAAAAGAGAATTTCTTCGCGAGAAAGTTTATAGAGAAACTAATAAAAAATCGAATGCATCAGAAGAAATGAGTCGGACCTGATGTTTTAATAGAGTAATGGCGGCCCCACATTGTAAAGTATAGTTAATAAACTCTTATTCTATAACTGTATATTTGATTACTACGCATGGAACTACGCCATAGCGTAGTACACAATCGAGGAAATATATCAGCCTTCAATAGGAAATTGAGGCAGTTATAACCTCCTGTTCATGTATAATGCAATATAATGTAATATCTGCGCATAAGCTCATGCCATACAACGCAGAAACCGTTCTTCTTTCCTACTTCATATCCTGTCAAATTGTATACTGCATACTTCTTCTTGTAGTATACTTTTGAAATTTGGGTTTGTGGGCATGTAAGTACCCTTTGCATATGGAAACATATCAGAGCTGTAATCTCATCACCTTTACAGGCTTGTACATCCGTTTTCTTCTCATCTCTAGTTTTCTGTTTGGCTTCTATGTGTAGTCTGTACTTCTGCTGTAAGTTATCATTCAGATTTTCACCTTCCCTTTTTGCTTCATATTCTGACAAATTTCACACAAATCCTTCTTTGGTTTGTGGGAACCAATGTTAATAGTTGGGAATTTGATAATATAGCCATTTTTTTTTCGGCAGTAAAATTATTTTCTCTACAATATTCGACGTATAGTTCGTACATTTTAGCCAGAGATAATATCTTCTCTAAATATTCTTTTGAAGAACTACTTCTCCACTCTACAGTAATGCGAAGGAAGACGAGGGAACATATTAATATGATCTTTAATAATTTGTCTTTTTTGTTCATTAATCCGCTGCTTTGTATCTGAACCTCTTCTATCACTTTGAGGAGTTCCTGATATTCCTTTACGCTCATGACTGTGAGAGTACGAGATTCTTATCTGGCTAATGCTTAAAACACCTAAATAGAATCGCATACAAACACGTATTTTGTTGTTTTTTTCGAAAAAGTATTTGAAAGAGTAGGTCTTTGTTCTCTGACGCAAATTTCTGTTCCTTTTGCGCTCGACAAAAATTTTTTCAGTTATTTTGTCATAAAAATAGGCCTTTTCGCTCTCACTATTACTCCAAAAAACTTTATGAATTAGCTCTACATCTTCCAGACTAAAATTGTCAAGGCATTTAAAGCGACAATTTAAACAGTTTCTCACAGGAATCTTTCCCACAACAGTATCACCACGGCAGTTTTCATATTCTTCGTGGCCACTTTGACTTATTTTTTTTCTAATGTTTTTCTTCCATTTTGCAGGATCGCCCTTCCGTTTCCTTGTTTATTTAGACGAGGTACCAGTTGTGCTAAAATATATTAAGATATCGTGTTTGTTTCAGTGTTAATTAAAAATCAAAATACCTGTTTGCTGAATTTTCTGTATTCCCTGGACTACCTGTGATAACGCCCTCATTTTGAATGTCGATTTCATTTTCTGCACTGCCATCATTTTGCGACTCAACAAAGAGATCAGAAGAAATATCATCTACATCGTAACTAAAACAAAAGAAAACAAACATGCATTCTAACCTATAGAACTTTTACAAACGTAACTCACTCATTTGGTATTTCGCCGATTATCGAGGGCTGATATTCTGACCCAAAGTTCTCAAAGGGGTAGGCAAGTGACTCTTCAGATTCACTCATATTATCCGCAATTTTTCACTGCTTGAATCGTGAAAAAATTGGCCCCAATACACCAGCACAAACAAGGTGACTGGTCGAACTGTTATGATCCAAACATTTGTTCTAGTTTATTCAGTCCTCACGTGACGCTTATTCTGAAGGTTCTGATTGGGCGCTCGGACATAGACTAATACGGTTCGAACATTAACAAGGTTGAATGGACATAGAATAAAACAGGCACCTCTTATTTACAAAACTAATTGACGTTTGAGAACATGGAATATACTGGCGGATAGTGTTAAGGACATGGAATAATTTGGCATGAAAATGTTATTTTCAGAAAAAAGTGGACATAGAATAGTCTGGTTCTGACGCGACGATATGTAGCGAAGCCCATAATTTTTAAAGTTACAATAAAATTTAATATAAAACAGCAATATGTTTGAATTTGAAGATCAGAAAAGTGTAATTGAAAATCTTTAGTTAGGTATTATTCTAATCTCTAAAAAAGTACAACTTTGAGAATATTTCTGTTCAATGCATCTTTCCTTATATCTGGGTTATAAACAAAGTCATCACTGAAAAACCAGGAAAGAGAAATTTATACAGACTCATACGCTTATTACTTATTATATACCAATATTGGTAAAAGTAATAATAACTGAGTAATGTATGTAAGAATACAAAAATTAGTTATAGAGAAACTTCACATTATTTCTAAACACTAGTTCGGCATGGTAGTCAAGAACAAGTACACCGACCTACAAAAAGATTCTGTGAACGCTGGTTGTTCGTAGAGTCTAAAATCAACATTTTCCGGAACTATCTGGGTATTGTACTTGTAGAGAAGAGTATAGGTGTCAACCAATCAAAGTTATTAACATGATTCTGGTGTAAACTGTCTGTCAATAACATATCTATTACGGTTGTTGGTTTTGATTACCGAATACTGTATAGCTATTATCAAACCATTGTTCCTGGAAACAATGTTCCACAAAATGCCACTCATTTGACGCTGCTCAATTTAAAATCAGCGTTACCAAGCACTGTCTGCGTATGGTACTCACAGTAAAGAGTGTAGGTGCTGACTAATTCTAATTTATTTATTATTCTGCTGTATGATGCCTCTGTAGATAGTAAGTGTTCGCTATAGATGAACACCCCGACGTTATATGCTGAATGGTCTCTGATATTTGTTGGAAGTCGTTTTCTCCAACCGCCCAGGGCGCCGGATATACAAAGCGCCGCAGGCAGACGAAGTTTCTTGAAGTTAGGAGACAAGTTGTGCTAAAATTAAAGATGTGGCTCAGGATGACTCAACTTGTGAAGTACAGCTATTACAAATTCTAGATTAGTACTGTTGTCTCGAATATATCAGATCCAGCCACTTGGCCAGTCACTCGAAATAGCCCAATGCAAACTCACATTGATAATATTATCCGAAGAATGATACGGGGCGACATTTCTCTAATTCTAAAAAAAACTAGTAATCAATGAAACAGTTCAGCGTCGTTGGTTAATATACTTCATTGGCTTTATCTAGTGGGTCAACTTCGAATTATTATTGTTATACATCGAAAAAGGGCAGAGAATTCAACGAACCCTATTATGTCCAACAACAGAGAAATTATATATATTGTACTACCGCTATCAAACCTAAAGCTAAGTAAAAGAGTGTTAAATTGCACTACAAAATACATAAAGAACCAATAAAAATCTAAAACTTGTAGTCAAGCAAATATGGTTAATTTAGTAAAATTTAAAAAATATTTAATTTAATTAAATAAAATCGAACTTTCAGCGAAACAAATATAAACCTAACTTATTTTCAAATACGGTCTTGTGTGGAAGACCATTCCAAACAGCAAAGACCCAGTATTAACTAGAAAAACTGAATTAAGTGTAAGCAAAATAAATATCATAATGCAGAATGTCAGTAGTTAAGTACCCACGAAAACTTCGACTTTTGAAAGTCAAAATATTTCCTGATGTTAAACGGTCTTCATATGTGGTTCTGGCGCTACCAAAACAGAGCGTAACACTGAACTCTTTCCAATAAGTCTTCATCCCGGTCTAATTGAGGATGCCACTCCGGTACCCCATCGAAGGTTTTGGAGAAGTCGAGGAGATGATATTAGTAGGCTCATTATTGTCCAAAGCCTTGGCCCAGTCGTTAACGGAGAGTAAGAGATTACTTAATGTTGAACGGCCTTCAACAAAGCTTTGTTTCAGATGAGGTATAAGGTATAAGGTTAACAGAAGTCGCTTTGTGAGAGAAAGGCGGCTAAATTATGAGAGTGTTTATACGATTTCCACAAGTTTCGTTTATGATTGATCATTTGTAAGGTATTATTCCAGTCGATCCAAGGTTTTGGTTTATTTTTATAAACGCGGCGTTCAGTCGAGTTACTAGTTATTGCTTGTGTAATAATGTTGTGGAATATAGACCATATCAAGGAACAACTGTCTGGAGCACCAAGTACGTTGTCCCAGTTTATATCTAGGAAAAGTTGATTTCTCCTGACATAGCTAGTCTTAGAAATCGCAGAGAAACTATCACGTTTTGGGACAGAAATTAAGTTATATTGAAGGTGCGCCGTTATCACTGCGTGATCTTAAATTCCGATCGGAGTGTGAATTTCAATAGAAGAAATCAATTGTTCCTCATTGGTGAAAAGTAGATCTAGAATTGAAGGTTGCTCATAAATCCTCAAACGTATTGGTTCACTTATCAACTGTAGTAAGGGAGAATGCAAAACAAAGTTCATGTATAAATGTTTTGCGCTGTTGCATTAGGAACTTCACACACACAGACAGGCACGCGTGAGAAAACCCGTCCCATTAAGCATCTACCCCCGGACTGAGGCAGCGAGTGGGTGCGACATTCCATCCACCCCCTGTCATTTGGACTGGACCTCATCGTAGTTCGCGTCTCACGTCACGTATTCTCCCTCCTCTCTATCTATTTCTGTGAAAGATTCTGAGAGGTCTCAATGTTCTTTCGAAGGGCCTAGCTCTGGTGGATATACTCTCTTGTACTTTTTCGATTGTTTGTATCGTCGTCGAAGTGTGTGTGTTATAACTTCCTCGGCCGTAACTGTACTTGCCTGCGTCGGCGAGGAAGGCCCTAATATGAGTGGTAAATCGCCTTCTTTACAGCTGTCCACGATGTGTAAATCGGCGACTACCTTATCCAATAGCGCGGAATTACCGTGTCGGAGGGGGGAGGGGTTTCCTCATAATTCTTTCTTCTTTTCCCCGGAGATTTTTAGTTTTTTTTGTTTTCTTTGGTGTGCAGGCGATTGCTCGCCTGCACAATTTTTTTTGTTTTTTAGATGTTCAGACGATTGCTCGACTGTACGGTTTTTTGTTATTTAGGTGTATAGGCTTGTACCAGTTCGGCTTTTTGGATTTTTTGGTTTTTGTTGGTGGGGATCTTCATGCATAGTCTTTTATTTGTTTTCTTGGTCTCTTGTGCTTCCTGTAGTCATCTTTCTTGTAGCATGTTGCAAATAAGGCATAAGGTTATCATTGAGCAGACATCGCTGTGTGAGAAAAAAACGGCTAAATTATGAGAGGGTTTATATGCTTTCCACAAGTTTCGTTTATGATTGATCATTTGTAAGGTATTCCAGTCGATCCAAGGCTTTACTTTATTTCTATAAACGCGGCGTTTATTAGAGTTACTAGTTATTGCTTTTGTTACAATGTGGAATATATATCATATCACGGAACAACGGCCTGGAGCACCAAGTATATTGTCTCAGTTTATATCTAGGAAGAGTTGATTTATCCTGACATAGATAGTCTTAAAAAACGTAGAGAAATTATCACGTTTTGGGACAGAAATTGCGCTCGGAGTGTGAGTTTCGATGGAAGAAATTAATTGTTCCTCGTTAATGGAAAGGAGATCTAGGATTGAAGGTTGGTTATAAATCCTAAAACGTATAGGTTCACTTATTAACTTTTGTAAGAGAGAATCCAAAACAAAGTTTATGTATAATTGTTGGGCGCTGTTGCCTTCGGAGTTTGATGTTATCGGCCAGATTATGTATTAAAATCACCGAAAATGACAGCATTTTCAAGATTAGACAGCACTCTCAGTTTGTCAATAAAATTTTTATTATGAAGGAGTGAAGTATTGCCTATGCGAAGAACACATACGAAAAGAATACTTGTGGTTTGTTTAGAATTTTTTTGGCAAATGATATCAATATTTGGAACAAAAGGGAGAACAGAGACGGTAAAATGATCTGTTATGTTGTAGGATGAATAAATCGCTACCATAATGGCAGAAGGTCATATGTGACATTCGCATTATATTGAGATAATGAGGTTAGAAAAAAATGCACAATTTATATGTTGAAAATTATTTGCATTTTTCTTTAAATAATGATTATTTTTACAATATCACTCAATTTATTATTGCAAACAAAATAAAAACAAATAAATTAATATGACTTTCTTATTAACAAAAATAAATGTACTTATGACATTTTGTCACGCATGGTTACACACAAAAAAAACGTATCCTACACTTATGACATTATGTCACAAAAATTAACCACGCTATAGCAACATATTTTTACTTAGTCTATAATAAACTGAGAAAAATAAAAAATAAACGGTTATAAAGATTAAAACTAACTTTTCCGCATCTGTGGCCCTGAATAATATTCGATCATATAATTGTCACTTGTATACACTTCGGGGGATGTATCGTACTAACAAACCGGAATTTCTCCAAAAATGACCAAAAATGTAGTATATCTGGATTTATAGGACCCGCTGTACTTGCTCTAGTCAGCTGAAAATCAATAGGGTACATCTATGAGACACCTTGAACAATATTCAATCATAAAATTGGTCACTTGTATATACTCGGGAGACTGTATTGTGTTAATAAACTAAAATTTCTCCAAAAATGACCAAAATATCGTACTTAAAGTACTATAGCACATGTTGTACTGGCTCTGGTGAGCTGAAAATCAATAGGGTTCATCTGTGACATATCCTTAACAATATTCAATCATAAAATTGGTGATTTGTTGCACTCTGGAGGCTGAATCGTGCTTACAAACTGAAATTTCTCAAAAAATGACTAAAATGTCGTACTTCTAGTACCATAGCACCCGTTGTGCTGCCTCTGGTAAGCTGAAAATCAATAGGGTTCATCTGTGACATGTCCTTAACAATATTCAATCATAAAATTTGTGACTTGTGGTACTCCGGAGGCTGTATCGTGCTAACAAGACATGTAACCGAATACAACAACGACGACGACATACACACAGGATTTTTTCTAAAAACCGTTTTTTTGGGTTTTTGTTGATAGAAAACGTAAAAATAATTAAAAAAAAATTTCAAATTCCCAACTTTTTTTGGGGTAAACCAATACTTTTCTCGCATATTAGATAGGTTGGGCGGAAAAGTAAAAATTACAAAAGGTAAATCGGTAGGATCTAAGATTCTAAAATCTCTTCTTCCTCGTAAGACTTCATTACACAGTCATTAATAAATTCGTCAGAAATATTTTTATTGGTCTTGAGTGATTTATAAAAGTCATGGTAAACTGTGGGGATGCCACCTCGATTACAAAGTGTTATTAAACTCTTCAATTTTTTCTCATCTATTGGTAAAGTTTCTGTAAATTTTTTCTTTATTCAAATGCTTTCGTCTAAATTTTTACCTTGTCTTGAAGGTTTCAGGTTAATTTCTTTGAAGTTTTCATAACTGGTTTTAAAATATATATTATCTCTCTTGACGTGCTGCCATTTTATCTTCATCCATTTGACTGCTGAACCCTCAGTGTCTTTGTTCATATTTCCAGTCGGAACCAACTTTATTTTTATATGTTTTAAATCTAAAAAATCAACTCTTAACGGGTATTTTCTGCTTGCACATCAGATAATTATTGCCCACTCAAGCAGAGAATAAACAGTAAATCCTTTCTTGGCTGTCTCAATGAGGCTGTGAATGCAATCAACCTCCATTTGCGTGTGGCCCGTTTCCAAAAATTTTAAATTAATTTCAGCAAAATGTGTTGTATTTGCAACATACAGCAAAAGAACTGCTTTGAACCTATTTCGGTTTTGACCACCGCAAGAGTCTGATGTAAGTGTTACAGTTTCTACTGTCTGTGGTAGAGAACACAATAATTTAAATAAGGCTGTCCCAATCTCATCAGAACCCCGTTTTCCGTCTGTTTCGTTCCATACGAAACATATGCCTTTATTTTCTGCTTGATCATTCACAGTCCAATTATTAAAGCAAAATTTATATGTATAATAGAAGGAAGATACATTTCTGTATTGAATATTTCTGTATTGAATATTTTGCAGTATGTCCCAAATTTAATATTACAATTAATATTGTCATTATTGCATAAGTCAAACATTTTAGATATACTCAAATCTGAACTCAAATATGGTCGTTTTGTTCGCTTCCAGCAGTAGTGGCTTTCTAACCGAGGAAACGATTCAATATGAGTTTTAATTAGTTGTCTATCTATTTCTGACAATTTATGGTGTGGCGGATGTCGTCCTCTTTAATCGTCACTAACAAAAGGAGATAGTTCATCTTTTTTGCTACAAAACCTGTTCTTTTGCCGATATCAAGCGTTCACAAAAAGAATCGTTTACAGGATTGGTAGGATTGTTCAGATGATATATATATATATATATATATATATATATATATATATATATATATAACGGATTTCCCTGCTGAAATCCGTTATTTTGTGTTTTCCCATGTTTCGATTAACATCTTTGCTCCCAAATTTCACATCCTTATTTGGTTATGCCGTGCTGATGAGGCAAAATGAGCCAGAAACATGCATGTCCACGGTTACCACTCTATTTCAGTAGCCCTTTATTTTGCGTGAATTACCCATGAATATATTTGTTGTTGTTGTTAACATATCACGCGATACTCCTACATCTTCTTTGTTATATATATATATATATATATATATATATATATATATATATATATATATATATATATATATATATTGTTGTCGCCAATACGGCCCTATCAGCATCCACCTACGCCGACCGCTAGCGACAAGTCGTAGAGGGATCAAGGAGGTACAACAACTGTCACGACTGACAGCAGTCCATTTTAATATCGACGTTACGCTACACATGTTTTAATTTTGTACATCTTTACGATCTTTTGTTGATAGTTGATGATTATATAATTAAAATTTTGTTACGTGAACTTCTGAAACTTATTCACTTTTACACAACATAAATATATATATATATATATATATATATATATATATATATATATTTATATAAAAAGATGTACG
The DNA here is from genome assembly GCA_963921935.1 of Galeruca laticollis. Taxonomy (NCBI): domain Eukaryota; kingdom Metazoa; phylum Arthropoda; class Insecta; order Coleoptera; family Chrysomelidae; genus Galeruca; species Galeruca laticollis. The sequence goes on along the minus strand of OY998180.1, from coordinate 165,190,491 downwards.
AATAGTGCGTGACATATGAACAATAAGCAACGAATAGATTAGTAGGTATTGCACGCAAATAGAAGAAGGGGCTACTGAAACGAGTGGTAACCGCAGACATAATGAGCTAGAAACATGCATGTCTGCGGTTACCACTCGCTTCAGTAGCCCCTTCTTCTATTTGCGTGCAATACCCACTAATCTATTCGTTGCTTATTATATATATATATATATACATATATATATATATATGTACATATATATATATATATATATATATATATATATATATATATATACATATATATATATATACATAGAGAGAGAGAGAAAGCCGAAAAAAAGCTTATGAGGAGAACAAGCAAGATACTAAAATCCCAGCTTCATGCCAGAAACAAGGTGGCAGTAATTAATATATGGGCCATACCAACAATAACCTACACTTCTGGAATACTCACCTGGTCCAAAACAGATCTAGAGAGGTTAGACAGGAAAAGCAGGACCCTAATGGCGAAACATAGCATGCAGCACCCCAACTCAGTTATCGAGCGCATATATTTGCCACAATTAGAGGGAGGTCGAGGACTAACTAGCCTGGTGGCGGCCAATCTGAAAGAAAGGGAAAATTAATCAAATACTTCCGAAATACAAACTCACCAGTTCATAAAACAGTGGAGGTATGGGACAAAAAAATCACAGCCCTTAACCTTGCTAATTCTGCGCCTCCTGAAACCAAAAACCAATTAGAATAAATGAAAATAAGTTGGCAAGGAAAAGCGGTACACAGAAGGTTTTACACTTCTCTACATCAAACAGAAGTAGATATGAAAGCATACAATACTTACCTAGCGGCAGGATACCTCTTCCTGGAAACCGAAGCAACAATAATGGTGATACAGGATTAAGTCATTAGAACCCGAACGTACTCCAAACACATATTAAAACAACAAGTTGAGACCACCAAATGTAGATTGTGTAACACTAGCGAAGAGACCATTCAGCATTTGTCATCTGGCTGCACAGCAATTGCTGCTACCAGATACCTGGAACGACACAACAATATGGGCAAAGTCGTTCACCAATTAATATGCCTGTAAAGAGGTCTGTCGAATCATTTTACCGCACACCCCAAATATGTGTCGCAACCCGTACTTCAAAACACCTGAAAACTCGGGATCTTCCAATTGAAGACACAAATGAGCGTTTGGTTTCCCTGCTGAAATCCGTTATTTTGTGTTTTCCCATGTTTCGATTAACATCTTTGCTCCCAAATTTCACATCTATATTTGGTTATGCCGTGCTGAAGAGGCAAAATGAGCCAGAAACATGCATGTCCACGGTTACCACTCTATTTCGGTAGCCCTTTATTTTGCGTGAATTACCCATGAATCTCTTTGTTGTTGTTGTTAACATATCACGCGATATTCCTACATCTTCTTTGTTATTTACTATGGGTCGGAAGGTTCATGGCGGGGGGGCTATATGCGCCTCCGTGTCGATGTTGGTTGATGTCCTGAAAACTCGGGATCTTCCAATTGAAGACACAAATGAGCGTTTGGTTTCCCTGCTGAAATCCGTTATTTTGTGTTTTCCCATGTTTCGATTAACATCTTTGCTCCCAAATTTCACATCTTTATTTGGTTATGCCGTGCTGAAAAGGCAAAATGAGCCAGAAACATGCATGTCCACGGTTACCACTCTATTTCGGTAGCCCTTTATTTTGCGTGAATTACCCATGAATCTCTTTGTTGTTGTTGTTAACATATCACGCGATATTCCTACATCTTCTTTGTTATTTACTATGGGTCGGAAGGTTCATGGCGGGGGGCTATATGCGCCTCCGTGTCGATGTTGGTTGATGTCCTGAAAACTCGGGATCTTCCAATTGAAGACACAAATGAGCGTTTGGTTTCCCTGCTGGAATCCGTTATTTTGTGTTTTCCCATGTTTCGATTAACATCTTTGCTCCCAAATTTCACATCTTTATTTGGTTATGCCGTGCTGAAGAGGCAAAATGAGCCAGAAACATGCATGTCCACGGTTACCACTCTATTTCGGTAGCCCTTTATTTTGCGTGAATTACCCATGAATCTCTTTGTTGTTGTTGTTAACATATCACGCGATATTCCTACATCTTCTTATATATATAAATATATATAGATATATATATATATATATATATATATATATATATGTATATATAAATATATATATATATATATATATATATATATATATATATATATATATATATATATATATATTTATATATATATATAAACTAAACAATTCAAAAAGGTAAAAATACAATGTGAGCTAAAATAAGGTTCAACAATTTATAAAACAACAGGTTATTACACAATATACTGATTAAGCAATTCATTTAATATGTAGTAAGGGATTTAAAGTATATAACACCTCCCCCATTAGATCGAGGCACCCTCTGGAAGTTGAATTTTCTTTTCTTGTAATTCCATTGGAGCTTCTTCTGATTTTCTTTTTTTTGAGTTTTCTTCTAGAGTAGCCAAATAATTATCAATATTGCGCTAGAATATAGAAATACAGTCCATATGCTAGGAATATGTAGATTTAATTTTTCTCTATGTATTGGTGTCAATCCTTGCGAAGATATTTCTTCTGAATCTAATTTTTTCAAGTTTATTTCCAAAGGCTGGATTTTAATTTTATCAAAATGTGTCTGAAGTTTATTCAGTACCAGTGGTTGGCCAAAAGTTCTATCTTGAAATATTAATTCTTTATTCTTAAATGTAATTTTACATGGCGAATTTTTGATCAGGAAAATTCCTTTTAAAATTTTGATTTCTGTGTCTTCTGAACATTTAATTATCAATTTTTCTTCTTCTGGAGATACTACTAGGTATTGGTTTATTTCTGGTATAATTTCCAAATGATTTTCAATCATTTTAATTTTAGTGTATTCGCAGTTAGTAGAGTTTGAAACGTTAACTTAGCAGTCAACATTTCTAATAGTGTTTTAAATTAATAATTCAGCTACGAATTTTAAATTTATTGGTGGAATAGACCACACGTCTTCCTAGCCAATATTTTGAAACAACTATTTAAATGTTGGTGGAATAAACCAGTATAGATATTTCGCAAAAAAAATCCTGAATAGAAATTCGGAATGCGGGATTATTCGATACCTTTTTGGAGAGAATGGTAGTCGCAGAAATTCCGAAAAAAAAGTTTTAAATATTCAGCTGGATTTAATATAAAACTTGTTCTTAGAACAAATTCGCAGGGATTACTGGTATGTTTTATTTTTTTTTCAGTCTAAGATTTTCTTGAATTGATAAAGGTTTTTGTCCAGGACAAATCCTTAAACTAGTTTGTATAATTGTAAGAAAAAGTATAAGTATAGTTTTATATATGTCTCTGGACAGATATCTAAATATCTTGTTAACTAAAAAAGTCTTTCTCTAACAAAATTGGTGTTATTGTAGAGGAAACGCCAGGAACAGATTAATTCTGTGGGTAAATTCTACCAAAATTACCCGACTGAAGAAGTTAGCTATAGATTTGTCGCCAATTTGTATTGTCTTACAAGAAATGGTCTTTCCATAAGAGCCTATTTATGGCCTAGCTATTCAACTGTAAAATATACAGAGATTTATGTAACCAATGAAGATTTCCTGGATAACTGCCTTCGACTTTCTACTTCAAGCTAAGTAAATTTATATTGTATGGCTTCACCAATTATATTTTCACAGTTCGTTTTAGGTTTAAATTACATTTTCTTCACACATACTCACAATTACTAACCACTTATGTTAAATTATGTAACACGATTAATTTTTTTTGTTCATTATATTTATACATATTTGTAGTCAGTTGTTTTATTTATTATACAGGAAGACCTGCGAAATTGCCTTCAGCACATTTTTTTATGAGTATTTTCTAAAACTAGCAGAGCACAGCAGGTAACAGTTGACTGATAATTGAGGTTGATTTTTTTCTAATTTTGTTTAGGAACAAAATTAGTGGCGCCCTTTTATTGATTTCACTTTACTGTTTCATAGTTTTTTTATCTCTCTTTCTCTTTCTTTTTCACTTTTTTTTCCTCTTTAATTAACTTCTTTCAGATAACTGAGCCCTGAGGACTGGCTCTGTTATCTCCAATCTCATTGTCAGTTTGGAAAGAACCTACTCTCTTTTAATTCTTTCATTTTCTTTTATAATTTTTACCCTGAGAGTCATAGTATTTGTTTCAAGTTCTCCATTAATAATATTTCTTCTCCACATAACTGTTTATTATTGTCTTGAAGGTGTGAAACACATTGAAAAGTTTCGCTTCTTGTACAAATATCGTTTAGAGGTTGTATCTGTGTATCACATCTTAGCAAATACTTTGAATTTGGTATTATTATTACGAATTCTGATTCTAACTTAGTAGGTATGGGTAATAAATGAAATAATTCAAACTCAATATTAAAATCTATGGGAATCGATAAAAAATATTCTATTCTATTTTTACTTACTCTACATGTTATATCTAAAATTGATTCAAAGTTTAAAATTTTCTCGTATTTCAATTCCAACGCTAATTGTAATTTATAATACGAAGATATTTTTTGCAACTCTGTAAATAATTCTTTTGATATAATTATACTCGAATGCAATGTCCTTAGTTTGCAGAATGAACAGGAAATCTCTACAGTTTCTATTATATCTAATATTCCATTATGAATAATTAAAACTTGATTCAACATATGTTTAATAAAAATAAAATTCTCATTAAGCATGTGTAGATAAACTTCATTTGTTTTGAATGTTCTAATATTAAACTTATTCTGTAATGAAAGTATAAGGTTTCTTCCTAAGTCGTTTTATATTCGAAATATGATTATGATGATACAATTTTCGCAGTTTTATTTTTTTTGTTTACGGATTTTATTTTTTAAGGTTGATATTTACTTTTTGTCTCACTTTCAATCTGCTTATTTTTGACAAATACTTTTGTAGGTAGAGGGTCTGGAAGGTCTTCTCTACTTTCATTAGCTTTTGAAATAACTTTAGCTTTAGTTTCTTGCAATGATTTATTTATTTTAGAATAAAGTAATTTCATTTTTTCTTTGTGATTATGAATATAATTATTTACTAATTGTCGATCAATGTCTAAATCAAAATAAGAGTTATTCTCTAAATGACCTGTAATAATTTCGTATGGTTTTAGTTACGTTACTGAGTGAATACTATTATTATATGGTAAAAGAGCATTATTCACTTTTATTTCAATTGGTTTTTTCTTAAATTCGGTCTGATTATTTAAAAGTCTAATATGTTCAATAAATGTTGAATGAAATCGTTCGGCAATGCCGTTTGCTTCAGGATGTTGCGAACTGATAAAATGAATTTGTATTTTATGAGTTTCTAATAAATCTTTGACTAAACTATGTTCCGTTATCGGATATTATTTGTTCCGGTATACAATGATGGGTGAAATATCTAATTGAATTATTAACTATATCTATACCTTGGGCTGAGTTCAATTTATACAACTGCCCGTATTTTGAAAATGAGTCTATAATAGTTAGAAATTTTGTATTTTCTAAAGTAGTAGTGTCTAAATGTATTATTTGAAATGCTTTAATATTTCGCATTCGTCGACGTACGTTTGAATAGAAGATCTTTGATTAGGCCAATAGTATCGAGATTTTATATTATTTTCGGTTTCATCTAATCCTCCATGATTCCGTTTACTTTCATGATAGTTTTGTATTACTTCTTTGATTTCATTTAGAGGGATGTCAATTAATTTCTTATTACATTTGATAAATGAAATGTGTGAATTTTTGAAATATGTTTGTATAACAATGCTGAATTTTTCGTATAAGGGATCTTCAAAATAAATATGATATTTTGCTTTTGGTGCTACATATTCTTTCACAAAATTTATTACGTCTTGTTCAAAGTTATTGTACTAGAATTCTTTGCTTAGTTTCATATAGTTTAATTATAGTTGGTATAGCTGGTTCAAAATTAACTTCAGAGATTATAATTTGATTTTTTCCCACATTTACTGCAGATGCCGTAATAGGTATTCCTGCAATAGGATTTTCTATGTTAGTGTGAATAGTATTATTATCGCCATTAAAATCTTCAGCTTCTACAATAAGTGATTCGGTTTCTACATTTTTGTTTGTAGTATTATTCGAAAGTGAGTCATTAAATCTTTCCATATAAACTAATAATTTTTTGGGAGGATTATCCGAAGAATTTACTTCATTCATATTTAGCTGGATTCGTGATAAACAGTCCCTATTACTGTTCAATGCACCTTTCTTGTACACTATATCATAGTCGTATTCCTCGAGTTTCAACCGCCATCTAACTAATTTAGAATTGTGTTCTTTTGAAGAAAATAACCATTGAAGTGGTTTATGATCTGTTACTATTGTGAATTTTCTTCCGAAAAGATATGGGCGGAAATATTTTACAGCTCAAACAATTGCAAGGATTTCCTTTTCAATTGTTGAATAATTTACTTCAGAATCATTAAGTGTTCTGCTAGCATATGCCACAGGTAAATCAGTTCCGATTTTTCCTTGGCTAAGAACAGCGCCTAGAGCAAAATTGCTTGCGTCTGTTGTGAGATTAAATGGACGAGAATAGTCCGGGTATTGTTAAATAGGATCATTTAATAACAGATTTCTACAAGTATCAAAACAACTAATATAATCAGGATATTTTATGTTAATTACTGCATTTTTCTTAAGACGATTAGTTAAAGGTTTAGTCAGTTTTGAAAAATCTTCAGTATAAATAGGTACATTATTTGTAGTTTTCATTTGATGCTTGATTTTACTAGTAAAAGTTAGATGATTACCATCAACATGAAAAATGTCAGAATGTTCTTTAATTAATTGAAGAATATCATTGCGTTCTTCAGAATTCATATGTTCTGTTCGAACTTTATTTATATCAAATTTGAATTTTTCTGCATAAATAGCATTAAAATTAGGGCTCAAGGTTTGTTCGTATTCGTCGAACTGTTCAACCTCTAAAGGAGCACTTAAATCTACTTTATAATATGACTCAGACGGATTTAAAATAGTACATACAGCTTGACTATTTTCCTCTTTTGTAAGACATTCGGGAATTTCTAAATCTCCTATTTTTGTATAAGGTATAATTATATCACCATTATTAATATTATCAATATTCAATTTAATTATTTGTTCAGTTCGCGGATGCACTACTATACAATTCGTGTTCTCGCTTCTGATTTTAAAATAATTTATTTTTATTTCACTATAAGGGGTAATTAAAACATTATTTACTAAATCAATAGTTGCATTCAATTTTTCCAGATTATCTAAACCTAATAAGCAATCAAAATGATTGTGAAATTTAAATATACAATATTCTAAGTTCATTTTATTTTTCATTTTAAATATCTTTGAAGATGGAATTACTGTACAATAATTTTGTTGACTTGAGCCTAAAGCAGAAGTCACTTTGAAAGATTTTTTCATAGTCGATTTTGAAAAATATTTCTTTGCAATTTCAGGTGTTACAAAAGATTTTGTACTACCTGTGTCAATCATTACTTTCAAATGTTGTTCAGGAAATATTATGTACGGTAATTCACTTTCATAATTCGTAAAATTAAACATTTCTACGTGTCTGTCTCTTCCGAGGCAATTTCCTCTAAAAAACAATCTTCAACATCAGTGTGACGTTCAGTATCGTCCATATTATGCATTTCTTTCGAAATAAAAATTTTTCTATTACCTACGAAATGCGATTGATTTTGGCCATTATTTTTATTCTGTACATTTGGTTTATTGTACGTATTAGAAGTAGATATACTCATTGGAGTGGGTTTTTGAATTTGATAATTTCTAATAGGTTTGAAAACATTAGTATTTCTATTCTGAAAATTAGTATCTCTACTTGTACTAGGTGAATTATTTTCATTGTTGAAATTTCTATTAAATTATCGTTGATAATTATGTTGTTAATTTGGTCTGCTTACCGTTTGATTATTATTAGGATAATTATTTTTGTTATGTGATGTAACATTAAACTGAGACTTAGGCTTATTAAATGAATTTTTTGGATGTGTATTGTTATTATCATTACTTAAATAAACTTGAAAGTCATTCGTTAGAACATATAAAGCTGAGTTTAGATCGCTAGTATTCTTGGTACGCATTAGTGTACCGAGAGGTTTCTTTAAACCGCGCAATAGTACTCTTAGTGCTAAATTTCTGAAATAGTTGCCTAAAATGGCTTGTTCACTTGCATTAGAGCGTGTCATTAATAATGATGTTTGTAGATTTAAAAGATGCTGTATCCTATTGTAAAAGTCAAAAGGTGATTCATTTCCTTGCTTTAATTCCGATATTTCAATACTTAACGTGTAAATGTCACGTTTATCTGCATATGTGTTTAATAAAGCATCTTTCAAATTCTGCCAATTTGTTATACTACAAGCTGAAATGTTTATGGCGGCTTGGCCTTTAATTTTAGATAAAATACTAGACATCACATATCCATTTTGAAAGTCTGTTAAATCAACTGTATTGTAAAATTTATTTACTAATTTTTAAGAAATTTCTATGAATCTATGTAATAAAGAATTTTCGCCATGGAATTCTGGAATCATGTCCAGATATTCCTTTTCCAATTGCGGTACCACTTGATCTACTGGCATTTTGTATAATGTATTTAATTTAAATCTAGGTTTTGATAATTCAATATTTATTTTACGGTTACGATATGTTTGTGAGCCAGAATCTAAATCAGAATCAGAATCGGAATTTTCAGAGCTTTCTGAATTAAATAAACAATTATTTCCTCTATACGACATAAATTACATACATGAAGATTAGGACTGCTTTCGCCATCTAGTTGCACCTGTAGTTGGAATTACCAATATTCCCTTGAAATTCCTCTTCGTATGAGCCAAATGTCTTCGAGTTAAGCTACTTAATTCACTTAACCAAGAGTCCCAATGATTCACTTTAGGTATGTTAATAAATCGTTGATACGAACCGATTGTTATATTCACTAACGCCCGTTTAACATATCCTACTGACTGCGCCAAATAACTTTTTACACGCGGAAGAAGGTTTTTTAAAAAATATATTTATTTAACAAAAGTTACAAGTTCCAAGATTCGAAGTAAATTCTAGACTGATTATATAAACTAAACAATTCAATAAGATAAAATAACAATGTAAGCAAAAATAAGGTTCAACAATTTATAAAACAACAGATTATTACACAATATACTGATTAAGCAATTTATTTAATATGTTGTAAGGGATTTAAAGTATATAACATATATATATATATATATATATATATATATATATATATATATATATATATATATATATATATATATACCATCTGTTTCCTTCTTATTGGCTTCTTTTTACTGCCACATAATCGACAGTTTGGCAAATAAAATCTCTTTGCCTGGTGTACGAACCAATAGCCCAATAATTGCTGTTATTACTTTTTTTTCGTCTTCAGTAAATTTATTATTACATTTTAATTTACATATTGAACAATCAATCTCAGTCACTTTCCTCGCTGCTAGTATTTTTACATTTACACTTTCGTATTCTTTTCCCATGTTCCGCAAGTTGTTTCTTTTTATCTTCTTGTATTTGTTGCGTTTTCGTTTTCCCGTACCGTTGCCGCTTTCTTTGTCTTCTGATACATTTTCTGTGACGCCATGGTCAACCATATTTTCAGGTACTGTTTTACCCTGAACACTGTTGTTTTCTTCTGCACTTTCAGCACTAGAGGTGTTACCTTCACTTGAATCGACGACAGACAGATTCTGGAATGTGTACAATGTTAGTTCTGCTAGATTTCAGTAGGGCGTTTGATACTATAAATCACAATTTATTATTATCAATATTACGTTTCATTGGGCTTTCCAATAAAGCTGTTTCATTATTGAGTTCTTATTTGGGTGACCGCCAGCATTTGGTTGAGGTGGATGGTATTAGGCACGATTTGTTGATGCTGCATCTGATCATTGTTTAAATATTAACTGCACAAAGTCGAACGTCATTATATTTGGGACTAAAGTTGAGAGGGAAAATGTAATTGATGCCATTGATATAAAAGTAAATAATGAATCGCTTAATCTGGTTCAGCATGCAAAGAGTTTGGGGGTGATTCTTGATGGTGACTTGAGGTTCGAAAAACACGATAATCAGTTAATTAAACGTGCATACTCAGCCTTAAAATTAATTTATGGAAATAGACATTATCTAACAGCCACTGTCAAAACAACTTTATGTGAACAACTGGTGCTGTCTAACTTTAACTATGCTGATGTTCTTTATGGTCCGTCTTTGACCAGCCGGTTCCGCAACAAAATTCAAAAAGTACAAAAATCCTGTTTGAGACTAGTTTTTGGAATTCGTAGAGGTCACAGAATATCAAGCAAGCTAAAGGATATTTTGGCTGGCTGAACATGGAGTATAGGAGAAACTTACACATGGCTACCTTGTTTCATAAAATAATAAAAAATAAATTACCTATCTACCTCTACAAAAAAGTTAGATTTCGAACCGATGTGCATAATATAAATATTCGTTCTAGGGGTCTTTTAACCCATCCTTCATTTCGGCATGAAATATTTCGCCGTAGTTTTAGTTACCAGATCACCGCCATATATAACAATATATCGGAACATTTAAAAGCATTCAGTGTACAGCGCTTTAGAATTGAATTTAATAAGCTTCTCTTGGACCAGCAGCATTCAAACCCTACTTAATTTTTTTTACAATGTCTCATATACTGTGACGAGTCTTGATTTGGCCATGTAAATTTTACTCGTGCTATCTATATGTTACTGTCATTTTTGTTCTTGTAGCGACAGGGTTAAGTGGAAGAGCAGGTCTTCGATAATCTTTTTTGTTATCGTAGAACTGAACTTCGCCCTTTAGTTTCACTTGATTTTATGTCATTTTCCTTACTATGTAATTACATGTAGTATTTTGTGATTAGGTGAAATTTAATAAAGCCGTTTATTATTATTATTATTATTATTATTATTATAATCTGGATCTAGAATCATTTTCATCTTGAGTATTTTGTAACATTATTTTATTTTCAGTTTTAGAGTAGTTTACACTTGTAGTATTTTCCACAAGGTTTTTCATAGTAAAATATACTTTTTGGCAGTCATCTTGCCGGTTACTGGTTCATTCATAAACATGTGTATTTTCATTATCACTATTAGCTACAAAATGAGTGATCACATTATCACTGTTGTTTGTCAGATTGTACACACATGAATTTGTTTTAGGAATAATAATAATATCATTATCTTCTGCACTGTTGAAGCTATTAGAGTTTACAGTGATCACATTATTGTCTGGCTCTTTTAATTCAGTGTTTTCCACACATTCTTTAAGAAAGACTAAGGGGCTTTGTAACGCTGTAGCTAATTCATCATCTGGATTATGTGAGGGGAAATTATTATTGTTATTATTCTTCGTTATTGTAGCCTACGCCAATGAAACTAAAAATTTCCCACGAGAACTCATTCTACAATAGAAAAAAAGACAAGTGTTAAGAAGCCTATACGTACAGCAAAAAATACACAAGCAAAAAAAGTTTATTTACAACCTAACTTTTGAAAAATATAGCGTCTACAAAGTGTGTTAATCTAAACATAACCTCAAAATTGCTTACATTACAAAAACCACCCGACTTAACTACAACCTGAAACTAAAAATTTTCAGTTTGTAATGATTATACACGTACCTACCTGTGTTTTGAAATTATCTTTCCGACTTGACTGATACTTGGGGCTGTTCTGTTCTCACTGATATAACCGAAGTATATTTCAAACTAGGGTTGATTATTAACTGACATAACGTCGTGAGTACAATTTATGATTATGAAGATTTAGTCATAGTTTGTTATTTTTTACAACATAACTCTCTCAGATGTTTATGTTCTGTGTGGCTGTCACAACTACAATCTCGTACTATGCGATGGCGCTAAGTCATTCAATTTATTTGAGGTAATTCAAAAGTTGTTCACATTGTTTTCAGCTTCTGTTCATCGATGGAAAACTCTAACCGATCACTTGTGATTATTTACTATAAAAAATCTTAGTGACACACGTTGGGAAGCAGGGAATAAGCAGTGTTAAAGCAGTTCGTTATCAAATTAGTGTCATCTATGCCGCTTTAATTACTTTGGCTATTGAAATTTAATTATCTCCAATCAACAGATATTCATCTCGGCAAATGCACAGACATGTTAAAAACATGCTGCGCTTTCTCAGAAGCACCATTTTAGCTGCGAATGAATTAGCTGAAAAATTATTAATTGAAACTATGTTTAGAGCCACAACAAGAACTCGATGTTTTAAGCGTCAAACCGGTGAAACTACCCGCGATGAACCTATAATTTCTCCAGAAAAATTTTTTTTAAATCGAATGTCTCATCTGCATTTTGCACACAACGCTAATTTCAGATATTGAAATATTTGAACAGTGTACTCGGGATCTTGGTCTTTTTTGTACAATATGAAAAATATTTCTTTCTCTGTCGTGATCTCAATTGAAATTAAATCTAGACTCAAAATCAGATATAGATGATTGTAGTTTTGTGATGATCTTATAAGCTTGAACTATTTTTTTCGTATCCGAATGTCCCGTTCTTGTTTTAAATTATATCAAAGATGGCAACTTACAAGAACTGTATCCTAATGCGCATATTATTTATCATACCTGTAACGTGGGAGAGGAGTTTTTCTAAGCTTAAGCTGATAAAAACATCTGTAATCGACAATATTATTCGGTTTTTTAATAAACTGCTATTGCCTTTAATAAATGGTTATATCATTCGCCTTTTTTCGTATGGGTTTGAATGTGAATTGCAGTTAGGGAGAGCCGCCGTAGAAATCTCGCTGATAGTGCGAAAACCGGCACTGGATATACGGCTGGTTCATGTCCCGATAACGTCATGTAGGGCTTCCTCACTCCACTCTATGCTCTTTTAAGCATCTGTCCATATTTCCAGGGCCGTGTCTTAGCTTGCAATATTTAGGGAACATAAGTTCTTATCTTCTTTTGTGACAAACCTATGTAAATTTAATGTTTGGGATTATTTTGAATTCTCGAAGCTTGTCACTTTATTTGTTACGAAAATTGAATAAGTCAATTAGAGCTCGCGATAACATCTGCGTTTTCTTATAATAGTGCGAGTTGTCATTTGATTATCTTACAAATCAGTTTTTTTTTTTCGGAGGTGAAAAAATGCATCATGCACGCAGCTCTTTGCTGCGACTTGGACTTCAACCAATTAAAACAACACCTCCTCCAAGGGAGTCTGCTTTGGAACCGCTGGTTAGCATTACATCAAGGCAGCCCTGGTCTCATTTTCTTATACCTGCTCTGCAGCTCTCTTTTGTCTCCCATATTCATCCTTTTCTTTTTGGCTCATAATATCTCTTATCATTTTATTTATAGATTTCCATTTTTGCTTGCTCTCTAACATCTGAGGTACAAATGTGTCCACTGTTAAATTGATGCCCACTTCAAGAGACGTCGTTGTTATATGTCGGTTCCATCTTTCGCAATGGAATATTGTGTGTTCCACCGTATCCAAGCTGTTACAGTATTGGCACATGTCGCAGTTGTCGTGACCAAAACGTTTAGCGTATGTCCTGAAACATCCGTGTGCCGTTAAAACTTGAGTTAAAAAGTAATCTGTTTCACGGTGTTTACAGCTAATCCAAGCTTCAATATCGGGTATTACTCTTTTCGTCCACTGCGCTTTTGTGGCTTCATTTTTCCACCTATGCTGCTAAATGGATAGGGCTTCAGCTCTGGCAGTTGCCTGTTTTCTAGCCTGAACTTCGTGTCTATTGTTGTATAAATATGTCCTTTCCCAGACCATAAGGTCTATAGGTAATGTAGCTGTTACTACTTGCAGCGCAACACATGAAACCGTCCTGTATGCCGATGCTACCCGCAATAGCATCTTTCTTTGGGCTTTTTCCATTCGCTTTCTGTATTTTTTTATTTTTAAAGCCCTGTTCCATACAGGAGCACCATATAGTAATATGTTGTGCATTGCACTACACAACACAGCCCGTCGGCTACTTCTTGGTCCTCCAACATTAGTCATGAGCCTTATTAGTCTAGAGACCTTTTCTTCAGTCTTTTGTGCCGTAACTTCAATATGTTTGCCAAAGCGCATCTTCTCATCGATAGTTATCCCTAAGTATTTGATTGTTTTTGCCGGGGAGACATTTATTCCTTGAAAATTAAAAACTATTTCTTCCCTGTCTCGTTTACCTCTAAGTATCACTGCTTCGGTTTTATCTGGCACTAGTGTTAATTTATGTCTTTCCATCCAATTGCTAATATCTTGTAGACACTTATTCGCATTTCGTACTAAGATATGCTTATTTTTGGCTCCTATAAGTAACGCTAGATCATCCGCGAACCCTATGCAGCAAGCCTCATCTGTGAGGTCCAGATCTAGTACATCATCATAGAGAATATTCCATAGGGTCGGTCCTAAAACCGAGCCCTGTGGTACCCCTGCGGTAACTTCTATGGCATCACCTTTTCCGACAGTTATCTTCCTATTTTTTAGGTAGCTAGATATAATGTTTATGAGATAGCTAGATATATTTCTTTCTCGTAGTTTCTTCATGATAATGCTATGACGGGCCGAGTTAAACGCGTTTTTGACGTCTACCGTTATTAACACACACCATTTTTGTTTGTATTCTTCCACCATTTCCTTCATGGCCTCCAGAGCTTGTACAGCTGACTTTCCTCTTTAAAACCCATACTGATGCTTATGTAGGCCTCCCTTTTTTTCCAATTCAGCCGTTAACCTATTTCTGATGAGTGTTTCCATAAGTTTGCTGATTGTATTCAGCATACAAAGTGGTCTATACGAATTTGCCAATTCTGGGGGTTTTCCGCCTTTTAGTATTAATATAACTTTAGCCAGTTTCCATTCCTCGGGAAAGACCTGTGACATTAGCACACTGTTCATAGTACTCAGAATCAGCTGAGGGAACAAATCAGTTATTACCATTATTTTTATAAGTTTTATACACATGCTCAGCACATGCTGGTAATATTCATCTATCATAAGCGGAAATGTTAACGATATTAGGCTCCACAATCCTATATTCAAAAATTCGTGAACTGACCGGCATATATTCAGAATTACAGACTTCTGTGTTCTTATGAAGGCCCAGTTTGCCAAGGATACTCTGTAGATCTGTAGAAATGAGACCTGTAAATAATACCATGATTTGGTAACACCTTCACCCTTCCCCCATACCAAATCTGTTATTATTTTGATCATTTCATTATATAGGTGACGAGCACATGTTACTAACTATGACAAGAAATATTAGGACTTACGAACGACCTACGATATTTTATTCTTATCACGTTATTGCAGTAGCCTGATAGTATAAAAATTCTCTCATGTCCATGATAAGCAGGCTCAATTAAAATACCTTGAGCGATAGCGAAAGAAATAATTCACTCATGTTATCAAATTATTAGTCACACATTAGCGATTTACCTCTGTATATAAATGATTCGTTGCACAATGCTTTTTCATTCTGCATTTGTCTCTTGTGTTATTCGCTTCAATAATTTCCAGTTGAAATTTTGATCTGAGAATGTATTATAAACTTGAAGATTATGTTTTTATGAGTCAATTTAACAAACAAAATGTTATAAAAAATATGAACGTTGACAAAGAAGAGAATTTTCGTATGAAGGATATTGAAGCAGGTGTTCCCATGGTTAAAGATGACTGCACTATAGAATATGAAGAAGATATATATTCTATCATTCCAGAAATTAGATACGATGCCTTAAGATTCTTCGCATTCGCATCTGTCTTAGTCATAATCGTTGGATTCTACCATCTGATCAATAATTGAAAAGTACTTCAAAGGATTTGATTCATAATTATGTTCTACCAATATACTTTGATTAAATGTAGTAAGGCAAGTAATGAATAAAAAGCTAAATTTTGAGTCTTAATTTCTAAATGATTAAATAATTGGTAATTTTCTCCAAGATTCTGTTGATAGGTAAGTACATTAGTATGTTAAATGAACATATTTCAAACAATTCACTGCTCCTAAATCATTCACTTCAATATTGGCATTTACTCGTAGTTATTCGCGAGAGCTTCTAATGAAATCATATGCAAAAATGTTTGACAATAATTCATTGCACACTCAGACTTCTTAAATTGAGTAGCTTCATTCATGATAAATTTTTACAGGTACTAAAGATAGAAAATGCACTTGATAACTACGAGATTAAGAAATGAACTGTCTCGACCCTTACTTTGTGGAATCTACTCATATACTCATATTAGTGTTTTAAATGAAACTTACTGTTTCTACCTAACTCCACAATATATTGAGAAAATGTTAGAGTATCTAAAAAATTGACAATTGTTTCGGTATTACCTAAATATCATCGTCAGAATGACAGAAGTTACATTTCATTTGAAGCCTACCTGATGCTTAATTATTTTTGGCTAGTCCAAGAAGTGATTGACTTAATATATGTTAATAGAAAAAAAAAGATATTATATTACAAATATTAAAGCTTCGATATTATTAGCCCTATGGGGATATCTTGGATATCATTTTTCCCGATTAAGATTAGTATAACTGTGCAATGATATAGAAAACCAGAAAAACTATATCTGCTGATCTTTACAATTATCACTCAAGAAGACAGTTTAAAAGTGGAGAACTCCCTAGATTTATCTGTTCATTGACGACTTCATATTGTGGGTTTCTTAAGCGTCTTCTAATTTCCAATTCTTCAAGGAAATGTAGTTCTTGTTTCTTATCACAAATATGTAGTACTTCTAGTTCTGTGTTAGGTGTCAATGAATGATTGGTGTCAAGTAGATATCTGGCGTAGTGGGATTTATCTGGTTGTTTTAATCTGTATGATCGTAAGTGGTCACTGTATCGGATTTCAAAATTTCTAAAGGTCTGACTCAAATAGACAGCATTACATTTTGGATATTTAAGTTTATATATACCAGATTTCTTTAATTGTGATATTTTTGTTTTTACATTTAAGAAATGTAATTTTGATAGAGAGATTAACACAATTAAACAAATACCAACATCCAACGGTTACCCATTACATATGATAAATAAACTAATTAATTAAAAAGAGGAAAAAGTGGCATTACAACTTATATTTCCTAAACCAACTCAAGAAATAAAAGCTTATAAAACCATTACATATGCAGCAAATATTTCTAATAATATTTCAAAGATAATATATTTAGCAACAAATACAACGATTTCTTTTAAAACAGGAAGTAACAAGTACAAAATTGTTAAATGTAAGAACAAAAATATCACCATTAAAGAAATCTGGTATATATAAACTTAAATATCCAGAATGTAATGCTGTATATTTGGGTCAGACCCTTAGAAATTTTGAAATCCGATACAGTGAACACTTATGAGCATACATATTAAAACAACCAGGTAAATCCCACTACGCCAGACATCTACTTGACACCAATTATTCATTGACACCTAACAAAGAACTAGAATTACTACATATTTGTGATAAGAAACAAGAACAAGATTTCCTTGAAGTATTGGAAATTAGAAGACACTTAAGAAACCCACAATATGAAGTCGTCAATGAACAGATAAATCTAGGGAGTTCTCCACTTTTAAACTGTCTTCTTAAGTGATAATTGTAAAGATCAGCAGATATAGTTTTCCTGGTTTCCTATATCATTGCACAGTTATACTGATCTTAATTGGGAAAAATGAAATTCAAGATATCCCCATAGGGCTAATATTATCTTCGCTTTAATATTTGTGATATCATATCTTCTTTTTTATAATAACATATATTAAGGCAATCACAAGGTAGGTCACTTCTTGGACTAGCCAAAAATAATTAAACATCAGGTAGGCATCAAATGAAATGTAACTTCTGTCATTCTGACGATGATATTCAGGTAATATCGAAACAATTGTCAACTTTTTAGATTTTTTAACATATTTTCAATATATTGTGGAGTTAGCTAGAAACAGTAAGTTTCATTTAAAACACTAATATTAAGAGATCTGTAATAATAACGTAAAGGATAACGTATGCATTCTATTGAAAAACTGAATTCATATTTTTATCAACTATAATCATACTAATGTTCATGTTATACATGAATGCGACTCAATCTTTTTCTGGATATTCCAATATAAATTTATCGGTTGTACTATTTTTTCAAATTGACGTTGTTAATATCGGAAAACGTGGATAATTAGAATTAATTACCCCTTCGCTATTACAAATTTTTTGAACTAGTTAAAAATGAAGTCTGATGATCACAATAAAAATTTGTCATTTAACCCCAGTCGGTACATGGCGGTTTCCAATTAAAATTTTTTCGCCGAAGAATGGGGTAATAAACCGTATATTGTATGTAGACAGAGATTAGTGTCCCAATATCCTGTCAAATCAACCGCCCTACAGGAAATACCACGAAGAATTATACTCATTACAACGATCTAAAAATACATATGCACCCTCTGATTTCAATATTTCCCTCGGACAGTATTAATATGTTACTCCGAAGGTTTCTATACACCAGGATATTATGTCATTTATTTTTTACTTTTCGTTGTCCGAGTTAGCTCATTTGTTTGCCTTATTTCCCAAATACACATAATCAGACATTCAATACGCATCATTGGCGTAGTTGAAGGAGTAAATCTACATACTTCCGTTTGAGAGTTATTTCTCATACATTTTTTTCTTAATACATCTAACTATAATTAAATTTATAATATAATATGAGGTAATAGTTTTGATCTATTTAGGATCACTGCAGCCATGAACGTAGGAGGAATAAGATAATGAGTTACCCAACCAAAAGATCGCCAGCAGAATTGGGAGTTTCCTTCATATTTGGTAAAACATTGATTTGATTCATATACTATAAACCATTTATCAGATTGATATGTTAAAAGCTTAGAGATCTATTTGAAATGGATACGATCGATATCATTAAACTGGCAAGATCAGAAAAGCTTATTTGATGCTTACCACTTAATCAACCGAAGAGACATAATACATCATTTAGGTCGTTGTGTACTTATCACTCCACTGAATATATTAATAGGAAAAGTATAAGATGACATGCAGAAAAAAATACTTGAAGGAGCATATAGAACAGAAAAAAAATCTTCTTTCCTTTAAAAGTTTTTTGCTTTTTACTGATTCTATATTCAAGCATTAAAGACAAAATTTTGGGTTCACTTCTAAGTATTAAAATCACTCATAAAAATACACATTTTGACATTTAATTGGTCTAAAATTATGAACCACATTGGTTGAAATAGCTTTTTAATAGAAATAAGCATAAGCAAGATTCCTTTTTGAAATGAAACTAACTGATTCTACATAATTCCACAATATAATGAAAAAATGATAAAATTCTAATAAATTGACAATTGTTTCGTTTTAACTAAATATCATCGTCAGAATGACAGAAGTTACCTTTCATGTGATACCTGCCTGATGTTTAATAATTATATTTAGTTAGACCAAGACCTTGTGATTGAATCAATATATATGAATAGAAAAAAAATATGATATCTGGATATCTTTAAACTATTTAAGTCAGTATATCTGATCATTTTTACAATTGTTACTTAATAAGACTGTTTAAAAGTGGAGAGCTCCCTCTTAAGCGTGGTCTAGTTTCTAATTGTTGAAGGAAATCTTGTTCTTGTTATTGATCACAAATATGTCGTACTTTTAGTTGTAGTAATATTTCGCAACAAATACAACAATTTCTTTTAAAACCGAAAGTAATGTGAGTTCAAAATTGTTGTATATAAAATCAAAAATATCCCCGTGAAAAAAGTCTGGTATATATGAACTTGAAATGTCCAAAATGTAATGCTGTCTATTTGGGTCAACCACTCAGAAATTTTGAAATTAGACACAGTGAACACTTACGAGCATACAGATTAAAAAAAACAACCAAGAAAATACCACTACGCGAAACATCTACTCGACATCAGACATTCATTACACCTAACATATAACTAGAAGTAGTACATATTTAATGAAATTGACTGTCTCGACCCTTACTTCGTGGAATATGCTCATATTAGTGTTTTTAAATGAAACTCAAGGTCTCTAGTTAATTCCACAATATAATACAAGTTATTGAAAATTCTAAAAAATTGACAATTGTTTCGATAAATCAATATCATCGTCAGAATGACAGAAGTTACATTTCATTTTATGCCTACCTGATGTTTAGTAGTTATATTTTTGGCTAGACCAAGAAGTAACCTAACTTGTGATTGGCTTAATATATGTTTATAGAAAAAAGAAGAAGATGTGATATTACAAATATTGAAGCTTAGATATTATTAGCCCTATGGTGATATCCTGGATATCATTTTTCCAATTAAGATCAGTATAACTGTGCAATGATATAGAAAACCAGGAAAACTATATCTGCTGATCTTTACAATTATCACTTAATAAGACAGTTTATTAGTGGAGAATTCCCTAGATTTAACTGTTCATTGACAACTTCATATTGTGGGTTTCTTAAATGTCTTCTAATTTCCAGTTCTTCAAGGAAATCCAGTTCTTGTTTCTTTTCACAAATATGCAGCACTTCTAGTTCTGTGTTAGGTGTCAATGAATGATTGGTGTCAAGTAGATGTTTTGCGTAGTGAGATTTATCTGGTTGTTTTAATCTGTAAGCTCGTAAGTGCTCACTGTATCGTATTTCAAAATTCCTAAGGGTCTGACCCAAATAGACAGCATTACATTCTGGACATTTGAGTTTATATATACCTGACTTCTTTAATAGTGGTATTTTTGTTTTTACATTTAACAATTTTGTACTAACGTTACTTTCTATTTTAAAAGAAATTGTTGCATTTGTTGCTGAAGATATTATCTTTGAAATATTATTAGAAATATTTCCTGCATATGTGATGGTTTTATAAGTTTTAATTTCATCAGCTTGTTTAGGATATATTAGTTGTAATGCCACTTTTTTCTCTTTTTTACTAATTAGTTTATTTATCATATCTAATGGATAACCGTTAGATGTTGCTATTTGTCTAATTGTATTAATCTCTCTATCAAAATGAACAAATGTAATTTTGATAGAGAGATTAATACAATTAGACAAATAGCAACATCTAACGGTTATCCATTAGATATGATAAATAAACTAATTAGTAAAAAAGAGAAAAAAGTGGCATTACAACTAATATATCCTAAACAAGCTGATGAAATTAAAACTTATAAAACCATCACATATGCAGGAAATATTTCTAATAATATTTCAAAGATAATATCTTCAGCAACAAATGCAACAATTTCTTTCAAAATAGAAAGTAACGTTAGTACAAAATTGTTAAATGTAAAAACAAAAATACCACTATTAAAGAAGTCAGGTATATATAAACTCAAATGTCCAGAATGTAATGCTGTCTATTTGGGTCAGACCCTTAGGAATTTTGAAATACGATACAGTGAGCACTTACGAGCTTACAGATTAAAACAACCAGATAAATCTCACTACGCAAAACATCTACTTGACACCAATCATTCATTGACACCTAACACAGAACTAGAAGTGCTGCATATTTGTGAAAAGAAACAAGAACTGGATTTCCTTGAAGAACTGGAAATTAGAAGACATTTAAGAAACCCACAATATGAAGTTGTCAATGAACAGTTAAATCTAGGGAATTCTCCACTAATAAACTGTCTTATTAAGTGATAATTGTAAAGATCAGCAGATATAGTTTTCCTGGTTTTCTATATCATTGCACAGTTATACTGATCTTAATTGGAAAAATGATATCCAGGATATCACCATAGGGCTAATAATATCTAAGCTTCAATATTTGTAATATCACATCTTCTTCTTTTTTCTATAAACATATATTAAGCCAATCACAAGTTAGGTTACTTCTTGGTCTAGCCAAAAATATAACTACTAAACATCAGGTAGGCATAAAATGAAATGTAACTTCTGTCATTCTGACGATGATATTGATTTATCGAAACAATTGTCAATTTTTTAGAATTTTCAATAACTTGTATTATATTGTGGAATTAACTAGAGACCTTGAGTTTCATTTAAAAATACTACATATTTGTGACAGGAAACAGGAGCTAGATTTCCTTGAAGAATTAGAAATTAGAAGACACTTGAGAGACTCACAATATGAATTCGTCAATAAACAGATACATCTAGGGAGTTCTCTACTTTTAAACTGTCTTCTTAAGTGATAATTGTAAAGATCAGTAGATATAGTTTTCGTGATTTTCTATATCATTGCACAGTTATACTGATCTTAAATAGGAATAAGATATTCAGGATATCCCTATAGTGCTAGAGAGAGAGAGAGAGAGAGAGAGAGTTCGAAATATATTTCGTGATAGAAAGGGGATTTTTATTTGAAAAGTTGAAATTGTTCTTTTGTTTTGGTTGCCCTGATGTAGAATTAGTTGCCTCTCCAGGGCTGGGTTGGGTGTTTTGGGGGTTGTAATGCAGCGTTCATAGATTGAGTTTGGTGTTTTTGGAGTATCGGCTGAGAAACAGCGAGGTGGAAAGGAGAGATATAACTATGAGTACTACATATTTGTGACAGGGAACAGGACCTGATTTCCTTGAAGAATTAGAAATTAGAAGACACTTAAGAGACTCACAATATGATTTCGTCAATAAACAGATAAATCTAGGGAGTTCTCTACTTTTAAACTGTCTTCTTAAAAGTAATAATTGTAAAGATCGGCATATACAGTGCTTCTCATAAGTATTTCCCCCTCTTTTCCTGTGAACGATGATACTTAAACTGATGAAATTTGGAATGTGAAAATTAACTATTGTGAGCTTCTCTACTAGCGGTAACAGGTGACGTAATAGGCATCGGTGTCGTCACCAAGCAACTGAAACCAATGATATTAAATGGGACCTTATGGCAAGTTTGAAAGGTATTCAGATTACCCATTCAAGCGTACTAATTATTGATGGTTTAAATATATAAACACTAAAATTTTAGTATCGCTTTTAATTTATAAAGATTCAAAAGTCCGCTCATGGTTTTTTAATTGACGTTTATATATGCGATAATATCTTGAATCTTTAGTTCAATTATTGTTTAACAAGAAGTTTAAGTATCTACATAATCAAATGGTACGTGATCTAGCTGACAAAGTAACAGCTAACTGAATTGTTGGTGAAAATGAAAATTATTTTCATTCGGCGGATCGAATTTTTAATGAGAGATACCCCGATCGCCCTATATCGAGGACTTATTTGAGGGAGCTTTTTCATAAGGTTCAACAAACAGGTAGTGTTCACGATGCCAAACGATCGGGTCGTCCCAATATTGGAATTGATAAACAAATTGATACAGTTGCAGAAATTGTAGTAAACCCTTCTTCTTCCCCAGCCCAAGAAGTGTCTACCTGTGGAGTCAGTCATAGTATAGTACACAGGGTGTTGTTGACGAAAAACAAATTTCATCCTTACAAATTAGAAATGGTGCATGAACTGTCAGATGACGACCCCGACCGAAGACTGCAATTCTGTGAAAATATGTACACTAAAATTCTCCAACAGCCAGACTATGTAAGGACAATTTGTTTAGTGACGAAAGTACTTTCATCCTTAATGGAAATGTTAAAACACAAACTGAGTGATATAAATCCCCACATATTTCTTGAAAAACATACACAGTTCCCATTAAATGTAAATGTCTGGGCACGTATTTTGGGAAACTACCTAGTCGGGCCTCTTTTTTGAAGTCTAATTTATCCGATGAAGTATATCTAAAGAAGTTAGAAAACGCAATTGAACCGTTAATTCTTCAAATTGTGGAATATAATTCAGATGAATTTGGTAACTTGGAAATAACAAATTTTTCATATATTTTCATTGATCCTATGTGGCAACTCCAATGTTTGTTACATAAGTGCGAACGGCAGCTTTAGGTCTGCGAGCATAAGCCATGGGAACTGTTGCTTACTCTGAGAATGTTGGTACTTGAAAATATGTTGAATGGAAAATAGTCTACCTGCGAGCGCCACTTTATTTTTACCAGTAGTTATAAACCTCACCAAAATAAAGAAACGTGAAAATATATAACTTAGAAATTTACTAAAAAGATTATGAGAATATTAAAAGTGTGGACCATAAGAATAAACACAGATCAGTTGTTGCTACTACATTTATTTGAACAATAAAAAATATGTACTGGTTGATAACGCACCCAACATGCAGTATGTAGATGATAAGCAACTTTAACAAAAATATTATACTATTGATAACCCCACTCAACACGTAGCATGTTGATAATATATAAGTTCAACAAAAATAGAGTACTAACCCAAAAACATTTTCTACTTGAACACTCGAAATCAAGTAAAGTTGATCAAGACATGTTAAAATGTAGTTTCTACAGATTATAGCTATAATGTGTTTATACTTATATAATTTGATATTTGATAAATTTAGATTTAACAATGTTCCCAAAACTAATAAATTATATACTTATACATCTCTGCATCGATTTGCAATAGCGCAAGAAATTTAAAAGTAAGTTGAAAATAACTGAAATGGCATATATAGAAATGTTACACAGAAAAAAAAACTAAAACCTGTATCCTAGTGGCTGGAAGCTATCTTTCAAACCTGACCCTACGAGCATCTGGCAGTGGTGTGTGTGTGTGGAGTTGAAACGGACACACGTGGTCTTGTCTAACAGTTTTGTTGGGCTTGTCTAACAGTTCTGTGGGGGTTATTCCTGCATAACTACTCCTGGAGGGTTATCGTCCTGGTGGAAAGGATTCCCTTTCATATCCTCCCGTCCACGATGTGGATCCATGAACCTCACAATCAAGAGTTGTACAGCCGCAATGGCGATTGTCCAAAATGGCCTCTCCTCAAACAAGGTTGGCCGCGTCAGCGGGTTAATATTCGCCGTGGAGGTGATCCCCTGTCGAAACGAAGGGGACACAAAAAAAATCAAGGCAACTAAGCCTAACAAGAAAATCCAACAAAACCTTCCTTTCTCCATCGTCGGATTTATATAAAGAAAGCATTTTTCAAAAAAAAACCAAGCTAACCAGTTGGATGTAATTTCAACAGTCTGTCAACTCGGAAAGATCATAGACAACAGATCCTTAACAAATTCTATGACTCGGCATGTGACCGATTGACATTCCAGCTACTGCATCATAGACATAACTCATCTGGTGGACGAAACCCCACTCGACTTGACGTCGCTACGTTTGACATTATTATTAACCTTCAATTTACTTGTATGTATCCCATCATTGCTACGAGCAAGACTCATGCGATACAAAGAAATGCGCTGGCGAATGCATTAAGCTTGCAAGCCAATACACAAAGAAGAAGAAGAATTTACTTGTACATGTGTTCTCTACCACTGACATTTGCTGATATTTTTGATAACAACTAGTTAATTACAATTATTTAATATGTACAAAGGAAAATCGAAAGGGGTAAGCAAACATTTTATTCGTACTACTTATGCTTAATACTTATTTTTGAATTTCAGGTTCTTGAAATTAGATTAACTCTGGAAAGATTATAGTATTTTGTAAATCCTTTTGAAATGCACGAAAATGTGGAAGAGTTTTTGACCTAATTACCAATTATTATATGTTGTTGTAAATACCTCCAACTTTATATAATAAAACATGGAATTGTATCCTTAGTTAACTCATTCTTTATTTAGGTGTCTAAAATGAGTAAGTTATCTTTAAAATGCTACACCTACAAGATGGTGCTCCTGCACATTATTACTTTGCAGTAAGACGTTATCTAGATGATGAATATCCTGGTAGATGGATTGGACGACGCGGTTCAATAGAATGACCAGCTCGGTGACCGGACCTAACACGTTTAGATTTTTTCCACGGGGATACCTTAAATCTAAAGTTTACGCGATAGCTTCTGACAGTATTGACGTTTTAAAACTACGAATTGTTGAAGAATGTAGGGAAACATTCCATGACACATTTTATCGAGTCCGACAAGAGTTTAATAAAAGGATATTTTACTTCCAGGAAGTAGATGGAGCACATTTTGAACAATTATTATAAGAAATATTTATTAATTAAAAGCGAAACTCACATTTTAGTGTTTATTTATTTTAACCATCAAGACATCGTAAATCCAAAAGAAATCAGTATTCTAAATACCTTTCAAACGAGGTGTCACTTGCCTTAAGGTCCTATTTAATATTATTGGTTTCAATTGCCTGGTGACGTCACAGATGCCTATTACGTCACCTATTACCACTAGTAGAGAAGCTTACAATAGTTCATTTTCACGCTCCAAATTTCATCAGTCTAAGTATCACCGTTCAAAAAAAAGGGGGGTTGTGACTTTTGAGAAGCACTGTATAGTTTACCTGATTTCCTGTATCATTACACAGTTATACTGATCTTAAATGGGGAAAAAGATACCCAGGATTTTCCCATAAGGCTATTAATATCTAAGCATTAATATTTGTACTATCATTTCTTCTTATTTTTTCTATTCATATATATATATATATATATATATATATATATATATATATATATATATATATATATATTAAGTCAATTAATAAGTAGGTCACTTCTTGGTATAGCCAAAAATAATTATTAAACATCAGGCAGGCACCACATGAAATGTAACTTTTGTTATTCTGACGATGATATTTAGTATTATCGAAACAATTGTCAATTTTTAGAATGTTTTCATTATATTGTGGAATTATTTAGTAAGAATAAGTTTCATGTAAAAAAGTAATGTGAATAGAATTCCTGACAGTAAGGGGCGAAATTGTAAATTTCATAAGCAAGATTCCATTTTTACAACCATAAACCAAAATTATACTGTACCGCTACTGTATTTTTCCATCAAATGGACATCATCATTTTTATTGAATTTAATGACCCGTTTGTTACACTGAATGGAGATTTCTCAAATTATGGGATATGCAAACAACCTAACAAAAGTGAAAAATGCTATGATGTTATCGCAATTGGTGGGCTGTCACAACCACAGATTAAGCTGTATTGTCATAATTTTTGGTGATATGTATTGAAAAACAGCTACAATATATTAACAGTATTGTATGAAATCGATGAACCGAAAGGAACACAATATATGCGTATTCGGCGAATTAAGATTAATCAATGTTTCCAACATTCTGAAGACCAATATATAAACTGCAGTCATACAAACTGTATGTAAATGAGCCTTTTATGAACAGAGTGAGAAAAATTTCTTCATAAGGTAATAACATATGAACAACTTTGAAGTACACTAAAATATTGGCCAATTGCATTAACTAGCACAATGTGTAGGAAGACTTTTTACAGCACTGTTGGGTCCGTTTTTCATTATAGACGACCTAAGCGTGACGTCACAGGAATGGGTGGAGCTGACGAACCTCTGAAAGCAAATAGTTAACCCTTGCAAAAATTTCCTTAAAGGTGCCATTTCATGGAGACGCTAGACGCTAGCTTCAAGCGTCAAATGTGGTCACGTGGTATGTATTAGAATCATATATTTAAAAATTAGAATAGAGCGCCGTCTGAAATAGCGGTAGCGTTAAATGTAGAAGCGTCACAGCGCTGGAAGAAAAAGCAATATAAAGTAATCAGGTTCGATAGTCAATGTATATTAACGAGTGTCAAACATTATCTCCTCGTCTGTTTTAGCTACTCTGTTAGTTAATGAAATATCATTACAAACTATAAAAAAAATTAAATAGACAAAAAACATGTGTGGGTACATCCTACCTTTAAATTACGACGTGAACATAGTTATTTGAAGTTATATTTGTAGAACTGATCGTGAATGATACCAGTTAAAAAAGCTAAACAATGTATACCTTCGACGCTACTTCTGTTTTAGATAGCCCTCTTCTCGAATTTATTAATATGTGATTCTAATTCATACCACGAGACCATATTTGAGACTTGAAGCCAGCGTCTAGCGTCATCAGAAAATGGCACCTTAAGAGTTGTTTAATTTTTTGATTGATTCTTCAATTTGTTACAAATAAGGGTGATCGTTCCTAGAATTAAGGAGTTAGTGTGTATTTCAAAGGATTTATTAATAAAAATCAATAACGTGAGGATTTCTAAGCTTTTTTAAAAATGTTTAAATATATTGAAGTTATTGTCATATTTTGGTTATTATTCTCATATTTGTTACATATATCATTATAAAAATGGCTTCAAGACACGTTCTGAAGCTATTCTAGTATTCATGAATTCCTTAGAAGTAATAATAATATCAATAAAAGGGGAGAAAGTGCGTTGGAATCAAACCATGTCAAAAAAATATAATTTCAAGCATTCATTATTAGTAATAGATATAATGTATCTAATGTCCAAATATAGCTAAAGATGCATACAGGGTCGTCTAATCATATGAGGGGGCCTCTGGCACTCCTCATTAGTGGGCCCACCCCCCTCCAGTATGATTAACATACTTTTTTCAAAGTCATACAAAATTTATTTGATTTTGTTTTTAATTTTTAATTTCAACCATATATGTAATGTTGATATTACTGTCTTTTTAGAGGGTCGTGATGAGCCATTAACTGCCCTCATTTCCCGTCCCCATTCACCGCCCTTGATTGAAATTTTGGTTAACTTGATGTTTAAATAAATATAATGTGACAGATTTTGTTCAAATTGACATTTAATTTATTGTTACTTAAAAAAAGGAATGTTACAATGAAAAATAGATTTTTTTACAAAAAATTTTGGTTGAAAATTACATTACATATGTGGTTGAAAATAAAATCGAATACTATCCTCGACGGAAAATTTCATTCCCGTCTCGGATTGTAATATACTATTTCAAATCCCACAAAGTACTCTATAAAGGTATAAGGTAGGTACTATTGGTAGTGTGGTAGTAACTATTATTTATTCATATACGAAAACATAACATAAATAAAAAATAATGGAAAAAATACATTTTGTTTCATCACATGTGAATCACAGTGGTCACATAACTAGAGAGAGTAACTAATAACTTAACTAATCACATAGTTAAAACTTGACAATAGTCATAAAAATTATAGATTGATGTAGAGAAAAATAATAATTCCCATTAAATAATAAGCGGCATTATATACCAAGATATATTTTTTGAAATTGAAACGATCAATGAAATTAAATCAAACTGAAACAAGAGGTTTTTTCCTTGCTTTTTGATATGCAAAACTTTCAATCACATCTTCGAAATTCAATTCCATTACTAAATCGTTTTCTATATTCATCAAAGATAGATGATTGAATCAATCTTGAAGCATAGTACTTCTGATTTCATTTTTAATGCGTTTCAATTTAGAAAATGAGCGTTCTCCACTACAATTTGTAATCATCAGTGAAAGGAAAATTCTTAAACATATTTTCACATTGGGGAAAGTATCTTCAATTGTATCTGCTTGTAAGAGGTCATATAATTTAGTTAAACTTAGCTTTTCATTTTCTTCGATTTGTACATTGTCTGTTTTCAAGTACTGAGACAAATGAAAACACTCTGACTCCAGTTCTTTTGCATTTACATCGTCATGGTAAAAATCTACAAGATTCTATTTCTTAGGGGTCGATGGTTTTCAAACGATGAAGAAGAAACCCGAAGAGCCCATTTATTTCATTGTAAGAGTCCGATCGTTTTTTCAAGTGCAAGAAAGTCTCGGCTCAAAATTTTTCCCTGCCACTCAGTAGGAGGTTCTCCGCTGGTCCATCAAAAAAAGCAATATGTGAGCTTCTCGTTCTTTTTCGCTTAGAGAAAACCTTGTAGTTTGCGTCCGGAAATTTTTCTTTGGCTATCGATTCGTGATGATCAAATTCATTTCTGAAATTCACAAGAAACTCAGCAAGAGAATCAAACAATTCCGTTGCTACTTCTATTGTTAAGGTTTCTTTCTGAAGCGTGAGATTTGTATTATTTAATCTTTCAAGTATGCTGCTCCAAATTTCTGTTAAAAGAATTGTTTCCAGTTTTCTCATTGTTGTTGTCAAACTCAGAGTTTCGTTTCTAGTTTCTCCAGGTTGATTCGTATCTTCAGCAATTGATTCTAGGGCTATCAAAATCTGTCTATAACTTTTCTGTAGGGCGTCTACTGCATCAGCCTGAGCGGACCACCTGGTATCAGAAAGACGTTTAAGTACTTTGTTTGAACCCAAACATTCTTTCATAATATTCCACCGATGAGTACTCAGCGATAAAAAGGTATATAACTTTTGAACTAGTTGGAAGAAGTTTGTAGCTTCCAGAACACATCCTGTGGCGCTAACAACTACTAAGATGAGGGAATGCCCTGCACATGGAACGAAAGTTGCAAATTTACATCTTTCTTTGATCCTTGTCTGTACTCCTGAGTATTGACCTGCCATGTTTGATGCGTTGTCATAGCTCTGACCTCGGCAATCTGTTATAGAAATCTCGTATTTATCTAAACAGCTGAAAATTGTTTCAGCTGAATATTCGGCTTTATGTTCTTGTATGGAGATAAACTCCAAAAATATTTCCACTGGTACGCCGTTTTTCAAATATCGGATTATAAAAGGGTATTGATCGACATGCGAGATGTCAGGGGTGGAATCTACATTAATTGAATAATATTTGGCTTCTCTCATTTTGAAACATGTTTCCCCATTATATCAATAAATTCGTTACAAATAGTGGTGGAGAGGTAGGAGGGATTTCCTTTTCCAGCATTTCCGTATCTCTTCAAATGATTTGCAAGAAAAGGATAGGAAATAATTTCCATTATTTATGGATCCAATCGTTTCGTTATTACCACGAAATGGAAGTCCCCTTGACGCTAAAATCTTTACTACAGTAACAATTCTTTTCAATACGTCTTTTCAATAATTATCTTCCTTATTATATTGAGAAAATAAGTCAATGTCTACCCGACCAACATTTTTGCTTCGTGAGATATAAGTCATCATAGAGTGTCTATGGGATAAGCTGTTTTCATGTTCTGAAATTAGATTGTTAATGTGTTTCCAATCATTACAACCGGAAGGAGAGCCGAAACTGTTATTTTTGGCATTAAAATTAAGTAGATGACAGGAATAACAAAACAGTGATGTTTTGGAAGGAGAATACAAGAGCCATTTTCTGGGAATTTGTTCACCATTTTTCAAGATACGTACGAAAACTACTTTGTTTAAATATCGTATTTTAATTTTTCCTTTCGTTTCTTCATATCTCCTGGAGGTTTCTGAGAAGTCACTGTCTTCATTTCGAAAAAAATCTGGTCTTTTGCGAAACCAAAAGGAACGCACTTCTTCTGTAAATTCAACACAATCTCCAGGATCGTGTGATGATAATTCCAGTAATAATTGTGTATCTCCTTGTTCTACAAGTTGAGAATCATTTGGCAATCGCGATCGAGAAGTTATATTAAAATGAGAGTGCTCTTCAGAAGTTGGTAATAGTTCTTGATTTTCGCAATGTTCTGATTCCGAATCTAATTCTGAATTTAGAACGCTTCAGAAGGTCCAGCTTCAGGTTCGGGTTACCCTCTAGTTTGAGACGTAAAAAACGAAGTAAGTTTTGGCAACTTATCAATTACGCTTTGATGACGAGCACCTTCTTCCCTTTTCTCTGCACCATTGGGATATGAAAGTTTCGACATGATTAATTTTATACTCAAATTACTCATTGTTCATAAAATATTTAGAGATCTTTAAAATTTTAGAGTTACACGACAATGACTCAATGACTGTCGAGCTCTCAATAACGACTGCTTACCCGTTCTAAAAGTTCTAAAATTTGTATAAACAAAAAATATTTAGAAAAACATTAGGCATTTCAAGCAAAAACTCCTTTAAGGGAGATCATCAAACAATATCAGTCTGTGCTGTGTCGGTGTGAGCTTTGCAACATCTTTGGTGACGGTTCATCAAATGCGCCGCTAATCGGTAGTGGTATATAGTAATGTATACTCTAGATATTATACAAAATAAAGACAAGCAGTGTAGTCTCTTTGCGGTAACTGAATCCGACTAATAGCAGCTTGTCAAATGCACCGCCAATCGATATCACACTAGGGCAGCGTATAGGGTCTACTTTTTTATGACATACATCATTGTTTTTATAGAAGTTAATAATACCTGTCCGTTATTTTCTGCTTATTTTATGTAAGTTTTAATTTAATTCGTTAATAAAATAAAGATCCAAATAATACATTTAAAAATAGGTAAAAGAATAAGTGTAACTATAGTTGTCTATTTTATCCAATTAAGTATACGTTTTTTTTCATGTTCAGTAAAAAGCAGCCTCAGACTTGCCTTGCTTGGAGGCCCCTTCAAGTCTGGGACCCTGTGCCAGAGCCCAACTGGCCCATGTGTTAAAACGGCACTGGTTGCATACGGTGACATTTTATCTCGCATAGACAAGCACACGTTGCAATCACCTGATTTGTTTAAGGTTATCTGTAATAACAGGTTAGTTTGGAAAGATGTAGACTACAAGAAAAGTAGATTACTTACATCGACATTGTAAGATTTATATTTCATACTAGTATGATTTTGGCCCCGAATTATTATCAAATAAAAATCAAATTACAAGTTTGCCAAATGGTTTGATTCCAACGAGTTTCACCCCTATTAATGATGTTATTATTATTTCCAAGGAATTCATGATTTCTAGATAGCCTCAGAACATGTTTTGAAGCCATTTTTATAATAAAATCTGTGATAAATATGAAATTAATAACAAATATATGACGATAACACATGACCACACAAACTCAATATAATTAAACCTCTTTAAATAAACATGGAAATTAGAAAGCCTTACCTTTGGATTTTTACGGATAAATCCTTCAAACTTCACACTAACTCTCAAATGCAACTATCACCCTTATTTGTCATAAATTGAAGAAAAAACAGAAAATGAAAAAACTCTTATGTCAATTTTGCAGGCGTAGTCGCTTTGTTTGGAAATAGCTCATAAGCTCTGCCCACCCCTGTGTCGTCACAGCTTAGGCAATCTATTCGAACGCCATTCTTTTCTGTTTTTCCATGATCTTTCTTCAATATCTTCTCTCTTCTAGCTATACCAATTTCCATATCTTTCTGTTGGAACTAATCAGTTTGGAGCAAAGTAAATTTGAGGAAAATAGAAGTGCTCCACACAATGATATTTATCAGAAATTCGATGTATATTAAGCCTTTAAAAATAAATAAAATGATTCAGCTGCATTATTATTTGATACTATAGAAGCATGCGGTACTGCATATGGGATTAGTACCTATATTATAAACGCCAACTCAATGGAGTAATAATGAACATATGCATATGCATGTGCATATGAACATTTATTGAGAATCGTAGGTATAGAATTTGATAATTTCCTTATAATAGTTAGGTACACTAATAGAAAAAAAATGGAAACGAAAAAATGGATGTTTCTCCAGACATGGAAGGGAAATACCAATTGAAATCACAACATTATCATGTAATAATTCAACTAAGTCATTTATCTAATTCCCGGAACGTTTCTATGTTTACTTGAAATTATCTTAATGACTGGTCTTCCAGATAGAGACAACAATTATTGATATTATTATATAGGCACCTGCGGATAAAACTTTTGAATTGTTTACAATTTATTCCGCTATCATGAAATATTTTTGTTATAAGCAAATATTATTTGATCATATTATATTTGAAGACCGTGTTTATTCATGGAGTGGAGTTGGACAGTGTTAAATATCTTGAATGTAGAGATGGGAATGATTACTTGCATCTCTGCCAGTTGGAAAATTACTAAATTTTTCAAACCCGATCATTGACAGTTTCCCAAGTAAGATACGACACTACTTTCCTGGCTCTAAGCTGCGACGAATATTGAATTACATTTCCCCGATAACGGAACAGTTATTAGTAGATCCGCAACGTTCCATTTGGGATTGCAATGAAAAGAAGCATTGCCTAAGCCAGCCAGATCGGATTCGCCCTTCTCAGGCATCGGCAATATGGCAAATATCGTTCCTCCTTCAGTGTCTCTAATCTGAACTGAAGACGACTTGGAAACAACTCGTTCTTAGTTGCTATTGTTTCAAAAGAATACAGAGACTTTATACAAGGCAGTATCGACAATTGGGCATAAGCACCATTAACAGGCAAATTTTGGTTTGTTTACATTTGACTATGAGCAACTGGATCCCCATTTTGGAAGGGGTCTCACCACTTTTGATATCGTTTTGGAATTTGTAATTTTAAAGAAGGCAAAGACGAAAAATTGTTGGGAAAAGTGGAACGATGTTATTAAAAAACTTTTAGGATGTATTCTATAACATTATGAATGTACCTTTCTATTATCTGATAAATATATAAGGTGAGCTATTCAATTCTGAATTATAATGTTAATGTCAACAAATAGAAACTACATAAGTTCTCTCCCACCACCTATTTTATGGATCCATCCGTTAAAACCCTGTCCTCTAGTTCCCAGCCTTCATAAGACTCAGCCTGCCAGCCTGGTTGTTGGGGCTCCGTATTAGGAAGTGGGTTTCCAAGGGGTTTCTTAATTGCTCCTCTGTGGATGACGTACAGGACTATTCTGCATTCTTGAGCGTTCCAATGGGAACGTTATTCTTTCGACTTAGTATTTTATCTAACCTGGATGCCTCCGGAAGTGAGTTCACTCCGCGGCAGAAGGTTCTCCAGCTAGAACTCTTGCTTCTTCGGATTTCTTTTTTGAATTCTCTTCTAGCTCTTCTATAATCCTCCCAGTTCGTTTCGTCCCCATGCTTCATCGCCTTTTTGAGAGTCTTCCTGGTGTCCTTTCTCAAGGAGTCGAGTCTGGCACTCCACCATTCTACTCTCTTAAACGGGGTATTCTTAAGAGGACACGCTTTTTCGTAGCTTCCAACAATTGACGATTTGGTTGCCTCCAACTCCTTTCTTGAGTCTCGTCTTGTTCGTATTGAGGTGTTCGGGGTATGCAGTCTATCCTGAAGCTCTCTAATGTAGGTTACTCAATTAGTGGCCCTTGGATTGCGCCTTAATGGGAGCGGTTCGACCCCCGAATTCTAACTGAATTGGATCATCCTGTGATCAGAGCTCAATATGTCTCCCGTGGCCCTCCAGTTCTCAATAAGTAGGTCTCTAGAGGCCAAAGTTATGCGTATCAACTCTTTCCGGATTCGATTGACAAATGTGGGCTCTTTGCGTCTATTTAATATTTCAAGCCTAGTGATTGCCAAGAACTCCAGTAGGGCTGTACCACGAGCATTAGTGCCAGTACTGCCCCACAGTAGAAGGTTTGCATTGGCATCACATCCTATGATAAATGTTAGAGTTTTATCTTTCGCGTATTCAACAACTCGGATAAGTTCTACCGAAGGGGGTAGGTAATTAATACTTTATTAATCTTTTTATTCACCTTCTGTTCTACTGTCCTGACATCCCTGGTTCTTCGATCGTGTATTGGTAGCACCTTCAGATCCAGTGTTGCTACCATTTTACTACCACATATACCCACCTACAAGCAGCTACAAAGCGGCTAAGCAGTACAGCATGCAGTGTAGTAACAAGCAATTGCCAAAACTATAACCAACACCACCTAGAAGCTATGAAACAGATACCTATTGAATACTTATGTAATAAATGTTTTACACTACAAAGATGATACGAGGCTTATTTCTAATCCCATTTTAACAAATTTAAAATTTTTGGCCAAGGTACATGTGATCATGTCCCGATATTTTTGAATTCGTTTCATAGTGAGTTTATGTTTGATTAACACATTGCGTGTATATGATGAAGAAACACAAGGGGGTATTATTTGTAAAAAACTATCCCGCATTTTTTAATAATTCGCATACAAATAAATTAAAAACATTTTACATATTCTCACGAAATTGAAATATACACAAAATGGAGAAGCTTCAATATTATGTATGTCATAATGATTGTACCCTGAACTTTATGCCTATTAGAATAATGTACAATGTGATGCTGAGAAAATATCTGTTATTTATTTAATTATTCTAACGAATGATCAGCAACAGACAGTTTAACCAAAAACCACATGTGAAATAAGGTTATTAAATAATAATTATAGTTCCAAAACAATTAATACCATAGTTTAGTCCAGAACGTTAATAAATGACAGTATAAACCTCAACATTTACACAAACACTTTCAACAACCTAAAACAGACATAAGAACATAATGGAAACAAATGGTAAATAATAGTATATTAAGTACCAAGTGTCAAAAAGATTACTTTAGTCACAAGTTTTACTAGACACGAGTGGAGTGAATCGGAACGAGTTCCTTGTGAAACGAGTGACTAAAGACGTTTTTGACACGAGGTGCTTACTATACTTTTTCTTCGCCCGCGGGAAAGAAAAAAATATATTATATTTGAATTATATTCATTACACGACGGACGATGGCTGACAGCTGACTGACAAATCAAATGACGCAGAATAACAAAATTATCACGGAACATGAAATTTAACATACAAAAGATACACTTGATTTGACGTTTAAAAAACCAAAGAAAAACGAGATGTGACTTTTCGCATTTTAAACACTAGTGTTTAAAGAGTCGTTTTGTGCATGTCAAACCCGTGTTCAAAGTGCGGTTTTAGTAGCGGAAGTAGAAAAATAAACATTTAGCCTGAACATGGCTGCCGATACTACGTGTCATAGGAAAACAATAAAAAATTGGACCATCTATTGTCGCTACTGTTTTTCATGAAGTCACTCTACAATAGTCATGTAATCTCCACTTTCAACTGAAAACCCAAAAGATATCGCAGGAAAGTGCAAAATAATATTTGTCTACGCCCATGTCGGTAAATGTCAAAAATCGCACTTTCAACGTTCCTTGTAAGCATTTAACAATAACATGACCGTAATGAAATCTCATAACATACACGTGCGTTTTGATGAAAAAACTTAAATTTCTTGATTTATTCAAATTGCCATAATATTTTTATCTACTTACAACATTACTTGGTCATTTTATATACATTTGGTCAATTGAAAAGCACAAAAGCTTTCAGCATTAACGAAACACATTTTAAATTAAAAGAGTAATGCCCCTATGTATCGCCAACACATTCTATAGAAATCCAAACACGTTCTAAACTTCACCTACGAAATGTGGTACTTCGAGTACC
The DNA here is from genome assembly GCA_963921935.1 of Galeruca laticollis. Lineage (NCBI taxonomy): Eukaryota > Metazoa > Arthropoda > Insecta > Coleoptera > Chrysomelidae > Galeruca > Galeruca laticollis. Next base: position 165,153,259 of record OY998180.1, on the reverse strand, counting down.
GTAGCACCCGTTGTACTGGCTCTAATAAGCTGAAAATCCATAGTATTCGTCTGTGAGATACCCCGAACAACCGAACAATATCGAATTATAAAATTGGTCACTTGTACACACTCCGGAGGCTGTATCGTGCTAACAGACCGAAATTTCTCCAAAAATGATCAAGAATGTGGTATTTCAAGTACCATACCCACCCGTTGAACTGGCTCTGGTGAGCTGAAAATCAATAGGGTTCATCTGTGAGATGTCTTAAACAATACTCAATCATAAAATTGGTGACTTGTTGCCCTCCGGAGGCTGTATCGTGCTAGCAAGACATGTTACAAAAAGTGGCCGACGACAACGACGATGACAACGATAACAACAACGATGACAATGACGATGACAACGGACGACGGCTGAAATCAAAAAAAGAACCAAAAAAAATTCAAAATTCCAACTTTTTTGGGGAAACCAATACTTTTCTCTCATATTAGATAAGGTTGGGCGGAAAAGTGACTGAGTGAGATATAATCAGAATATACAATGAACTCGTTTCATGAATTTCAATGAAAATGTTAGAAGATATATTGGGTCTGAACTAAGTATTTGCGACTAATAACGCCACTCTACGATTTCAAATAAAAATGAAAAAAAATATTGCCAATGGCAAACAAAGGTATTTTGCGCTGATGTCACGAGGGAAACTAGACTAGTTATCTTTTTTCTTTAACACCCGTTAAAGAGGAACGCAATGTTGTCAAAACGTACTCTTCCAAATAATGTACTCCTAATCGGGTGCCTCTTATTAAAAAAGGTAACTCTCGCGTAGTCAAGGAAATTTGGAAATATATATATATATATATATATATATATATATATATATATATATATATATATAATGGATATTTTTGTGGGGATGTGGCAATAAGACTCCAGAGTAAATTCTCTCAGATATTCATTCCCGAGCTTTCGAATAATTTTTATTCATTATCAAGGGCTATAAATAATTGGTCAATGTTGTCATTATTAACATTGACCAATTAGTATCTAAGGACAACAAAAATGAATAGATCTCACTCAAGTGATCAATATCAGTTTTCTTATTTATAACATTGTTGTATTGTGAAATGAAAGCCATTTCCAAGAATGATCTTTTCGTTCTGTTAGACTCACTCGCCAACACTTTCACTGCCTCATAATTCATCTGATGATCAAGAGAATTTACATGAAAAGCTAACGCGCACCTCTCTGGGTGTAATCTACAGTCACTCTTGTGTGAAACTATACGGTTCGACAGAGATCTTAAAGTCTGTCCGATATACTGTTTATCACAATCTCTACAAGGAACACTATACACCACGTTAGTGAGGTCAAAGGATTTTTATCTTTTACTCTAGTGTAAATCGATCTGATTGATAGAACAGTTTTATTAGCAATTTTAAAGTTACCACATGAACTGAGCAATCTGGCAAGTCTCGAAGTTATGTCCTTAATATATGGCAAAGTAGCAAAAACCGGTCAAGAAGGGGACACATCAGTTCCAACATCCGTCTGGGCTAAGTTAGGATGGCTATCTTCAAGCAACAAGTCCACAGCATTTCCACAGCATTAGATGTGCTGAATAATATCTGCGTTTTTTCATAGTCAAAACATAAGCAACATACGTACATTACAATGGCTTATGCTGAACGCGAGTTAATTGAAAAAATTAAATGAAAGGGAGGCGAAAACATATAAATGAAACTGTGAAAAATCATCGAGATTGCTATACAGTAAAATATTGGAAACGTAAGATTGGGCCCAACTAAGAAGTTAGATGCATAAATTCTCTTGAAACCTGAAAACAAACAAGGGCATATCTGATGGTAGCTGAAAATAGAGTATACATCTAATTTACCTCGAGCCAGTAAATGCCAACGCTAAATGACTTTTACGATCTTGTATGTCTATTTGCCAAGTGAATTTCTCGTAATAGGTGAGTAAAGCGAAACGTTGTTAGTTAGTTGTTCCCAGTTGAAAATTTAATGGCATTAAACTTGGGTTCGACAGTAAAACACAAACCGTTTTATTAGAGGGGTGTCCTTTTTAAAAAATTTAACAGCAAAGCCATAATACGTTTAAGTTCTTGTCATTTAGTGAAACGCTCTTGTTTCTCATTTTCATACACCCCTAAAGGTATTAAAATCTGTAATACAAAGCGAAGATCAAAATCCACATAAAACAGAATATCAAAAGGTTTATATTGTGATATTAATACCTTGTGCTATAAACACTGTAATAGTTTCAGCTTGGTTTGTAATTTGTGAGATGAATTCAGATAACGCGAGTAAATTGTTAGAAGTCAGTTTATAATTAGAACTTACATCATAAAAATAGTATTTCTCTCAGGTTCCTGAAGAATTTCAAATTTGAATATCTGAATTTATGTGAACTGAAATGTAAATTTGGCGTCAAAATCGACATATCGATTTAATGAGATTAATGACCAAAAGTAAACAAGATAATGACTTTCCCTGAAATATCAAACATAACTTTAAATTAACTAAACTAATCCTTAGCGACGGAAATTCTTGAGAACATCCGTACTTTTTGTACATTTTTGGAAAGATAGTTGCATTAAAATGATCGGCAGCTAGTCTATCTTCGAATCTCCTGGCAGCATTAGATACATGGACGCAACCTCACCAAAATGTCCTTCTAAGGATACTATGACACTAAATCTTTGAGACATAATAAGGATTTGCCATCTGAATATTGAGGGCACTAGTAATGCTAAGTACCAGTACTTAAGTAATAAATAACAACGTTGACGTAGTGCTCATCCAGGAATCTCATCTGGTCGATTGAACATAGGCTATAATGAGTAAAATTGCTGGCTATGATATAATCGGTATCAACTACCATCATACATACGGAATAATAACATGCCAGGACCGACATAGAGAACATTAAGCTGATAACCGCATCCACAGATGACGATATTTACATAATAGTGTTGAGGCCATCAACTCATTGGTCCCAGCACGTACTCCCGGCCTTACCACACCCAACCCCGTTCGCTGAAGATTTTGACAGCCACCACATTAACTGGAAGTAATATCAAAATGACTCCAATGGAGAAATACTCGCTGACTGGGCTGAAGACCAAAGTCTGTACCTGGTATTCAACGCCTATGACACGGGAATTTTCAAATTAGCAGTTTGGGGTAGAGAATATCACCCTGATTCTACTTTTGTAACATCAAATCAGAATGGTCAACCCATCATAACCCCTAGGAAGTTCCTTAAGGATTTCCCCAAAAGCCAACACCGACCAATATTACAACGAAGTGGGTATTCAAATTCCAATAATAAAATCATTTCCTAGACCCAGATGGAACTTTGAAAAAGCTATTTGGCAACTATTCAAATCTGAGCTTGACAGCTGTCTCAGATGGATTCCCGCTAAACAGAAAAACTATCATAGATTTGCTGGCTCTATCAAATGCGTAGCAAGAAAACACATCTGTCGAGGCTACCGCAGAGTATATACCGTGCTGGTGCGACAAAAGCGAATCGCTATATAAAAACATTTTCGAGAGCTGTGACCCAGAGATAGCATATGAATTACTGCACTCTCTCAATGCTGCGCGTAGGGAAAAATGATATAAAACAACTGAAAACTTTGACTTCCAGCACTCAAGTAGAAAAGTTTGGAGCCTAATTAGGTGCTGCCAATCTCATAACACGTGATGCCCCAGAAGTAACATCAAATCAAATTGCAAACTGTCTCGTTGCCCTATCGAGAGCCCCTATGGATGTTTCACACACAAAAATCACAAAGTGTAAACTAAGGAAACTGAGGAATAGTATCTCTAACGAGTGCCACCTTTCCAGACCGTTTACCTCTGACGAGGTTACCAATGCGCTGAAAACTAGTAAAGCTGGTTTTGACGGAATTCACAATGAGTTGCTAAAGAACACTGGCCGAGCAGCAAAAAAATGGTTAGCTTTCTATTTCACCGACATACTTAAAACATGAATTCTCCCAAAAGAATTCAAAATGGCCAAAATCATAGCTATATTAAAACCAGGAAACCGAAAGATGAAGCAGAGAGTTATAGACCAATATCCCTCCTGAGCTCTTGTTATAAACTTCTTGAGAGATTAATCCTGGAAACAATAGCAGATAAAATAAACGAAAACATCCCCGTCGAGCAAGCAGGATTCCGACCTGGACGTAACTGCACAGACCAGGTTTGGAGCCTTACCACGTTCATAGAGGCAGGCTTCCAGGAGCGTAACAAAACATCAGTTGTGTTTATTGATCTTACTGCGGCATACGACACAGTTTCGAGCAATGGGTTGATTTATAAATTCTTGCGAAAAATTCCCAACATAAACCTGGCTAACCTCCTAAGCAACATGCTTAGTGATAGTGTATTTCAAGTGATATTGGTTGATCTAAGAAGCAGAATGAAACAGCTTCATAGCGGCTTACAGCAGAGCTCAGTACTGGCGCCAATACTTTTCAACGTTTATATATCAGACCTGCCAGAAACAATTTCGAAGAAGTTCTTATACACTGATGATCAAACAATAGCTATACGACGGAAAATGATTGAAAGCACAGAGCACATACTAAATAATAACCTCCAAATCTTAAAGGAATACTACCGTATATGGAGACTAAACTGCAAACCCGAATAAGACGGAATGCACGTGCTTTCATCTAAAAAATAAGCTTGCCAATAAACAGCTTACTCTGGTCTTCAACGACACGATACTGAACATAACCCTACCTCAAAGTACCTAGATATCACACTCGACAGAACCTTAAGGTACAAACAACACCTGAATAATACCGCAGCTAAGGTCCGTACTCGTAAAAATATCAACAGATGCTATGTGACACAACATTGGGCGCCACTGCTACTACGCTCTGGAGCTCGTCTCTATGCCTTGTTTATAGTGCTGTGGAATATGTGTCACCCGTATGGCTGAGTAGCCACCATATACGGCAAATGGATGTACAGCTGAACCAAACGATGCGCGTTATTACGGGATGCATCAAATCAACACCAACACATTGGCTCTCAACACTAAGCCACATCGCTCCTCCGCATCTTAGAAGACAAGAGGCCTTGATGCATCAATACACAAAAATCAAGGAAGATCAGCAATTGTCCATCCACCAATACATCGCCAGCGCCTCTTTCTGAAGACTGAAATCTCGCAGACCGCCAGTGAGGACAGCAGTTGAATTATATAATGACAATTTTAACATCGAACAGAAGAGTGAATGCAGGCTACGACAGCCGATATCCATTTTAACCTTACCACAACGCAGAAACCTAATGGATTTGATATCCCGCGAGAGACCTGGAAGACTGCTAACAGAATCCGCACTGGCCATGGAAGAACCGCTGACTTTTTGCATGAATGGGGAAAATTAACATCATCTCAGTGTGACTGTGGTAACCTAAGTCAAACCAAATCCCACAGTTCAAGAGTGTGCAAGTAGGGCCTATGCTGGGAACCCAATTGATGTAATCAAACTAATGCCGCCAGTGGTTGAGTGGGTGAAGAACCTGAACGTTGCGCTGTCAATTAAGCCATGTGTTTCCTATTTATACGTTTATTTATGAACTTTTTCAGTGTATCTTCTTAGTATTTTCATGTTTATGTTGGATTTGTATTGGTTAGCTCATGTTTATGTACGTATTTTTGAGAATAACTCCATGTATGTGCCATACAATAAATAAATAATTTAAAATGATTCAGAATACATTCATAAATGTAAAACTACCTCAAAATAGCAGCAACTACTTTTCGGGCTAGATGTAACACCAGGCACCAAATCACGCCATAAAATGAAACTAGGACAAAAGACAATACAGTCGATTCCTTCGAAATGGAGTGCATACTTATCTAGAACGTTGCGAGAAAAATTGATATTTTCTCTTCCGTACTAAATTACTTTAGTCTCAACCTGATTTATTTTAAGGATTTTTCTCCTATTTCTTTTTTGGTCCCTGTTTTATGCTGTTTCAGTAAAAACTTACCAAAGCATTGCAATTTATTCTACTTCAACAATTATAGACTGGAGAGTAAAAGAGAATAATTACATCCTTACTAGTCGGACTGATTAATAACAAAGAGAAGGACTCTTGTTACACGGAAGATCGGCTCATAGCGACTTTACTACAACAAATGACGGTCAATGAATAGAAAGAACCGTTCGTTTTTTCAAATAAATCTGTCTACAGCTTTTAGATGATATAAACATATTCGTTCGTACTATCACCTATTATGACGTACATTAGTAAGCAGTGAGAAATAGGAGGAGCCGTTAATTTTAAAAATTAACACAAGTCAAGAATACATGGAAAATTACACTTGTATTGAACGTTTTTAATCCTATTGGAATCAAATGAAACACTAATGTTTATAGTTCTTTTAGGGAGATTTTAAGTTATTCGATCAACCCTATATGATACCGGTTATTTTGCTCATGCGCAATAGTAAATCATTAACCGATCACTTTTCTAAGCGTTAGCGTACTCCGTAGAAAATGTATAGTTTGTGCTAAATTCAATTCGAAATCCTGTGAACAAATGATGTCAAATTTACCTTCAGATATACTGAAACCGGGCAAACCGTTTTCTAAAGTTGGAGTGGATTTTGGTAGTCATTTCATATTAAATCGTCACATCTGCGTAAGGCTCCTTTAATAAAATGTTATGTTGCTGTGTTTGTTTGTATGATTTCCAAGGCTGTTCATTTAGAACTGGTTTCTAGTTTATCGATTGATGCTTTTATACTTACCTTGAAACGATTTATCTCAAGAAGAGGTGATCTTTTGATCATATTCAGTGATAATGGAACTAATTTTCTTGGGGCAAAAAATCAGCTAAAAGAATTATATGACTTTTTCAAGGACAAAGGTAATAATAATTCCATTGTAGCTTGGCTAGTAAAGAGATTGTATGGACATTTATTCCACACATGAGTCCTCATTGGAGCGGTATTTGAGAGGCTGTAGTAAAGAATACAAAGCATCGTTTATACAAAATAGCTGGAAATGGCTATTACCCATTTGAACAGTTCAGCACTATTATAGAACAAATAGAAGCAATCTTGAATTCGAGACCTCTCCAACCTCTTTCCAATAATGCAAATGACTTATCTTGTTTAACTCCTGGACATTTCTTGATTGGTGATAGTCTTGCATCCTTTCCTGAACCTGATTTGTCAGAGAATTCTAAAAATCGCTTAACTCGTTATGAAAGATGTATTTGTGTTCAACAGAATTTTTGGAAACGTTGGATAAAGGAACATTTAAACCAATTGCAAAATAGATCAAAATGGTTCATTCCTCATCCAAATTTAGAAGATAATGATAATGGCCCCTTGCTAGAGTTGTTGAAATTATTCCTAGTAAAGATGATAAAGTACTTTTATTTAAAATTAAAACGAAAACTGGTACTTATATTAGAAACATTACAAAACTATGTCCTTTACCAATAGAAGATTAATTAGAAAACTAATTACTGCGTTTATAAATAGTACGTTCTTGTTAGTTGAATTTTTTTATTTTTCATTTATCGAACATAAGAAGCTTCAATGGGGGGAGTATGTTTGAAATTAGTTCAAACATTCTTTAATATTTTTGACAATTATTCCTTTAAATTTTATTTTTATCAATCAAGAAGTAAAGAAAAAAGTGAAGTTTGTTCATCTGAGTTTGTCCATTGTGTGTTATGTGCGCCAGTTAAGATTACTATTCCAATTATTGTAATAATTTGTTATTTGTGGATTGAAAATCCACTGGTCCTTCGAAAAAGATTTTAGGATACAGTTGTCTTTAGAAATTACACTGGATTTTATTTTACGACGTATGGAAATTATTTCTGAGGTATAAATAAGCAAATATACCTCTTTGACTGTTGAAAATCAATCACCAGTCATTGCTGCTGAACGTCGAGTGCTTAGTTCCGGATTATTAGCAACTGACACTAAAATATCATTCTCCTGATCCACAGTTATTATTTTCAGTCATCTCATACCAGTCTTACGCCTAAATTGTCCTGTTTCTCCTAATCGACTAACAATATTGCTGAAAGTTTGCCGATGGGGTTGAACTCTGGACACATTTATTGATATCTACGAGCAGCAGCAACACAGGAATAATTTTCGTTTACATAAACACAAAACGTGTTTCGCTATTCAAGATTAGTAAAATTGTTGTGTCGAGGCATTTTTACTTAACTGACTTTAAATTTTACCACAATCACAATTTCAAGTGACGTTAGCACCCAACTAGATCGAAACAATTAATTGAGACCAGAGCCAACTACACAAAACAAATGATATTGAAAAATTATTCATCAAATGCCACTTATCACATGGTAATTAAAAATAGAGATCAGTTTATTTGTTTTCATATATTTTTTAATCATTTTGATATTATTTTAAAGTTAGAAGATCTATTTTATTTTTGTCAAAAAATTTCAGTATCTTCATTGTTAATACGGATTAAAGTTTCATTTGCGTATTAAATGCAATCCACTGGCACAAAATATCGACATAGTTATTACACATCAAAATTAAAAAAATTGAGCAGCTTTATCATTATGAGGAAAGAGTTCGCTATTTATGTAAAAAGTATAGGACAATCGAAAAATTGTGCTAAAATTCCCATTTCGTTAGTGGCGTAGAATTTGGGAACGAATAACCAGTGACTTGCCCATGTCGTACGCCTCTGGTAGTAGCCAGAAAGTTATGCTCAACATTATTTAGTAGGGTGTACAGTGTCTACATTTCCTGTCAAATATGAAATGGATACGTAAAATGGATTTAAAGTTCTGAGCACAAATCATTTCTAAGTTTTTGAACAAAACACCCTGTAACTCAGTAAGCAGCTACATTTTATTTAGTATAAGGGGTTCTATTTTTATATCCTATAACTATATCGAATATAAAAAAATACATTTCACTAAAAAGTGGAATGAGCCTTTGGTTTAGCACCTGATACCAAAAGTGAATTCGTAGATTCAATATTATATTCATACTATATTTTTTGAATCAGAATGGCATAATTTCTTCTGTGCTATACTATTTATTTTAACCGTTTTAGTGATTGTATTGTCAAAGCAAGTACGAAAAAAGAAAGTTCATCTTCAATGTTTTGTTACTTATTGTTCTATTTTAGGTTTTATGTATTTTATCGAAACTATATTTATTTCCTTGTAGATTTTATTAGGTTTTTGGTACAACTTTTATTTTCTATCTCGTTTACAAGCTACCATCTTTTTATCTATGTCCTCTTCTTCTTCTTTATCTCCGACAGGACTAAACTAACACGCACATAACTTAAAACTATTTATAAACTTCACATAAAAAAAGGAAGTTCAAATTAGAAAAATTAATTCTACAATGATCAGTAAAATAAGTGAAAATGAAGAACAATGTGTTCAAGACTACTTTTCAAATTCTTTCCATTTGAATCAATCGGAAAAATAATCTCCCTTCTAAATTCAGTTAATTATAACAAAAAAGCTCCCCCAAGATATTGTGAAATTATCAGAACGTTGAGGCAATTAATTTCATCGGGTTACACCCTGGTATTTTCATTGAGTAGTTATTATAAGTTGACCAATGTCAGTGAGTCGAAAAGTGACATAGACAAATGCAAGAAGTGAACGATGACTGGTAAGGGTATAAAGAGCCTTCCTGTAATCAAAATTTGACGAGCAATTAAAACAAAACGAAATGATGGCCATTAAGCAGCGTACAGTAATGTTTGATAGTGCGCTGGGGTCGCCCCCTGTTCAAATCCAAAGATGAGATTAAGATTTTATGGAAGTTAAGATGATTACTTTCCATTTTTTAAGTGATGGGCCATAACATTTTTTATTATACGCCGCATATCTCGTTGAAGTTTAGAGCAAAATCGACAAAACACATCATTTAAGCAATGATTTCAGCGCTGCGACGTTGTTAGAGAGGGAAAAAAGAAGTATGCGTTATGTAACCAATCGCATTGGTTAGGCTTATCATTCAACAATTAGCCGGATGATTTGAAATTCACTGTCTCGACCCTTACTTCGTGGAATCTACTCATATTAGTGTTTTAAATGAATCTCACTGCCTCTAGCTAATTCCACAATTTTTATTATATTGTGGAATTAGCTAGAGGCAGTGAGCTTCATTTAAAACACTAATTAAAGAGTTAGGAAAACTGTTGAAGTTTTTCAGTTTTTCCACACTGATCATTCCTTCTGACGTTAAACCTATGTAGATTAGTTCCATTGTATGTATGCTGATATTATATTCTTATTATTGTGACTGTAATTAGGCATAGGTTCATTGCATTATTCAAACCAAGCAGATTTTGATGATGTAAGCGTGGTGCAAAAATTTCCCCAGCGGGTTTCTCTTTGTCTCATCTTGAACCAAACCAAAACATCTGTACTGATGATTTATACTACACATTTTCAACAGGTTCAGGCTAACAAACCACACGTTTATTTTGGAATGAACAAATGTGTGACTTTGTATTCATTCAAAAATCATATTCCATTTTTTGAAAATTCGGTAATTTTTTTTTCATTCTAAATTAATATCGTGGTTTGTAAAACAATACGACTAATATATCCTAAGGAAGCTAATTGAATTAATCACTACAAAAATATTACTTATTATGCTAATAGAAGACTGCCACAACCAGTGTCAATCTGAAAAGTCGAGTCATACATTCGAGTTTCTTTTTTCCACGTATGGTAGTATTTCACTACAGAAGATATTTGAAAAACAATTGTTGTAGCAGCATGAACAAAAATTCCTTCTAAAATAGGCAGTAATATAAGTAGAACATTATTGGATGTAAAAACAAAAATATTTAGGCGGAAAGTTTGATAAATATAAAATTGAATGCCTAGAATTCACGGCAGTATACATAGATCAAACACTAATTCAGCACATATGCTTGGATTTCAAATAATATGCTTTCCACCATAATAAGAAAATCCCCAATAGAAACATAGTTTTCTAGTTCTCCCTTTTTCATATTGAAGTGGACTTTTCATTTAAGCTTCTTTCATAATTCACAGTATTACGTAATCCAGCAATATTATGCTTTTAGTGAAATATGTTCATCCTATTAGCTTATGAAGAATGTTTCAATATTTAATAACTTTTGCTAGACACGTTTTATACTTAATTCTGTGGAAAAAATATTACGTAAACATCTTTTAAAACCATTTAGACGGGCACTTATCAAAAGATTATATTCATAACGCATTTTTAAGTCGTCACATCAAAAACCATAAAATTGGATAATGTTTCTTTTAACATAACCTCAATTTAAAAATACAGTAATAATTGATTGCAGAAAGCTTTATCTGGATTTTGTTGACATCAGTTTTATGTTTGGAGTATCTCTACTATTAAAACTGTAAATCTATTGTCGGTAAAAAATGTAGGTATATTTTTGACCAGTATCTCTTCACACCCAGATTTAATGTGCAAAATGGTCCACTTGGGAAAATATTCTATTCAAATCATTGCAACTTATAATTAGACAATAAAAATTATTTCAATATACACAGTGAAATTTAGTCTTCGAATTTCAAAATAATTTCTCATATTTTCGTAGTTTCTGTTTGAAAATGAATATTTTATTGTTTTTGGACATGAGGATTACGAATTTGGATTCTAATTTAGCATTGCTCATGAAGGGGGCTAATTATGCTTTGTTGCTTCAGTGAATCAAAGCATAGTTCTTTCTATATTCAACTATGATTAGGATCAAGTGATAAGAAAGAACATTGAATTCCACATATAAAAGTCACTCCATAGAGTTTCGAGTTACTTGCTTTGAAAAGATGAGAGGATTTCGAATATATAGAATTGATTGTTCTTTGAATGTATGCGAATAAAAAATCAATTAACAATTATGTAATCACTAAAACAAATTAATGAACAATAATAAAAAACAAGTAAGTGTTCAAAGTGCCATAAGTACTTCAACCCATTTTTGCGAAAATCAATATGTCTGAGTCTGCTGGATGCCACGGACATGTGACAGCTTTCTCTTTCAATACTTTACATATAGATTGATATACATTAAGGCCTGGTGATGGCTCAGTGAGCCGAAACTAGTTGCCCCTGTTCACCTTTTACTAATATTTGCTGTAGTACTGATTTTGAGTTTTACTTATTGCCATTTACCTACAGACTACATTCGAGATGGATAGTCTTTTTCATTTAAAATCAATATTGAATAACCCTACTAAAATGTTATCCCATTTCTTTGGACCAATGGTTTATGTTATGAAGCGGTTCTTGTGAGAATTTTTGCATTATGTTGTTTACACTAGTGAATTTGTCAAGAAGATCTCAAATCAACACTCAAATCAGAACCTTGAGGCACACAATTCTCTTATATATAAAGTTCTGATAAACGGCTATGTACTTTTATTTGGAGTGTATTTGGAACCTTGTGTCTGAGTATATTTTTTTGCATTTTTAACTTTCGCACCGGCCCTGCCGCTGAACTATGATTTTTCGTCGTTCTGACAGCACTCTCGAACCAGCAATTGTAGGGTCTACACATAAAATAAAGTAGTGGTAGCAAAGTATCAAGTTTTTCATTTTGTCACATGCTAAAGTACTACTTACTAACCACCCAACTTTAAGAAGGTTTAGTACAATCTAGTATATGGTTCTTCGAGCCGGATTAAATAATCAGCGATTTAAAAACAAATTAGTTATTGAATATAATTAAAAGACAGTAGAGAGCTGTCCATGCAAATCACGGTCCTGCGAGTCAGAAGGTGCGAAGAACAATCGAGTGTCGATTGAAGCTTCTATCTGCGCTGTGACTCAAAAAAGAACAATAACGGCAACTGGTGAGTATTTCTTTTTCATCTATACTAATAAATATTAGATACTGTTTTCTACTCCTATTTTTAATGTGTAAAGTTGGGAAATAATTATTTGAGGTCCACGAATTAAATTTGCAATTGTATTCTATTCTGTTTGGGGTTTATTTATCTAAAATATTGGTAGAATGTATCTATCGAATTATAAAAATTGGGTATCATTTATCTAAAAATTAAGTTCTGAAAAACAAATTGTATTTATCAAGACATAAGACATAAGTATTTGGTGTTATTTGTCTAGAGCCATAATAGAATTTATTAATCAAAATATAAAAAACTTGGTGTTATTCATCTAAACACTAGAATTTATCTTGGAGCAAACAAACAGTGGTAGACGAGAGAAAATGTATTCTAATTAAACAACGGGGTTCTATAGAACAAAAATTGACTTGTTTCACTAAATATATTAACGATCAAGAAAATGCGGCCTTGAACGAAAATCAGTTTTAAATCTACAAGAAAAGATTAATAAGACCGAGCAATTTTTTGTCGAATTTACTGAGTCAGAATCTGAAATTGATACTCTAACTCATGATAGCGATATCGAACGAGAGTACGAAGTTAGAGAGGAATTCGAAAACGAATTCAATAATACTTTGGCGTCGGCCTTAAGTGTGCTGGGTCCCACCTTACACCCGAATGTATGAAAGAAAGGACAACCCCAGCAAGATGTGCGAACTGCCAAGGAGACCACCCGGCCAACGCTGAAATATGACCCGAATTTATAAAAAGAAAAATCTGGTTAGATAGATAGAAAAACAATCCTTTAATCAAAAAACTAAACCCACCCCTAAAAAATTCATCACCGCACCCCTTCCGAAAATCAACCCTTGGACGCAGAACAAAAACAACACCGAATATCCCAGCTTACCATCAAAATCTCACCCCCAGCAACTTCTCAAATTACCCACCCTCAGCCCCAATCACGCAACCCACCTGCACAATCTAAAAACTTAAATACAAATTCTGACATAAATATATTTGCAGATATTAACAACAAGGAATCAATAGTAAACCTGGATGAACTTGCGAGGGCAGTTGGCGACCTATTGCGAGATATGAAAACAGCATCTACCAAAATTGAGAAATTCACCATCTACAACAACTTTGTAGCTGGAATAGAAAACTATGATATATAGGCAGGTAGGGAAAAAAACAGAATTTCAAAAACGATATAATCTCAAAGAAATTTTCTGCAATGTATGCGGAGTGCAAAATAAACTACCCATAATCAGACATTTTCTCGACTTTCACAAACCAGACATCTTCTCTTTAACCGAGACTTTCTTTAATTCATACAAAACAATAAACTTTAGAAACCCCAATTATCGTCTTTATAGACAAGACCGCGCCGACGATGCTGACGGAGGCGGTATCGCATTATTAATAAAAAAAGGCATGAATTTCAAAATCCTGCAACAAAATAACACATCACTTGAGCATATAGCGATCCTCTTTGATAATAAAATTAAAATTGTTGGAGCTTATAACCCGCCCGGCAACAAAATCAAACACACAGGCTAATACAACATTTTTAACACACACAACAAAGTATTGGTAGTTGGTGATCTCAACTGTAGACATCCACAGTGGGATCAATACACCAACTACCCGAATGGGAATACTCTCTTGAAGTTCTGCGATAATTTGGAGTGTAATATATTTCACCAATGATTCTACCCATTTGCTGCAAATTAGACACCTAGCATAATAGACATCGCAATAGGCAAAAATATCAATAATATAACTAAAATCAAAACCCTTACCGACCTTAACTCAGACCACGATCAAGTCCTTATACACCTTGAACTTTCCCACAACATTCACAACCCTAATAATTCTAAAATATATAACTATAAAACTACAAATTGGTTGAAATTTAGAAAATATATGAATAACAATTTAAACATAATAGATAAAATAGAAAATACTCAACAATTAACAAATACCATTAAAAATTTACAAAACATAATAATAAATGCTAAAGACCAATCGACATTTATTAAATCAATAACATCAACACATAATAAATTGCCCAATAACATAATACAATCTATACAAGAGAAAAATAAAATAAGGAAAAGATGGCAAAGAAACAGAAATTTAAATGACCACCAACTTTTAAGACAACAACAAATCGTAATAAATAACTTAGTTAATGAACACAAAAACAGAGAATGGGCAGAGTTCTTAAGCACCTTCTGCACAAAGACTTAGACGAATCGGGTCCAAGCGTAGAGCTTACTTTAAGAACAATTTCCATGGCAACTCTTTAACAGATAATCAAGTTATCCTTTCAACTGTCTTGTTACATGTACCAGACAAAAACCAAATACCAAAAACTTTTAGAGCTCTTTTAGAAAGCGGCAGTCAATCTAGCTTCAATACAAGGGAAGCCTTTGAAAGTCTAGGAATAAGTGAATCAAAATATAACTTTGTTAATCAAGGCATAAACAATTGTGTTTCTCTCATCAAGGGAAAGTGTGTCGTTCAAATAAAATTAAAAATTAAAAATTAACGATGGCAGAGCAAATTTAATGTGCTTAATTGTACCTCTGATTACAGAATATATTCCTATCATGCAAAAAATTAACATACATTGCATATACTTACGAACGTTCAATTAACAGATCCATCATTCAATTAACCCAATTAAATCGATATATTGATAAGTGCTGACTTAAATTGGAATACCCTATGTAATAATGGTCAAATAGATTTAGGCTGCAGCAAGCCTCTAATTAAGAAGACCGAATTTGGCTGGGTAGTCACAGGCAAAATAGGTTCTAGTAGCTTGAAAATAACACAATGCAATTTAAGCAATCATATTGGACGATCAAATTTTAAAATCTTGGGAGTTGGAAGAAATGTCAAACCCCAAAGCAAAATCTAAGGAGGAAAATGAATGTGATTTGCACTTTTCTACCTACAAAGCGTCTCTCTGATGGAAGGTTTATAGTAACTCTCCCTTAAAAACAATCACCTGAGGTTTTAGGGGAATCCAAGCAACAAGCTGTCAAAAGATTTCTTTCAGTGGAAAGGAAACTCGAACGGAATCATGATTTAAATGTTCAGTATGCAATGCGAATACATTGAGCTGAACCATATAACTCCCGAAATAGGTGAGGAGCATGATACCAATTCATGCTACATACCTCGTCGTGCGGTTTTAAAGGAGGATAGTTCAACTACTACGCTACGTGTAGTGTTTGATGCATCAGCTCCTGTTTCAAATGGAATATCCTTGAATCAAATTCAAATGCTGCTATCGATTATTCTTCAATTCCGTGCTCTCAGCTGACATAGCAGAAATATACCGGTGGTTGAAGACCAAAGACCATTGCAACGTATAGTTTGGCGTTCATCTCTCAGTAATCCGCTTTAAGATTTCAATCTTAATACTGTAACATATGGTCAGGCTATCTTTTTCAATTAGCAGAAGAATGTGGATCTACTGATACCTTCATAAGTTCCATTATAAAGCGAGATTTCTATCCCTATGACTTCTTCACAGGAGCTATTTCTAAAGAAGACTCCATATGCATAATCAAAACAATCACAAATATCCTAAGGTCTGGCAAATTTGAATTACGAAAATGGGCATCGAATGACCCCGAAAATCTCCACAGCGTCTTGGATTCTTCTCTCACTAACAATGTGCTCGATATTGGCCATAATGACAATGCTAAAACCTTAGGCTTAATATGGAATCCTTCAACTGACAAATTAACGTATACTATATCAAAACCTCTTGAACGAGTTATTGAAACTAAAATAATAATTATTTCTGAAATTGCTCAATTTTTCATCCTTTGAGTCTCGTGCAACCTTGCATTATTATTGCCAAAATTATTATACAACAACTTTGGTTACAAAAAGCCTCATGCGATTACCCAGTTCTCTCCATGATTCTATATAAATGGTTCAATCTGTGCGAAGAGCTTTCCATCCTTAATGACATACAAATATCACGATTTGTTTTTTCTAAGGCGTATATTTTAGTTGAGCTCCATTGTTTTTTGGATGCTTCTGAAATTGCATATGGCGCATGTGCCTTCATTAGAACTATCACCGATAAAATCGAATCTCAGTATAGCTGTTGTTTGCTAAAGCAAAGGTTGCTCCATTAAAGCATCAATCATTTCCTCGCTTGGAATTGTGTGGTGCAATAGTAGTTTGTCGATTAGCTAATAAGATTGTCAAAACTCTAAATGTCAATTTTTCGAATGTAATATTTTGGACTTACTCAACTATTTTCCTTCGTTGGATCAAAACCAGTTCATCATTACTAAAAACCTTTGTGAGAAATAGTGTGGGTGAAGCCCAAGATTTACCTTTCAACTGTGAATGGAGGCATGTCTCATCAAAGAATAATCCTCGTGATTATTTTAAGTCGTGGATTATATCCATCTCAAATAATAAATAACGAATTATGGTTCAACGGCCCGTCCTGGTTGCAAGACAAACGTACTTTATGGCCTGAAACCGCTCCTCATATAAAAAAATTGCCTGATCTCAAGGAAATCAAGTCAATGTATTTTCTTTCCGTTATGGACAATAATTGAATGTTTGAAAGATTTTCTGATCTAACAATATAAAACGCGCCATGGCTTTTATTTTGCGCTTCATGGCTAATTGTCTCAAAACAAAAAAACGGAGTATTTGGCCCTTTAACTCAACAGGAGACTCAATCCGCCTTTCTCTCCTTAATTAGAATTTCACAAATAAGTTCTTTCAATAAAGAGTATGTCTGTTTGCAACAAAATAAGTATATGAATCGAAGAGTAAAATGCTAAATTTGATAAAACAAATTCATTAATTCGTGTTGGAGGAAGACTGAGCAACTCAGATTTCAATTATGACTAAAAACGTCCAATTCTTCTTATCCCAAGCATTATCTTACGAAATTGATTTTCACATCAGAATATTAGCGATTGCATCATGCATGTCTGCAATTGCTATTGTTCGCCATCAAATAGTAGCTTTGGCTAACTTCGGAAAGAATTTGGCGAAATAAACGGTTTCTAATTGCATTAACTGTTTCAAGCACAGTCCTAAACAAATTCAAGTCAAAATGTCTAACTTACCTGCATCCCGTTTTGTCACTTATACTCCATTTTTTAAAACCGGAACGGACTATGGCGATCCATTTCTGATAAAAAACCCGAAAGGCCCAAATTCCAAATTATCTAAATGCTATTTTTGCCTTTTTGTTTGTTTTACCACAAAGGCAGTTCACTTAGACCTTATTACTGACTTGTCTACAGAAAGTTTTATTTTGGCACCTTGACACTTTGTTGCTCGACGAGGAAAACCAACAAAAATATATTCTGCTAGCGGAAGTAATTATGTAGGTGCGAAAAATGAGCTTAATGAGATTGAAAAGTTTCTATCAGTTCATTAATCAAACCCTACAGAGTCAATTTCACGAGAATACATAGATTGGAGTTCCATTCCGCCTGCTGCTCCACATTTTGGTGTTCTCTGGGAAGCGGGTATTAAGAGTACAAAATTCCATCTAACAAAGGTCATGGATAACGCTGGTGTAACATTGTAGCAATTTTACACCTTGTTGGTGCAGGTGGAAGCTATCCTAAATTCCAGACTCCTTTACCCTCTATCGTCGTATCCTAATGATAATAATCCTCTCATCCTTGCTAATTTTCTTGTCGGAAGCACACTAACGACATTTCCAGATCCCGATGTCACACGCATAGCTACAAATCGCTTATTTGTACACCAACGTATACAGCAGACACAGCATTTTTGGCGCAGATGAAGCAAAGAATAAATTTCCGAATTACAACAATGCCAACGTTGGCATAGCACTTCCAACCATCTAAATGAGGATGCATTGGTATTGGTGGAATATAACAATCTTCCTCCTATGAAATGGAGGTTAGGGAGAATAATCCAGCTGCATCCTGGCAACGACTCTGTCCCCAGTAGCCACAATCAAGACTGCTCAAGGAGATATCAAGAGAGCATATTCCAGGATATGCCCATTACCAACAAGTGAATACTGTACTATTATTAATAATCAGTGAACAGTGTATTCTTATAATCTATTGACCTATACCATTTCAAGGCGGTCGGTATGTTAGTGCATTTTTAATTACCGCGTCGGCCCTGCCGCTGAACTATGACTTTTCGTCGTTCTGACAGCACTCTCGATCCAGCAACTGTAGAGTCAACAGATAAAATAAAGTAGTGTTAGCAAAGTATCAAGTTTTTTCATTTTTTCACGAGATAAAGTGCTAGTTACTAACCACGCGGCTTTAAGAGGATTTAGTATAATCTATTTCAGTATATGAACCTGAAAAGTTGTAACAGTGACGCAAATAGCAAAACTGAAAAGTACTCAAGAAGCAACTAGCGAAATGAATATCATATACTTAGTTTATCGGAAAGATTAATTAAAAATAAAATGAGATTTCTTTATGAACACTCCTTTCACGTGATTCGCTACTGCACTGAAAATTCTATAATTTGATTGACTTCAATCTACAATAAAACTTTTATTTTGTTGTATTACTTACTTTACCAAACAAAATGTCTATTCCTTTTTGAAAATATTGAAATATATGTTTCAATAATCCATGAAGTTGAACTTCATTTGTTAGCAACATCTGTAAACAACTATGGGTCAAAGACATATATTAAAACTTTAAATAAGAACATACAAAATGTGAATTTTTAAAATTTTGGCTTTTCATTATCTTAACAGCTGCTACATCGTTAAATATGGACACTTAAAGGTATTCCGTGAATCATTCCTTCTATATTCGATTTCTATGTATTTATGATTCTGGTAATTTCTTATTCACTTGAGTATACATAAAATGTACAATAAAAAATGTTTATGTCTTGAAATAAAACGGTGTTACTACCGCAATCCACTTTGAAACAAAAAATGACCCCATAAAATATTTTATCAAAAGATCCACATTAATGAAACGAATGTTATAAAAAGTGGACTTATTGCAAGAGTTTTTATCCGATTGGACAGTAAACATTTTATATCTCGCTTAGAATAATGAAAAGTATTGTTATAGAAATCATTAAATATGGTAGTTATTATATGAAAGTATAAATATTCAGTAATTAACACAAATAGACCAGGAAACATTATAAATTGTATATTCTAGCTTATTGTTTCAATTTTATATTCAATATATTCACATAAAGGAGGAGCTTCACCAAACTGGCAAAACCTAGCGGCAGTGCTGCCAGTCTAAGCCACAGATGAGAGACTAATTGTGGCGTCATCTAAAGAGCCTGTCGACTAAACAATTGAGTGATGTTGAAAAGATTTCTGTAATTTTAGGTTTTGGCGGTATATTAAAATTTACTGTATTTCAATTATTTCATTTCAAAATAACCATTTATAGTGCATCATTTGACATTTCATTCAATTCAACTCCATTTACTCAATAATGATTAGATGTTGAGTTAAATTAAATGAAATATCAAAGGATGGACTATAAATGGTTAAATTGGAAAAATAGAACAATAATCATATAAACAGTTTACTTATTTTGGTATAAAAATACATAACAAATAATTTCTTTCACAAGTACATTTCTTAGCAAACAGCATGACAATAAATAATCTATAATGTAAAAACACTGCAATAATTAAAAAATAATTTGAGTAATATACATTATGGATTGGAGTATGATTAGATTTGTAATTGATGTTAAATCAAGATAAAAGTAAAAAACTATTAATGATAAGTTTATATCAATTTATTTATCTATTATTATACTCGTATAAACACACATCTGGACAAACTACGGGAGTATAACTGATAACTACTTAATCAAAGAAAGTGTTAGCAATGAGTAGTTAACTACTATTTCATGCAACTTTCTGTGAAAGAAAATATTTGAGTATAATTACTGTGACTGTTAGAACAAAAGTAATTGAAATATTTTTAAAGTAAAAGTAGTTAACTACTGCCCAGCTCTGCAAATACAAGGTGCCAAGTAATTACATATAAGAGTGCTAAACAGCACTTGTGACTGTACAACATTTAAAATAATATATCTAACATTTCCTTTCCACTTAAAAGACATCTTTATTTCCTTACTGGAAGTATTAAATAGGTCTATATTACAAGCTTAAACCTAGTATCTTGCATATTTGTATATTTCTACATTTAAAAGCATTCGGTTCTTATGAAACCATCGGATAAGGCAGTTTAAGTTACTCTGCAGCTCCTGCCAGTCTATGATTGTGAAAATGTTTCTTAGGGGCTTTTAAAAATCCCACCGTCTTGTGGAAGTCCTTTCTCGTTTCCGGTTGAGCTTCTACAAGTAAACACACAAAATAACAACAATAAATAAGTAAACACACAAATATACTTCAAAATTTATATCAACAAAAGAAAGCAAAATGCGCTTACTATTGAAATAATAAGTTTACACATGTTTTTGAACTAAGCCAAAAAAATATCAAAACATGTTTGAATGTTTGAATTTTTTTGGTTTTTTCGAATTCCTTTTTTAGAGTTCTTGATTTTTTTTTGGAATTCTTGATTTTTTTTCGTTTTCAAATATTTTTTGGATTTCTGAACTATCTTTTGATTTATTGTTTTTTTTTATCTTTTTTCTTTATTGGATATTTTGGATTTTTGATTACTACTAGACCAAACACTTAGACGTGATGGCTCCACAAAAGTTATACTCATTTTTATTTCCCATAAATTGTCATACCATGATCTCTAAGGCTTCGTAGCACACATCTCGGTAGGTGGATCGATCGTTTTGTTACTGGCGGAGATGTTATGTGCCAGTGAGTACTCTTCCGGGAGCGTGAACAAATCTTGTCTTTGTTGTGTAGTTACTCCGTATATCTAGCTTTCCCGGTACCTCCGTATGCGCCCATAAATTCTTCGAATGCTGTGTCAGACTCTTGTTGTAGATGGTTCACCCCTACCTCTTTGTCGTGGTGTCTCTCGAATGGCGCTAGTCGGTTTTGGTGGACTACTCTCGGTTTTCCATTGGGGATCTTGCTTATACTATAGATGATATCGTTGATCCTCTTCTTGATTAGGTATGGACCTTCCCATAATTTTCGTAATTTTGGAGAAAATCTTTTTCTCCTTGTCGGGTTGTGTAACCATACTTTGTCCTCTCCTTTGAAACGGCCTTCTGTGGCCTGCGGTGGTTTTCTCATTCTGTCACTGGCAACTTGGAGACTCGTTCGAACCAATTCGTGCACATCGTCCATCCTTCTTCTCAATTGGATCACGTAATCTTCTCCTGCTAGATCTTCGTCAGGCTGACAGCCAAACTCCAGGTCACAAGGCAGGCTCATTTTACGTACAAATATAATTTTCGCAGGTGTTTCACCCGTGGACTCATGGCAGATCGATAAGCCAACGCAAATAGGGAAAGATACTGGTACCAATCTCTCTTGTGGCTGGAAACTACGTTGGACAGGTATTTTACAATGGTCCTGTTCATTCTTTCGACCATTCCATCTGATTGTGGAAGCAACGCTGATGTCCTGATCTTCTTCATTTCCAGCTTATCACAAATTTCCTGGAATACCTGGCTCTCGAAATTGCTTCCTTGATCGCTGTGTACTTCCAATGGCACACCATATCGGCTGATAACATTTTTCACCAGTACATCCGCGACAGTTGTGGCCTCTTGATTCGGATCGCGTTAATTTCCACCCACTTTGTAAAATGATCCATTACTACCAGGATGTATTTACCTCCATTTCATGTCGTCGGAAATGATCCAGCTTTGTCTGAAGCAATTCTTTCGAAAAGGCTTCCAACATTATATTATTTCATGGATGCCTTTTTGTCGCGATGTGATCAATTACTCGTAGCACATGTCGTACATTTCTTACACCAGTCCTCCACATCGTTGGAACTGATCATCCAATAAAATCTTTCACGAACTCGTTGAAGGGTTCTCTTGACTCCCAGATGACCTCCCGATGGACTGTCGCGTAACTTTCTCAGTACCTCTGCTACTCTCGTTCTCGGGATAACTATCTGTCTTCTCTTCTCGGAACCGTAATCGTTCTCAAGGATTCTTCTCAACAGGCCTTCTTCCAGGACAAGGAAGTCTCACTGAGTCCAATATGCCTTAAGTGTCGGTGAAAGTATTGACACTTCTTGCCAGGTAGGTCGCGATTCGCTTCCTTCCATTGCCGAATCTTCTTAAGGTGGGGATCATACACCTGATCTTCTCTGATCTTGTTGGGTGACCATTCTTCATAGACTACTGTAGTTCTTGTAACTGCGGCTTCCCTAGATTCTGCCTTGTTGCAGTGGGAACAGTCAGTTGGGCACGGTCGTCTGGACAGGGAGTCGACATTTCCGTGACTCACACCACCACGATGTTCAAATCGGACTCTTGAAGTCGTTAAATCCGTCCAGCGATTTGGCCCTCGGGATTCTTGAACTGCATCAACCACTTGAGCGCTCCATGATCAGTCCGGATTAAGAATTTCCTTCCATAGAGATACTGGTGTTCCACGGACTTCACTACCGCCAAAAGTTCTCTTCTTGTGACGCAGTAAATTTGTTCTGGTTTGGAGAGGACTTTACTGAAATATCACAGTATTCTTTTTTGCCCTCCTTGTATATGTGAGAGCACTCCACCAATTCCTACGTTGCTTGCGTCAGTGTCAAGAACGAAGTCTCTCTCTGGTAATGGATATCCTAATATTGGCGCCGTGGTTAAATGCCTCTTCAAGGTTTCAAAAGCCGTTTGACAGTCTTCGTCCCAATGGAAAGCTCTTGTTTCTTCTGTGAGTCGAGTTAGGGGCTTGGCAATATCTCCAAACTTCCTTATACATTTTCTAGAGTATGTGCAGAGTCTAAGGAAACTCCTAATTTAGTGTGGATCCACCACCACTCCTTCATTGCTCACTATATGACCTATGTAGATGACTCGGTTTTGGTCATTTCTTCGGGTTTAACATGAGCTGGGCAGCATCTTCCAAATGTTTCAGGTGTTCGTCAAATGTTTTCCCCAGTACTACGATGTCGTCCAAATAGGCCAGCCATGTTCTCCAAGATAATCCTCTCAAGACATTTTCCATGAGTCTTTCAAATGTCGCGGGTGCATTACAGAACCCGAACGGCATGACGTTGAATTGCCACAATCCAGATCCGGTGGTAAAAGCAGTCTTCTCTTTGTCTTCTGTGTCCATTTCTACTTGCCAATAACCAGACTTCAGGTACAAGGTGGAAAACAGTTTGCTTCCGGTCAAAGTATCTAGCGTATCGTCGATTCGAGACAGAGGATAGTTGTCTTTCTTCATCACGTTGTTTAACTGGCGATAGTCCACGCAGAATCTCGTAGTTCCATCCTTTTTCTTGACGAGCATCACTGGAGACATCCATGGACAAGTAGATGGTTCTATTACTTTTTCTTCTGCCATCTCTCGAATTATTCCTTCAGCTTCCTCTATTTTCACTAGTAGTAGTCTTTGAGCTGATTGCCTAATTGGCTAGGCATTAACAGTATTGATTTTGTGTTTGATGGCTGATGTTCTACCAGTTTTCCCCCTTTTGGTACGAACCAATTCGTTTCAAGGATTGAACAGCTACTGATAACATATGTACGAATCTGGCAATTGAATTGTCAGTGGCTGTTATTTGGCATACTATAGACGTCACTGGTACGCAGGATCCAATCCTGGTTTCTTTATTGATGGTAATCGGGTAATCGTTCACGTTTAACACACGTACTGGGATCTCCTTCGCCGACGTAACTAATTCTTTTCCAATTAGTACCCCATTGTCAACCTCTTCGTCGTGGTTCCTTGGCTCCATCATAACCTTTATACCCTCCTTCATAATTCCCTCTAGCTGCGCTACTATCATGGTTTCGCTCCGTGCAGGTAGAATGGTATCTTCCTATACAGCTGCCAAAACCTTGCTGTCTTCATATGGACGAAAGAATACCTCCTCGGAACCCATTTCAATTGTTTTGTTTCTAAAGTCGAATTGGAAACCAAGGAGATTAATTTCGTCCATTCCCTGAATCACGTCTTCTCAATGTCAGCTACGATTACCGTATGCGTGAACTTTTCTGCGCAAATTACCAATTGGATTTGTGTCTCTCTGTGAACGTTGGTACTCTCACCTGTGGCGGTCCGCAGTCGCAGTCTCGTTGCTAAAAGCTTCTTCTTGGAGTTTATTACCTCTGGTCGTATAATGGTTCTAGTTGCTCCAGTGTCTACCAGAAGAGTATACCTCTTGCCATTCACTTCGCCATCTACATATACACTGCCGTTGCGACATCTGAGAGAAGCTATCACTATGAGAGGGTCTTTGGAACGATCATGGGTCGGTGCTGACCCTCGTAGCCGACCCGTTTTAGTATTACTGTAATTGGCGTTCTTGGTTTGCAGGAGTCCTGGGGCGCTTACACGAACTGCGTACATACCCTAGCTCGCCACAATTCCAGCATCTGATCTTTCTCGGCTTTTTGTCCATCACACTTTTTATCAAACTGACGATTAAATATATCATCGTCGTCTACCTTTGTTATAACCCGAAGCCTTCGTTGCTGCTTTATATTCAAGAACAGCTGTCAATGCGTCAACTAATGTTTTGGGATGAGCTAAACTAAGCGTCATCTGCCATCAATAAAGGCCTGGATGCCCAGACATTCCATCATGTTCTCTGGTGCTGATTAATAAGCAAATCGAAATAGTCGGGCAATATCGACTTTATACTCTTGAAGGGATTCATCCCGTTTCTGCCTTCGGTTCTTCAGCTGGGATTGGTACAAATGTTCTAGATGGTCGTGACCATATCGCATATCTAACCTTTTCTTGAGCTGCTCAAAGTCATCCGTTTCTTCCAAAGGTATAGTCTGGAGTACAACTAAGGCATCTCCCCGAAGCGCTATAGTTAGGTTCACTGCTGTCTCCATATCGGACCAGTTATTCACTGTAGCAGCAGCTTCAAACTGTTTCACATAATTGGTCCATGACATTTGTCCGTCGAACGTTGGGGCGTTGATTCGGGTGAAACTGCCAATATCTTATATCTTGGATTGCGTTTATGGCTCGCAATGTTTTAATTGTTCGATCTTCTTTTCTTCCACTGGCGTGAGTTCTTAAATCTGCCATCTTTCTTTCTAATTCCTTGATTTTTTCGTCCATCGTTGTCATGTTCTCCATTTTCTCGTTCATAATTGTCATTTTATCCTCAATATCCGATTTAAGAGACGAAATTTCATTTTTAACGTCAGCCGCATTGTCATTTTTCATTGATAAGATATCGGCAGAAATATCGTTCTTCATAGTAGAAATATCGTTTTTCACATTAGTTGAAATCTTCTCTTCCATGGCAGAAATATCGCATTTCATGGTGGTAATCTTTTCGTCCATATTAGCAGAAATCGACGAAATTGAAGTTGAATCCTCGTCATTGAATAAATATGTTTCTGGATGGAAGCTGTCATTTTCCAGTGCCACTTCAAGTCTTTCTACATATTCACTTTTCTTACCGGTTTTCCAATTCTGCCTTTAGCTCAGTCACTTTCAGGTCACTTAGTCCCTTGGCCATTTTAACGTAGCTATGTATTTATATTACCCCACACCTGACACCAATGTAAAGCTTTTCTTATTTATTTAGATGTTTTTATTACGACAGGAGGGATAAATTTATACACACGGTATGTCTAGTCACTTAATTTATTTATTCGCTAAACTATTCACTAATTTATATTAACTACATATTATATTTACTTAGACTATTTACTTGTTCACTGTTTCTCTCACGAGTTCAAATTATATACTAAACTCCGTTGGTAGGTAGTATCTCTTATATATTAAGTGCCTTTTATTCTGGATCCTTCTAGATTGCGGCTCACAAAAACAATGGACCTCACTGGAAATGTCTAGATAAAATTGTCACAAAAAAATGGTAAACACTTCGAAAAAATCCCTGCGCAGTTACTGGGAAGAGCAGGCGACGTACATTCCGCATGCAAAGTTTTAAAGGTTGTGATGCTGCTAATACGTACGAGGGTAACACAATATTGAATTTGGATTTAAAAAAAAATTGGCACATGTATAATGCTATATAAAATCGAATTTACAAAATAAAATAACATTAATGTGTTCTTTATTATTAATTAAATGAATAAGGAAATAAAAACCATTAGATTTTTCTACGAAAATTGGGGTTTTTTGTATTGACATAATTATTTATTGCTTCAAAACCATACGGGGAATTCTATAATTACCCTTTATTATTTTATGTGATGTAAATAATAAATAATAAATAGATTCCAAGAGACAAAAACATTCAGCTTCACTTCAAACTAATGTCTTTTGAGTGGCCCCTTCATAATATTTGTATATTAATTGGAAGTCAGGTAGATTTTGTAGATAAAGCGTACAATATGATAAGGATTGTTAAACGACTTTCTAAATTTAACAATGGCCAACAATTTTTTCTATCTGTTCTTAGTAATAGTTAATGACATACTTACCTGTTAAGCTTTCTAAAATTGTTATTCATAATAATATGTAGAAGATAATAATGTAAAAATTCGGGTTTATACATAAAATTTGACCAACAAATTGGGGAAATCGCTTTTAGAGATGGTCTAATAAGTATACTAATACTATAAATAAGATATCAAAGCTTTTTTGTGGTAGATATTTCTACTTTCATATGTAATTTTTTGTATTTTTTACAAATATTTACAATGAAATTAGAACATCCCTTCACACTTTTTACATAGTTGGGACTGGCGAAACAAAAATTCTTGGTTCTGGGTGCCGTCAGTTATTGTTTATTTAGAACTATGTACAGATCTGCTACAAATATTATATCACTCTAGTGCAATTCGTCTATAATATCTACAATTTTATAACAATTATTCACATTTTTATATTTATTGCGTTTAAGTTCAGTCACACCACCTACAAACACATACTATAATAAAAAATAGTAAAATAATAATGTGCATCTACAAATGATTCTTCAAAATCACTTTCTATATCAACTTCATCTCCGTCTTCGGCCAAATTAATCAAAATATTATCTACAACAGTGTTTAAAAGTGTACAGAACAGAATTCGTTAACCTTTGTAAAATTGAAGGTACATTACGTTTGTCCACATATTCTTTAAGTGCCGCCCAAACACTTTCGATCGGATTTAAGTCCGGGTGATAGGGGGGTAGCCTTAAAACTTGCAATCCATGTCGAATAAACAATTGAACTATTATATAAGTTTTATAATGCGGTTTGTACATTTTTGCAATGTTATAAAGATCCTGTTCACTGTAATATAATTTTTTTTCAGAAGCCCAGTTTTTTAAATGTTGTTTAGTCCAAGCAGTCGTAGAGAATTTTTCATTTAGAATATTGTGATATGGGGCGTTATCAATTACCACAACAGCGTTTTTTGATAGGTTTGGAACAAGTTTTTCTTGTACCCACTTCTCATAATTTTCGTACGCCATTTCATTATGATAATCTCCTGTTTTTGACTGGGAGTTCCACATAATACCGCATTAGGTTCAAAACCCTTTTCACTTCCTGCATGAACAATGATGAGCCTATTACCGTTTGAAACAGGTTTTCTCAATCCTCCGTTACTCTTGCCGCTCCATCCTTTAAGGTGTGTGTGACATTAATGAATGTATGTTTCATCCATATAAATGATAGGTTTTTATGTTTCTTAAATATAGTAGGCGTAAATGTCTAATTTCGTGACGTTCCATTAACCAACTTCTGTTGTTTTTCATGTTGGCCCAACGAAAACCCAAAGAATGTATTTGTTTCCGCAGAGATTCGCGACTTCCTGCAAAGCCGTAACTATCTGCAAAAGTTTGGTGTACATTTCTTAACGTGAGTACTTTTTTCTTGGATATGTCATAATTTATGATGCACCTTCTAAGCACAGTTTTATCGAATTGATCCAAACGTTTACTGGAAGTTCTTTGTTTTTTAGTATGCACATCAGTGTCAGCATTACTTCCTGTCAGAGCTTCTTTTTTAATACGGGAAAGCGTTCCTTGGCTTACTTCGTAGCAGCAGAAACTCGTTCAATGACCTGACGAAATGTTGTATTAAAATTTTACTCATGTGTATTTTTACACAAATAGAATGAGGAAGTAGTTCAATTTTTTTCAGTGACCGTTCTTTGAAATAAAAATTTTTGTCGTGGTTTTCGGCCATTTAAAAGAAGTATTGAATTCAAAAGTACTATATTACGTTTCAGTTCATTAGTTGTTTTAAACGATCTTTAGATTTTAGTTCAAACATATCTTAATATGACCAAACCGCAATTGTAGCTGAAATCGGTAGATGGTTCAAAACAAATAATAAAACTGAAACGTAATAGAGATAGGTATGAAATGAGTATAATAATTTAAATTATAAGCTTAAATACCTATTACATTTAAATAGGTATCTTACACAAAATAAACATGTGCCCTTTTATATACTCCTGTAGACTGAGACAGAATAGTTATTTGTGCAACAAGTGCATAAAGTGGTGCTTTTTTCACAATTAGAAAAATTGACGCATGAGCCGCAGGCATGCAAAAACCACAAAATGTCTCATTTAGGCTGCTTAAAATGGACTAGAAATGGCGTCGATTTGTTTGTCATGATGACATAACGGTGCATGAAATTGACACATGAGTACATACAATACTTTGTCTCACCCTAATGTCACTTTTTTAAATCGTTTAACAAATAAATATTTTATTTACGAAAATCGATTTAAAAAATTTACTATCGAGTGTGAATTTGTTAAATAATTACTTTGCTTCAAAAATTTTATTGCAATAATTAAAACTTACCTTTGTTAATGGAATTGTTGACTTGCCATTGTTTGCCTCTTCAGTCAGGAAATTTAAAAGGTTCATAATTATTTCACGACACTGCTCTCTCAACTTTTTATGAACCACTTTACTTTATGGAGTCTCCATAACAAGTTAGTATTGCACAAACCCGGTAAACACTCTTTTCTCTGAACTGTACTATCAAAACGGAGCTTACGAATTCTGCCAGCTAAATGAGCTTTTGAAATCCGCATACGTCTTTACTACGGCGCATCGGACGTTGCCAAACTTCCGACTGCCAAAATTAATTTGCCAACCTGTACAAAAACGAAAACTATCCCTAACCTCATCTCCGATCACGATCCTGTTCTATTAGAAGTAAAAATAATACGGACCACACACCCACCTCCTGAAATAACACAACCACAAACTGGACCCAATACAGAAAATACATAAATGATCACTTATTAATCACAGACAAAATCGAGATCTAAAATCACCTAATATATAAAATACTAAATTTACAAAATATAATCATCACAACGTGAAACAACACAACCACAACTTAAGCCCTAATCTCAAAACCACAATACCGTTCCCGACTACATAGTTAAAATTATTAAAGACAAAAACAAAATTAGCAGACGATGGCAAGCATCCAGAAACGACAACGATAAACAAGTATTAAAACATCACCAAAACGTGATAAATACACTAGTTTGCGAATACAGGAACTTTATTTGGAAAACATGCAAAGATAAACTCTCACGCCAAGACAACTCAATATGGAAAGATTAAAAGTCAAAAGAGATGAAATCACAACAACTGTTGCAAATGGGCAAACTTTTACACAACAATCCAACATCGCAGAAGCCTTTGGAGAGTATTTGCAGAGCAATTTAACAAACAGTAAAATTGATACACAACACCACCACAACATATCACAAACAGTCCAAGACCATTTACACAGAACACACACTTTATACACTAAAAACTTAGCCACTACTTCCGAAATATACAACGAAATCGCATCATTTAAAGACAGCGCCGGGGAAAGATAGTTTTCTAAACATCCTCCTCAAGACCTTACCAAAAACGGAAATAGCTCAGATAACTTATATAGTTGGTCCGGTGTATCTTTTCTCATGCGTCATTAATATCTGATAACATAACCGACAAATGTCAAATTATTTTGTTCTGTTCTTCAATATTAATTGAAAGAGATACGACTTAAACATTATGTCGGTTATGTTATCAGATATTAATGACGCATGGGAAAAGATTCACCGGACCAACTGTATTGTTAATTTCATAATCAAGACTAGCAACTACCCAGATATGCTCAAGATTGCCAATGTTATCTCAATTATTAAAGCTAACAAACAACCCTGTTATGTGGATAGTTACAGACCTATCTCCCTTCTAACTAATATGTCAAAGGCGATAGATGAGATCATTCTTAATATAATAATACAACACTAAGCGATAGAAACAATATAATACCCCTTAAGCAATAGGATTTCAGAGGCGGACACGGCACAGTGGCTCAAATTATTAAAGTTTTCAACTATATCAAAGAATGCTTTTATTCTAATAACAAATCTGTAATGGTCACTATTGACATACAAAAAGCCTTTGACACCGTGTAACACGAAGGAATATTATATAAATTAATAAAACTAAATCTTCCAGTCTATTTAATTGAAATTAAACATTCAAAAATAACCAATCGTAAATTATATTCTTATTTCAACGATGGCTCGGCTGGTCCATACCGAATACAAGCCAGAATTCCTCAAGGATCAGTTCTACCTCCCTTGTTGTATTCTTTTTTCACCAATGATCTACCCTTCTCT
Organism: Galeruca laticollis; assembly: GCA_963921935.1. NCBI lineage: Eukaryota > Metazoa > Arthropoda > Insecta > Coleoptera > Chrysomelidae > Galeruca > Galeruca laticollis. The sequence continues at coordinate 165,121,706 of OY998180.1, read as the reverse complement.
ACACAAATCTCTACTGCCATTTATACGGATGACACTTGTTTTGTATGATCACTACCAACATCAGATACAGCATTACATAACATTCACACAACTATACTACCATACATGAGAGACAACGAACTCACAATTAACGCCTCCAAAATAGACTACTGCTTACTCAGGAGGGAGCAAGGACAGACTCATTGCAATTACAGCTGTGTATAGATGGGAAAACCATTACAACCAGTAGCACACTAAAGTATCTGGGATACACTGTGCAGGTACTAAGAGCTAAAATTGCAATGAGCAAATTGTACCCGTTAATTTGTAAGAAAAGTTGTCTCTCAACCACAAAGAACCTAAGGATTTATAAACAGATCATTAGAGCAATTCCAATCTACGCCACACCTGCGTATTATACGACCCCCAAACCCAACTTTCACACCCTGCAGGTGGTGCAAAACAATTGTTTTCGCATGGCAATTAAATACTATACAGTTTACCCAAAACTCATGGTTACATGAACAAGCAGACTTGCCCACTATCAAAGACTTTATAACAAAAATATTCAGTAACTGTTACAACTACTGTCTACCCAAAAATATTCGTGACACTCTCAGAGCCACTAATCGCGCGAAGACACCCGTGATAGTGGGTGTAGGCTTCTGCATGGTATACTATTCACATTATGAGTTGTTTCTCTCCTAAGAACCAAAAACATCGAATCAGGGGTTAACCTAGTTACCCCTATTCAAGTCATACTCGGTTAACAGACAAAACAAATGAAATTAACTGTCTCGACCCTTTCTTCGTGGAATCTACTCATATTAGTGTTTTAAATGAAACTCACTGTTTCTAGCTAATTCCACAATTTTTATTATATTGTGGAATTAGCTAGAAACAGTGAGTTTCATTTAAAACACTAAGACAAAACAAATATTCCACTATAATCAACATCTGCCATGTTGTTGTCTCTCATAAGGAGTTATATTTTTATATACGGGAAAAAGTTAATTTTACAAATGGATAATGCATGAAACAAGGAACGCTATATTTCTCCAGATCAACACAAGGGTAGAGGAAACTGCCAGAACACCGGCCAATATCTATATATTGTATTTCCCTAACTCATGTAAATGACAAACTTTTTCTACTTCCGCTACTAAAACCGCACTTTGAACGCGGGTTTGACATGCACAAAACGACTTTTTAAACACTAGTGTTTAAAATGCGAAAAGTCACATCTCGTTTATCTTTTGTTTTTTAAACGTCAAACAAGTGTATCTTTTGTATGTTAAATTTCATGCTCCTTGATAATTTTGTTATTCTGCGTCATTTGATTTATCAGTCAGCTGTCAGTCATCGTCCGTCATGTAATGAATATAATTCAAATATAATATAATGCTTTCCTTCCCGTGGGCGAAGAAAAAGTATAGTAAGCACCTCGTGTTAAAAACGTCTTTAGTCACTCGTTTCACAAGGAACTCGTACCGCTTCGCTCCACTCGTGCCTAGTGAGACTCGTGACTAAAGTAACCTTTTTGACACTTGGTACGTAATATACTATTGAATTACTGTATATAAATATATAAAGACATTTTAAATGAATCAATCAACCAAAACGATTTATATGAATGTATGTATAGTGGTATATTATTATATTATATTTTTATGGACATAGTATTGGTTATTACTGATAAGCAAAGCTTGTTAACTAGAAAATAACACCCCATGCTCAATCGTTTTGTGGATTATAAACATTACATATATTTGTTTCCACCCGTAAATTTGTCAAGGATCGTTTTCGGGGACAATTTAAAGCCACCAATGAAAAGTAAACAAGAATATAGTAAAAAGAAACAAATTAGTATTGTATTTAGTCGAAATTACATTTCTTATTCGACTTTTATTTCTCGTTCTAGAATCCGGAGTAAGTTAGCTTTATCTGCCGTTATTTCTTATCTCTGTGCTCGACTAAGTTGTGATTATTTATCTCCGCCGTACTGGGTTATAAAATTATTAATATCTTTTGCTATAATTGACTCGAGCCTGATAGGTGTACCTCTTATTATTGAGCTTTAACTGCTTCCATCATATTATGGATCATTTCTGAGTTGTTCATTTCATTTTCTTCTTGGAATCATTTTTGGTCAATTCACGACACACGTGCCAAATATATAATATATGACATCGCTATTACAAAGAACATTTTCTGTCACTCTCTTCACCATAAACTATAAATTGGAAATAAAACGATTCTATTAACAGAAACATTAAATTTTGATGTGGTTTAAGGAAACTCAAAAAAAATGCGAATAAACATTATTACCACTTAACGTTTAGAGAGGATTTTATAATTGTTAGAATGGAATATCAATTTCATATGTCTATATATACTAGACTTCATTGAAAAAACTGAGGAAATAACGTGGTATATGAACGAGTAGGCTTTTTTACAAATTTAATCGGCAACTTTAGAGATCATGGTTGTTTTTTACATTAGCTAAACTGAAAATTGTTGCATTACTAAAGTAAATATTTCTTTTTACAGTTTTGTTCCTCCAACCCAGGAAGATAAAATTAAATATGGCTGAAACGCAGTGATAATACATCATTAAATTTGTCGACGAGGAAAAGATGGGGGATATGTTCCCTTTATTTTCAAAAACAGTGTTTCTTTAGATTTGAGAAGGACGAATGGAGGTTATTAAGACAGTTTGATTTGCCTACCCATATGAGTGGAAATTAACAAAAATTGATGTTAAGTTTTATTGTATTCAATATAGCATGCTATAATTTTGGACATTTTAAAATGTAAATTGAATGAATGAAAAGACGAGTACTGAGTGTGTAATTATATTAAAATTTCAGCTAAGCGTTTTCAGCCAATAGGCCATTCTCAAAGCTGTCGTCAAGAAAAAAACATACAACAGGTGTCAAAAAACATCAAACGCTGTAACTGCTACATACAATGAAATAAGATGTTTGATGTTACATCATTATTTGAGTAAAATTTGTTAAAATTACCCTATAAAGAAAGTGTACAGTTGTAATTCACATAACGAAACGTCTAATTGGAAAGTATCAACTAAATGATATGTGTGTACACCCTCTTTATAGGGTAATTCTAACCAATTTTACTTAATAATGATGTAACATCAAACATTTTATTTCATTGTATGTAGCAGTTACAGGGTTTGATGTTTTTTGACACCTGTTGTATGTTTTTCTCTTGTCGACAGCTTTGTGAATGGCCTAATGGCTGAAAGCGCTTAGCTGGAATTTTATTAAAATGACACACTCAGTACTCGTCTTTTGATTCACTCAATTTATATCTAGTGTGTACACCATACTCAGACAATTCCATTTTAAAATGTACCCATTGAAAAAATAATAATCAGGGTTCTATTTTATGTTATAGCTATTTCCTCCACCAGCTATGGGATGGAAGGTATTGACCCCTTGCCGATTTTCGTACATAGCCCATGGTATGATAATTTATGGGAAATGAAGGTGAGTATTAACTTTTGTTGAGGCATTACGTCTAAGTATTTGGTCTACCGGTAACCAAAAATCCAAAATATCCAATAAAGACAAAAAATATAATAAACAATAAATAAACAAATAGTTCAAAACCAAACAAATCAAGAATTCCTAAAAAAATCAAAAACTCCTCAAAAAGGAATTTAAAAAAATTTAAACATTCAAGCATATTTTGATATTTTTTTGGTTTAGTACAAAAACATGTGTAAACTTATTATTTCAATAGTAAGCGCATTTTGTTTTATTTTGTTGATATAAATTTTCAAACATATTTGTGTGTTTACTTATTTATTGTTGTTGTTGTTATTTTGTGTGTTTGCTTGTAGAACCTCAACCGGAAACGAGAAAGATCTTCCATGAGACGGTGGGATTTTTAAGAGCCCTTAAGAAACATTATAAGAATCATAGACTGCCAGAAGCTGCAGAGTGACTTAAACTGCCTTATGCGATGGTTTCATAAGGACGGAATGTTTTTAAATGTAGAAATATACAAATATGAAATATACTAGGTTTAAGATTGTGATATAAACCTATTCAATACTTCCAGTAAAGGAATAAAGATGCATTTTAAGTGGAAATGAAATGTTAGATATATTATTTTGAATTTTGTAGAGTCATAAGTGCTGTTTAGCACTCTTATATGTAATTACATGGCACCTTGTATCTACCGAACTGGGCAGTATTTATCAACTTTTCCTTTAAAAGTATTTTAATTACTTTTGTTCTAACATTCACAGTGGTTATACTCAAATGTTTTCTTTCACAGAAAGTTGCCAAAAATAGTAGTTAACTACTCACTGCTCACACTTTCTTTGATTAAGTAAGTAGCAGTAAGTATGATACACAGACTCTTAACAGTCCCATTAAATATTAATAATTATAACAAAGAATTAAATATCATAAAACAAATAGCAGTTAATAATAATTACGATCCAAATTTAATTGACAATATCATAAATAAAAAGATAAAAAAACAGACTTTAGAACAAGTATTCCCTTCAGATAAAAATAATAATAAACAATTCAAAAGTTTAACATACTTTGGAACACCATCCTTAAAAATTAAATCATTTTTAGAAACTTTAGACATGAATATTTCCTTCAAAACTGATAACAATTTATCCCAATTCATTAAAAATAATAAATATAAATCTTCAAAATTGAACAAATCAGAAGTTTATAAATTAAAATGTGGTAATGACAACTGTGATAAAATTTATATCGGTAGAACTTTTAGAAATTTTAAAACTAGAATTTCGGAACACAAACGTAGCTATGACAACAAAAATTAGATTCTAACTATTCAAATCATTTATTAGAAAACCAACACATTTTCGACCCAAATTTTGAAATTCTCCATGTAGTCGGTAAATCCTTTAGTTTAAATTTATTAGAGGCCCTCGAGATTAACTAAAATAAATATTCAGGTAATCTTCTTAACGACCAAATAGATATCAATCAGTCTCCTTTATTAAACCTTTTTACCAAGAAGATAGCTTAGGAATGTTTGTATTGAATGAATTTCCAGGTAATTTCTTTCAATAACATTGTTAACGTTAGTAAATAGAATTCTGTATTTATGCACTGTATATATTAAGACATTTTTACATTATACCTTCACTCGTTTTGAAGAAGCTACTGTGTTAGTGAAACGCGTCAACAAGTTTAAATTGAACATTAGTTCAAATAAATGAAGATTAAACAAAATATTTTGTTTTATTTCATCGTTCTGTATGGATCTTCATCAAGTAAAAGCCTCATCTATTCAATTTTTGAAGAAAGCTGATATCAGCTATTTGGCTATATGGTATTTTAAATTACTTTTAAAAAGTGCAGTGTGTACGCAAAATTTGTGGTTCTTCGGGCAGTGTTCCAGAAATCATGTATTCCCTAGATACATGAAATTAAAAACAGACAACAAGAGCAGTCCAGGCAACAAAGCCAGTATCTATGGCAACGAAAAATGGTTAAAAGAAGAAAAGAACATTCAATATAGTAAGAGATATATTTTTAGTATTTATGTTACGGTAATTCATTCACAACTATCACATATACTACACCCCATAGAGTTTGACATTTTAGATAGGGACATAAGAGATAAAATTAAAGTAATTATCCACAAAAATTACCAAGGACAAAAACGTTAATTAAAGTCATTATTAACCAACAAACCAGTATCAAAAAACCCACAAACAAAATTCTCAGAACATAAATTTTTTAATAAATTCGTCAATCTTTCAAATGCAATTTTTTCAGATAGAGAAGTTCAATTATTACAAATAGGTTTTAAACATAATATTCCACCCACATGTTCATTTGATAACTTCAACAAACTAGGTATAGAAACAGAAATCAACTTGTATAATTTTCCAAATAATTCCAATCTAAAACGTAAAGTTTCAGAAATCATTAAAAAAGAATTTGTCGAGTTTAACAAACCCAACTTTGAATTATCAGTCGCCAAATCAATTCAACAAAAATCAAAGTCAAATAGTCTTATTTTCACAAAAGCAGATAAAGGGAATACGGTAATAGCATTACCTAAAGAAGATTATATATTAAAAACCAACAATTTTGTTCAGGTAAGCAATTTTGAGACCCTTAAAAAAGACCCAACTAATAAATTCCAGAAAGAAATAAAATTAGCAGTAGATAACGCTAAATCAATAATTAACGGTAAAGAAAAATATAAATTATTTTTACCCAATCCGCAACACCCTGAACTTTATTAATTAATTAAACTCCATAAAGAGGGGTACCCAATCAGACCAGTTGTTTCTTATTTCAGAGCACCTGCATTGAAAATTTCAAAGATTCTTATAGATGTCATCTCTAAATATTGTTAATTCATACCTCGATTTTCAGTTGAAAACTCAAGGGAATTAATTAATAATATTCAAGATATAATACCACCCCATAATTCTAAATTCATATCGTTCGATGTAACAAATCTATTTCCTAGTATACCTCCTAAAGAAACTATAACTCTTGTTGATAACTTGCTTACATACAATAATGTTAATCCTATAATTCATTCTGATATCATTACTTTATTGAAAGTGTGTTTGAATCAAAATTATTTTCATTTCAATGGAGAGGTTTATAGCAGTAAAGACGGTTTGATTATGGGCAACCCCCTCAGCCTACTACTACTAACAGAAATTTTCATGGATAATATAGAAAAAATAATTCATGAGCACCCCCTTAGTAAAAAATGTATGTACTGGCACCGATATGTGGACGACATTTTAGCTAGCTTTATCGGTACAAATATACAATTAGAGAGCTTCATTACCCTCATAAACTCTATTCACAATAATATCAAATTTACCGTAGAGCTTGAACAAAATAAGTCTATAAACTTTCTAGAACTTACAATTTCAAATATAAATAATAAACATGATTTTTCTAAATTTCATAAAGCATCACATACAGATATTACAATTCATAATAGTTCGGTCCACCCATTCAGTCATAAACTAGCAGCTTTCAATGGTATGATACACAGACTCTTAACAGTCCCATTAAATATTAATTAAAAAACAGACTTTAGAACAAGTATTCCCTCCAGATAAAAATAATAATAAACGATTTAAAAACTTAACATACTTTGGAACACCATCATTAAAAATTAAATCATTTTTAGAAACTTTAGACATGAATATTTCCTTTAGAACTGATTACAATTCATCCAAATTCATTAAAAATAATAAATCTAAATCTTCAAAATTAAACAAATCAGGAGTTTATGAATTAAAATGTGGTAATGACAACTGTGATACAATTTATATCGGTAGAACTTTTAGAAATTTTAAAACTAGAATTTCGGAACACAAACGTAGCTATGACAACAAAAATTAGATTCTAACTATTCAAATCATTTATTAGAAAACCAACACATTTTCGACCCACATTTTGAAATTCTCCATGTAGTCGGTAAATCCTTTAGTTTAAATTTATTAGAGGCCCTCGAGATTAACAAAAATAAATATTCAGGTAATCTTCTTAACGACCAAATAGATATCAATCTGTCTCCTTTATTAAACCTTTTTACCTAGAAGATAGCTTAGGAATGTTTGTAGTGAATGAATTTCCAGGTAATTTCTTTCAATATCATTGTTAACGTTAGTAAATATAATTCTGTATTTATGCACTGTATATATTAAGACATTTTTACATTATACCTTCATTCGTTTTGAAGAAGCTACTGTGTTAGTGAAACGCGTCAACAAGTTTAAATTGAACATTAGTTCAAATAAATGTAGATTTAAACAAAATATATTGTTTTATTTCATCGTTAAGTAAGTAGCAGTTATACTTCAGCTCTGTGTGTTTATAGGCGTATAATATTAAATAAATAAATTAATATAAACTTGTAATATATAATTTTTTACTTTTATCTTGATTTAACATAATTTAAAAATCTAATGATACTCCAATCTAGAATGTATGTTACTGAAATTATTTTTTAATTATTGCACTGTTTTTACATTATAGTTTATTTATTGTCAATCTGTTTGTTACGAAAAGTACTTTGTGAAAGAAATTATTTGTTGTGTATTTCTATACCAAATTAAATAAACTGTTTATATGATTGCTGTTTTATTTTTTTCCAATTTAATTAACGATTTATGACCATCATTTGATATTTCATTTAATTAAACTCAACATCTAATCATTATTGAGTTAATGGAGTTAAATTGAATGAAATGTCAAATGATGGACTATAAATGGTTATTATTAAATAAAATAATTAAAATACAGTAAATTTGAGTATACCGTCATAACCTAAAATTACAGTAATATTTTTAACATCACTCAATTGTTTAGTCGACAGGCTGTTTAAATGGCGCCACAATGAGTATCTCATCTATCTGTGGGTTATCTGTGAGACCAACTATGCGAAACCTTTCAGTACGCGCAGGCTGTCCACGAGACCGGGTAGAATTAGCGATCTCCATTTCGTAGCGAATTGGTTCTGTGCATCAATGTACCTTTTCGTTTTATAGTCAGTTACTTAGTGTCTGTCGAAAAGTGCGGTGGCGTCATAATATCAAAAAGGAAAATTTTGAACCGGCACAGAAGACCGTATCTTAACACGCGCCTACTAAGGTAATAAGAAAAAATAGAATAAAAAAATGAGTTAAAGAATTTCGACTTTCTTTAGGTGTTTCAATCGTAATTTAAAATGGACTACGAAAGAGAATATCAGCAAATACAGAAACTATTGGAAGAAGTTCCAACAGAAAATGAATTTGATGGTGAAGAGGAAACAACAGACAATTATATTACAGTAAGAAGGTCTGAAGCAAGCGAAACGGAAGAAGAAATAGAAGAAACACACATTGAACCAACAGTAATTACTATGCGGAAAGATCAAATGAGTCAAGCATATACCACAAAGAAACAATTCGAGCACTAATTGTATTGTTATACCTTGCAGGTGTTAGGAAAACAAGCCATTTGAATACTTCGGACTTATGGAACTGGCATAGAAGCTGGTCGATTGACAATGAATCAGAGAACATTCATCAGAATTGTACTAAAATATATTCGATTCGACGATATAGCTACTATAGTTCAAAGATCTAATTTAGATAAACTAGCTCCTATTAGAGCTCTTATGACAAAACGGAATCTAAATCAAAAGAACTGTTTGTTACCGTTGACGAAAATCTCAAGGCACACCTAGCAAGCCTAACAAATACGTATTCAAAATATTTGCTACATATGATGCGAAATTATTTTACACTAGTTATCCTGAAATATATGTTGGGTCACAATCAGAGGGTCCTTTCAGTGTAGATAACAGTTCCAAAGCCATAACCGAAACAGCATGTCAACATATTTATAATTCGAATAGGAATGTTACCACAGATAACTGGTATTCTAGCATTGCGCTCGTTCTGGAACTGTGAAAAATTAGACTTAACATTAGTTGGATTGATAAGAGGCAGAAGACACGAAATTCCTGAGTTTTTCAACAAAATTCGAACTAGGTCAGTTGGATCTAGCATATTTGCTTTTGGCTGTGGATCTACTTTAATTTCATATAAACCCAAGAGAAATAAGAATGTTAGATTGTATTCCACAAAGCATCTCGGCGATGATATCGATCAATAATATCGCAAACCCAAGATAATATTACAATATAATTCTACAAAAAGTGTTGTCGATACTGGACAAGTTATGTACCCATCACAACACAGCCCTTTGTTAAAGAAGATGACCCATGGTTCTATTTTATAGTTTGTTGAATGTTACAGGAATAAATATATTTGTTATTTATATCGTTAACAATAGGGATTCAACAAAACCAAGACGGCAAATATTAACACAACTCATCTTTGTATTTATGGATAACCACCAAAAAAGTAGATATATGAATCGGAATATTCCAGCAGTAATCAGAGTGAGGCTAAAAGAACTTTGTAAGGTGCATGAAAATGAACGTGCTCGAAGAAATCCAGGGCAAATTGGAAGCAAAACAGAAGAACAAAATATAATTTTGAATTATGTGCAAAATATGTGTGCCTGGAACACGTAAAGCCTTTATGTGGGGATGGTTATGATTCCCATCAATAACTTTTACCCTATTCTTTATTTACTCCGTTCGCCCATGTACATTAACTTTTTAGGGAATTTACGTTTTTCTGTTATTATCTTTATATTAATTAATGAAATTTTTTACACCTATGCCGGACCCTCTTATGTAATAATACACAAAGATAAATTTCAATAAAACTTTATTGCTTTTTAAAACTTAAATTAGTCAACAGTTAATACAAATTGCATGGCTATGTTCGTTACAAACATTTTTATACATTTATTACAGATTTGTTCACTTTTCCTTGATAATTTGCAAATGTAGCATCGTTTTTTTACTGCAGCATCGTCGTCCAGAGGAAATATTTCTTTTTGAATGAAGAGATCAATACATCTTTTTATATCAAAGCTAAGTCTAGGATTTTTAGACCGTCGATTCATAAAAGTTAGATTCTTTGCAAAGGTCTTTGATGAGAAGCCTACGTTTGTGTGTTCGTCCAGCGTGGTAGTCTTTATTTTCACATGTATATAGCAAAAAGCCATTCAATGCTGCTCCATCGATTATATTGCAAAACATCGCAAATGGCCACCGTCTTGTTTGACGTTTGCATGTATAGTTGCCAACCATCTGATCCATTTGATGGACACCTCATTCTGTATAATTATAATATTCTATTATATCTGGCTTTTTATTGGGGCTATCTTCATTTACTGATGCGTCGTGATGCATTTAACTAAACAATATAACTGATTTTTTTTTAGGAACATAGCTAACAATTGTAAGATTTACATTGAAACTAAAAATGGATGATGATACTTGTCTCCCTCTATTGGGCTTAAATTGGGGTGGAATTTCCCTCTTGTTCCTACGTAAAGTTCCAGCGCTAGTTTTTCCTATCTCTAGCAATTGCTCAGCTAATGGAATACTTGTAAAAAAATTGTCAAATTTGTCGACGAGTATTTAAATGGCGCAATCAATTAGTGTTTTTAAATGAAACTCAAGGTCTCTAGTTAATTCCACAATATAATACAAGTTATTGAAAATTCTAAAAAATGACAGTTGTTTCGATAAATCAATATCATCGTCCGACGATTGACATTTGTTTCGATAAATCAATATCATCGTCCGACGATGATATTGATTTATCGAAACAATTGTCAATTTTTTAGAATTTTCAATAACTTGTATTATATTGTGGAATTAACTAGAGACCTTGAGTTTCATTTAAAAACACTAATATGAGCATATTCCACGAAGTAAGGGTCGAGACAGTCAATTTCGGCGAAATCAATGTCTCTACAATGTGAATTCCCATATTCTTTTGCGTCTCGGCGCTTGGTTGCTTAACGACATAAATTGTTCCATTGACAGCATACCCACTTTTACTTTCACATAACCACAAGAATTTTATTTCATATTTGGCCGGTTTACTAGGCATATATTGTATAAAACTACAGCGGCCTCTGTAAGCAAGGAGCTGCTTAATCAATTGTAACGTTTCTTCCAGGAATCATTACAGTTTTACACTGAGTTATAAATAGGTCCCAAAGATATCTTATGGGAGCAAGGTGATCAATTTGAAGTCTAGTTTGCCTAGTTATTTTATCGTCGAACCTCAAAAATCACCTTATATATTCAAAACGATTAACAGACATAGTAGCTTTGAGCATAAGATTTGAACATTTATCCAGAAATAGCTCCCTTACCGGAACTTTCCAACTTTTTCAACTCCTGCTAATAGAGGTGGGCCAATGAACGCATTCATTTCATCTAGTTCAATATCCTGCCATATCTTTCCTTTCTTATCAAACTCTTTCTTTGCTTCCACATTTGTGCACAAAATAATTTCTTCCAATACTTGTTTAGTCATATAACTGCTCCAGGTATCTTTCAAAGAAGATAGTTGATTTTTTCTCGCTGGACTGGGAACAAAGCGGATAATATTGTGGCACCTAGTCTTTACTTGAAGAGGTGCAGTTCTATGCCACTCATAGCCATTAGCACCTATCAAAGTAGAATTCGAACCTGCCCTGGACTCTACTATTTCTTGATCTCCATCATTCTCTGATGAAGAATCTGAAGGCATCAGGTAATTATCATCTAATATTGCAATATCGGGATCTTATGTCTCATCAGATACTATACTGGAATTGGACACATCTGAAGACGCCTCTTCATACCGCTGTAAAAGTGTTTCTTCAAAATGTGGATCATTTCTGCGAACGCCGCGTTTTTTAATACTGGATACCATTGTTCTAAAAAATTTTTATCATGTATAAATTGTGAAATGAAGTAGGTATCCATAAATAAATAGATTTGTTGGACTTGTACATGGAGTGAGGTTATGTGAAGTGATTTTATTTCTAAATCAATTATAAAATTACTATCTCGAGCACATAGTAAAAATGATTATATAAAACGGAAAAACTTACTAATATTATGTTATTCAATCAAAGCGTATAATATACAATTTTAGAATTTATATAAACAACGTGTCAGTTATTCACGTTCGTTATGAAATGAAGCACCTTCTATGTTTGTCTGAATTGAATACCGACATCTGCGCATTAGATCACCAACGCCCTTGTCCCGTCGGTAGAAGAAGCGACAACATGTACAAAATTTATGAGGACCTCGGAGGCCCTAGCTATGCATTAATGTAGTAGCAATGGGAAATTTCAAATTTCTGCAATATACAATTTTTTTGTAAAATATTTTTATTGTAATTATGTGGATTATTGTTCACTAAAAGCCTTCCTAAACTGAATTAAAATTGCAACAAAAAATACAAAACATTTAATATCACCGCGGGTCTTTTGGACCCTACCTATGCATCCTAGGGTTAAAAAACCAAATAGATCTATTAAACATCAGGTAGGCATAAAATGAAATGTAACTTCTGTCATTCTGACGATGATATTGATTTATCGAAACAATTGTCAATTTTTTAGAATTTTCAATAACTTGTATTATATTGTGGAATTAACTAGAGACCTTGAGTTTCATTTAAAAACACTAAGATTTATTAAATGTTACAAAATAATTTTTAATTTCAGTTTCATAACCCTTTAAAAAATATAACAATGTATGTAACTTCTTTTTGCTTCTTGAAAATAAATAAAATAGGTAATATTTATTCAAACATATTTTATTTAGTTGCAAAATAAAATACAAATAAACGGTTTTAAGGAGAAAAACTAACTTTTCCGCATATGTAACACACCCTTAACATCCCACTATAAAATTGGTCACCGTATACACTTCGGAGGTCGTATCGTGCTAACGAACCGAAATTTCTCCAAAAATTACCAACAATGTAGTATATCTTGATTTATAGGATCCGTTGTACTGGCTCTGGTTAGTTGAAAATCATTATAGTTCATCTGCGGGACACTCTGAACAATATCCAAATATAAAATTGGTCACTTGTATACATTCCGGAGGATGTTTCGCGCAAACAACCCGAAATTTCTCCAAAAAGACCAAAAATGTGGTACTTAAAGTACCATAGCACCCGTTATACTGGCTCTAGTGAGATGAAAATCAATAGGGTTCATCTGTTAGACCCCCTCAACAGTATCCAATCATAAAATTGGTCACTTGAATACACTCCGGAGGCTGTATCGTGCTAACAAACCGAAATTTTTCCAAAAATGTGGTACTACTAGTACCATAGTACCCGTTGCTCTAGCTCTGGTTAGCTGAAAATCCATAGGGTACATCCGTGATATGTCCTGAACATTATTCAATCATAAAATTTGTGACTTTATGCACAAGACGTGTTTCAAAAAGTGGACGACAGCAACGACGACATTCACACAGGATTTTTTTCTAAAAACCGTTTTTTCGTGTTATTCTTGCTGAAATACGAAAAATTTGTTTAACAAAATTTTCAACTTTTTTGGGGTAAACCAATACTTTTCTCGCATATTAGATGAGGTTAGGCGGAAAAGTGAAGCCACGTTTCTTCACTACTAATGAAAAAATTGAACCTGCGCCTACTAAAGGGTTAAAGCGGAGCATCATCGTAAGTACAAAGACGTGTTCTAAAAGCCTACTTGATTCATAGTTTAAATATTTTTCTCATATCTCAATGTAAACTATATAATAAAAAATGTTATAACACATAACCTAATTTCCATTTTATTGCATAATACACGGCAAGTATAAATACTTGTTTCAAATATAATAAATCCCGACATCCAAGTTTATCTCACTAAAAAGGGAAAGAAAATAATGCATAATTCTATTACTAACGCGAACGGGGTGAAGAACCACTTAATGGGGTTCAAGAGTTCATTCTGTTATTCTGAACACCAAATAGGTACAGTAGGTCGCAATGAATTATAGTTTTAATGTTTCAATTAAATGGAGCATTACTAGTTACAAATTCAAACAAAAATCAGCAAAGTTTCAAGCACAGCAGTTGGAATATTGTTAAGACGACATAGGGATTATCTAAAAAAGTATATGTCCATGAAAAAATCATTCACGTCAACATAATTCACACAACTCCACATTTAGGGTAAGATTGTCAGGAAAAAAATATTATCGACACCTAGGGGACGCCTGTTCATTCCGAACGGACGTATTGGTTAATTGCCCAAAAAGTTTTGTTTTACGACTTTCGTCGTTAAATGCCATTTAATGTTTCATTTTTAATACGGTGACAATACTTTCCGTCTGAATCATGACTTGCATATAAAAACTTTGAACTTGTTATTATCGTAAAAAGGAATGATTATAGTAATATCAGTTAAATGCTTTTAAGGGCGCGTTCGTAGGGGTAATTTTATAGAGCAATTTTGTTGCCATCGTATTTATTCTTAAATTGGACAATCCTTTCTTTGCTCATAGAGCGGTTATGTAAGTAGTGTAACTATTTAAGAATTGTAACCTGAAAATTTTTACCGCATCAATAATTCATTATTCAGCAGGACTACAGTACAGCCTATATCTAGATATTGGAATTAATTTATATAATAATTTTTCTACCAGTATAATTCTATTTCCAATAAAAAACAAATTGTCACATTTGAAGGAATATTCTATTCCAATTTTCTGATAATCACTGAGCGGAAAATAAGAAAATGACAAAACTTATCTTTATCTCTGACCATTTTGCTCACAATAAATGCCAGTTTATATGTTGGAGGAAAAAGACATAAACCAATAATATTCTCCAAGGTATATTTGATTAATTTGTCGGAACTTATTAACGTCTTTATTAGTGGTATCCTATATCATTTGATGAACTTTCTGGCTTGACGAATTATGTCGTCTTTCGTGACATTATTGAGGAAATAAAAACATATGAGAAATACAATTTTATTAATACGAGTGAGTCATCGGTTGGCTTACTGCTCTCAGTTATCCTAAAATTTCCCGTAAATTCTCTTAGAAGAAATACTAGATGAAAATAAAAGATTAGAACGATTTATTTCATAATTTTCCATAATTATTATGGTAAAATTTATAGTTCGTTTATGACTCATTATCCTTTATCATATAGCTTATTACAGTCCGAAGTTGTTTTAGGCAGATATATTTTTATTATATCAGTTACTATCGATGCATTTAAACTCAGGTTGTGCTTGAATAAACTTTAGTTATGTTGTCATACAACAATAGCCATAATCACTCAAATTTGATCCACAATATCAATCAAATTGAGACAAAATCTAGCATATGTTTATACCAACTCATTACATATCATTCCGCATTACAATACATCCCAAAACTGGTCCTAACTTGTTTAATTGCTTATTTTCAAAATTATAAGTGAACCTACTCAATTATAAATTGAGCAGAGAAAATAATTCCCTCATGAATTTTACACAACCACTATAATGTCCAATTTGTATACAGTGTGACACAAGTAAAATTTGCACCCCCCAATATCTCGTGTTATGTTCGGAAAAATGACAAAATACGCCAATTTTAACTTAAAGGGTGCTAAATTCTTATAGTAGTTCCATACTTCTTTTTTCATCCCTATAGCGCCCAGAGCCCCTTCTTGAAAAACCTTAAATAGCAAGGGGTGTTAGATTGTAGATTTATAGATTGTAGGGGGGTCGTAAAGGATATGCAGCCAATTAAACACTTCGACCTATAAGACTTTTTGTACATAACCCTAAATCTATTCGAGTCCCTGGATTCCGAGCCTCCGTACTAAGTTTATTAGATTCCTGGAAGCTAAGATCATGGTATCAGAGGGTGTTAGGAAGGCAACTCCTATGAAGTTCAGCCGTTGGCAGAAAAGTGCTGGGCATTCGCAAAGCAAATGTTCCGCAGTTTTAGCGATGTTCTCGCAGTACCGGCAACATTCACTCTCTGATTTGCACATTTTTTATGGTGATACCTCAGAGGGCAGTGTCCAATGAGGAGTCCCATTGCCAACTTCAAGTCTTTCTTTTCTAAATCGAGAAGCTGTTTTGCTTTCCTTGACAAAAAGCTCACCAGACTTTTCGCTTGTCTTTGTCCTGGCACTTTCTTCCAGGGAGACTTCATTAGTTCACTTTCCCAGCATCGAAACTATTCTTTCAAGTGGGCTTTAGAAAGTCCACAAAGGGGTTCCGGGCCCAGGAATTAGGAGTTTGCTCCTTAACTCGCATGGCTGTCTGCTTCCGTATTGCCTTTAACGCTCCTGTGACCTGGCACCCACATCAGAGTGACCCAGGTGGTTGTTGCCAGTTGTCTTAGGGACTGTTTACAGTCCCAAGTCAGCTTAGAACCGCAAGTGTATAACTTCAGAGATTTCAATGGAGTCCCTTTTGAGGCATTCCTGGACGCAAAATTCTATAGCATCTACTTCTGTCTGATATATGGTTGGGGCTCTAACAAGGGGGTTTGAGAGCCCGAAACTAGGCCCCCTCCAGCTCTTCCATCCATCTTGGGTCCATTCGCTGTGCAAATTTGATGGTTGTTAATGACCAATTCAAATTGCCCTCCAAAGTCGTACCTAACTGGCATAGTATTTATCGGTTTGGACATGGCTTCAAGGTAAATGTGTGACAAAATCATTAGGTGTCCGATCAGATTTTCTACTTTTAGTTTTACTGATTGGCTCAATCTAAAAGTGCTGCTTATTTCACTACACATAGTTGTAATGGTGGAAGGTTCAGCATTGCTATAGTAGGGCACGTAGATACTTTTGGAAAATGAAAATTACGTATCAAGAATAAAGTGCGTTTGGTAATACTGATCGTATAGCACGTGATGCTATTGGTGGTGACATATGTGCATTGATAATTAAAATAATACCAAATTACCTTAAATCTCTCTTAACGAATAGTGTAAAAAGTAAGTGGCAAACAAACGCGGTAAATTGATTTGAGAACATTGTTAGAAATGACATATTTAAGACAATACTTCCACTCTCCAAAAAGGAGGAAATAATTCTACGATCACAAACGTGGAACACTTATTCTTCATTAAAACTGTCATAAATACAATTCCGTATTGTTGATCTAATTTATCATATTCCCGTATTTAACCCTTCGACCGTGTAGGCGTTCTATACTGCTGCCATTCATGTATATGTTGTACCAATAAAACATAAAGCTAAGTAGATGTTTAGTTTGTCGGGACAAGTATCATTCTGGCGAATATTTCAGTGTGTTGCAACTTTTTTCAGATAAATTGTGGGAAATATTATAAAAATAAATACTAACCTAAAATATATTTGCTACAAATCAATCATTAAACT
This sequence comes from Galeruca laticollis, assembly GCA_963921935.1. Taxonomy (NCBI): domain Eukaryota; kingdom Metazoa; phylum Arthropoda; class Insecta; order Coleoptera; family Chrysomelidae; genus Galeruca; species Galeruca laticollis. The sequence goes on along the minus strand of OY998180.1, from coordinate 165,103,930 downwards.
CAAATTTATTATCAAAAAACCAGTTTCTTTCCATCAACGAAAATAATAGAAAGCGTTCCATACACCAAAAATATGAGCAATGATGAAATCACTAACAAGCAAATATTGGACAAAACTACAAAAACTTATGGTGATTTATCATTATTAATTAATGCTGTGGAAACAAGATTAAACTATACATTAGATAATCTATCTCACAGATTGAATACCGTTGACCAAGAAAACTCATATTTAAAAGAAAAAATAGAGCTACTGGAGAGGGAGTCAAAACGCAATAATTTAATTCTGTTTGGAATAGAAAGAGGAAGCAGCCCACTGGACATACCAAAGATTATCTCCACTTTCAACAATTTGCTGGGTTTGTCATTGTCAGATTCCGATTTTACCAACATTAATCCACTCGGTCGATATAGGGACAGTCCCATTAAGTTTGAATTCATTTCATTCCCATTTAAACAGAAGATATATAAGAATATAAAAAATTTAAAGAGAACAAAGATTTACATTGCTCAGGATCAAACAATAAAGCAACGGGAAGGAGCCAAAATCTTAAGACATCTTTTATATTTGGCAAAACAAACATTATGAAAAACATTGCTTCATTAAAAACGGAAGACTTATTTTTAATGGAGATATATTCTACCCCTCGCAGCTTATGAAACATACCTATGAGGATGATGAAGTTGTAGAAGTAGAAGAACGTAACACAAAAAGTAATCCCTCGACTCCAACTGTAACAATAGTAAATAGAGACTCCAAAGAAGCTGAACCAAAGAATCAGAATCCCTCTAAAACACTCCACAAGAGATAACTCCAAAAGTCCCCAAAACAAAACCAAAGGAACCCCCCAAAGAAATAACCACGGAACTTAAACTTCTCGAAAGAAATCCTTATAGAACGAGAAACAATGCTTCATCGTCAGGTGCAATAAAGTAAAGTGAAACCATATGAAATTTATTATAGCTATAGCTGTAACTAAAAAATAATTTCGCAATAACTTTATAATGTTTTCAACCTGATCCGGCACACAGAATATAAGTAAGTGCATAAATGGTTCGTCTACAACTTGTTACTATTATAAACTATTTTTTATTTCGGTTGTTCAACAATTACGTTTTTTTTTTCTTTGTAAATTCTGAATTGTTTATGTTCATATCATTGCAATGTTTGCCAAATTCTAGGTACTAGAAAGTAACTTTTCTTTCTCTCGCTCCTTTAAAGTGACTATAAACAAAAAAAAAGTTGTTATATCTTTTAATGTCATTGTGCGAATATAAATCATAACAAATGGATTTGTATCTAAGTCGGTATGAGAACAAGGAAATCGAGACCCTAGTAATTAATTAGATATCGGATTTAAGTACATATACCAATTACTAAAAAGCTCAAATATCAGTACTACATATGAATATTGGAATTTTCCAAAAAAATTTTGATGATTTTTTGCTTTATCTAAGCCAGTAGGCCGACTTTGATGTGATTGCATTGACAGAAACGAATAGACAGAAAGAAGTAAGTATTTTTAATAGAAATGGATATGACTTATATATATATATATATATATATATATATATATATATATATATATATATTGTCACATACAGGTTGTCCCACCATTGTAGTGACATGTGTTGATCACATATTTAATATTTAATTATTTGAAAGAAAGTGGTATTTTGAGAAACATAATTTTGAGTGTACCGAGAAATTTATTAGTGTAGGAATTACAAAAAGCTGTGAAACGGGTGTTAACGTCTGAAAAGGTATACGGAAGTAGGAAATAGGAAGTGTCTTAATTGAGAATTGTTATGATTAGAAAGGAAAATGATATGTTCGATGTGGTTGTATTGTTGATAGTTGATCTATTAATTTCCATCGAATAAAATCTGAGTTTGACAATACATGACATTGATGAAAATAAAAATTTATTTGAACAAGCCTTTAAGGAAACTAAGGAAAGAAGTGAGGAGAGAGGTTGTTGAAACGGGAGACTATTCACTTGACATATTTTGGTGACGGAAGTTTTTTATCCCGAAAGGACGAAAAAAATAACTAAATAAATTATATTGGAGACGGTTCAGGGATTGAAAATTAAAATAACATAGTCAATACAAGGAATAGAATAAATATAATTGAAAATTAAAACAGTATATGGAAAACAGAGAATAAATATTATGGAATGATGTAAGAGTAGGAAAATAGCACGTGCGATTATTTTAACACAGATAGTAGACATAAATAGAACATATTTAGAAGATTGTGAGCAAAATAAATAATTGGAGACGGTAACTAATAATTTGAAGAAGAACATTATATTGAGAACAGAAATAAATATTTTGGAAAGAAGCAACATGGTAAAGAAATACATGAACCCAATATAAGACAGCGGAACCACATAAATAAACATATACCGACGAGTTTGCAGAAAAAGAACATTAAGTTAAAAGATCGGTTTAAATTTTATACTAGTTAGTTGTTTTTTTTTAAAGTTGTGTAATTATTAAATTTAGTTATTTCGTTAACCACTTGAGAAAGATCTAAATAATTTTATAGTAGTTTTTTTTAAGTTGTTTAATTATTAAATTAGGTTATTTCGTTGATACTTTCAGAAAGTTCTATTGATTTGATTGAAGTCGTATAAATTATTGAAATTTTGTTAATTATTGGATCATTGTATATAGAAATTTTGTTTAGTTAATTGTAATTTTAATAGATTTTCTTTATAAGGTAAGCTAGATATTGAAATTCATCCAGAACAAAGATCTTTGTTTGAGGAATTCAAAAGAAGCAGTCCTGTATGAAGAAAGGTAAGAGTTTTTAGTATACAATTTAGAGGTAGTGATGGTAAAATTTTGGATAGTAATAAATTTAGGTCAAATTAGAGAAAATTAACATACAGGGTGTTTCTTGAATTAAAATTTAGAATAAAAGCTTAATTGTAGAACTGTGTAAAAATGTTAATATAAATTCATATAAAAAAACAGGAAATAAAAAGAAAAGATATATTTGAACACTGCAATTCATTCGAGAACCGACTCCCTGAAAATGAGAGGTCTTATATATAGCTGGACCATATACATTCACTTTATTTTTTTTTATGATAATTTGAATTAAGTCAGAATAATTATATTAAATTTTACTTACCTATTTATGGTAAGTTGGCGTCCATAAATTATTAAATATATAGCAATACGCGTTATATATATCAAAAGTTAATTAAAATAAATTGTGTATATAGAAATAATCACAATCATAATAGAATTTGTCGCTTTAAGGTGTTAATTATAATATATATATATATATATATATATATATATAACAATAAAGAGATTCTTGGGTAATTCACGCAAAAAGGAAAAGGGCTACTGAAACAGAGGACATGCATGTTTCTAGCTCATTTGTTTCAGTAGCCCTTTTCCTTTTTGCGTTAATTACCCAAGAATCTCTTTATTGTTGTTGTTAACATATCACGCGATATTCCTACATCTTCTTTTATATATATATATATATATATATATATATATATATATAACGCCGTGATCGTTGCTGATCAATTACAACACAAATTGAAAAATATCTTATTGGGGATTGCAGCAAAAGTGGAAAAATACACTCTATTCAATTCTCCAAGCTTTCGTAAATCTTTATTTACATCATCAGGGAAATTGATCGAGATTGCATCATAGATCTTGAATACAGGAAATGTGTAAAACAGCAAGTCATTAGAGAAATAGGTACAGTCGGCAATACATTTGCCTACTACTAGTTCAAGTTTAAAACATTATTAAAAAGTAAAAGTTAGAACATTAAAAAACGAGAATCCACACACCCACGCGGACTTGTGAGAATAATGGCGGAAACTGAAAATGTCAGGTTAAGTACAACATTCATCATTACTAAATGAATGAAAAGAATCGATCTTTGCAATGACGCGAGACACTGAAACAATCGAATTGAAACTTTCAAAAGGATACCAGGGTGGTACCAAAATTATGGAAATGTTGTGAAATATGACTATAAGGAAATTCTCATTAACGAGAATTAATATGTGATTGTTGATGTTATTTATTATTATTATTAATATTATTATGGATCTCTTAATAAAGGGGGAACACCTACCATGATGACACAAGTAGGAAACTAGTGAGAATTATTAATATTATCATTATTATTATTATTAATATGAAGACAATTGTGCTTATCAAGGAAGTGTCCAGGAACAAATTGAAGAGAATATCACGATTCTTATTTCTAAATATAGGGTCCGAGAGGTTCATAACTCTAGCTGTCATTTGTTTAACCAAGTTAACCTTTATGCTAAATTTATGGTAAGAATTGTAGTTGAGATATCTCCCAGAGCTACTTTCTTTTCTATACCAATCAATTATAATCACATTTTCAGGAGACCTAGTCCATAAAGTATCTAAAAAGGGGACAGCCATGTTAGAGTTTTCTGTTTCGAGAGTAAACTGAATATAAGGATCATAGCTATTAAAGGTTCTAAGCCGAGTACCTGTTGAACTACAAAACATTAAAAGATATATAAGAACTTTAAATGTGAAATAAAAAAATGGATATTATCAAAAAATAGAGACTTTTTCCAAAATATAATAAACAAGGCAAATATGTTCATGTATGTGTGTGCGTATATATGTGTATGTATATGTTGAGAATTATATTATATCTACCTACCCGACTCACTATATCTACTGAACTTGTCAATATTACTGAATTAGTCAATACTATACCGAATTGATCATTATTATTATACTGACACTGTCAATACTAAAAATAATATTTACTTAATTGTATCTTTATAATTTAATTTTACTGTATCTATTTATTATAGCACACACAAGTTGTTGGTAACCTAGTTACTCTCAGCTTCAGTGATTAATTTGATTCATTGTTTACTTCTACATCAAAAACGTTAGTTAAATTTTGTAGTTTGTATATTTCTAATTCTGTACAGGCTATTAAAGCATTATCCATCAATGATTTAGCCAACTTCATTTTGTTAACTTTATCATTAAATAATCTTGATGCACGTACCGCTAAAGCCTTCGAAGATCGACAATCTTCAGAAGGAGTTCCGCGATTTGATGATTTGTTGGAATTCGTAATACATCAGATCAAACCATTGGAAATAATCTCTACCCCCGCAAGTTCTAACCCCAATACTCGTACCACGGTCGCTCAAATTCATTCATTGCCAGTCGTAATTCAAATTCTTCAGATTCAAATTCACATCGTTCTGTTCATTCCGATTCAAAAATCCTGTCTTGTATATTTTGTCACAAGGCACACTCATTGTCCTCCTGTTCCGCCTTTTTTCTTCTTTCTCGAGATGAAAAGATCGATTTCATCAAGCAACACAAACGTTGTTTCAACTGTTTAGGTTCCCACCTGAAATCACAATGTAAATCTACATCTGGCTGCCGTAAATGCAATTCTCGCAATCATCATACTCTATTGCACCCTTTTCAATTAGACAATTCAGGTAACAGTTCCGTGTCCAATCGCACCTCGGATCATGTCAATCATGAATCCAATATTGCATCTACCTCCTCTGTCGAACAACCCGCAACTGCTTCCACGCTCTCGTTTAGTTGTGCGACCTCAACGCCTGTAGCATCACTTTTAGGTACCTTTCGTGCACGCATCTTAGATGAGCGCAAAGGTTATATTCCCGTACGGGGAGTTATTGACCCTGGATCACAACTCTCCTTTATCTCAAAGCGTTTATCTAACCAGTTGAGTCAAAAGATTCATGATTTGCCAGTTTCCGTATCAGGCATTGGCGGACACTTTTCTACCTCTCCTGGTACTATCCCATGCCAACTTTTCTCCAGGCTTTCTCCAAATCATATTGACATAAACCCATCAGTGGTTTCTCATATTACTGACCATTTGCCTCCTTCTAACATTAGCACCGAAGTTGCTCGTGCTTTTCGATATTTAACTTTGGCTGATCCTGAATTTCATCGCTCAGACAAAATAGACTTACTTTTGGGTGCTGACGTCTACCCCCAGTTATTACTACCTCAACCTTTTGTTCCCAGCTCTCTTGGCCCGGTCGCAATCAGCACCATATTTGGTTGGACAATTATTGGTCCTATCCAAACACGTGATCGAAATCAACGAATCACTTCTTTGATATCTACTTGTCAGATTTCTCACGAATTTTGGGAAGTTGAAAATGTTTCTAATCTCACACTTCAAGATCCTCTTGACATTTTAGCAGAACAACATTTCATCGCCACTCATAAACGAAATGAAGACGGCCGATATTCAGTCTCTCTTCCGATCAAACCAAACGCGGCCCCTTTAACTAATAATCAGAAGGTTGCTCGTTATTCACTTGTTCAACTTATCAAACGTCTTGATAAGACTCCTTCACTCAAATTGGAATACGAACTATTTCTACAAGAGTATTTAGAATTAGGGCACATGTCCAAGTCTCTGCAACCCACTCAGTATATTATTCCCCATCATGTAGTAACTAAACTTACAAATCATGGCAACAAAATCCGAGTAGTTTTCAATGCATCTAGTCCCGACTCTTCTGGTCTGTCCCTCAATGATTGCCTAATCAAAGGACCCAAGTTATAGTCAGCTGTCTCAGACATATTACTCAATTTTCGACTTTCTCGAATTGCTCTTTGCTGCGACATTCGACAAATTCTGGTACATGAACAAGATCGTCACATGCAGCATATCCTCTGGAAACCAAAAGCCAATCTTCCTGAACAAGAGGCTGAGCTAAACACCGTAGCTTATGGCTTAGCTCCCTCCGATTTTCTTGCCATGCGCGTTCTCCAGCAACTCGTTCAAGATGAAGGACATCGTTTTCCTTTAGCTTCACAAGCCTTATTAAACCAGACTTATGTTGACGATATCATTTCCGGTGCGGACGACATTCCATCCGCATTGGATTTGCAAATGCAATTAATACAATTACTTTCGTCTGGAGGGTTTGAACTACGCAAATGGTCGTCTAGTCACCCTCAGCTTCTTAGAGACTTGCCTCCTAGCCATTTAGAAGCTCCTCTACAGTTTAATGATGAGGACAATTCGTTAAAAGTTTTAGGTTTGAATTGGGAACCATCTCGAGACTGCTTTGTATTCAGAGTTCAACCTTTTCAAGCGGCTTGTACTAAGCGTAACATGCTTTCCTTCTTAGCTAAAATATTTGACCCAAATGGATTTTTGTCTCCTCTCGTCATTTCCTTTAAAATTATTATCCAGAAGATATGGCTCGCTAAACTTGATTGGGATCAACCAGTTACCTCTGAAATTGCAATACATTGGAACCATCTTATCAATAATCTTGATCGCATCGCCACGCTTAATATTCCTCGTTGCGTCATTCCTAACATGTATTTCGATCAAATACACCTGATAGGTTTCGCGGATGCCTCGTCTCTTGCTTGTGCTGCAGTAGTGTACGAATCCGCTAACTCGCGCCATTCCTTTTTGTGGAAGGCCAAAACTCGTGTTGCCCCACTAAAAACACTCTCTATCCCTAGACTTGAACTTTGCGCCGCAGTACTTTTAATTGATCTAATCAATTCGGTTTTGCATATTCGGTATCCGAAACCGTTATCTGATATCAGACTTTTTTCGGATTCTGAAATAGTACTTACATGGTACACACTCCCCCTCATACTCTCAAAACTTTTGTTTCACATCGAATTGCTCATATTGTCGGTCATTCACCTCCTAATTTAACATGGTCCCACTGTCCTTCTGCTCTCAATCCCGCTGACATGGCTTCACGTGGGTTATCTGCTTCTAATTTTCTTCAAGACAAGATATTTCACTTATGGACTCGAGGTCCACCGCTATTGACCGATTACCACCAGCAATGGCCTATTCCCTTTCGCAGTACCAATTTGAACTCCGAATCTTTATTAGAGTTCAAACCGAGTCCCCTAGCACTCATCACTGTTCAACCCGATCCCTCATTTGAACAATTCTCTCTACGATTCTCTTCCTTCACACGTATGCAGCGAGTTGTTGCTTGGATGCGACGTTTCGTTTTCAATTGTAAATCCCGTAATTATTCTAAACCTCCCTCCGCAGGTCCTTTGAGCGTTATTGAATTACAAGATGCATTACGTACAATCATCGTGCGTACGCAGTCACAACATTTTGCTGGTGTTCTGCAGGAAATACGAGTCACTAAAACAGTTAATTCTCTTTGCAAATTGACCCTCTTTCTTGATGACCATGGGGTCCTCAGGGTGGGCGGTAGACTCAAAAACTCTCAACTAAATTACAATGCACAACATCCAATATTATTGCCCCGATCAGCTCACCTCTCTATGCTCATATGCAAGCACTATCATTTAACCGCCTTGCACGCTGGACCCACCACGTGTCAAGCTTTAATCCGTGTTCAGTATTGGATTCTTTCATTACGTCAGCTTATACGTAAAGTGATTCACCAATGCCTCACTTGTCATCGTTTTCGAGCTTCCACTATTCAGCCAATTATGGCCGATTTACCCCCTTGTCGAGTTCAGCCAGGTAGACCCTTTCTTAACACAGGTGTTGATTATGCCGGACCGTTTCAAGTTCGTGCTTCTCGTCTCCGTAAAGCCACCGTTACCAAAGGCTACCTATGCGTTTTTGTTTGTACCGCGACTAAGGCTGTACATTTGGAGTTTGCTTCCGAACTTTCTACTGACGTCTTCTTAGCAGCGCTCGATAGGTTTATCGCTCGTAGAGGTCTTCCTCATTCCTTCTTATCCGATCAAGGTTGGAACTTTATTGGTGCCAACAGGCACATTCAGGAAGTTTATCATTTCCTCCAAACTCATCATGACGAGATCTTGAGTACTTTGTCGCAGCGCGAAATTAAGTGGTTTTTTACTCCTCCATCTGCCCCTAACTTTGGCGGGCTGTGGGAAGCAGCCGTCAAATCTGTCAAGAATTTGTTATATCGCTTGTTTGCTGAAATTACCTTAACTGCGGAGGAGTATGCCACACTTTTTGCACGAATCGAAGCTATTCTCAATAGTCGACCTCTATGCTCATTGTCCTCAGACCCCAATGAAGCATCCATGCATCTCAGTCCAGGTCATTTTCTTATTGGTGTCCCTCTCTTATCAAGACCTGAAATCCCGCTCTCGGAAGACATTTCTTTAACCTCCCGTTGGAAGACTATTTCACAGATTTCACAATCATTTTGGCGTCGTTGGTCTCGGGAATACCTCAATACCGTGACTCAACGTACTAAGTGGACTACATCGGCTCATTCGCTCAAAACGGGCGACGTTGTAATATTGAAGGGAATGAACTCTTCTCCCTTATCTTGGCCCTTGGCTCGAGTTACTGAACTGAAGTACGGCCAAGACGGTGTTTCATGCGTTGTCGTCCTTCAAACTTCCACTGGCGTTCTTACACGTCCAGTTAACAAGCTCATTCCACTTCCGGAATGATTTTATCTTTATTCTCTTTATTTTTTTTGTCTGTTCTATTTTGTTTTGTATCTTGTTTTGTTACCACGCATGGTAACTTTCTTTATTAGTTCCTCCATTTTCGAAAGTTTCGCTTTTCTCCCTAGTGCTAAAATTGGACAACCATTCCAATTTTGGTGGGCGGTATGTTCGCGCCACCCCCTTAGTTTTCATAAAAATTCGGCGCGCCGCTCATGGACTATTTTCATTAAATTTTAAACTGAGTTCTTGTACATTTTTGATAAAGTACTAGTTTTTAATTCTGGTTATTATCGTTACCGCTATCGCCGAGGAACAATTCGTTTCAATTTCACTAAAATCAACTCCTTTTGTAAAACCTCAAAATTTGTTAAACCGCGACGTGTGTCAACTTCTTTTATTCTCTTGTGATATTATTCGCAGATATAGACGTTGAAATAAACTTTAATTAGTGTCACAAAGGCCAGGACTTTCACTATATTCAACTGTAATCCAAACGATTGATCGTGAAAACTCATAGTGTGTGGTTCTTTGGTAAGTACAATTTGATTGGAGCTTATTTTACATGTTGTCGATTCGCTGATTGCATAATTGAATAAATATACAGTCCATTGTTCTTTGAGCTAACAATTATTATATATAAACAAATTATTTTCATCAAAAACTTTTGAAACGTGCAGAAATCGTCAGTAAACAATAAAACACGGAAAGAAAAATTTAAATTTAAGTCCGTAACAGTGAGAATTAACATGGATGAATTAATTGGAATAAGTCAATTCTCCTAGGCTGAGGATTATTGCTTCTATTCTAACTAGAATGAAATATACAGTATAATAGCAGTGATTGAAAATGTTACTCAAAAATAAGAGTGAAAAACTGCACAAGAAATATAACATGTTGAAGGCCGCTGACAACAGTGTTGGTAGCATTCATGATTTCCTCATTTGTGAGTCGTTATATTTTACACCACATACTTTTCACAAATTGCACAGTTTATGTGAGAAGAAAGAAATATCAAACAATGGACATAAATGTCATTTTATTACCTATTAAAGTTTATTACTTTATAAACAAGTTTGAAATGGTTTCGGTTTGACCATGAAATGTCTTTTGCATACATTCTTTAGATCATCATATGTGTAATTAAATTTCCCTGTAAGTTTTTTTCAGTTTCCCTATATTTTGTATTAGAAAAAATATTTATTGCCTATAAAATTAATCTCGTAAAGAGCTCGTTAGCGTCGGGACAAAATTTCGCCATTATATTTTACTTCTTAGAAAACGAATGATTGAAATGATCTCTCTTGGGGAGTCAAGTGTCAATAAAGGTGACAAAGAGATCTTATCCGATGTGTGTAAAAGGAGACACCACCCGGACCCGGAAAACGGTATGTGCACTTAATAACGATTTAAATGAACCGTGCTAGTCATTGTTCCACATAAAACGGTCCTGGTCATAGAAGACGAACATTGCTTCCAGTTGTGACCATAGGCGTAGTTGATCTAACAATAAATAGTGAGGTACCTAAATATGAATTCTAATAAAGCTTGCAGAGATTCTACTTATTATTTAAGTTTTCCTATATATTCAGCGTAACAATTCATTAAATCGATTAGATTTTTCATGTTTAACACTCCAATACACGCGCCCCCTAGTGAGACATAAATACACGCGTGTCATCTGTCAGATGACTGTTCACTTATTTGTCAAAAGTGAATAGTATAATTGTTTTTTCGCAATTTTGCAGGAATAATGGTGCATAGATAAATGAAAAAGTTCATAAATTTGTATTTGAAAAAAATTATCTGTATATAAATCTTCAAAAATGTTAAATTTTTGTAACACAGTTGCCACGGTAGCTTAGTTTCAATTTTATTCCTTATTACTGGCATGCAAAAGGGAAATCAACTAGTAAACCTAGGAACACAACTCTTATCAGTCTTGTAAGATAGTTTGAGAGAACATAATAATAATGTAAAATGTATTTCTAGAACTTGGATAGTTACTCAAACAAATGGAAATGACCAATAAAAAAAATACTAAAAAAACCAAGAACCCTTTGCTTTTAAAAAATAAAACTTAAATTTCACTCTGAATCACAGTCATTGCCCACACCCACGTTACATCCATCAGCACAAGAAAAGGCACAGTGTTGCAGACATAAATATTGGCCACATTACTTGCAAGAATATTTGGGGTATCGTTTTGTTTTATTTTCCAAACAAAATCCGCAGCGCTGGTGTCCACCAGCATCAGTAGCTGCTGAGTTGCTCGAAGACGTGAGGTCATGGTGCGTGGCAAATTGCTGAGCTGCACTCGCATAATCAACTGATCTCTGATGAGTTCATTCCCCAGTTCACGAAGGAAAAGTCGGCGAGTTGGCACGTTTTGTCCGTTCCCCAGACTGATGACTTGGCTGTTGATACCAGCCACATTTAAATTTGCGTAAAATACCACCATTAGCCACCTTCTTGTACATCTTTGGACATTGTAGGCACCGGACATTTTATCCACCATGTCCACACCAATTTTATGGTGATTATAATACGTAATCACCTCAGGTTTTCTTTTCTCTCCACTTTCTTCGTCGATTGCTCCATCCGTATGCATGCTAGATATCAAAAGCACATTCTTTCTCTTATTTTGAGGTACATATGAAACCATAGTTCCATTTTTACTGAATACTAGAGTACGCTTCTCTATTTTTCAAATCTTTCATCTCTTTTGGGATTTGCCATTTGTTTTTTTTGAGAGTACCCACGTACGATCGCCCATAATTTCTTGACAGAGTGTGAAGAAGAGTAGTGTCGCTGAACCAATTGTCGGCAGTGATATTACGGCCTGAGTTACGGAGGGGGGTAACCATGCGTTGAACGACATCCACAGGTTTATTGCTGACTTGAAACGGGCCGTCAAGTTGCTTGCTTGCGTAGATCTCCATGTTACACGTGTAAAAAACGCCAGAATCTACGGCTGCAAAAATTTTGATGCCGTATTTTGCCGAAGTTGCATCTACCCCTAAAGCCCTCCAGTTTCTCGTCAATCGTGACATCTTCTTCCACGTGATAACACACCTGACCGTTCTTGACAAATTTTTCAAAGATGTCTCTGATTGGGGCGAGTCGATCTTGTGCTTTTCGCTCTGTTCTGGTAGGCCTGTCATCGAATCTTACAGCTATAAGTAGGAAACGGAATCTGTTGATACCCATGGTGAGGCGGATTATCTCAATTTCAAAACCATTACTAGCCCATAAGTCTGCCAGGTTCAGCTTCCCGGATTTATGTATCCCTGCTATGTAGAGTAGGCCAATAAACGCTTTGATCTCTGTTTTGTTTGTTTTCTTAGCGTCTCTAGGTCGTGAATAATTGTGATGGACGACCTCGATATATTGGTTTGTGAAAGATACAATAATTTCCAACATGCTGTCGTCAAATAAACAAGCCCATGATTTGAAAAATGTTTCTGTGCCCTTTCCTTGGCCGATCGGGCCAGGGAGTCTTTTCAGTAAGTTGTGGGTCCCTCTCTTCTTACTGGGGAAGGGAGTTTTTTTCCATGTAATTGAATCAATTACCTTTTTTCCTTTCTTAATGTGACAAACAAAAACAGGCCAGTGTCATCACAGTCAGTCGATGCTTCCGAATCACTTTGACTTGTATCTGAGTTCTCTTCCCGTTCTTCAATTTCTCCTTCTGCATCAGTGTCAAATTCCTCTTCAGGAACTTCAGCAACAAGGTTTGAGGGCCCTGAAGCTGGAGATCCAGGGTCATCTTCTTGAAAGTGTTCATTATCACTCGCAGCCATCAAAAAGAAGTTGATGAATTTGTAAGATGTCATCAGGGTTATTCAGATCAAAGAGTTTTTTCGTCGCCATATTGAATCTATGAAAAAGAAAACACAGTTTCAGTCAACAAACATACCAAAAACAAAATAAAATAGTCCAGAACATTGATCTGAACGAAAATAGTTGAAGAAAAAAAATGTTCTCATTGTGAATAGCATGAATACATGCGTGTCATCTGTGAGATGACCATGCGCCTATCAGGTAGAAAATACACATTTCTAAAAAATATTGTTATATCAAGGTATCAAAAAATTGTAATAAAAAAATGTGAAAGGTAGAAATCCGAAATCGGGCATTATGAAAAACTTACATTTTTACACGCGTGTCATCTGTGAGATTCTCACAGCCAAAACACGCGCAAACTGCACTGGACGCACGCACACCGGCAACTGAACTGTCGAGCTAGGCGAGCTTGAGGAATACTAGGGCGGGGGAGCAGACTCCCGTCCCTCCATCAAACTTATGACGAAAAAACAGAACTGGTCATCTGTAAGATGACGCGCGTGTATTGGAGTGTTAATTTGGTCACTAGCATTTTGTGTCCAATAGTTAGCTCCTTAAAATTTAACAATTATTAGTGATTAGTAAGTTTTTGGGTAGACCAAGCAGTGGTTTTATATTTGATACCAGTATGTGTTCAGTCTCCACTTATAGTACAATAGTAGATGCAGCATGGAATCAACTCGGAGATTTTTGTATAAACTGGTAGTTTACGAGCAGATATTTTGTTTTCTGAGGTTTAGCTCTGCTATGACTCTATAATACACTGGCTTACCATCAACAATCTACTGTTATATGTTTCTTATTTATTTGAATAGTTTTTAACACAACGATTGGGATAAATTTATACACTACTTAGTTGATTTATTTATACACTGAACTATTCACTTATACTTAATTTATGTACCGGGTGGCCAACTAAAAACGGCCGTCGGCCATATCTCACGAGTGGATTATAGCACAGGTTCGGGAAAAAAATGTTTATAACAAAAGTTACCGCGAGAAACGCCTGGAAATTATTTTCAGAATTGTAGGTCTACCGCTAGAGGGCGCATTTGGCAGTTAAAGTTTTAAAATGCAATTTTTTCAAAATTTACTCAATTAAGGAGTATATTAAATATTTTAATCAGATTCCTCGACAAATTCTGCATAGTTTTAATAGAACAAGTTTAGGTCTATATCTTCAAATAAGGGGTGGGGGAGAGTGGGAACCTTGTTACGAAAAAACGCCTGTAATTGCGGTTCTGCTTGACCGATTTTCATAAACTGGATGTTGTTTGCAAGAGCTTTTGTTGAAGAATCGAAAACTTGTAAATATGGAGCAATCTGATTAATAACATAAATGCTAGAGGGCGCTGTTTTTTTTAAATATTGTGTTTTCTCGTAACAATCTTAAATGGAAGCAAACACATTGAAGTTGGTCTTTAAGAAGTAGACTAAATTAGTAATAAAACAGTGCAAACCTCAAGGCGATATCTTTCTTCTATCCAGAGGTATCGTAAGAAACAGGTAAATGACGGGAATTGTTCTTCCAACGTCTAGAAGGCTGGTTCGCGTTAACAGAAATTAATAAATTGAGCCTGAGTGAAAAGATCTTACATTGGTCTGCAGTAATTTAAAATGTTATCATAGAAATGTTATGGTTGCCACTAGATTACCTAAATGTAATGCTGTCGCTACTAACAATGAGAACGAATTTTAAAATAATGTGATAAATGGAATAGAAACCTTTAATAAATAACTATGTAATTAGTGCCGCCCTAGATGTTCGAAATGTCGTCCACTATTTTCAATGCACGAAATAAATCGATGACGGGTAGAGAAAACAGCAGCTTCAATTTCTGCCCTTGAAATACTTCGTATTGTCTGTCGTATCCTTTCAACCATGTCAGCTCTTGTTGCGGGTCTATCGGCATAAACGAGATCTTTTACTCGCCCCCACAAATAAAAATCTAAACCTGGAGACCTCGGTGACCAAATAAATAAATTTCTACGTCCTATCCACCTTCCAGGGTATGATTGATCTAAGAAATTCCGATTATCTCTAGAATAATGTGCCGGGCACCCATCATGTTGCAAAATCATGTCACGACGAAAGGCCAAAGGGACGTCTTCTAAAAGAAGTGGCCATTCGTTGCTTAAAAAATCTAAATATCATTCTACATTAACAGTCTCATTAAAAAAAAGGCCCAATTATTTCTCCACCTAGAATGCCGCACCACACATTTACAGACCAACGACCCTGATGTTGGACCTCCCGCATCCAGTGAGGATTCGTATCAGACCAGTAGTGATTATTATGTCGATTTACACTACCATCATTATGAAACGTAGCCTCATCTGTCCACATAATTCGTGAAGGTATTTCAGGATCATCGTGTATCATATGTGAGAGCCAGTTGCAAAAATCCAACCTGGTATCGAAATCTCGAGCATTCAAACTTTGGTGTAGGGCCATGTGATATGGGTGCAATATAAATAGTATAATCATATCAATAAAACACATTGAAGGCCTTCGTTGTTAGTAAACGAAAAATGACTTTAAATGCATTAGCTCTCGTAATGTTATTACGAATTTTTTTCGCCAGGCCTCTCATCATTTTTATTATTGGTACATTTTTACTTTAGTTTGCCTCACTTAATTATCATGTTGTTAGTTAAAAATATTTTCACACAGCATAAGATAATTTCATTAAATAATTTGGTGTTTTATTGAAACTGGACATAAAATGGCGGCAATTACATTAGTCATGTTTTCACAAGTTAACTTTGATTTAGTGATATTTTCGGTATGATAAGAATGAGAAACATATAAGTAGTTACCTACTAGACAAACGAACAATATTAAAACATATTTATCACTCTTTAAGACCGAATAAGACATGCATTAATAAATAAGTAGTCACCTGTGTTCTTCCAAAATATTTTGATTGGTGGTTCGACATATACCTAGGTCTCTAGCTATGGGTCTGGTGCTTGAATGAGGGTTAAATTGACATAAGCTAAAACATCAATGACATTTTCTTCTGTTCTACGTCTGCGTTGTCTTCGGTACACAGGAAGATTCACATTTCTAGTAGTACGCACACGGTGTGCGAGTCGGAGAAAAACTCTTCTGCTGTGCAGTATATACACTCGAGCAGCCACGGGTGCATTTCTCATACATTCAAAATAAACTGCCAACATATCAAATGTTTCTTCATTTGTAAGAATCATTCTATTGCGAAAAGATGAAGAAAGTCTATTATTTGCAACACGATTAATAAGTTTAGACATATGCGGGAAAATCATAGTTTGCTTGTTTTCAAATGGGAATGTATTTTGTATCTTACATGGCCAACTTTACAAATTTTGTTGTCATCAGTAAGGGCGCGTTGTATCAAACACCTAAACTCTGTTTAATAATAACTCATGTTTAGACTGTGACAGATTGATATATTTATTATCAATCAATTACATCCATCTGAACATCAGTTATCATTAAACCGAGTTTAGGTGTTTGATACAACGCGACCTAAATCGTAATTCATATTTTAAACTATATTTGTTGTTGCTGGGCAAATATCGGTGTTTATTGTTATTTTATCCTTTTGATTTACAAACAAATCGCTTGAAAACAAATATAACATTCTTATATAATTGAAAGAATGTAGCACAACTTACTTCACCAGCCTTCTAGACGTTGGAAGATCAATTCCCGCCATTTCCCTGTTTCTTACAATATCTCAAGATAGAAAAGAGATATCGCCTTGCGGTTTGCACTGTTTTATTACTAATTTAGTCTACTTTTTAAAGACCTACTTCAATTCGTATGCTTCCATTCAAAATTGTTACGAGAAAACACAATATTTGAAAAAAATAAAACAGCGCCCTCTAGCATTTATGTTATTCATCAGATTGCTTCATATTTACAAGTTTTCGATTGTTCAATAGAAGCTTTTTCAAACAACATTAAGTTTATCAAAATCGGTCAAGCAGAACCGGAATTACAGGTGCTTTTTCGTAACAAGGTTCCCACTCTCCCCCACTCCTTATTTGAAGAGATCGACTTAAACTTGTCATATTAAAAATATGCAGAATTTGTCGGGGAATCTGATTATTATATTTAATATGCTCCCTTATTGAGTAAATTTTGCATTTTAAAATTTTAACTGTCAAATGCGCCCTCTAGCGGTGGACCTACAATTCTGAAAATAATTTCCAGGCGTTTCTCGAGGCCAATTTTGTTATAATTTTTATTCCTGAACCTGTGCTATAATCCCCTCCTGAGATATGGCCGACGGCCGTTCATAGTTGGCCACCCGGTACACACTTAATTTCTAATTTAAATACACTGTTCAGTTATTCTGTATTAAACACAGTTCACTTTCATATTCACTTGTTCTGACCACGAAATCAAATTGAAGACGGCACTCACCGCTCGTAGGTCGTCACTTAGATATTAAAACAACTTTCTGGAACCTTCGAATTCCTGAAATTTCTAGTCTGCGGCTTCCCATAAACGATCGACCTTATTAGAAATGCCTCTATGAAAACAATCACAATAAAGATCCTTCCAGGAAATCCTTGCGCTCTCATGAAATTTTTAACTTTCAGATATCGTATTAGAGAGAGTCGGCTTCAGGGACTGCATCAGTTTGCGATTTCATAACATTACTAAACAACACAGAGTAACTCCCCCCTTGCCGTTGAATATCAGAGATTTTCTACACTGTAACTTTTTTACTTTTCAGAATAATATGTACTAACAATATTCCTAAAAGTCCATTTATGATTTTTTGAACACAATCCTATATTAACTCCTCATCTTTCTACTTCATACCAAATCCATTTGAACCACCAAAATTAGTTCCGACCTAGATATTTACGAATATATCTGCATTACATACCAATTATATGACAATGTTAAGAACAAGATAAGTTTTCACTTGTAAAACACGTTCAAAAGTTCTAATTAGTGACCCTAACACCTAGTAAAAATTATTTTATTTCGGTAATATTTGGCATATATATCACTGATATGTATGCAAAATATTACCAATATATGATACCAGGGCGTTCGTTATATGTGAATGATTAAAATTTCAATCCAATCGGGTGAGGATAATCAAAGTTTCTGCTCACCAACTCCAATAATGGATTGAAACTCCACCATTTCTTACACATTCCCTAATGTGTCTAGGCATACTCATAATCAGGTGATGAACATCCTCCTGGGGTATTCCATTCTCTGCCACCTGTATCTCATGTCGAATAGTTTGAAGAGGACGCTGTAAATTTCTACCGATTATGTCCCACACATGTTCAGCTGGGGAAAAATCTGGGGATCTTGGGGGCCAATGGAGGAAATGATTTTGAGCCTAGTGGAAGTAGTAGGTTTGCCTAGCTATATGTGACCGAGCGTTATATTACTGATAAGTTGGATTTTGAAGTGTCCTGAGGTAATGAATCAGATGAGGTTCCAATATTTCTTCATTGTATCGATGTATATTCATATTGCCCTGATGAAAACTAAAGGTGACCTGGAGTCATAAGAAGTGGCACCCCACAAAAGAACTCAAACTGTGCGATGTACATACCGTTCAACCAAAATTGAGGGTAAAGACGTTGGCCTCGTCTCCTCACCCTCGCTCGACCATCATGATGTCTAGGCAGAACCGGGATTCATCACTGAAGACGATAGTGTTCTATTCCTGATTCCACATTAGTGGTTCTTGCCACCACTGAAGTCGATTTCTTCGATGCTCCAGAGGTAATGATAACACCAACTGAGGTCGGTATGAAAAAAGTTCAAACCTTCTTATTCGTCTAGAAATACTCCACATTATAAGGAACATTAAATGTTCTGCAAGCCACTGAATTCTTATTACCCTTGTCGATGCGAAACAATCTCTTAGAACTTATAACCTTAGGCGACGATCTTGGCCCATTGTTGTCTTGCTCAGTTGTCCTGTACCTCTCGCACTTCGTGTTCGGCTTTTTTGGTGTCATACCTGATAACATCTGACAACAATATCTACACTACTGATTATTCTACCAGCAATTTTTAGGAACGACAGCCCAGCTTCCCGAAGACCAACAATTCGACCGAGTTAGCTGCCGATAATTTGCATTTCTTCGCCCTCTGTGCATGATAAATTCTTCTGAATTCTTGTAAAGCAACATTTAAAACAAGTGTATTGGAAGAAATTCTGTATTCTGAAATCGGAATGGGCCGGTTCGCTGAGTACTTACAGCAAAAAAATAATTAAATAAAAAGAAGACTGTTCAACCGATAGCGCTCAAATTTTAATCTTGTATTAAGACCTTTATGATAAAAATGAAAATGTAATATACTTGAAATAATATTTACTGGTTGTTCGGGTTTCTGTATCAATCACTATATTTGCCTCTCTTTTGAAAACCGGAAAGTTCATATAAAAAAGGAATCCTAAATATTGAAACACCCAGCTGAGGAATACAAAATTATGTGCATTATTCTGGGTTTCAGAAAACTAAAAACTACTAATTTGGAATTTTTTCTTTCCCCCATACCAGCTTGCACGTCCACCCATGAATCAGACTGGATAATTCAACGGCACTTACGAACGGAAACAAACTTTATTAAATTGCTTCACTGGAAGTTCGACGTAAAATAGCTTTGAAAGTTTTTGATTAAAAAAATATCGTCCTTACTTGCTAGAACTTTCTTAGATTAAACGCGAGTTTTTTATTTTAACATTCTGACCATTTTATTAGAAAATAGAAAATTGTTCACTGTGAAATACTTATTTGTAATCGATAAAAATACAAAGTAATTCACAACAAAAATGTATATAAGAATCCAATGGATCTCTAAGAGTAACCACCTGATAGTAGATGGTTCAATTAACCCAAGATTTGGAATAATAAAACTAGAATGTCACTTCATTAATCAGTGGTTTATAAGAAATGTGTTATATCAATGCGGTATATCAGTTGGAGATCCGAGGCCACCTTATCATGACAGCTGCAGTAATATGACACGTATTCTGGGAAACAGAATTATCGCGAAACCAATGCTAATATATTTAGTAAATAAAATTCCTTTTTATATAGAGCCTCTATCCAGAATTTGTTAAGAATACATCTTATATAATGAAAATATTTTGTAAATATTAACTTTAGTTTTAGAAGTTTTTAACTTCCGAGTAACAATTAGTCAGTTACGAGATAAAAGAAACGAATCCCGGTATGATCAAGGGAGATATTATATGGTGTGGTAGCCCTAGAAGGAGGCGGGTTTTTGAAAATATAAGGACTTCTTTATGTGGGTGGGTCTACCCATTAGTAGGGGTATATAAAGCAACATCCGTCGTGGATGCAAACGTCAGTTCTGATCAGTTAAATGTGAGTAATCAACGTGATACAGTGACTGAATATAAATCGAAAAGTGTGAAAAGAGTTCAAAGTGTACTTAGTGTATTTATTAAAGGTTGATACAATTCGCATTTCATAAAATGCCCAAACATATAAGAAGAAGAGGTCTTGTCAGTTCTGAAGCAAAAAAAGCGAAAACTAAAAGAACAGCAAAAAATGAGCGTGAAGCATGTTTCCATTCCCAACGATCGAGAATGAGCACTATGGGAAGCAGATAAAACGAAAAACAATTAATAGAACGAATTAAAAAATCAATCAAATTGAATTAGCCTAGTTTTAAAATTAACAAAGAACAAAGACTAAATTTGAAGCATTGCTGAATCAACTTCAAAGACTTCTTCTTTTTTTTCACAGTCAACCATACGTAGCCTTGTTCTCGAGTAGGAAATTCGAACAATTTATATATAACCACGAATAACGAAATAAAAATTTTTGATAACAATTTTTATTGTAAATAGTTTGAATAACAAAAAGCATCTTGGATCCGTGGAGTTAGTTAAGAGATAGAAGCTGCGATTCTCAACCACATTCTTGACTAAGTACTTACCTGAACTAGTTGTTTGGGATTGCCAACTACCTACTCAGAGATTATTACAGGTGAATACTCGATGTTTATTGAAGTCGAGACGAATTATCTTGAAACGAACTAAATTTCTTCTGGATTGATTTGATTAAAATTTAAATTAAAATATCTTTGTTTACAACAATTTACAATTTGGTATTTACGTGAGTTTGGGGAATATATATAATTTCTCCTGGGCTGGTTGACTTGAATACTGTGTTATAATTTTCTCAGGAAACAGCATTATGTCCGTATAACAATTTACATAGTTAAAGAAAGGTGATCCCTTTTTGGTGGACTGCAGAACATATTTATGATTTGATGATCTCTTGTAAAGAAAATTGGTACCCCCACGTAACCGTCCGCCGCCCTTCATTTTATTGCCAATCATTTCTGTCGCTCTGGGCATTTTTCCGGCATGCCCCCCTCAGACCTAGCCCTGCACGTTTCAATTGCTCGAGGTAGACACAAGAGACGCTTTTTCACAATTGTTCAATAGTTTGGAAACATTATAAACTATCGAAAAAAACAGAAAAAATGTGATGAATAAAACATTATTACAGGATATCTCAATTATAATGTATCTGAAATTATTGTAATCTTTGCGAACAATTACATTAATAACTTAAATGAAATAAAAATAGAAGGTTTTAAGAATTAAAACTAACTTTTTCACACTCCGGAGTCTGTATCGTGCTAATAAATCGAAGTATCTCCAAAAATGTGGTATATCTGGATTTATAGAACCCGTTGTGCTGGTTCTTGTGAGCCGAAAATCAATAGGGATCATCTGTGAGATCTGCTATCCGCTGAACAATATCCAATCAATAAATTGGTCTCTTGTGTACACTCCGGAGGCTGTATCGTGCTAACAATTCGAAATTTCTCCAAAAATGACCAAAAATATGGTACTTGAAATACAATAGCAGCGGTTGCACGGGCTCCAATGAGCTGAAAATTAATAGGGTTCATCAGTGAGACGCTCTGTATAATATCCAATCCTAAAATTGGTCACTTGTATACACTTCGGATACTATATCAGGCTAACAAACCGAAATTTCTCCAAAAATCCGACTCCTCCTCATTTTGCCATTTTGACCTGGGTCTACAGCGTCTCCTCTTTCCCCCTGGATTCCACTGCAAGATATTGTAGGTTACTGATTTAGCTCCTTCTCTCCATACATGTCCCATCCATTAAACTCGTTGTGCTTTTATTATCTTTACAATGTCTTCGCTTTTTATTTCGTCCATAATTTCACGATTCATTCTTATTCTGTATTCATTTTCATCTCTTTTTACAGGATCCAGTATTGCTCTCAATATCTCCCTTTCAGTTATTCTTAGTTTTTCCTCTTTCTTCTTTGTTAACGTCATTGTTTCTGCCGAGTACATCATGATTGGCCTTATCATCGTTTTATACATATTTAATTTGGTTTGCTTCGTTAAAATTTTACCCTTAAGTAGCTTTTTATTTGCATGATATGCCCTGTTTGTAGCGAGTATCTTTTCTTCAATTTCACTAGTTCTATCTCTAGTATTGCTTATCATAACCCCCAAATAATTATATTTTTTAACTTCCCCAAATTCATACTCGCTGATTTTTATTTTTCCTTTTTGGTTTAGGTTCCTAAATCTCATTAGCTTGGTTTTATTTTCGTTTATTTTTAGCCCCATTTTTCTTCCCTCTGTGACTATCTCCTTTAGCATATTTTCCATGATTATTCTTCTTTTGGATACAAGCACGATATCGTCCGCATAGGCTATTATTTGACTGCCATTTGACCTTAAGCTACCCTTGTGTAATTTTCTCATTGTGAGTTCTAATGATAGATTGAATGGCGTTGTGGACAAAGAGTCACCTTGTCTTACCCCTTTATTAATCCTAAATTGATCTGTTTCTAATTTTTGCGTTATTACACTGATCCTTGACTCATTCATGGTCATTTTGATTAGCCTTCTCAGTTTTGCGCCTACTCCTTGTTCTTTTAAAGCTTTCATGAGTTCACTTCTTTTGAGTCGAAGGCTTGTTGAAAGTCAATGAATAGCATTTCTATGTCTAATCTGTATTCATGCGCTTTTTCCATTATTTGTTTTAATGTCTGAATAGCATCAGAGGTTGATCTGCCTTTTGTAAAGCCGCATTGATATTGCCCTATCACTTCCCTTGTACTTTCCACAAGCCTTGGTAATTAACGTGGATAGTATTTTGTACGCAGTGTATAATATTGTGATTCCTCTGTAATTTTTACATTCATGTTGGTCTCATTTCTTATGTAGAGTGACAATTTGTCCAATTTCCCATTCTTCCGGTATCCTCTCCTCGTTCCATATTTTTTCAATCAGGTAATATATTCTTTTATGTAGAGTGTTCCCTCCATATTTAATTAGTTCTATGTTTATTCCATCCTTTCCGGGGGCCTTTACATTTCTACTCTTATTCATTATTTCCTTGACCTCCTCAATTGTTGGTTCTTCTCCTAATATTAATACATCTTGTTTCTTATCTTCTGTCACTTCTTCATCTTTGTCCCAGTAATGTGGCTCATATAATAGTTCCCTAAAATGATCCACCCATGTTTGTTTATATTGGTGCTCTTCTTCTGTCAGCATTCCTTCCTTGTTTTTTATTCCTTTTGTTTTGCCCTTATACGTCTTGTTGTTTTCGTTAATTTTTTCATAAAAGCTTTTCGTATTTCCTCTCGACTTTTCTCTTTCAATTTCTCTGATCTTATTATATATCCATTCTTTTTTGTTCTATTTAGTTTATTACTTTCTTTCCTTTTTTCTTCGTATTCATTCCTGTCCTCCAGATTATTAGTTTTTATCCATTTTAGTCTTGCTTTGGCTTTCTTCTCTACCGCAGTGTTGCATGTCATGTCAAACCACTCCCGTCTTTTCCCGTTTTTCTTCACACCTAACTGTATTTCCGCTGCTGTTTACAAACATTTCTTTATATTGCTCCATTCAGACATTATTGTTTCCTGTTGGTTTTCGCCCTGTGATAATAGTTTCTCTATTTGTATTTCGTATTCTTCTCTTATATTTTCATTTTCAAGCCTGTCCACGTTCAATTTCTTATTTTTATAATGTATATCAGATGTTTTCTTTATTTTTTGTTTTATTTTAGCTATTACCCGAAAGTGGTCGGAGTCTGCACACGCTCCTCTATATGTTCTGATATCTTTTATCGATGTTTGTTTTCTTTTCTTTACCAATATGTAGTCTTTTTGGGAATACACATTTTGGTCTGGTGATATCCAAGTCATTTTGTGATTTTTACTATGCCGGAATTTAGTAGTGCTTATTATAAAGTTCTCCCTCGCTGCGAAATTACATAACCTTTGTCCGTTGTCATTCGTTTTCTCGTGTATCGACTCCTTTCCTGCTACATGGCTTATGTAATCCTCTCTCCCTATTTGTGCGTTGAGATCTCCTAGTATTAGTATAGTGTCTTGCTTAGGAATTTTCTCTAATTCTTCTTCCAGTTTTCCATATAATTCATCTTTGTCTTCTTTACTGCTACCTTCAGTTGGAGCATACACATTTAACAAGGATATGTTGAATGGTTTCGCTTCTATTCTTAAATATGCCAGCCTTTCATTTATTGGCTGAAATTCCAACACTTTTTGTCTTAACCCGCCAAATATCAAGAATGCTAGCCCATGTTGCCCTTGTTTCTCATTACCTGAATATCTTAAATATCTTAAACTAAAGTGCTTATCTTCTATGCTTCCTTGCCCTTTCCATCTTATTTCCTGTATTGCAGCAATATCTGCTTTGTATTTTTCCAATTCTAAGTCTACCTCATGCATCTTCCCCGTTCTTAGCAACGTTCTAATGTTCCATGTGCATATTTTTATTTCCTTATTTCCATTTCTTCCATGATTTTTCCTTTTTGCGTTTTAGGTTTTTACGAGTATATGTGCTTTTCTAGTTTTTCTTTTTTTCCTAACTGCTAATTGCGTGAGTCCTTTTTCTTGCCTTGTCGTTATCTGTTGCTTTGTGTTATTTATTGCAATATCGTTTACTATTTTTTTTCTAGCCTATTTTCATCTTTGTTCCATCTCCACTCCTCGCCGTTTATGATCACTTTATTGTATCCTATTTTTACATATTTCCCATTTCTTCTTTCTATGTCCAAATTCTCGTATTTGTTTTTGTATTTTAACTCATTCTTTGTTAAGTTTTCATTGATGTATATTTTCTCAGAAGTAAGATTTTCTAGCATACATTTTTTTTTCATAACTCTGTCCCTGTCTTCTTTCCTATCGAGTTGTATTGCGTGGGTTTTAGGGCCTATTTTTTTGACCGATGTTATATTTACTTTAATTTTCAGATTTTCCTCCATGAACTTTTGCATTCCTTCCTTTAACAGTTTTTGATCATCAGTGTTAACCGCGAGGCCGCTTATTACTACGTTCTTTTCTTTTTTACTTTTTTCTATCCATTCCATAGTTGTTTTTATTTCTTTCATTTCCTCCTCCTCCTTCCTTCTAAATAATACTCAATCATAAAATTTGTTACTTCTTGCACTCCGGAAGCTGCATTGTGCTAACAAGAAAAGGTAAAAAAAGACATATTTCAAAAAGTAGCCGACGACAACGACGACGACGATGACTACGTACAGGATATTTTTTCTAAAAATTCTTTTTTCATGTATTTCTCCAATCGAAAATTCCAACTTTTTTTGGGGTAAACCGATACTTTTCTCGTACATTAAATAGGGTTAAGCGAAAAAGTAAGTGCTGTAAAACTATGTTTTAAAGTTAAAGTTTCAATATCAAAGGGTACTTAGACTTTTTATTGAGTCAAATCTGAAACTCATGTGAGATAATCATTATTAAGAATAACAAAAATTGTCTCTACGGGATAACAGAGTAGCAAACAATACAATACAAACAACTATAGGTACCTTGACTAGTTAATATCTATAATAAAGAAATCCAGTACATCACCAGTCATCAATGATAATATCGCCGTCCCTTATAAAATAATTTTTGTCCTCTAGAACCCTTTAACTACTTTTAGACCTTATTCATATGAACACTGACTGACCTAAAGGGCAGTATTTTAAAAATATATCCCATTACAGAAAGGACACCTGGTAGCTACTATTTATTAATGTTAATAAATACTTTCTACCATCCAGAATGGATATTTTATTGTTATAGCAATATTTTTAAATTTGTTCATTCTTTGTGTAAACGTGATGAATGCACAGCGGATGCACTTTATCAAAGGGTTAAATGGCAGGCGACATGTTTTAATCACGTTATTAAATAACTGCATATTGTTAAAACTCATTTAAATCATTTGCAGAGCCAGGTAATTTGATTTGCTTTATTGACAACTTTGTTTAACATGCATAAAGGGCAGTGCGAGTTTTCTATTCAATTTTGGCGGTTAACCTATTGTCAACTATTTCATGGGCAACAAATCTGAAACTTTTGTGGAATTGGAGAATTTAATTAAATCATTGTTTATTCCTAGTTTACTGTAATATTGTTTATGTGTAGTCATTATTTGAAGCAATATCAATAGTTTGTGGATACATGTCTGAAACAGTTGTGTTTTGAGTTTGAAAATTGTATTTTATATAGGGTGTATCAAAGGCACTTTAAATTGGAAAGTAGATAATAAGATAGAGAAATAGTAGTTTGTACAAGTGGGGAAAGCGTCACTTTTCCCTCGAGCGCAGAAGTTTGTAAAGGCGAGTGCCACAAATCCAGCGAGCGGGAACAGTGCTTTGCGTACGAGTTGTGCACAATGTTTTCTTCATTATTGAGAGAAAAAAGTAACTTATATTTTATTTAAACTTTGAACAGAAAGAATTTAAAAAATGAACATTGAATATAGAAAAATTCGGTAAACGTAAGTATAGTTAATAGTGAAATTTGAACAGTTTAGAATTGTTATGCCTGATGTATTTTTTTTTGATAATTAGTTTTCACTAATTGTAATATTCGTTTCCATCAACTAAATTCACTTTAAAGATAATGTTATATAGAATGTTAAAAACTTGACATTCACATTTCTGTGCGGAAAAGTGCCACAGCGTGTACTTTTCCCACAGTAAGTTATTACTTTCCAACGGATATCTAAGAAATCAAGAAAAGGCCTGCTTTGCGTATAAAAAAATGTGTAGAAAAGCATGTTTTGCATAGTGGTTGTAGAGAAAATGAGAGTTTCCTCAAAATATATAAGTAGAAACAAAGTAAAAGTATATATAATATTCGCGAATATCAAGAAATAACTAAATACTCAAGGAGAAGTAATCTTCAACCTGACTCTTCATGAGGTATTTGTTCGTAGAAAGAGTGACAGTCAAATGTCAGAACATCATTTCCTGAAGATGCAGCCACTTGGATTTGGAGATGTTTCGTTTTTCCGTGTGTAGATGTAGGGCGTTTCTTAGAGAACACTCTCTGACCTCTAGGAAGTGGAGCGCACACCTTACCAAAATTTATTTTAGCGGAGATTTCCATATTGCAATATCTTATTGCTTTTAAATTCACTACAGTGGGATCCCTAACAACCCTTTCTGAACTTATAGAGTCGTCAATTTTCAAAATTTTCTTCGAAACATCTTTGAAAAATGTATGTGATAGAAAATGGTTTATATAAGGCATTGGTTTAGATCCTGCTTCTTTTATTATATCAGAATACTGTCCTGAAAGGAATGTGTTTTTGTTTCTCAGTTTGGTCTCGACAAAGCTGTAGATTGAGTCATACTCTATCTGCGTGTGAACTTTGGGTAATAATTTTTGTCCAATGGCGACTTTGTATTGACTTAGTATCTATAGTGCGTTGAATAGGACCGTATTTCTAATCTGATAGTTACACCCATCAGACCAAAGTATAACTGGTATTAGGGTCTTTGGTCTGTTATTAGGACTGCCCTAGCCTTAACTAAAGAATTATTAAGGTTTGCCCTAGCTATGATTACCAGTGGATATATTACCCGTTATATTATTAACCTTCACCCAAAGAGTCGATTGTTACTAGTGATATCAAAAGAAAATGTAAGGTAACAAAATGATCAAGTATACCCGTTATTTATAGTCACAAAAAAATATCTACCTAGTTTTTTTGAGAACTACTGGGGTAAAAATATAAATAAAGAATTGCTGCTTATATAAGGCGTTATCGCCGATGGTTACCCATGCTAAATAGGAGAATTACGCCGATTGAAATATATCTGGAGAAAAATAATTCAGAACTATACCTCAGGAAATAGTATTGGGTTCTTTGTATTATTGTTCCCATGGCCAAATACGTGAATAGGCTCCATCAAATGTTAGAAACCATAATGCTGAAGGCGATCGTAAGAAAAACGTGATATAAGTAGCCAAAACGCGGCAAAATATATTTACACAAATAACGTATAAATAAATAGTCCAACTAGTACAGGCCAATCGTTTATTTCTAATAGGGAAATCGGATATACGAAGCTCCAGTTACAAGTAAAGACTAAAAAAAAATTAACGGTTCTAAAGATTAAAACTAACTTTTCCTCATCTGTGAGATGCCCTGAACAATATCCAATTGTAATGTTTTTCTTATTTATTTAAAACAGTTTATCCTGACGGGTGGGATAACTGGATGTTTAAATCGGCAACTGGACCCATGTCTGCATTTTCTGGTCGTATGGAAATAACAGGGCACCGTCTTTAACGGGTACCGATAACGAGGGGCATATCTGCAAATTTATATGTGGACACCGGTATCTTGGAAGATCACCTCTATCATGTTCCTGCCCAGATAGCACCAGATGTTCATGGGGTCTTCGATTTGGAAGATATATATCCAAATATGATAGGGTTATTCTGGGGATATCTAGAATATCTGTGGGTATACCTAAATCGAATATTCATTGTGAGTCCAGTTGGAATATTCTATGATTATTGGTTTTTTTCCAAACGCTCTTTCTATTCCATGGGCATGCGTCAGTAGTTGCAGTTGACAGTTGACGGTAACGACCGGTGAAAAATTGCGGTTCAACCATCTTATATAGGTTATTGTTATTGGTGAAATAGTAGTAGTATGATTATTTATTTTTGATCGTTAATTAATTAGTCAATTTTTTGTCAGTGTGAAGTGAAATATGTTTCTATGGTGTATCCTATGCTACGGTTGGAACTAATACAAACGACCTCACGCATCAAAACAGGTACGTTTTATTGTATTTTTTTAATGTCTGTTGATTTATCAATGCATTTTTAGAAAATTATCGATTTGCTGCTATAACTTCCAATCAATGATGAGGCACAGTTTGAAGAAGTTGAGTCAGCTTTGCTGACCAAAGAATCCTATGAATTTTTTGTAAGTTGAACATTAAGTATTATATTCAAATCGAAACGAAACTGCCTCGAAATATTGGAGTATTTATGTGTTACTTTTTATATTTTAGTGCATGAAAATGTTAAAATAATTGTTAATTTCCTAAATTTGTGCAACAAAATGAATGAATAAATGTTTTAAATTGTAATTTTTTCTTTTATCATATAAATTATATATATATATATATATATATATATATATATATATATATTATAATATATTAATACAGTTTTACTTTAATTATTGATTTATTTATTAAATTTAACTTATCTATGTATATATTTTGTCTATGTTTTTATTTAATTATTGTTTGTTTGTCTATGGTTTAAATTAAATAGCTCGCTCAGGGTAATTTATTAATATTTTTTTATTTCTTATTAATTAATGGAGAACATGAGAACACTCTACTCCCGTGGGATTCCGGATTAAATTGAAATATATGAAATTTGTATTTTCTAAATATTGCATTAACATTATCTCCTCCAAAAGCTGTGAGTAGTTATGTGGAACATACCCATTCGACCTCTATGATATCACTCCTTTTTCTATCTTTAGCAGATGACATGTAAACAAAAATTCAGAAGAGTCAAAATTTAGTTCATATAATTACGGATAGACATCAAATTGAAAAACATTATAATTATGAAGGAAAAACTTCTGTTAAACAAAATTATTACTACAAACTAACTTACTTAAATTGAATATTCTTATACATAGAAAATTATACGTGGTGAAATTTGGCCAAATTAGTAATGTATGTCTGAATTTTATAAAATGGTTAACCATATAAAATTATTTATACACTAACCTGTTCACAACACATGAAAGTTTCTTTGTTTACTCTGCTCCTGTTCTTCCCTGGAATGAAGCTGGACTCTCTTCAACTCGTGGAAACAACTCTATAGTTTATATCGCAGGTAAGTCGAGATAATTTTATTAAATTGTTCGTTAAATTTGACTTAGAATGTTTCTATGATGATAATAAATGTTTTTTAATCTAGTATTTAAGACTGTAATGTGGTCACTTCATTAAAATTTACGCATAGCGTCCCTTCTCAAATTTCAATTATCTGTATTTTTCACAAATAATTACTTTTTACTGATATTTTCTGCTATAAATGTTTTTAAGGTTATAATTTAGCATTTGTATTAGGGTTTGACTTTAATATCAAATAATTTCCACATATTTTTAATTAAATTTTAGAAAAAATATCTTACAGTCCATTTGCTTTCACATCACCCAACAAACCTTTTGTTTTTTCAATCAACAAAACTTTTGTTGCTAGCTTTGTTATTTTCAAACAAAACACTAACAAGTTACTAGATATATTATAGTCTTTTTTATTTAATGTTTAATATTTAATTTAATTGTCTTTCTCTTATTCCTATTGTTATTAACTGTTTATGTAAAATTTCAAAATAATTCCTTACACCTATTTACATGTGAAATATTTCCAAAAATATACCTTATATTTATATACAATGATTATATTTATCCAACTTTGAATTTAAATATCAATGAATTTACAATCATTACCCCCTTCATAATGCCTTCCAATTCATTTCTTATATTTGATTCAACAATTATCTCATATAAATTTGGCCTATTATTTAATACAGTTACATTTTTCCAAACATCCTATATGCTTTGAAAATAATCAATAATTCAGAACCTAAATACTTCTGTGGTTGAATATATTTCTGATATCTTTATTCTATGCTACATGACATGAAGTTTGTATTGACCTTTCAGTTTCATTTCAACAACTGTGATAACTTGTCTGTATATTAGTATCAAATATCCTGTTTATTATTGTCTAATAATAACTTTATGTTCCTTTCAGATTCATTTTGATATTCTAGATAAAATATACAAGTCATCATCTGTACTGCTAATAAGAAACTGAATTTATAATTTACCAAGGAAATGAATTGAAATTTAATATTACTTTCAATATTACTGGTGTATTTATATAGTTATAAGGATAATTGATATAATAGGTGTTTGATTTGATATGAGATATATTTCTTACTTATTATTACACGTAGAAATGATAATTCTATCTGTCTGAAGAAAGTAATATCTATTTGTTATTTTACAAAGTTACAAATTTTATATATTCGTGTCTTA
Source organism: Galeruca laticollis (assembly GCA_963921935.1). Lineage (NCBI taxonomy): Eukaryota > Metazoa > Arthropoda > Insecta > Coleoptera > Chrysomelidae > Galeruca > Galeruca laticollis. The sequence continues at coordinate 165,072,213 of OY998180.1, read as the reverse complement.
TTCTCTTCAATATTTGCTACGATAAGTTCAAATCCCTCTAATATTTAGTACCTGGATATATTAATTCATAACTGTTTATACCGTTTTCGGTTAGAATTTCGAATGGGACCTCTAAATATGTCTGCAACTTTTTACAATCGTTATTTTACCTGTTAGGTACTCTCAAATGTTTTATTAACACCAAATCACCTTTGTCAAATGTCGTAGGTTTAGTTTGTTTTCTTAACATTTTGTTTTTGTATTTCTCAGCATTTTTGCTTAATTTTTCCTAACAAAAGTAATTAGAATAGTCCTTATTATGGACAGTTTATACTGTTCCTATATATATATATATATATATATATATATATATATATATACATATATATACATATATATATATATATATATATAAGATATATATACACAAATTGAAAAATATCTTATTGGGGATTGCAGCAAAAGAGGAAAAATACACTCTATTCAATTCTCCAAGCTTTCGTAAATCTTCATTTACATTATCAGGGAACTACAATAATGTGTTCTAATTGATCAGCAACGATCACGGCGTTTTTCGCTTTTCAGATATATATATATATATATATATATATATATATATATATGAGAAATAAATTTCGGTTTTCTACTGCACCTCCGTTTTAGTCAAAATTTCCAAAATTTCGACATATTAGCCTTCGAAGAGAAAAACAACTACTTTCCTGGCTAATTCCACGCAGAATATTGCATTACATCGCCTTCGGAGAACGTGACGTCGATCGACCCTTTTGTCGATACAGACATCTGTGGTGATTCGCAGCCGAAAGGAGGAGAGCATAGTACACTGACCGGTTTCGACCTTCTTGGGTTTCTTCAAGAGTGCCGTAATGCCTCCTAGTTCAGAGTCTAATCTGAACTAAAGATTCCGTCCTCCGACAACCTCTAGATGGCTCGTGTGGTTACACACTTGTGAAAAGTAGTCAGCTGGCGCCATCTTCACTTTCGATTGCGAACCACCACCTCAGATATTATTTGACCGTATAAGTCGTATGAAATAAAATTAATTAAAATTTCATAAAATACGAGGTGTGTCTATATAAGAAATAAATTTCGGTTTTCTACTGCACCTCCGTTTTAGTAAAAATTTCGACATATTAGCCTGACCGTTCTTCGAAGAGAAAAACAACTACTTTCCTGGCTAATACCACGCAGAATATTGAATTACGTCCTTTTCGAAAAACGAGTAAGTCATAAATATGTATTACCCCAAAAAACATCGTAGGTATAAAACAAAAGAATAATCGATTTAGTAGCTGATCGAGTTATAGCGTAGTATGATCATACGAGGTTTACGTGTACCATGTAACTATAAATAACACAAGCCGAATAATGATCTAAAATATGATAAATACCACACTTATCAATGCTTTGATATGGGATTACCGCCCAAATCAAGCTGCAATTGTTCAATATTACTAACTTGCAAATCAAAATTACTAGGTATAACTAATAGATAATCAGTTAATAATCGCGAGTGATAATGGGAGTCATAAAACGATACTATAAGCCTTTATTGAGAGGTGATTCAGCAAAATAAAGTTCTCTGTTATACGTAGCTGGATGGCACATTTTGGATTCCAATCAAAACGTCCATAAGGTCACAATCGGCTGTAGAAATCTAGTAAATCTCCAGGAATCGTCTTGGCTGGGAATATTCTCTGATAATATATAGCAGGTCAAACCAGCTGTCAAATCTGGGACAAAATTCAACCCAAATAACCAAAAGAGTCCAAAATAAATCCCAAAAATAGAAGGGAAAATAAAACGTAGACGTAGGAAATAAAACCCTTCAACAAGTAGAGAAAATAATCAGTCCCACCATCTACAAAGTTGTAATTTGTGAAAACTGAAAATAACTTACCTCAATTTATCAATAAGGGTTCTCAAAATTCCAATGTGCAGCCACGTGAAGCAATCAATGGAAAGCCTCCACCAGTAGACTTACAAAATGGCGGATTGTTGCAGGTGATTAAAGGAAGTTGATTCGATCTTAGTGGATCGTGGTTCCAATGCAAAGTAATATCCATTAACGGCGGAAAACCGACTTCCAAACTAATTAGTTTCGTTTCGATGTCGGATCACATGATGATACGATTCGAGGTCGGGGCTACGCGGGGACAGACCCAGTGTTGTCAAATACCTCAACAAACGGACTGGGGTTCATATAAGGACCAATTAAAGTCGGATATTGAAGGCGCATTATATACGATTGAAACTGTGGAGGGACTTGAAGTAGCCTCGCAATGGTTGAATCGCACGATAATTAATTGCTACGAGGAATCTTGTCCCATCAAAACAAAGGCTGTCAATGGGGATGTGCCTTGGTGGAACAATGAACTCAGCAAACTAAACGTCTTAGCACGCAAAGCATTTAACAGAGCCAAGAGGACAGGAAACTGGGAAGACTACAAAAAGGCTCTAACTGAATATAACAAGAACTCAGAAGGTCCAAGAGGAAAACGTGGATGCAATTCTGCGAAGGGATTTCTAACGTAGCCACAGCAGTGCGCCTTCAAAAAGTCATCGCTAAGGACCACTCTAACGGTATTGGACTCCTTAAAAAGCAAAACGGGGTTCGCCGAAAACATAGAGGAAAGCATGAGATGTTTATTAGACGGTCATTTTCCTGGTGCTGCAATTATTGAAGATAACGCAGAGGCAAATCTTGATGGAACTTTCATCAAAACTTCTAGATCAGCAAAAAGCCTAGCAGGTAAAATCTTCACCAAGAATAGAATTGAATCGGCAATTAACAGCTTCAAGCTCTACAAATCACCTGGAGAGGATGGCATCTTTCCAGCACTTCTACAACAGGGATCCGATATCTTAATTCCCCACTTATGTAAGATATTCCAGATGAACTTCATTCCAAAAGGGTGGAGAGAGGTCAGGGTCTGCTTTAATCCTAAGAGTGGCAAACGTCCTCCAGAGGAACCAAAGTCATATAGACCTATAAGCCTTACCCCCTTCTTACTCAAAAGTATGGAAAAAATACTCGACACATGCATGAGAAGTGAATATTTATCAAATGCACCGCTTCACGAGGAACAATTTGCCTACCAAGCTGGCAAATCTACCTTAGATGCCTTACATTGTCTCGTAGGAGACCTAGAAAAGGCAATAGCTGCGAAAGAAGTATTGCTATGTGTATTCGTAGATATAGAGGGAGCTTTTGATAACACCTCATATGAATCAATTAGCGCTGCTGCAACTGCAAAGGGTATTCCACCTTCCATAATCAAATGGATTCAGTCCATGCTAAATACTAAATAATCACCTACTTCAGAGACCAGTCGACTACTATAAAAGCGGTGAAAGGTTGTCCTCAAAGAGGAGTGCTATCCCCTTTACTGTGGTCACTAGTGGTTGACGACCTCCTAACAAAGCTAAAAAGAGAAGAATTTCGTGTTCTTGGCTATGCCGACGATTAAATTATAGTGGTCAGACGTAATCACGACGGCATCATTTCCGATCGCATGCAATGTGCCTTGAACCTCATAACTACCTGGTGTTCGAAGGAAGGACTTTCAGTCAATCCTAATAAAACGACACTTGTTCCATTCATTAGGTGGAAGTTAAGTATACGGACTCCAAGCTTGAATGGTACAACCCGGTTTTTTTCGGAAGAGGTTAAGTACCTTGGAGTCATCCTTGATAGGAAACTTACGTGGAACTCACACATCACCTCAAAAGCAACAAGGGCTCCTTGGACGTGTCGTAGGTTCTTTGGGAGAACTTGGGGTCTAAAACCAAAAATGATCTACTGGTCATATATAACGGTTGTCAGACCTATCATCACCTATGCTGCGCTTGTATGGTGGAAGAAAATAACGCAACAAAGGGCTACAATAGAGTTGCAAAAATTGCAAAGACTCGCATATTTAGGAATAACGGGTGTAACGAGAACTTGCCCTAGCGCGGCCTTGGAGGTAATGCTAGATCTCCCTCCATTACATTTACATGAAAGGAGGATTGCTCTGCAAATGCCTATAGGTTAACACAGGCTAAATCTCTAAAACCCGGTGATTCGACAGGACATCTCGAGATACTAAGGGTTGGATCAACCCAATCTATGATGATGCCTAGGGACATAATGTCTGCTAAACAAGATTTCGAAGTTACTCTAGATGTTAGTATCAACGATCGTGAGTTAACACAGAACGAAATCTCAGAAATAACTATGGGTGCCCTCACATTTTATATTGATGGGGCAAAAACAAACGAAGGAGTAGGAATAGGGGCTACAGGACCTAATCTTAGGTTATCAGTAGCCCTAGGTAACACTCCCACAATATTCCAAGTGTAAATACTAGCGATGGACTTCTGTTCTCAAGAGTGCCTCAAAAAGCGCCTCAGCGCAGCAAGAATATTTATTGTCTCCGACAGCCAGGCTGCTTTGAAAGCTCTAAGGTCTATAACTTATGAGTCCAAAACAGTCTGGAACTGCAAACAATCTCTCAAGCTACTGGCTAGATATAACAAACTATCTTTGTTATGGGTACCCGGGCACAAGGGAATTGCTGGGAATGAGACTACCGATGGTCTCCTTTCATCGGACCCGAACCGTTTTGTGGCATTACTAAAAGCCACATTGTGGAAGAAGTCCGGAAATGGGAAAAGGAACTTAGTGCAGCCTACTGGAAAAATGTTCCAGGCCAAAGACAAGCTAAAAGGTTGGTACAACTTTCTGCTCGCTATGCTAAATCGCTCTTAGAGCTTCAGAAGTCTGATCTCAGAGCAATCACAGGACTCCTTACGGGATACTGCCGACTCAGATATCACCTCTGCAAGATGGGAAAAGTGGACAGAGGAACATGTAGATTCTGCGACAGTGCAGATGAAACGGCTGAACATATAGTACGCCATTGCGGAGTACTTGTTCGCCAACGCCATAGGTACCTGGAACGGTTGTTCTTGAGACCTGACCAGGTAACAAAAATAGCTCCTAGTCTGAAAATAGGCTTCCCTAGAAGCCTTGATCTCTGGGACAAAAAATAGATGGAGGGTATACACAAAAGATCTTTTCAGGTCGCAGTGTGGAAAGGCCAGCTATAGGCCAATCGACCCCTTTGTAATCTACAATTAGTTACTCAAAATAGTCGGATTTCCAAATACTTTGTGCAAATTCTATACCCTAATTAGAGTAAACGAAAATCAAACCAAGAAAATAACTCGCACAAAGCACCGAACACTTTTCGTTCTCCAAACCATACAATACACACCTTTCTTCTCGTCGTTTCCAAAGAAAATATTACTTCACAATAATCATACAAACAATATCCAAAAATTTAAAATTTTAAATATCCAAAATTCCGTTAATAAAAACTATTAAAATCTAGGCTTTAAGTTATTCCAGTTGGTAACCGTGTAGTTGTCGAGCACAATGGAGAAACAAAAGAAGTACGTCCAAATCACCTAAATACTCCTTCCTTATCACCGCTTTACTGAAGAATTATACATGTGAATAAGAAAGACCGTTCTTGTAGCAGAAGCAATTTCGATAGATCGGCAAGTCGTAGATTAAAGCCAGCCGTTCACAAGGGACCCGAGTTTTACAGATTTATTAGCTATAAAGTGTGTCCAATGTATTAATTAATACGAAAACAGTTGTCTACATAAATCAACAAATGAATGCATATTAAGACGAACCACAATTACCTACAGGAAATGAATGTGCAATGTTATTTTTATTGTCTTCTGTGATACAAATTTAGAAGTCCGGTAATCTCCTTGGTTCCAAAATGTTAGATAATATGTCAATAATACATAACGCGAATGTCGAAATGAACGGTCAGAAGCAGTTTCGTCAAACCAATAGCATGAAACCTGATGATTGAGGAGGGTATACATAGTGAAATTATGTACGTTTAGTTTTTTCTGTAATAAAATGCGCTTGCTTTTGAAATCACAGCTTAAATTTACTATTGTCCTAGAATAATAATTCCTAATAAATAATTCAAACCAAATAATACAGCGTTCATAGTGAGTGCGCCTTTTAAAACTAGAGAGAATATGTGGTTCATATACAGCGGGAACACACACAGATGGATTGGGAAATATTCATCTCCATGTCCTGCATGTTGTCATAATTTAGATCTATCTACTCAAATCTCATTAAATAAATAAAAATATAGGATTTGTGTAACAATATTTGATGCAACTCTGACTAGTTATTTCCAATACAAAGGTGATGCTTTGGAGACTCAGAATTTGAGTTGCCAATATGAATAAAATATAAATAAGTTTGTTGTATGGAGAAAAAAAAATTGTTTCATTATTTAGAGCCATGATGTAATGGGGCCTGAAATCTTCAGTTTAGGAATTTGAAATATTCAATTAATCAACCTGTGTTTGGTTTTTTTAATTATTTGTTTGAAATATACTCACATAACTATGGGAGGGTTTATATTTTGTCGATATAAAGCAACTACTACCACTTAATAAATAACATGTTATATGAAATTGACTGTCTCGACCCTTACTTCGTGGAATATGCTCATATTAGTGTTTTTAAATGAAACTCAAGGTCTCTAGTTAATTCCACAATATAATAAAAATTGTTGAAAATTCTAAAAAATTGTCAATTTTTTAGAATTTTCAATAATTTGTATTATATTGTGGAATTAACTAGAGACCTTGAGTTTCATTTAAAAACACCAACATGTTATATGTTGTTATGTAGGAGTATCATGTGCTTTACTGCATACTGTATGCTTCCTCTAACACGTTAAGCTTTTTAAATTACTGACCTTTATACAATAAATGGCAAACTGTTAAAATTGACAAGTCTGATAAAATTATGAATAATAAAACAGACTTGAATGGAGTTGGTTTCAACGCTCAATGTAGATGTATTAAGATTTAATGGAAATAAAAGATTATTCTCGGAACTAAAGTTAAAAGAATACTGTATCGTGTCAAATATTTCGTTTCATTTTTGTTTTTTATTCAGCTTGAATAATGTACTAACGAATGATTCTCTTTAGTTCAATATTCAAACAAAACCGCAATAATTCAACTAACAAAGTTAATAACCATGTAAATCTTCTAGTTTTTTATGAATCTAAGGAATTTTATATAACAATTTAAAAATAAATTCAGTTGAATCATTGGATCTTTACCCGTGCGTCATTAATATGTGATAACATAACCGACATAATTATTAAGTGGCATCTCTTTCTATTTATAGTGAAGAACAGAACAACATAATTCGACATTTGTCGGTTATGTTATCAGATATTAATGACGCACGGGTAAAGATCCAATAATTCAATTGTATACATGTTCGTTAATCTTAATGTAATGGGATACGGAAATTGAATTTACCTCAAATTTATATTCATTTTTCCCAAATGCTGAGGCAATCGTAATGGTAATAGAGGTTTTAATGCCAATTAATGAATAGTAATGCCAATTAACACATTGCTGGACACTAAGGCTGTAGAAAACGTTCAAAACAGCGCATACTGTAATGTTTCTCTTATTTATTAAAACTTTTTTATTACGGGTGAAATAAATTTTAAACACACGGTATGGCTACTTACGAATTAATTTCAACACTAAACTACTCACGAACACTTAATTTATATATGTTACCGTGACAGACCGAAAGTAGTGAATGTCAACATTCGCCGGAGGATGTCGACAAATGTCAAATGCCTTGGTAAAAGTCCGAACATTTCTTAATTCTATTATACATTATACATACGTTCTTAAAATCCACCGATAGACTCTATCGATAGATGTCTGTGATATGTCAGATAAATGTCAGGTAGAATGAAGTTGATCTATCGGTAGACGATTATAAGAACGAATTGGTTAGATTCTATGGTAGATTGAAAAAAATATAAAAAAGAAAGAAGATAAATTTGACAATCATGTTCAAACAGCCATCTTTATTAGCATTGACGCAAGTAAACTTTTATTTCTTGTATTACCAGGGACATGTCAACAAAATAAATATACACTGTAATTTATAAATTTTTAATTCGATACAAAATTTCACCTCGTAAAAACATGGCGTGCGTATTTAGGTCAAACATCACTTTAAACATTTCACCATTATAGGATAATTCCATTTCATAATAATTTTTATTAACAAAAAAACAAGTATTAAATTTTCAACAGAACAAAACCACCAACCTCAATAAATAAACAATTATTTGTAAGATTGTTCATTGTCATTGCATATGATTGATGATTGTACTTTCCCCTTCCAAATCTACCAGATTTACCGAGTCTAAAGCCCGGTAGAACTGATGGATGTTCGATAGAACTATCGGTGAATTTAAGAACGCTGGGATGATTCTATCGACAATCTATCGGTAAATTTAAGAACTGCTTTGGTAGACACCGTATTTACCGATAGATGTACCGGTTAATTTAAGAACTTCTCTTATATGTCGACAAACACAAATGAGGTCCGGTGAATCTCGGACACTGCAGGTCGCGACAAGTTTTTAGACGGTTCCAGCCCCAGTTAGCTTTGTCTTCGTCAGTCTAACGCAACGTTTAACAGCGCTCCCTAACCTAATTTAATTTACTTATTAGAAATTATAATTTGTATTCAATGGCTACTACAGTGAATCGTGATAAGTTTTTTGAAAAGTTACATGCCTTAATTGGAAGTAAACGAGAAGACAATTGTTTTTATTTTTCACAAGAAAAGTACTCTAAAATCGTTTCTGAAGTTATTTCGGTTAAAAGTAAGTGTAGTACACCTTTGGACTACAGACGTTCAAAACGTTTTGACATTTTAATAGTTAGTGATGAAGAAAAGTTAATTGTGCCATTAAAACCAGGAGAAACAAATATCCAGTATTATGTCACTAATGATGAGTTGTTTACAATACTTTCTGAAACTCACATAAGAACAGGCCATGGAGGAAGAACACGAATGCTTAAAGAATTGCAACTTAGATACAAAAATATTACTTATGAAGTTGTAATGTTGTATTTAAATTTGTGTAAACAATGTCAAATGAAACATAGTGAGCCTAAAAAAGGTATCGTTGTGAAACCAATAGTCAGTTCCGAATTGAACTCTAAATGTCAAGTTGACTTGATAGACTTGCAATCACACAGGAATGGCGATTACAGGTTTATAATGGTATATCAAGATCATCTAACCAAATTTGTCCAGTTACGACCTCTAAAAAGCAAGAGAGCGGAAGAAGTAGCATATCACCTCCTCCAAATTTTTTTAACATTTGGGGCTCTCGCTATATTGCATTCGGATAATGGCAGAGAGTTCAGTAATCAAGTCATATCTGAACTATACGCTATGTGGAAAGATGTTAAAATAGTGCACGGAAAGGCTCGTCACAGTCAAACACAAGGCTCAGTTGAAAGAGCCAATCAGGACATACAAAATATGTTAACTGCTTGGATGCAAGACAATGATTCAAACAAGTGGTCAGAAGGTTTGCCGTTTGTCCAATTCGCCAAAAACACAACTTATCACGAAGGAATACGCCAGAGTCCTTATAAAGCCCTGTTTGGCTTTAAACCAAAAAGGGGTATAACATCGTCATCACTCCCTCCCGGGCAAATCTCAAACACTGAGACCGAAGAACACCTAGAAGCTTATGTTGAGTAAATTTTGGGTAGTGACCATATTGAAACAGACATGGATAATGAAAATACCATTGGAGCTGATCCGCAACCTGGCACGTCTTCATCTCAAGCACTGACTGACCCGCAACCTGACACGTCTTCATCTCAAGCACTGACTGGTCCGCCACCTAACACATCTTCATCTCAAGCACTGACTAAACAATACGAGCTAATTTCTTTAAAAAGAGTAGCTGCAAAAGAGAATCTTCTACTTCAAGCAACAAAAATGTTGCGAACCTGAAAAAAAGTTTCCTCCTGCCCAAATTGGTGATACCGTAAGAATTCAAGTCCCTGATGTCGACCGTGGTCGTACAGACCCTCGAAAAGTGTTAGCGGTTGTTGTTTTTATAGATTAGCTAACAAAAATGGTACCTTGAAGCAGCTTTTCACCCGTAATCAGTTTGTAATTTGTAAAGAAAAGTTACTTTCCATGGACGAAGTTTCAACAAAAGAAATGTCGCTAAGAGAAGCAGCTTCTGCTAATTCAAAAAGTGGAGGGCAAGGCTATACACGTTGTAACTGCAAAAGGGAGTGTTCCCCGACTAAATGCAGCTGTAAAAGCAAGGAACTTTTGTGCAATTCGAAGTGTCACGGTAGTTTAAGTTGTTGCAATAAATAAGATATTGTTCTTATTTGTTATATTTCATTTTATATTTTTATGTTCTACTGTTTGTTTTGAGCTCAACAAATTCCTTTTCCCATATTATTTTAATAAATAAAGATTTTTTTTGGTTTATTTGAAAAAAAATCTTTTAACATACACCATGAGTGCATCCTCGATAAACGCCGGTGTAAGTTAGAAATAAATTGAATTTCAACAATATTTCGGACATACGTCAAGCAACGTTGAGAATGTTGACATTCACCGGTGTATCTCGACATTCACCAGATTTCGGTCTTTTATGGTAACATATACACTCAACAATTCAATTGAATTTAATTTCTATATACACAACCTTAATTATTAATTTATATCAACACTTTATCGTTCGCTATTTCAGTGTATTCTTGTTCATTTGTCGAGATCACATTATCAACTAAACTGAACTTCTCCGCTAGTCGGTCCTTTATATATGTTAGTGCCTTTTTTACTAGATAACTCAAGATTGCGACCTACACAAAAACAATTGGCTCTCGAATTTTCTAGATAAGACTGGTCACATTCAATGTCTAGATAAGATAGTCACAATCGTAAACAATTCTTAGAAATCCCTGCCCATCCGCTATAATTTTAACTTTCATACATGGCTTAGACAGAGTCGGATTCAGGGACTATACTAGTGTGCTGTTTCGTAACATTACCCCCTCCTGGAATGACAGTTCCTCCTGGAACTTTTGTGTAGTCGAGACTGGATGCTTGAATCAGCAACTGGTCCCATTTCTACACTTTTCAATCTTACGGAAATAGCAGGGCACCGTCTTCATCGGATACTCAAGTTTTTCTAATTGCCCGAACTTCTTTCGAAAGACGGATGCCAACCCTCGTATGTTCTTGATACGGGCGGGTATGTTATATGCCAGTGAATAATCTTCCAGGAGAGTGAACAAATCTTGTCGTTGTTCTGAAGTGACTCCATATTTAGCTTTCCCGGTACCTCCATACGTGCCCATACTCCTTTCTCTAGGTCATGGTCTCCTTCGAATGGCGCTAGTCGGTTTCGGTGACCTACTTTTGGATTTCCGTTGGGGATCTTGCTTATGCGATATATAACACCATTGATCCTTTTCTTGATTAAGTATGGACCTTCCCAGGATTTTTGTAATTTCGGAGAAAATCCTTTTCTCTTCGTCGGGTTGTGTAACCATACTTTGTCCCCTTCTTTGAAACCGCCTTCTGTGGCCTGCGTGTCGTACCGACTATTCATCCTGTCGATGGCAACTTGAGGATTTGTTAGAACTAATTCATGAATATCGTCCAGCCTTCTTCTCAATTGGATCACGTAGTCTTCTCCTGTTAGATCTTCTCCAGGCTCACAGCCAAATTCCAGGTCACAAGGAAGTCTCATTTCACGTCCAAACAGAATTTTCGCAGGTGTTTCACCCGTGGACTCATTGACGGCAGATCGATAAGCCAATGCGAATAAGGAACGATACTGGTCCCAATCTCTCTGATGGCTGGAAACTACTTTGGGCAGGTATTTTTCAATAGTCCTGCTCATTCTCTTGACCATTCCATCTTACTGTGGATGTAATGCTGTTGTCCTGGTCTTCTTCATTCCCAGCTTTTCGCAAATCACCTGGAATAGATGGCTTTCGAAATTTCTTCCCTGGTCACTGTGGACTTCCAATGGCACTCCATATCGGCTGATAAATTCCTTTACCAATAAATCCGCGACAGTTGTGGCCTTTTGGTTCGGGATAGCGTAAGTTTCCACCCACTTTATGGAATAATCCATTACAATCAGTATGTATTTACTACCATTTTCTGTCGCCGGAAATGGTCCAGCGATATCTGCAACAAACATTTCGAAAGGGCTTCCAACATTATACTGTTTCATAGGTTCCTTTCTCTTGCGATGTGGTCCATTACTCGTAGCACAAGTCGTACATTTCTTACACCAGTCCTTCACATCGTCGAAGCTGTTCATCCAATAAAACATTTCGCGGACTCGCTGAAGGGTTTTCGTCACTCCCAGATGACCTCCCGATGGACTGTCGTGTAACTTCTTCAGTACCTCAGCTACTCTAGTTCTAGGGATAACTAGCCGTCTCCTCATCTCGGAACCATCATCGTTTTCAAGGACTCTTTCCAACAGCCCTTCTTCCAGGACAAAGGAGTCCCACTGAGCCCAATACGCCTTGAGCTTCGGTGAAAATCTTGACACTTCTTGCCAGGTAGGTCGCCGATTTTCTTCCTCACACTGCCGAATCTTCTTTAGGCAAGGATCATTATCCTGATCTTTTCTTCTGATGGGTGACCATTCGTCATTGACTACTGTAGCTCTTGAAACTGCAGCTTCCCTATAATCCGCCTTGTTGCAGTGGGAGCAGTCTTTTGGGCACGGCCGTATGGACATGGAGTCGGCATTTCGGTAACTGACACCAGCTCGATGTTCGATTTTGAAATCGTACTCCTGAAGTCGTTCAATCCATCTAGCGATCTGGCCCTCGGGATTCTTGAACTGCATCAACCACTTGAGTGCTGCATGATCAGTCCGGGTTAACCGCTTTTTCCCATAGAGATACTGGTGAAAGTGTTCCACGGACTTCACTACCGCCAAAAGTTCTCTTCTTGTGACGCAGTAGTTTCGTTCTGGTTTGGAGAGGACATTACTGGAATATCCCAGCACTCTTTCTTGTCCTTCTTGGATCTGTGAGAGCACTCCACCAATTCCCACGTTGGTGGCGTCAATGTCAAGAATAAAGTCTCCCTCTGGTAATGGATATCCTAATATCGGCGCGGAGGTTAAATGCCTCTTCAAGGTTTCAAAAGCCGTTTGACAGTCTTCATCCCAATGGAAAGCTCTTTCTTCTTCTGTAAGTCGAGTTAGAGGCTTAGCAATATCTCGAAACTTCCTGATAAATCTTCTATAATACGTGCAAAGTCCAAGGAAACTCCTAATTTGATGTTTGTCGGTTGGTTGCGGCCATCGCTGAATGGAAGCATTTTTCTCTAGATCCACCGCCACTCCTTCATTGCTCACTATATGACCTAGATAGTTGACTCGGTTTTGGAACAGCTGACATTTCTTCGGGTTTAACATGCTACGGCCACCTCGTCGGAGAGCTACTCAGTCGTGGGTTATATACTAGTAGAGACCCAAGGAGTAGGTCTTACCGGTTCTCGGGTAATCCTACTTATTTTTGCGTAACGAGACGGAAAGATAAGTGGGCGCCACCCTGAGTTCTACTAGTTTATAAGTTACCTAACATCAACTAATCTCAGTCAGCAACACAAGAAGTTGGAAGGTTATATAAAAAAATATGAACAAAGTTGTTTAAATTTTACAAGTAGTTTTATTGAGTAACATGAAAATTGAAAATTTATTTACAATGGTTTTATTTATAAAAAAAATTATAATTTGAATGAAAATTTTAAGAAAGAAAATGTTATCAAGATTTACAATTTAATTTATGAGTTAGAAAAACCAACTAGAATTGAAAGTAATTTTAAAATATAAAGAAAAATAAAAAAAAATTCAGTTTCTGAAGGAAACTGAAGTTTAGTTGTGAATTAAATCACTTGCAAAGTTAGAATTTACATTAGTACAAACTATTAAGTTGATATTATCTGAACATTTGTTGGAAATAATCTAAGTTGTCAAAGATTATGGACGTTAGTACTTTCCTTGTTTTTCTTTCTTTCCAATGATGATCTGGACGACTTAGAAAATAGATCTGGAACCAATCATCTGACTGTACTATGAGGGAAAACCAATCGCCTCTGTCGCTACGAAGGCTTAGTCTCGTAAAACGTCCTTAGGCCGGTATGGAGAGTCTAGGCTGGTAAGGCAAAGTTTATGCCGGTCAGGAAAAGTTATGCCGGTCCGGAAAAGTGCATTTCTTAGAAATGCACTTCGATACGATAAAATATTGAACTTGACGATAACTAGATGAAAGAGGCTGAATGTCCACGCGCATTGGTTTAAATATCCAAGTGAAACGAACTCTTCCGAAAACTTTAAAACTCGGCAAGCGTCGACAAGAGTATTATTCGATGTTACGAGGGGTAAACGAAATTTACGTTACTCTTTCATCGACGAGAAATATTATGAGTGGTGAACGAAATTCACGTTACACACCCTTACAACCAGAGAGAAAAAATTTTTTCAAAGAAGATCCAACAGGAAAAAAATCTTTTTGAAACAGTGATTACGGTAATGAAGAGAAGAAGAAAACAATTTTACTGTATGCTCTATAAAGGAAGGAACCCGGAGCAGGTATGCCTATGCAAATCGTTAAGAGTATCATTTGTTACAACAAAATTCTGAAATATTGATGATCCTTGAATCAGTAAATTACCACCAACATGGTAAAATAAATAGATGTTTACCTGATGCATAAAATAATACCATTCAATTGCTTAAGATATTAAACCTCTTAACAATAGAATAAACATTACTGATGTAAACAAGTTCAGATAAGAAATAATTCGATATCGATATAATTTTGGAACCAATCCAAAGAAGCTTTATATAACCCCCTAACAGAATAAAGTTTCTGTCCAGCTTAAATTCTTATATGATTAGACAAGATATAGACAAATTGAATGTATGTCTAGAAGGATAACCCGAACAACATACATGACCAGATTTTTATACAGGGTACTGGACAACCCGACAACGTACATGACCAGATTTTTATACAGGGTACTGGAAAACCCGACAACATACATGACCAGATTTTTATACAGGGTACTGGACAACCCGACAACATACATGACCAGATTTTTTTATACAGGGTACTGGACAACCCACAAAGAAAATTAAAGCTACTCACCCCACTGTTTGGTATGATTGAGATCCCCAAGCACCCCCAAGCTACATGATCCAAACTCATCCAGACCAATATCAAACTAGAAGAGGAGTCAAGGTGAAAGAGACTACCTATAAGTTGAAATTGCACCCCCTTAGCAGCAAAGCAAGTATCGTTTTCCAACACATCTAGATCAACACTAAGACCAGAAGAGCTAAACCACTTCACCCGACGATAACAGTTGAACTCAAAACACACAAAACGTCCAGTTCGGAGTACTGCATACTCAATGATAATATAGCATACCATTACCGCTAAAAAAATAACCTGAAGGGTTATTTGAGATACAAAGAAAAATTACAACACCCATTGGTGTTGAAAAAAGTCGCAATCGGGATAAGAAAGAAGAAAAAAGAGATAGAGAAAGCTTAAAAGTTGGATGGTATAAAGATGGTCCAACATTAGCCATCCATTATTTGAACTAAAGTAATAGGTACTCATCACGAGTCATATCCGCTAAAATATCGATTGTTTTAAGGAAAGGATTTTGGAAAAAGTAATGAACAGAAGTGCAACTTCAATGTTGTCCCTCGTTACCCTCAGGCCGAACTGAAAACAACACCGGAGAAGAATTTCAAAAAGTTACATTCTATTCAAACTCTTTAACTAAATAAAACGCAAAGATAAACTAAACGGAACGGAAAGGATAACAGCGTATATTTAGGCAGATAGATCGATAAGATGTGTATCTATCATCAGCAACAAATAACTGAACAAGGAAGAGATAAGATCGAGAATGTGTGTGTGCGTGCATTCAAAATACAAACACACATAGAACACTCAAAAACCAAAATAGAACGTTATAGAGGACTTAAATCGGAAACACTTTCGCCATGAAAGTTCGAAATTATAAACTATTTTATTGAAAACCACATAGAAAGTTGTCCTAAAAAAATAGTTTTGTCAACAACGGAAAGAGAAAACAAAAGTATGCCGCAAAAAAACTATCAGTATGTATCAGTACATGAAAATAATCCATAAATTGTCATGTAACAAAAGAACGTGTTTCACTCGTATCGACATACAGGGACGATAAAAATCAAGCGTATACTGAGAACGAAGACTCTACCAAGCAAAAAGATAATTTCTCAGTACACACAACGAAAGAGATAGGGGATTACTCAAAATTAACTGAATTCAAAGTTTGCCTAAAGCAAGAAATTTCAGAAAATATTTCAGTATAAAGGTTGTTCCAAACTAGACTGATTTCTAAAGGTGCATAAAGCAAGAAAATCTCAGAAAATTTGAAACATTCACGGAAGTTTGTTCTCTACAGAACAGAATTTTTGGCGTTTCAAAAACCCAAAAACAAAAGAGATCCGATAAAAAACCCAAACATAATACATCGAATGTATTATACACAACATAATACCAAGGATCCAAAATAATGTACTTTAGATACAACATAAGGCATACGAAAAATATAAGATAAATACAAAAGATAGTGTATAGAGGTACTATGACATATACGATAGTAGAAAAGCAAATTTTACTAAATAAAGACATAAAATGCCTTTGTGACCTAACACAATTGTTGACAACAACGATATAATGTTCTCAAAAAGAACAATAGTCATAATCAGGTATTTGTGTCTTCTTAAAAGACATGTCACAATCGGTAAAGGTAGTTTCCAAAACTTATAACTATATAGGAATACTACAAACACGGTACTAAAAGGAACAGACCATTATTCTAACACTAACAAGTTGTCCTCAACAACCTGTCATACTCAAAGGTGTGGCAATAATCCCTGAGCTTATTTGTAGCCTATATGAAGTTATATAAGAAACTAGACATAATTCGAGAGTATGTTATACAACATATATGACCAACTTTGTTATACTGGGTGGGAGCTGAAAGTTGTCTGAACTTCGCGACAGGAAATTATGAACGTAATCAACAGGAAATTGTAGATGCGGCATAAAGAACAGTCAAGAGCCTCGTACTCACAATATGTGGAACCCAAGGCACGAGCAACCCCTACTGAACTCACGTACAATCTGACAGAACGGTATTACGAAGCATATAATGAACAAAAACCAACTGCACCAATCCCAATTAAATGATGGAAAAATATGTGGCCAAAAGGTGGTTAGGTTGGAGGGCTCCTACCTCCCCGCCTGGATAATCCTCGGGTGACGGAATTCTCAAGTCCCCAATCACAGAGCATAAAAAAGAAACGAGAAGTTAAGATAACCATCGATAGAGTAGATAAAAATCAAAGTATTAAATAAGGCATTAACTGTAGTTGAGACATGATAATGTAATCATAATATAAGATGAAATCTCGAAATTTTAAGTAGATAGAGGAAAGAAGAAAAAGTAAAAGAAAAATTATAACAATGATAATAACTTTCAACATCCTATGACATATTTAAAAATACATGCTAAGTCTAATTCGCAATATTCTTGGCAAAATTAGAAATAAAAAAATATATATACCCTCTCGGTATATAAACACAGACAATTCGGTACTTGCCTATGGCGATACGATAAAGATACTATAAAGACATATAGTATAGTAGAGAAGTTGGATTATGCTTGTCCACTCAAACAAGATAAGATATACGATAATAAAGGCACAATAGATACGATAAGATATGGTAATAAAGATACGATAAGATAATAAGATATACGGTAATAAAGTTACGATATCACCCTTAAGGTTTCAGTTGCCTGTGACAAATATTTCAAGGCAGCAAATTATTAATTCTTTAATAGTTTCTAAAAAGTAATTAATTTTTGCTACTCAGATTCAAACTGCTAAGCGAAATCATAAATCATAATACTAAATACCTAAAAATTTAGAAATATTTCTTGAAAAGGAGTCTTGTATTATGACTATCAAATTCAACGCTTACTATACTAGGGAAATATTTAATTTCCTTCAAATTTTATTTACAACAATATCAACGGAATAGAAAGTTATTATCCTAATAGGTAATTATAATAATCGGTAAGATAAAAGAGAGAAACCTAATATTTCGAGACAATACCATACATTACATAACAAGCAGACACTTAGGTAAGTATAAATTGTTAAGTAGATGAGTCAGACTCATCCACCTCAGAACCTTCATCATCAGACAAGATACCAGCTTTAAGGTCTTTAATGTGCCATTTACCAATATTTTTTCCTGTTTCATGCTTTAACTCATACACTAAGGGAGAAATAACGCGGTATACCGTGCATTGAGTATATTTTGGTAAGAATTTAGCGGAAATATATTTGGCTTTGTCCGATTTTGGGTAATTTTTCTTCCAAACACGATCGCCTACAAAAAATCTAAGATCTCTCTTACGCAAATTGTAACGTTGGCTACTTTGACGATATGCAACCTGTAAATTTTTCCTCACAACTTCGAAAAATTTTGGCATCTCTAGTGTATCCTGAACTCTGTAAGCTTTATCGGAAATGATAACCTCATTATTGGCATTCTCAGCAATTGTACCATAAAATTTTCCCGAGACAGGAACATTTCGAGCAAACACAAGGAATGAAGGGGTGAAATCGGTAACCTCATGTTTCGAAAGCCGAATCGCTTGAGCGATTTTATATATTTCTTCATCCCAGGTCCTATGATCTTCATAACTATATGATCGTATAGCTGTTACAATATATTTGTTTACTCTTTCGGTGTGATTGATTTGAGGATGAAAGCTAGCGTTATACCAAACTTTTTCGACGGAATATTTATCCATGAGATTTTTAAATAGATGACTCGTGAATTGTTTACCATTATCACAAGAGATGATTTGAGGTGTTCCGAAAATAAGAAAGACATGGTTTTCCAAGAAATCTACAATTGACCGAGCTGTAGCCTGACGTAAGGGATGTACCAATACAAACTTAGTGAACCAATCAACTACAACAAGTGCGAAGTGATTACCTTTACGAGATCTGGGATATGGTCCTAAAAGATCACACGATATCAATTGGAAAGGAAAGTTAATATTACGATATTGTCCCATCAATCCGGCTTGCGGCAAATTGGATGGTTTACAAGATGCACATGCTTCACAACGAGTAACATATTTATACACTGATTTCAGGTCTTACCTCTGAAACAGTGGCAACATTTAAAGATATTGAGTTCAACTTATAAAACCTTTTAACAAACAGAAGCCATGAATTTCAGTCAGCTTGAATTTCCTGGTTATTAGGAGGAAATTTTGCAATTGAACGGAAATTTATAGTACCTTTCTGAGGCGACCTTAATTTTTGGATTCGTCTGGTTTTCCCTGAGACTTTATTTTTGGTTTTGTGTTGGATTTTCCTGATGTTCCCGGTTTCTGAGCGACTGTGGTAGAGTGGGAAGCTGTACCACCGCCTTGTACGTTTTTTGTACATTTAGGACATTTAGTTTTTACCATATCTGGAGTTCCACAACCAAAACAAAACACCTTTCTGGGAATTCGACAATTACTATACTTATGACCTGTTCGTTGACAGTTCCAACACGACCAAGTAGAAGATACTACAGATATATTTTTACGAGATGACTTACAACAAGAATTATCTTTAAAAGAAGTACTAGGTATGCTCAAATCTGGTTCAAGTAAATATTGACCATTTTTATGATTGGATGTAAATTGTTGGTCCCAAGATAATGTTTCCTCCAATCGTTTACATTTTACCGTCAAAATATCAACAGTATCAATATCAATTAAAGCCAAAGGTTGGGCATAATTAGGTAACAGATTTTTACGAATAATACGATTCATATTTTTCTCACTAGGTTTGTCATCGAGACGATTGAATAGTCCACACATAGCATTAATGTATAACGTAACTTTTTCATGCTGACCCTGTTTCCTCGCCTTGATTTCCTCCAGCAAATCATCCTGATAGTTGTAAGGTAAGAAATCTGACATCAATTTGGTCACTAATTGTTCCCAACTTTGAAACTTGCATCTGTTAATCAGATACCAATTAAATGCCTAATCACTAAACAAATCAACTGAACTGGAAAACAACTCAGCATCCGTGATACCTCTAGAGATTTTGAGACAATCAACACGTTCGTGAAACCCAAGTACTGATTTTTTTTATCCTTACCAGAAAATCTTATTCCCCATTTATGAACTGGTACAGGTTTAGAGAATGAGAAGCTTTGATTTGCATTTACCGGAGTAGACTGCCTATCTGTTTCCATAACGTTGAGCTTGCTATCCAATTCACCTTCCAAGAGCAATATATCTGAAGTTAGCTGTCTTTTAACCTTTTCATCCTCGTCTTCCTCGCAAATCAAACGAAAGATACGCTGTGTAAGATGGGTTAAACGACAAGTCAACCTTTTGTACTCTACGTCAGAAGAAGTTCCAACGAAATCTTGAACCTTCTTCTTCAAGTCACCTAAAGAAAGTTTAATTCCTGTAATTTCGGGAGAAAATGGAAGATCGATGTAAGAAATTGAGCTTCGCATAGATCTCTTGAGTTAAAATCCCACGCAACAATTTCCTCTTTTCGGAGACCAACGAAGGTATTTCTAAGCCACGATAAGGAATTTCATAATCCAGCTCATGAGATAATAGATAGTCAACATTTAGCTTAAACATTTTTGCCATTTTATCAACACTAATTGACGAAAAAAGAAAACCTTTGATGTAAAAGAAAAAGAAAGAAGATCCAAAAGTCAACTACGAGACTATGTAACGATATGTGTATGAGAAAAATTTATAAAAATATCACGATATTACCAATTACAGAACAAAAAGAAATTTATACGATAATTTATTATACGTTAATATGTTCAAAATTGTATGAATAAAAAAATAAATAGATAAGATAATTTATACGATAAATTTTTAAAGTTTAGATATGCTTAAAAGGTACTGTCATGATAAATATTTAAAGTTCAGATATCGATAGCAAGATAATTTCCAACTAATCAACCTTCCGAGTTTCAAGTATTATTGACCAAGAAAAGATGTGCAACTTAAGCGTTGAGGCGCCAATTTGCTACGGCCACCTCGTCGGAGAGCTACTCAGTCGTGGGTTATATACTAGTAGAGACCCAAGGAGTAGGTCTTACCGGTTCTCGGGTAATCCTACTTATTTTTGCGTAACGAGACGGAAAGATAAGTGGGCGCCACCCTGAGTTCTACTAGTTTATAAGTTACCTAACATCAACTAATCTCAGTCAGCAACACAAGAAGTTGGAAGGTTATATAAAAAAAATATGAACAAAGTTGTTTAAATTTTACAAGTAGTTTTATTGAGTAACATGAAAATTGAAAATTTATTTACAATGGTTTTATTTATAAAAAAAATTATAATTTGAATGAAAATTTTAAGAAAGAAAATGTTATCAAGATTTACAATTTAATTTATGAGTTAGAAAAACCAACTAGAATTGAAAGTAATTTTAAAATATAAAGAAAAATAAAAAAAAATTCCGTTTCTGAAGGAAACTGAAGTTTAGCTGTGAATTAAATAACTTGCAAAGTTAGAATTTACATTAGTACAAACTATTAAGTTGATATTATCTGAACATTTGTTGTAAATAATCTAAGTTGTCAAAGATTATGGACGTTAGTACTTTCCTTGTTTTTCTTTCTTTCCAATGATGATCTGGACGACTTAGAAAATAGATCTGGAACCAATCATCTGATTGTACTATGAGGAAAAACCAATCGCCTCTGTCGCTACGAAGGCTTAGACTCGTAAAACGTCCTTAGGCCGGTATGGATAGTCTAGGCTGGTAAGGCAAAGTTTATGCCGGTCAGGAAAAGTTATGCCGGTCAGGAAAAGTTATGCCGGTCCGGAAAAGTGCATTTCTTAGAAATGCACTTCGATACGATAAAATATTGAACTTGACGATAACTAGATGAAAGAGGCTGAATGTCCACGCGCATTGGATTAAATATCCAAGTGAAACGAACTCTTCCGAAACTTTAAAACTCGGCAAGCGTCGAGAAGAGTATTATTCGATGTTACGAGGGGTAAACGAAATTTACGTTACTCTTTCATCGACGAGAAATATTAGGAGTGGTGAACGAAATTCACGTTACACTGGGCAGCTTGGAATCGTTTCAATACGTCTTCCAAATTCTTCAGGTGTTCGTTAAATGTCTTCCCCAGTACTACGATGTCTTCCAAATAGACCAGGCATGTCTTCCAAGACAACCCTCTCGAGACATTTTCCATGAGTCTTTCAAATGTCGCAGGCGCATTACAGAGCCCGAATGGCATGACGTTTAATTGCCATAATCCAGATCCGGTGGTAAAAGCAGTCTTCTCTTTGTCTTCTGGGTCCATTTCCACTTGCCAAAAACCAGACTTTAGGTTCAAGGTGAAAAACAGTTTGCTGCCGGCAAAGTATCTAGCGTATCATCAATTCGCGGCAGACGATAGGTGTCTTTCTTCGTCACGTTGTTTAGCTGGCGATGATACACGCAGAATCTCGTAGTTCCATCCTTTTTCTTGACGAGCACTACTGGAGACACCAAATGACTAGTAGATGGTTATATTACTTTTTGTTCAGCCATCTCTCGAATTATTCTTTCAGCTTTCTCTCTATTCGCTCGTGATAGTCGTCGAGCTGGTTGCCTAATTGGCTTGGCATTACCAGTATCGAGATATGTGCTTGAGGGCTGATGTTCTACCAGTCTTTTCTCCTTTTGGTACGAATTGGTCTTGATACTGCAAGAGAAATTCTGTCATTCTCTTTTTTACAGCTCGATTTAAGGATTGACCAGCTACTGATAACATCTGTTCGAATCTGGCATTAGAATTGTCAGTGGTATTTGTTTGACGTAAAGACGTCACTGGTACGCAGGATCCAATCCTGGTCTCCTTCTTGATGGTAACTGGGTAATCATTCACGTTTATCACACGTACTGGGATCTCTTTCGCCGACGTAACCAATCCTTTTCCAATTAGTACTCCTTTGCCAACTTCTTCGTCGTGGTTCCTTGGCTCCATCATCACCGGTGTACCTTCCTCCATGATTCCCTGTAGCCGTGCTACTATCATGGTTCCGCTTCGTGCAGGTAGAACGGTATGTTCCTGTACAGCTGCCAACAGCGCGCTGCGTTCATATGGATGAAGGGATAACTCTCCGAACCCACTTTAATGGTTCTGTTTCTGAAGTCTAATTGGAAACCATGTACATTCATTATGTCCATTCCTAGAATAACTTCTTCTTCAATGTCAGCTACGATTACCGTATGCGTGAACTTTTATACGCCAATTCTCAATTGGATTTTTGTCTCACCGTGAACGTTGGTACTCTCACCTGTGGCGGTTCGCAGTCGCAGTCTCGTTGGTTGAAGCTTATTCTTGGATTTTATTATTTCTGGTCGTATAATGGTTCTAGTTTCTCCGGTGTCTACTAGCAGAGTATATCCCTTGCCATTCACTTCGCCATCTACATATACACTGTCGTTGCGACATCTGAGCGAAGCTATCACTATGAGAGGGTCTTTTGAACGATCTTTGGTCGGTGCTGCCCCCTCTTAGCCGACCCGTTCTAGTTTTCCTGTGACTGGGGTTCTTGGTTTGCAGGAGTCTTGGGACGCTTACGCGAAATACTTACATGCCCTAGCTGGCCACAATTCCAGCATCTGATCTTTCTTGTCCATCATACTTTTTATTAAACTGACGAACTGTTCAAATCTGTGTTTGTCACCTTCTTCTTGGATGATCCTAACTTTGTTATATCCTGAAGCCTTTGTTGCTGCTTCATATTCAAGAGCAACTGTCAATGCGTCGACTAATGTTTTCGGATGGGCTAAACGAAGCGTCCTCTGCATATCAGGGTCACGTAAGCCATCAATAAAGGCCTGGATGCCCAGACATTCCATAATGTTCTCTGGTGCTGACGGATAAGCAAATCGAACGAGTCGGGTAATATCCACTTCATACTCTTGAAGGGCTTCGTCACGTGTCTGCCTTCGGTTCTTCAGCTGGTACTGCTACAAATGTTCTAGATGTTCGTGACCGTATCGCATGTCCAACCTCTTCTTCAGCAGCTCGAAGTAATCCGTTTCTTCAAGCGGTATCGTCTGAAGTACATCTAAGGCATCTCCCCGAAGCGCTATAGCTAGGTTCACTGCTTCCTCCTTATCGGACCCATTATTCACTCTAGCGGCTGCTTCAAACTGTTTCACATAATTGGTCCACGACATTTTTCCATCGAACGTTGGGGCCTTGACTCGGGTAAAACTGCCAATGTCTTCTAACTTAGGTTGTGTTTCTGTCTTGCAAGGTTTCGTTTGCTCGGTTTTCTTTTCTTCCGCTGGCGTGTCTTGAGTTCTTATATCTGTCATCTTTCTTTCTAACTCCTTGATTTTCTCGTCCATCGTTGTCATCTTATTCTCAATTTCAGATTTTAGAGACAAAATTTCATTTTCAACGTCAGTGGCAATGACGTTTTTCATTAATAAGATATCGGCAGATATATCGTTCTTCAAAGCAGGAATCTTGTCGTCAATATTAGCAGAAATGCCGTTCTTCATAGCAGAAATATTGTTTTTCACATTTGTTGAAATTTTCTCTTCCATGGCAAAAATATCGTTCTTCATAGCAGAAATATCGTTTTTCACATTTGTTGAAATATTCTCTTCCATGGCAGAAATATCGTTCATCACATTCGTTGAAAGTTTTTCTTCCATGGCAGAAATCTTCTCGTCCATGTTCTCTTCCATGGCAGAAATCTTCTCGTCCATGTTAGCAGAAATTGACGAGATTAAGGTGGAAGCCTCGTCATTAAATAAAACCGTTTCTGGATCAAATCCGTCATTTTCCAGTGCCACTTTAAGTCGTTATACTAATTCACTTTTCTTACCAACTCACGATCTTCCAATTCTGCTCTTAATTCCGTTACTTTCAGATCACATAGTCTCTTAGCCATTTTTACGTAGCAATTTATTTATATTACCCCACACCTGACACAAATGTAATGTTTTTCTTATTTATTAAAACGTTTTTATTACGGGTGGGATAAACTTTAAACACACGGTATGACTACTTACGAATTTATTTAAACACTCAACTACTGACTAACACTTAATTTATATACACTTAATTATTCACTTAAATTTAATTTATATACACAACCTTAATTATTAATTTATATCAACACTTTACTGTTCGCTATTTCAGTGTATTCTTGTTTATTTGTCGAGATCACTTTATCAACTAAACTGAACTTCTCCGCTGGTCGGTCCTTATATATATATATATATATATATATATATATATATATATATATATATATATATATATATTAATATACATCCTCTATTTGAAATTTAAAGAATAAGTAAAACATAAGGAAATTTATTTAATTTTAGTTGTCATACCCTCGATACACACGGTACTCTACGTAAATTCCTAAATTTTGAAAGATTCAGTGGAAATATCAAACATGACATTTCATAATTTCGATGACATTTGAGTAGAATATATCTAATGATAGCTAGAACATAATAGGATTTGGAGAAAATATTTGAAATTGTAAAATATAGAGGTCTCTGCTAGCAAGATTACAAATGTAATGAAAGAATTTCAAAATCTCACTTGGTTATTGAAAATTATAGATTAGTAATTTTTTAAAAACAAGAAAAATCGGTAACCAACAGAAAGGAGAATTATTTATTTTGTAAAAATTTAGTCAGTAGCTTTTTATCCTTTGAAGAGACAACATCAGAATAAGAGTTGTCTCGAATTTTTTGGTAGATTGCATAAATTGCATATCATACAATCAGATAAATAACCCATATAATAAATTCAGTGCGTACATAATTCGGAAAAGAATTTTATCGTAAAAGTGTATGTGGTTCCAGTTTTTCTAAATCGTATATATTTAGAAAGTTGCAGTATTCTAAATACGTTAGAATAAGTACGAGATTTCCTGATCCATTGTGTGAGTCCTCTCCAGTTTTAAATTTATTTCTCGAGAAATATCAGGCCTTAAATTCAATATAGTTAAAAGATGCATCTATATTAAAAATTTTTGAAATATACCAAATTTATTGATACATATCATTTACAACATCAAGTGAATAGACCATTGTGAGCAGAAGTTTCGGTATTTGACATTGATACACGTCAAGTGTAAATTATTATTTGAACGTTTGATAATAATTCATTATGTTAAATTTTAGTATAGTTGTATTCTAATTTTAAGTTTTTTTTGTAGAGATTACGACTGTTGTTCTTTTATCATAATTATTGGGAATAACAATTTTGTTAATTTTGCGTATCTGATAGTATAATATATAATTTTGATTCTAACTACCTGTAGTATTCATTCAGTATCCAATATCTTTGAACTTATCATTTTACATTCATAAAATTTTCAATTTAATCAGTGACATTTGGTTGAAATTTTTAGTGAAATTAAATTAGTAAATGTCATAAAATAATTAAATGGCTTTTTATTATATTGAATTAACAGTTATTTGAGAGTTTGATAATAGTGAAACATTTAATTTGGAAATATCTTAAAAAACAAATAAATTTGAAGAATTAATTTTGAACAATTTTGATCTCACCCTGAGATAGAAGTGATAAGTTGATTGTAGATAAATTCATCTTTATATTGATATTTATTGGCGCCGGGCATATTTAATTTGACAATTACTGTCAAATTTGAAATTCAATACGTACTTAAGTGGTATGCACAATAATTGTCGCTGCAACAAGATAATATAGTTTATTTCCATATCGTAGGGCAATTATATCTAAAGAATTGAAATATTACAAAATGTCTCCAAAGGTGGGATATTATATTAAAAGGTTTGAAAATATAACAATATATATATATATATATATATATATATATATATATATATATATATATATATATATATATATTAGTGCCATTTTTACTAGATAATTCTAGATTGCGGCTTACACAAAAACAATTGGCTCTGTCATATTCTAGATAAGACTGGTCACAAAAACAATGTCTAGATAAGATAGTCGCAATCGCAAACAATTCTAAGGAATTCCTGCGCATCCGCCATAATTTTAACTTTCATACATGGCTTAGGCCGAGTCGGATTCAGGGACTATACCAGTGTGCTGTTTCGTAACAATACTTATATTTCACGAATTAATAGTAATATCTGAAAATAGCTTAACATAGTGGTTTCAAATAGTGAATAATATTGTTTTTTTTGCACAAAAACACTGACGGTTGTGATTGTAACTGTCCTTCTATAAAGATATTAAATGCATAGTAGGCTATGAAGGTTTCTACCGTCCGAATATTTAGAAGGTGAAACCCCTTATTAGAACAGAATACAAAAGACAAAGAACAAGAGCAAATTTATACTTGTGTGTGCCACAGTTCAAAACAAAGTCCTAGACAAAGCGGTGGACGTTCAACACATGTTTTGCATTTATAACTGGCCTCTCTTCTCCATCCTTCTTTTGTCACTCTGTACAGCGTAAAAAGTACTTGTTCCGACTGTAATTCGCTGGACATGGCACAGTTTCTTGAAAATGTTGTACAGCAAAATTTTCAGCACCTGGAACTAGATTTCTATTTGGTATATGTAGTGTAGCCAAATTTATAACAGTTCTTGCATCCATTGCGGCATTGTAAAGATATGGAATATGACATTTTTGGACCAGCAAATGGTTTTTCTTGGGGACGAGAAAAAGGAGATCATTTGATCAGACTTGTCTATTTCGGACATGTATTTATTCGCAACTTCTATGGGTTTGATCTTCTCTTGTTTTCTTCTTATCATACATTTTATTAGTTTCGGGTGATGATAAGTATTAATGGCAAGCACTTCACGATTATCTCGCCATTTTGAAACATATACCTTTCCGTGCTTTTTCCAAACATATTCTCCTCTTCTTTAGCTTTACTCACTGAAGCAGGATTTCCTCGTCGGTCGTTTCGAAGAGTACCAGTTACATGGAGTTTTCTATCGTAGAAGCTAGTGACACGCTATTGTAGTGATTGTCCATATACTGGTGGTACCCCTTGTTTAAATATGGTTGCATGAGTTTTACAACTGCCTCAGTTTTAGACATATCTTCATCGGGTGATCTCTCCACATGTCCTTTGTATATACCTATGTTTAGGACATATCCATCTGCACTACAAAGTTCGTAAAACTTAATTCCATATTTAGTTTTTTATTTTCCATGTACGTACTGAAAGCTAATCGTCCTCGATATATAAGTAACGTTTCATGTAGAGATAATTGTTGTGGAGGCTGATAACAAGCCTGAAAATTTTTGTTGTAAAGGTCTAGAATGTTTCTTACTTCATTTAATCTGTCAGTCTCTGCGAGGGCTCTTGTTTTTTATGCCCTGAATAGTATCCTAAAATTTGTTCGAATCGTCTACCCGACACTGTTATAGCAAATATCGGAAAATAGTTTAATGGATTCAGGCTGAAACGTCTTCGTATATCGCAATTTTTTGTCTGTCCTGGTAATTAACATGAGGCTAAAATTTTAAATAACTCCTGCTTCTCGGATTTTAGGGTGTGACTGCTGACACAGAGATTGTCCGTAGTGGTAAGTACAATTTATTAAGCGTCATAATTTCATTGTCCTACAGTTTGGTTCATATTCCATTTGGTATATGAACTGAACCCTCAATTGTCATTTGCTCTTGTAAAGGTTCTTCAGTAAAAATATCAATGTCAGCAACTTCACTGTGCCATCCAACATCTGGTCTTGAACAGTATTATTTGGTTCATGTGAAGTATTTGGCAATATACATGTTCATCTGTATATTGGTCTGAGGAATCACTTGCGAGATGTTCATCGTTTGTATTGGCAACATCCGACGAATCAAGAATATTTTCATCACTATCTGGTCTGAAACTTTCATCACTTTCTGAATACGGATCTGCTTCGTCGTCAGTACTTACTTCTTCATATAACCTCAAACGGCATTGTTGTTCTCTAGACTCTATGCCTAAAATGATATTTCCTAATAACGAATACCAGAAAACAAAGTCTTTGTGAGATGTGGCCGTTCTACGCTTTCGTACATTCCCTACAATCCTGATTACTTAATTTCACATACTGAAGAAAAACATCATGCGGTTATTAAGCAATTCATTGTATGTATGTACTGCATTAAAAATTTCACAATTAATATTTTCTGTTACCAATTAAAATAAATGAGATTATTCTCACAAATCATCATATTTTTTGTTTAACATAAAATAATGGAAAACACAATGGAGAGAGAATGAATGTTCGTTTTAAAAAGGCGATTCAGCATTCCGTGTGCTTGTCTTGTGTTGTGTGTCATAACTATTTCTACCAAAATATTAAATTAGTTAATAACCCTTTAGTTTTAAAATGTTTTTAATATTTTGTCAGTGCATAACCGAATGTGATTCAAAATTTTTGTCTTCGAATCCTTGCTTTTTAACGAGGGCCCTGTATAATTGATAAATGTTCATTTTTCACGATGATTCCATCAATTCATGTGAAGTATTACTGTGACTTCTAGAGGGACAAATAGTTGCCTAACACGTAAAAATAATTCGATCTTGATAAATTTTTATTTATTAGTTGGGAAAAATGACATGTGCAACTTGTATTTCATTTTGATATTTCCTCTTCTTTTGTTTTACGACACCCTAATCGTAATAACGGTCTGGGAATACGACACTTCACCACCGAAAAAATTACCTTGGACGGCAACGGTTATTAAAAATGTATCTTGTCAATTAAATTGTGTATGGTTACGGTGCTCACTAGCTTTGTAGAGCGATGAATTTTATGCAATCATTCACAGAAATGGAGTATTCAATTGTCATTTGATTATAAAAACAAATGATTTCATCACTATTTGTGGATTATTTGGAAGTTCAACATTCTCTTCTTCTGAAAGTTTCTCCATAAGGTATCTTATGTACTTGTTCCATGAATTAGAAGCTATCCCTAAAAGCCAAAGCGATGTGACGGAATTAAATTCCTTTTTCTATTAATATTTTTAGTGTTTTTATTATTTTTTTCCGACATCACATTACGATAATAATTAATCATATGTTTTTCTGCTTTGAGAATTATCATAACTTCTGTGACTTTTCATTTGCTCGGAACACATTAAATTCGAAGCCATGTATCATAATATGTGTCAAATTGACTGTGACTTTCATTAGTAATTATGTCTTCGTCTGTAATTAGCTCAAATCTAGGAACTTTTTTCGGTTCTATATCAAAAGTGACTGCAAGTTACTCGTGCCATGTCACATCTCGAATTTGCCCTTTTCATATTTTTGACACTACCTCTCTTTCTCTCTCATAATCATATTGCGCTGGACGACAGAGATTATTATACACAAAATTTCCTCAATCCGCAATTCTATTTTTTTTTTACTTAAAAAGTATATCATATAAGAGGAAATTATGCATACATTTGCCATATTATTTATATATGATCTTCAATTCGCAGCATCACTGATAATTTTCCATGCATTTATTAAAAAGTTATTCAGTTCTAAAAAATGAAAATTGAAACTTTTCTAGCAAATTTTTCTAAAGTTGACCGTTTGGCTTGTGTTGTGCGATATATCGGTAACAAAATCACTGTCGGTACCGATGATTCACTTCTTGCAGATGTGGTGATCGGTGATTCAATTTTGTTCGCCCAGAATTTCGAACCGGGGCGCCATTTTTGACAACGTTCGCAACGTCAAGTATACGCAAGTCTATGAATGCTCTAATCGGGAATAGTTCCTAAAAGTGATATTCTCGAGCACCGTTCCCAAAATCGTACGAATAATACTTTCTCGTGTTTAGATATACTTGACAACAGCGCAATTCAGCGTCAGTTGATGTTACAAATGTCATTATGTTCATAGATAACCTTTAATTTTGTTATAATATCGAAAGTAAACAATATTACGTTAACTGGATAATTAATTTAAATATTAGTACAGTGTGAGTATTAAAATGTTATTTACATGAAGAGGCTGTACGGATTCGTCACTACAAGTCCAAACTAATTAAGAAGAATAATATGTGGCAGTAAATACTTTATTGTTTGATGATAATGGCACAAATAGTCAACAATTTATGGAGGCCATTTTTAGTACTAGAAAGTGTACCTACACAATTCATACTCAGTAAGTATATCTTAGGTTATAATATGCCAAGTTTAACATATCTTAAATAAATGTGAATAACTACAAATATTCATTGAAAGTATGTTAGAAGTAGAATTCTTCATGAGTACCTCTATTCTGATAAACATTATTCTATAAACTTTAATTATTCTTTTATGTTTTAGGTGGATATTATTCTACAACACTATGAAGATATTGATAGTATTCTTTGCAAGTGATAATTATAAATAGAAGGAACTTTTTTGCTTGTTACTGGACGTTAATGGTTTTCTGTTGGCAAACCATGCCGTGTAAGGAAAGTAACTGTTTTCAGCGTGAGGGTAAGTGAATCTATGGTTGGTGAAACATGCAACTTTTGCTTGGTTAGCCAGGACTATAAAGCAAGAAAAACAAAGCTAGTTGTTATTCTAATTATTGCATGCGGTAGTCAATAAAAGTCAGGTAATAGTAAGTAAAGGCCTAAAAAATATAGAGTTTAAAACTACAAGTATAATATTGAAATAATAAGAAGCAATGGCAAGCAACTTGGAGAGAAGGGGGTACTCATACTAAAAGTTTTTTGGATGAGCTTTATTATAAGATTAGAAAAATAAGATAAGTAAATGTCTAACTATTTTAACTTATACTATTTATTTTTGAAAAATATTAGGCTTTAGAGTCCTGTTTCGCTATAGCGGTGTTACAGATTATTTTGTATATGTATCTAGTTTACCCATGACAAATATGAAATTAGGGTCATTTATTAAATAAACAGAACAATGTTTTGAATTAGCATTATAAAAAAGTCATTGTTGAAGGATGGACAAATCACGTAGTTGTGATATTGCAACTTTATAAAAAATATAAAGAAGAATTATTTGTAGGACAAGGACAAGTATTTCGTAATACTGCAGTGGTTGTACCGGTTGCGTTAATAATATAAACGTTAGAAAAATTGATTTTAATCATTTAGGAGTTGGAAAGTACAAAGCGAGACCTAGAGAAATATTGGTTTGGCTTTTCATGCGTAATAATATTTCTAATTAAATTTCTAAATGTTACATTCGTATTAGACTTAGGAAAGCTAATTCTATAGAACCAATAATTTTACGAGATCAACCGAGTAAACCATGGCAGATTTTGGGCAGTGATATTATTTATTATAAAGGATATTAATAGTTATCAATAATAGATTATTTTACACAAAGTTTGTAGAGGTAGCACAGCTTAGTCCGTTATCAGCAGATACTATGATTACCAGATTAAAGTCAATGTTTGCAGTGGAATTCCTTCACTTATGTAAACCGATCAATGTACAAGTTATGTAAATAGTAAATTTAAACAGTTTACAAAAGCATGGAACTTGAGTGACAAAACAAGTAGTCCGTATTATCAATAATCCAACGATTTAGCTGAAAGAACAGTAAAAACTGTAAAAAATATATTGAAAAAGGCAGATTTACATAAAAAATATAAGTTAGATTTGTTCGAGTTGAGAAATACACCAATTATAGATAATACTCGTTCACCAGCTGAATTATTATATGGTAGGAAAATTAAAGGGGTTTTGGCAATTTTCATCCAAAATAATAGAGATTATTCGGAAACTATAAACATATTAGAGGAAATAGCAGACCAACAAAAATAGTTGTAGGATCATAATAAAAGCGAGTTGAGAAAGTTGCATCGGGAAGATGTAAAAAACTATCCTAGTAGTGGAGGAGGTCCTATGTTATATAAAGTAATGTTAGAAGAAAGTCAAAAGGTAGAAAGAAATAGGAAAGATTTGATTAAATCAGGTAGTAATAATTTTCAAAAAAGAAGAGAGGTATTTGATTATCCTAGTTACACGGTACAGCCTAAAGGCTAAAGGCTCTAGTGAGGAATTGAGACCAAATATGGTACTTAGAAATATAGAGCCACCAGCTGTAGTAATAAATAATGATACAAATATCACTTGCTCGGGTAGAGTAGTAAAGCAGCCAGGAAAGATTATGTAGAAATTTAAGACATATGCAAGTCTTCAAAATAATTAACTCAAAAATGTATAGGGACGATACTCATTAATTTAAAATATTTTATAATATCATGGTGATAATAACTTTAAAAATTATAAATAAAAAAAGTGAATTATTTATTATTTTATTGATAATTTAATATTGTGGTATTATGTAGGTATTTTTCTTATGGCTTTGTGCCTTAGTTTCATTATATTGTATTTATTTGTTTACTTGTTGATAAATCAAGTGAGGAAATTATGAGAAGACGTGAACATTACCAAAAAGTAACAATCCGTAGATGCACTATTGCATGGAAAAGTCTCATACAAGTTGTTCAGAACATAACACGTAGGAGACAAAAACTGCATTTATTCTTTTGGTTACCCCGATAATATATAATATAATAATAATCTTCATTTGAATTCATCTCGACAACGTGATAGTAACAAAATGGAACAAAACTGTCAAGCTTTAACAGTAGATACAGATTAACAGACATGTATTCCTCAATACTAGGGCTATGGTTCCAGTTTTATGAAAATATGTTTTTGTATTATTAAAATCTTTTGTTTGCTCCATATTTTTTGGTAATTGATTGTAAACTTTAATTATCAAACAGAAATACTGTTTTTCTGTTGTTCTCGAACTGTGAATGTATAAATATCCATTATATATGATATATAATAGATATTTATATATTGATTTATAAGTAAGCAAAAAGTTCATTATTCTGATTTAACTCATATTCCCTGGCCTTTTTAAATATTGGTTTTATAATAACTGCTACTCCTTTCGATTAAGGAGTATATTATTGTCACATGTGGAAAAAACTAATCACTGAATGAACAATAGAGTGAATCAAAATATTACTCTACAAAAATAATTGAAATACTACTAAAACTGCCATCTTCGGATATCAGTAAAAATTTGCGCTATGTACACATCTCAAGTGACTCTAGAAAGAATGAAATTTGCATTTAATAAACAATTAAAGTAATGAAATATTATTCACAAATTTTTTTGAAATCACATAAAATTCCATGTCGTTTATTAAATTTATGCACTCTTATACCAAAAATTGAAGTTAGTCCTACATGTATGTCTTGAATTTTTTACAAAGTACCTACTGCCTAAATTAGCACAAAAGACAAAAAAATGTTTCTAGCGTAGTAACGAAAATATACAATCTAAATCAAAAGCATTAAGCTAAAGATTGGATGTTTTGCATTAAATACATTAGTAGAGCGATAAAGTGTTAGTCGGAAATCTGAAATCCAAATTTTTTGAACACCACTACTAATTTTTTCAACATTTGCCATTTCTTATCTTTAGATTACTTTATATTTTGTATGTATTCCACTATAAAAACTATAAAATTAAATTTCTCTCACATACTAGATGCTAAATTTCGTCACCATGAGCGCTAGTGTCCAATCACCAAGGTCATGTAGGTTCTCTATACCCTTACATGTATTTGTAAAAACTGCACCCTTCCCTTCAAACCCAAAACAACCAATCAAGTACACTCCTTATTCCCCAAACTCATGGTGTCAGACCCCCAAAATAATTTTCTGGCTACACCACTGACATCTACCATATGTCATTGTAAGAAGTATAAGCACATATCTATCTGATAGTTTTATAATTTTTTTCTTGCCAAATAATTTTTTAGATCAGCTTAAAATTTGTTTGGAAAATAACTATGTATATATAAAAAATTTTATAAGTATCAATTGAAAATAGAAAATGGTGGATAAATTTACATGGTATTTTATGTGAATTCAAAAAATTTTGTGATTTAAATTTCATTACTTTAATTGTTTATTAAATGCAAATTTTATTCTTTCCAGACTCACTTGAGATGTGTACTTGGCGCATAGTTTGATTAAGATCCAGTTTAGGTAGTATTTTCTAATTACTGTAAATATATCCTTGGTGTAGCATGTCATGGTTTTATTTCATTTGTCTTTAATTTTCTCCTTAGTTTGATTTGAACTATTTTCCAAGTATTCTGCAGATGTTTCTGTTTTCATTTTGTTGTTTCTGGTTCCGCTTCTGTCTCCATTCCAAATGAGCAAATTTTGGATGATTGTTTCTCTATCGCTTTATACAGAGAGCAATTCGTTGACTCATCGTTTGTCCATCCATTCAAATATTCGCCTAATTAATTATTTATGATTTTAAAAATTTCTCTTTCATTTTATGATTGATGATATTATTCAATATTGCCTTGTTCATTTGAGCTCTAGTTTGTTCTTCACCTAATAAATATAATAAGTTCAATTTTCAATTATTCTTTATAAAACGTTACATTTAATCTGATAAAATAGAAATGAGTTGATAATAAAATATAAACGCTTGTTACCCACATCAACTCAATTGCATTCAACCGATTTAATTTTATTTCCTAATTAATGGAAGCAGTTTCGGAATTTTACTCTTATTGGATCTTTGTGAAATTTATTGTGACACACGTTAAGACCATCTGTGAGGTAAATTGGTGATCAGCAAATTTCTTAGTTTACGTCGCTTCAGTGAGCACAGAAGCCAAGAATTCCAAGAATTTGTCAACAGGATTTACAACCAACCCCTTGTCTGACAAACATTTTCACTGATTTCGACATTTCGTAATATTTTACTGACAAGAATTCTTGCGATGAAAAATTGTTGGTTTAAATTGGTTGCAGCCTTGTTTCAAGACAATAACTCTTTAAATAATAATGCTGCATTTAAAATATAAGCGATCCTGAAAATATTTCAGTCATTCACTAAACAACGTGTTTTGATAACAAAAATAACATTCAATGTTTAATTTGTTGGATGTATTTCACAAATAGTACATTTAATAAGTAAATTATTATGTTGCCAAAATATAATTCAAGGATAGAAACAGATCTTTATAGCGGAATATAAAAGCAAACCTGCAAGAATTACCTATCAACAAATTATTTAACAAAACAAATATGTATAGTATTCTGATTTTGATAGTACCTTTTATCAATTTCTCTTTATTTTTGACTGTTTAACACGAGGTCTGAAATCGAAGTCTTAAATTCTGGTTTCTGGTGTCCGTCCGTCCGTTTTAAACTTCAGTTAAAGAACGGTCAGTGCTAGAGTTTATATGTAAACGGATTCGGAATCAGCATGATCTGAAACCACTCCATTGAAGAATAAATCTTCAGTTTCTAGACGGGATGATTAATTTCTAATTGTTTTAATGAGTTGAGTTATCAACTTTCAATATCTTGGGCGTTAATTCTATGCACTATCCAACTACTTGAAATGTTTATGCTCAAGGAAAACACTTTCATATTCTGAGCAGAATCAATAGTTATTAATGAGGTCCAGCAGTTTATTAATCTTATTTTCATTGTAAAGCAACCCTTCTCAGTACCTCAGAAACGTTCACTTTCATAAGGACTTGAGAATCGAACCTATTAACCATTCTAATATTTGTCAAAAGTCCAGAACAGCTATTTCTCCAAAACGTCAATGTTATAAGTATAAGTTCATAGTTGAAAATAAAATGAAGAATGAATATGAGTTAAAGCTATTGCATGCAATACAATTTATACAATTTGAAGAATAGAGGAAGAACAATTGATGGTATAAAGAAAGTAATATTTTCAATCAGTGATACTAACGAAAAAATGGCTCCTCATCATTCTAGTAATAAAGATTGGTTCTGAAAATTAGTTAAAAACACACAAATATGTATATCCAGTTCGATTCATTCAATCGCCTCCATAGTAAACCTTTTACGAAATGAGCTTAACTTGAATAAACGCCACTGAATAGCACATTGATCCATCAATCGAAATTTTCGCTTCAGTTGTCAGAATTACAAAGCAAACAAAAATCTTTTTTTATTTGCACTACAATAAGACCGGTTGAAAAACAAAATGCATTAAAATGAATCTGGAAAAAACACGAATACTAACATTATTTAAACAGGGCTGAACGCAAGTACATCAATTTTGAATCTTTCAAATTAATAAGGAATAAAGTGTAAATATGTAGCCATAGCATATATTTATATTAAAAAGATTAAAGTAGATATAGTACGTGTTTCAGCCTATAAATCTTATGATTTGATATCACATCTCTTGTAACGCGTGGACTAGTGTCACCTATATTAACCTCGTCAAGAGGTTTTTGGATTGATAAATTATAAACAAGAATATTTGAAAAACGATTAAGGGTATTAAAGAGCAGCAAGCAGCACTTAGACCAGGTAGGCTAACAAATGATAATATACAGCGTGTCCACGAATCCTATAGGTGAAAAATGTTTAAATATTAGTTTTAGTGAAAAATTTTATTCTTGATAAAAAGTTTTGCTTGCTCTGAAACCCCATTAGATAAAATAAAATTCAAGTTTTTCAAATCACATCTCATTTTATAGCCAGTTTTATGAAAACCGTATGCATTTTTGCACTAAGTTCGAAAATAATGTATTATTCTAGTGAGTGACGTTTACGATGTACCAAGTAACTGTCAACTTTTATAAATAATTTTCAAATTGTCATTAATTAATAAATATTTGACAACAATGTTAACTATTCAACATAGAGTATATCTTATCAAGTGTTATGGTATTGGGAACGTTTCGTACCAGGTACGTGGTGTGGATTAAAAAAATTAATAAAGAAGTTTGCTGGGACAGGATCTGTTCAAGACAAAAAGAAATTGAAAAAAGCGTACCTTGAGGAGGATTATGCAACTAGTGCACTAGCTATGCATTCGTTAAGGGAAAATCCCAAGTTCAGTCTACGAAAAAGAGTAGTGGAGGTTGGTTTTTGCAAGAGTCACTTACAGAAAATATTTAAGCAAAACAAAATTCATTCATTCAAACCAAAATTTATTCATACCTTACAATATTGTGATTATAACACAAGGTTAGACGTTTGTGCGATGATTGGTGAAAAACTTATGCATGACCGATTCTTTCACAATAATATTTTGTTTTCTGATGAAGCAACGACTACAACAAACGGAGTCGTTTCTTCCCAAAATTGTCGACATTGGGCTAGTAAAAACCTGAGCTACAGGATTAACTGTAATAGTCAATTTGCTAAAAAAGTTAATGTTTGGTGTGCGGTTCTACCGGATCGAATATAATCGGACCGTATTTTCTGGAAGGTACATTAAATCAGGAGGTATATTTGTATTTGCTGGACAAATTCTTGATACCTGAATTAGAAAATATTCCCTTGGAGCAAAGGCGTAAAATGTACTTTCAACAAGATGGATGTTCGTCACATTAGACTTTGCTAATTAGAGGATGGCAAGATGAATATTTTCCTGGGCGATGGATGGGACGTTATGGACCAATATTTTTTCCGCCCCGATCTTCCGATTTAACTATTTCAGATTTTTTATGGGACTATTTAAAACAGAAAGCTTACGCTAATAATTTAAACCATAATATTGAAGACTTGAAACGAGTTATCATAGATGACGTTAACGAAATTACCCCATAAATGCTGCAAAATACTTATAAAGAATTTAGAAAGAGAATTGAGAGATGTTTTGAAGCTGGGGGAGGATATATTGAATAGATGTTTTTTTTACTTAATGCTTCTTACATTATTATTATGTATAGTTATTTTTGATGGTGATTATAATTTTTGAATAGTTAACATTTTTGTCAATAAAGAAGGCCAGAGGAAGGGTAAGCTTGGTTTCTAATATTTAACGACCCAAGGGCAAAATGGCGTATATAGGATGAAGTTCTGAGATGAGGTGGGGGATGAGCTACCGGGGATCTGAGGAGTGAAAAAATTTGAAATTTTAAGCCCCTGAAACTTCATTTTCGCTTTATTTTTCTTATAAAATTGAAGCCTACAATTCTTAGCGTTTAGTACATTTCAATCAAGTAGGCTTGCTGTTACTACGTTTTAGATCTATTTTGAGAGTTCTGGGAGGGGGGTTTATCTCCCATCACCCACCCCGTAGTTACACCACTGCAAAGGCAGCATTCGAAACGATAAATAGAATTGAAATATGAATATTACTATATGAATTGGAAGTATCTGCTGGGTTGAAAAATGCTATTAGAAGCACATAAGATAAAGTGACCAAAATACAAATCGCAGGTCAAACATCAACAAAGGAATAAAACAAGGAGATAGTCTCAGCCAATTATTATTTCTTATAATGAATTAAAATGCAGTGTGAGCAACGAAATGCAATAATAGAGTACAGAAACTTAGAACCAATAAAAATTCTTATTGTATGCAACAAATAATGTGGTCTTAATAGCAAAGTGAAATGCAAAA
This sequence comes from Galeruca laticollis, assembly GCA_963921935.1. Classification (NCBI taxonomy): domain Eukaryota; kingdom Metazoa; phylum Arthropoda; class Insecta; order Coleoptera; family Chrysomelidae; genus Galeruca; species Galeruca laticollis. The sequence goes on along the minus strand of OY998180.1, from coordinate 165,032,763 downwards.
ATTTAAGAATAATTGGACTAGAGAAATAGAAAACATGAAGATGGAGGTGAACATAGATAAAATTAAAAGAATGATTGTAAATGGAAAACAAGATACAGAAACAATAAATACATAATACGATAACAGTAGCGAAAATATATTATGGAACTGAAAAACTGGATAAGGAAAAAAAATGAAATTAATATAAAAGCCATGGAAATGAAGCATCTAAGGAAGATAGCAGGAAAAACCCAATTCGATAGGTTTATAACCGAGGACATCAGGAAAATGACAATACATAAATCGACAATGACTAAAATAAGGACGAAACACCTAAACTTGACTGACAACGAAGACAAATAGGGTTACAAAAAAAATAATGGAAGCTGGAAACTCAAATGAAAAACGAGGAGTTATTTTCTCGGGTTAAAGTTATAAATGAAATAAACTAAATTACTTGACGTTTCGCTCCTTGTTTGGAGCTTTTTTTAACAAGTGGCTGAACGTCAGGTAATTTTGACGACATTTATTTTATCCACTTTGAAGCAATTATAAAGAAGGGGGGTTAATTTATTCGTTATTAATCTATGAACTGATCCGAGTTCGTAGTGTCAATCTGCTTAATCTACGCAACGAATCGCCCCCTTCGGCCGATTCCAAGGCCTCAATCTGCCTACTGCTAGGAATTTCACCGAAAAAGGAAATAATTAAATAAATTAAATAAGCTTACCATTTAAACACGGTAAGCACTAACACTCTAACTATTGGCTTGAAGCCGACTGACAGATACGGTTTCTGAACCGTGTATTTATGGGGGATCTATTGGCGGGTTTTATCTTTTTGGCCCGTGTGGTACATGTGTTACCAGCGAGAGTGGTAACAGATATAGGATTTTCATCGTCCCAGGATATTTTAGGGGGGAAATTGTTATTTTTTGGCACAGGCCATGCTGGAAGTAGGATGTCGTATCGGAATGGGATAGGCGAAGAAGATGTTTCCAGGTTGATGGTAATCTGTAGCTGTCGTCCCTCGTGTTTAAACAGTTTGGTTACTCGAATTGTTCTGGACTTAAAGGAGCAAGTTGGGGCGGTAGTTATGGTTTCATCGATGTTCGGCCAAGGTGGAAGAAGGATCGGAATTTCTGACTACCCTTACTCTAACGGAGATACGTTGGTTGGTCTGACCTAGTTACGAGCAAGCAAGGGATTTCATATGCTCCATGTTGTTAATTGGGAATTTTATCCTTGACAGATAGGATTTGGTGGGAGATTTTCTGTTGGGGTTTGAAGATTGTTCGAATACTGTGGGGTTTGAAAACTCTGCAGATTTTGTTTGTCACTCCCTTAAAGCAAGGAAGGGATATTTTTAATTGACAATCTCAAGTCAATGGTGGAAGGTGTTGGAGTGAGAGCTGAATATTTCGGAATGATCCTGATGATTAGGGATTTTTTGTAACCATTTGGATGGAAGTGTATTTTTAAAAATTGATTTCTGATGGTGGATTGGATGATGGAGTTAAGTTGGCCCGGATGGTAATGGGAATGGGTATTGAGAAATCGACTGATGGAAGTGGTTTGCGATATATGGAGTGTGAGAAACCATGTGGTAAAAGTTTTTTAATCATGACGCCAACAAATGGTAGAGATGATTCAACTTCCACTTCCATAGTGAATTGGATACAGGGATGTACGCTGTTCAGATGGAGTAGGAAGGAATTTACAGTATCTCTTCCATGGGGCCAAATGGCGAGGGTGCCATATCATAACCAACAGCTTGGCCAGAGAAAAGAGGAAGATAGTGCTGAATTTTTGAAATGTTCCATAAAAATGTTGGGCCTCAACCGGAGAGATAGGGGATCCCATGGGAGCACCTTTCAGTTGTCTGTAGAAGTTACCGTGAAATATGAACTAGATGTTGGACAAAGTGTTTGATTAGGGAAATACAATCTGAGGTAATGCGGTGTTTAGTATCTAAGATAGGCAAAATTTCATCGGTGGGCTGTTAGTAAATAAGGAGACAATCTCAAAGCTGACAATGGCGAGAATTTTTAACATACAATTGGGACTGCTCAGGTATTGGTTGGAGGGTTTCGGCTAGATGTTTAGCTAAGAGTTGAGTAGGACAGTTAAATTCACTGATAATGGGTCATAGTGGGAGATCGAGTTTGTGGATTTTTGGAAGACCGTATATTCGAGGAATGCGGGATGATTTTTCTCGTGGGATATGCTTAGCTCTTATGTCGGAAGGAAGTTGAAACTTATTGATGCTTGTTTTTGTTGTCTTTTCCAGATATGTGGTAGGGTCATTATGAACGATTTTGTAGTCGGAAGTCTTCAGAGGACTATTAATTTTATTCAGATAAGAAGAGGTACTGAGTACGACTGTAGCGTTGCTTTTATCGTCTGGGAGGACCACATTATTTGGGTTGTCATAGATATCTTTGAGAGCCTGTCTTTCTCTGAAGGTCAGGTTTGAAGGAGGAGGTTTCGATTTTCGAAGGACCTGGGCAACATCTTGCCTAATAATTTTGGCTTGATTGGAAGGGAGGTATTCGGAAATAGGGATGTCGGACTAATTGTGGAAAAGTGTACCAAGGGTTGGAGGAAGCTTTTTAAGTGAAATAAGTTGAGATAGCATGTTCTTTTGGGTTTGGGTCTATTGATGAGATATATATTGGGCTTTTTGGTTAGATAGGTGATCGAATGTCTCCCATAATAGTGGATGAAGATGGAAGGAGTGGATTTGATGGAAAGTATTGAGAAGACGGAGATTTATATTGTGAAGCTGTTGTTTGGTAGTATGTATACAGTTTCCGAGAAGAAAGAAGATGGACTAGCTGAGGATACGAGATATTGATGGTAATTTGGTGTAATATTTGAGATGTAGCGATTTGGGTATGACTAATGGTCGCAATATGTTTTAAGGAATGTAAGGTCACAGAGAAGGCGATATTTTCGAAGTAGGAGTGTGCTATAGGATTTGGTTACTTCCTACATTATTGAGCCAATAACCTAACACCCCCAGACGTCGACAAATTAGGGGATATTGGGGGTGGGGGCACGGTAGGAGATGGATTTGAGCCTTGTGGAAGTAGTCCAAGGTTTGTCTGGCTATATTTGGTGGTTATCTTGCTGAAAAGTTTGATTGTGAAGTGTACTGAGGTAAGGGAACCAGATGAGGTTCCAATATTTCTTGAACGTATCAATGTGAATTCATATTGCCTCTGATGATGACTAAAAGTGTCCTTGATTCATAAGCAATGGCACCCTATATGGTAACTCCAACAGTGCGACGTACATGCCGCTCAACAGAAAATTGATGGTTATGACGTTCGCCTGGTCTCTTTCTTACCTTCCCTCGACCATCATGCATGTATAGGCAGAACGGGAATTCACCACTGATGACGATAATGTTGAATTCCTGATTCCACAGTAGTCGTTCTTGACACCACTAAAGTCGATTTCTTCTATGTTGCAATGTTGAAGGTAACACCAACTGAGGTTGGTATACTTTAGAATCCGTATATAAACACTCTGCGTTCCAAGGACCCTTCCATGTTCTGCAAACCACTGGGTTGTTATTGCTTTCTTAGAGCTAATAAACGTAGGCGAAGATGCTAGCCCTCTGTTTTCTTGCTTACTCGTCCTGTGCCTCTGGCTCTTACTGTTCGGCTTTCTTCTTGCCATGTCTGATCACATCTGACAACAGTATCCTCACTTCTGTTTACTCTACCAGTAATTTCTAGGAACGACAGTACAGCTTCCCCAACATTCGACCTCTCTCGAACTCAGTTATCTGCCGATAATTTGCATTTCTCCGTACTCTAGGTATGATAACCACTTGTAAATTCTTGTCAACATATAAAACCACTGTACTGGAATTAATTGATATCGGAATGAGCCGGTTCGTTGTGTACTTACAACAACAATGTAATTGAATAAAAACAGGAATGTTCAACTGATAGCGCTCAAATTATAATCTTGTATTAAGAGTTTTATGATAAACATGTACGTGAAATGTTTTTTGAATAAGATAATATTCACTGGGTGTTCGGGTTTGTATGTCACTGAGTTTATTTAAGTAAATTTAGATTGCGAATAACCATAGTCCTACAGCTGAAACTACGAATTATTATAAGAAATATCACGTAGTGATGAATCATATTTAGAAATTCATAAATTTTAAACATTAAAGGGTCCATCAAACTTCAACATTGTACTCCTTATATACTTCGGATATGATTCTAAACATTACATTAGTGACAAGCCATGACTGAAATTCAGAATTAAAAGGGTAATTAAATTGAACGAAGAACGCGAGAGTTGTCGGATATCCTGGCAGATGTCGTGATAATGTCAACAATACACATCAAACTGAACTTCCTTCAAAATGAATTTAAAAATTTCATTGCAGTAATGCATGTGGGGATGTGTCACTTACCCCTTAAATTTAAAATGTGAAATAATATCAATGCGATTTTGTTTACGGCAGAGTGAATTCGACAAGTGGGGGCGGAATTAAATTCAGTTACTTCTTTTGGATGTCACTGCAACCCCATCTCCAACGCTTTGTTACAGACATCCATTACTAATGGTGACTTGTGGTCTCGAATGATCACAATGTAACCGTTTGTTACTTCTCCTTTTATTTGACTAATTGCGTGACACATGGTTGATATTTGAGCGTTTACCGATTTTAATTCACGTAAGAGATAGTATGAAAAACATATGAAAGAGTTTGTGACTATAATTGAGTACAACTGATTCAAAAATAACCACTACTATATGAATGGGTTCAACAATGTTAGAAATGATTTTTTAATGTAATTAACTGTCTCGACCCTTACTTCGTGGAATCTACTCATTTTACCGTTTTAAATGGAACCTACTGTTTCTAGTTAATTCCACAATATATTGAAAAGATTTTAAAAATTCTAAGATAATTGACAATTGTTTCGATATTGAATATCATCGTCAGAATAACAGAAGTTACATTTCATTTAAAGCCTATCTGATGTTTAATAATTATTTTGGCTAGACCAAGAAGTGACCTAGTGATTGACCTAATATATTTTAATAGAAAAAAGAAGAAGAAGATGTGATGTTACAAATATTAAAGCTTAGATATTATTAGCCCTATGGAAATATCCTGGGTATCTTTTTTCCAATTAGGATCAGTATAATTGTGCAATGATATAGAAAACAGGAAAACTATATCTGCTGATCTTTACAATTATCACTTAAGAAAACAGTTTAAAAGTGGAGAACTCCCTAGATTTATCTGTTCATTGACAACTTGATATTATGGGTTTCTTAAGTATTTTCTAATTTCTAATTCTTCAAGGAAATCCAGTTCTTGTTTCTTATCACAAATATGTAGTACTTCTAGTTCTGTGTTAGGTGTCAATGAATGATTGGTGTCAAGTAGATGTTTTGCGTAGTGAGACTTATCTGGTTGTTTTACTCCATATGCTCGTAAATGTTCACTGTATCTGATCTCAAATTTCTAAGGGTTTGGCCCAAATAGACAGCATTACATTCTGGATATTGACGTTTATATATTCGAGACTGTAATGTCGATATTTTTGTTTTTACATTTAAAAATTTTCTACTAACATTACTATCTGTTTTAAAAGAAATTGTTGTATTTGTAGTTGAAGATATTATCTTTGAAATATTACCTGCATATGTGATGGTTTTATAGTTTTTTATTTCGTTATTTTGTTCAGGAAATATTAGTTTTAATGCCACTCTTCCTTCTTTTTTATTAATTAATTTATTTATCATATGTAATGGATAACCGTTGGATGTTGCTATTTGTTTAATTGTCTTGATTTCCCCAATAAAATTACATTTGTTCATAGGAACTGAAAAAGCTCTATGTATCATTGAATTATATGCTGCCAATTTATGTGACATGGGGTGATTGGAGTTATATGGAATAGTTACATCAGTGTGTGTTGGTTTTCAGTGAATTGAATAATCAAGTACATTATTATTTTTTGAATTCTTAAATCAAGAAAATTGATTGAGTTATTTTCTTCAATTTCTAATGTAAATTCAATTTTTGGGTGTAAATTATTAATATGGTTGAAAAATACATCTAATTGTCGTTCTCTGCCCATGAAACAAGCTAATATATCATCTACATATCTATACCAAAATAAGACATTTTCTGAAATATTACTGTCAAAGATTTTTCTTTCTAAATTGTCCACAAAAATGTTTGCCAAAATTGGTGATATAGGGCTTCCCATTGGTGAACCTTCATTTTGAATAAATATCTTATTGTCAAAAGTGAAATAATTCTGATTAATACAAACATCTAATATATTAAGTATATCCGATATTATTGCTGGATTAATATTTTTATCTTCTAGTAATTTTCGTCACGTACTAGACATTCTTTAGGAGGAATTTTAGTGAACATATTGGTAATATCAAATGAAATTAGTTTAGAGTTATCTTGCAATTTGAATGCTGTTAATTTTTTGATTAGTCCGATTGAATTTTTATTTGTGTATTTAGATATAAATCTGTAACTATTAAGTAAATTGTTAAGTTTTTTTGCTAATACATTATTAGGAGTATTAGCATATGAAACTACAAGTCGAATTGGTTTTGTTATTTTATGTAATTTTACGGTTCCATATAATTGTGGAGAATGAGGATTTTTATGAACGATGGACTTCTTTTCATAATCACTTAAATGATAATTTGAATTATTCACAATATCTCTTCCATTATTAGAGAACTTTTTTGTTGGGTCTGCTCTAAGAACTTGTACATCGCTAGATTCTATAAAGTTATATATCTTTGAATTACAATCATCAGTTGTCAATATGACAGTGGCGCTCCCCTTGTCAGATATTGTAACTGTAAGGTTATTATTTTCTTTTTGATTGAATTTAAAGCTGTAATGTCATTTTTTGTTTGACATTTAACTTTCGAAGTTTCAATATATTTGATTAAATTGGCAATTTTTAATTTGTCATAAAGAAAATTATTTGAATTAGCTTTTAAAGCTATTTCAGATTCTGTAGCTATTATTTGTTTAATATCATTCGTGAATTTTGGTGGTATGCTGTATTTTAAACCTTTATTCAAAAATTCTATTTCACTATCTGTAAAATTAGTGTCTGAGAGGTTTTCAAATCGTGGTGCAAAGTGTGTTGGTATGTAAGTAGAATTTGACTCTTTAGATGACAAAATCAGAGCACCGGAAATTTGAGAAACAAGAACAAAAACTGCAGAAACTTGAACACACAAAACATAGAATTCAATACTCTAAACATCATGAAACTGTAGGTACTTACATACCAACACATTTTGCACCACGATTTCAAAACCTCTCAGACACTAATTATACAAATAGTGAAATAGAATTTTTAAATAAAGGTTTAAAATACAGCAAACCACCAAAATTCAGGAATAATATGAAACAAATAATAATAGCTTTAAAATCTAATTCAAATAATTTTCTTTATGAGAAATTAAAAATTGCCAATTCAATCAAAAATATTGAATCGTCAAAAGTTAAACGTCAAACAAAAAATGACATCACAGTTTTAAATTCAATCAAAAAGAAAGTAGAAAATAACCTAACAGTTACAAAATCTGACAAGGAGAACGCCACTGTCATATTGACAAGAAATGATTATAATTCAAAGATATATAACTTTGTAGAATCTAACGATCTACAAGTTCTTAGAGCAGAGCCAACAAAAAAGTTCTCTAATAATGTGAGAGATATTGTGAATAATTCAAATTACCTGTGATTGCGAAAAGAAGTCCATCGTTCATAAAAATCCTCATTCTCCACAATTATATGAAAACGTTAAATTACATAAAATAACGAAACAATTAGACCTGTAGTTTCTTATGTTAATACTCCTAATAATATATTAGCAAAAAACTTGACAGTATACTTATTAGTTACGGATTTACATCTAAATACTCAACTAACTATTCAATCGAACTAATCAAAAAATTAAAAGCATTCGAATTGCAAAATAACTCTAAACTAATTAGTAGAAGATAAAAATATTAATCCAGGAATAATATCGCATATACTTAATTTATTTGATGTATGTATTAATCAGAATTATTTGACTTTTGACAATAAGTTATATATTCAAAATGAAGATTTACCAATGGGAAGCCCTATATCATCAATTTTGGCAAACATTTTTATGGACAATTTAGAAAGCAAATCTTTGACAGTGATATTTCAAAAAATGTCTTATTTTCGTATAGATATGTAGATGATATATTAGCTTGTTTCATGGGCAGAGAACGACAATTAGATGTATTTTTCCACCATATTAATAATTTACACCCAAAAATTGAATTTACATTAGAAATTGAAGAAAATAACTCAATCAACTTTCTTGATTTAGGAATTCAAAGAATTAATAATGTACTTGATTATTCAATTCACTGAAAACCAACACACACTGATGTAACTATTCCATATAACTCCAATCACCCCATGTCACATAAATTGGCTGCATATAATTCAATGATACATAGAGCTTTTTCAGTTCCTATGAACAAATGTAATTTTATTGGAGAAATCAAGACAATTAAACAAATAGCAACATCCAACGGTTTTCCATTACATATGATAAATGAATTAATTAATAAAAAAGAAGAAAAAGTGGCATTAAAACTAATATTTCCTGAACAAAATAACGAAATTAAAAATTATAAAACCATCACATATGCAGGTAATATTTCTAATAATATTTCAAAGATAATATATTCAGCTACAAATACATCAATTTCTTTTAAAACAGAAAGTAATGTTAGTAAAAAATTGTTAAATGTAAAAACAAAAATATCCACATTAAAGAAGTCTGGAATATATAAACATAAATGTCCAGAATGTAATGCTCTCTATTTGGTCAAACCCTTAGAAATATTGAGATCAGATACAGTGAACATTTACGAGCATATAGATTGAAACAACCAGATGAGTCCCACTATGCAAAACATCTACTTGATACCAAACATTCATTAACACCTAACACAGAACTAGAAGTACTACATATTTGTGATAAGAAACAAGAACTGGATTTCCTTGAAGAATTAGACATTAGAAGACCCACAATATCAAGTTGTCAATAAACAGATAAATTTAGGGAGTTCTTCACTTTTAAACTGCCTTCTTAAGTGATAATTGTAAAGATCAGCAGATATAGTTTTCCTGGTTTTCTATATCATTGCACAGTTATACTGATCTTAATTGGAAAGAAGATAGGGCTAATAATATCTAAGCTTTAATATTTGTAACTTCACATCTTCTTCTTTTGTCTATTGAAATATATTGAGTCAATCACTAGGTAGGTCACTTCTTGGTCTAGCCAAAGTAATTATAATTAAACATCAGATAGGCTTCAAATGAAATGTAACTTCTGTCATTCTGACGATGATATTTAATATCGAAACAATTGTCAATTATCTTAGAATTTTTAAAATATTTCCAATATATTGTGGAATTAACTAGAAACAGTAAGTTTCATTTGGAACAGAAATAATTTTGTTGAATTTATGAATAGCAAACTCAGAAGCAATATATGTTAATAAAAAATTCTCTACATTTAAGTTTTTTATATGGATAGTTATAATTGTAGTATCAGCTTGGTTGAAATTGCTTAGAGAAAGAAAGTTCCAATGGCTCTATCAAACAGTAACTATATTATTTGTAGTAGGTATTGAAAATAACTCTCCACTCAGTCACTAGCCAATCAAATCAAACGTTTGCAGATTATGTCTACATTACACTTACAAGTAGTATCGATCTCAAGTAGTCTAAAATGTTAAAATTACATATATCTCATTCCGTTCTTCACTCGGTTAGGAAGTGTTTTGAACTGATCAGTTCTTGTCAATACTTGAAGCAGTTTATCATAAAATGTTCAACAGTTAATTTGGTATTACAGTAGTATATTTCCTGGCGATGAAATACGAATGTGTTAGTTTTTATATGATCTACTTTAATATGAGGTAATAACACGTCAGTCGGTTTTTTGTTTCTCCGTTTAACTAGGGTTTTAGTATCTATATATAAAATATCTGCTACTCGAGTGTAAATATATAGATTTACTATCCCTTCGAATATCTATACGCTTTTTCGTTGCCATGAATTTCTACATGAGAAAGAAGCTAGGAGAAATTATTTATTTGTCGGCGATCATTGCTTTGTTGTTTATTAATTTTCAGCGGATGTGATTGATATTCTGAGCTGCTCACATACCAAATTAGTAAGTAACGCGATAAATTTGTAACTGGTTTTACGAGAATCAAAATTCGGGGTCAAAATTGGTTCGTTACGAAAGGGTTATGAGAAATTCGAGGTAATAAACCAAGAAATAGTGTTTTTGTTAATTTTCAGTTATTACAGAAGGGCTAATATTTTTGAGTTTTTTATTTAGTTACATCATTTATCATCTCGTACTATTTTCACTCTTCAATTTAAGAATCCCTGTGTTGAATAAGGATTTTCCCTTTCCAAGTTACGAGATATGTCCTACCATTTGCGTTGCACCCATAGAGGCAGCTTTTTCTAACTTTGTACTCACAGGTTTTTAGGGTCGCCGAGTACGAATGTAAATTTCCAAAACTGAAATTTGGGTTCTCATTATGGCGGATTCGAACCCCGACGAAAGAATAATCAAGCCCTCAAATCCCAAGCCAACAACTTCACGGTAAGCTCAACGATAATTCCAATTGAGGAAAATCGAAAACTCAGCCTCTTATTGTAGTGAACCTGCGTACTAAAAAAATTGTTACATGATTCCTAATATAACAAGAGAACATGTTTCTTTTACTTCTACTACTCCACAGATTTTCAGCTTCTCAAGAGCAGCTACGGCCCTTTTTCTGCAGACCAGTATAATTAAATGTACAAGTAATTTAATTTTTAAAATTAGCTGATTCTCTAACGCATGAAATTAGTGTTCTAATGTTCGAGTTCACAAGTTAAAAGATGAACTTCGACAGTTCTAAAGTAAAAATATCCCAATGGCACAGGACCAATTGGACAGACATTTTTGCATAAAACCCAAAATAAAAAATTAGATACAAAAGTAATAGAATGTTTTGAGATGTACAAAAAACTAATGTAACATTTTGGCATGAAATCAAAAATAAAAATAAATTCTGGTAAATTTGTGACTTTTCTTTAATAAATATTTTAATGTACAATCTAGAGAAAAATGTTAGACACAAAAGTTGTAGAACGTGAAAAACAAAGGAAATACGATTTCTTTTCAACTTTGACAGGCCGCCATTTTGTTTTTACTTTGCCAATTTGGCTCATTAACGAACTCGTTCATGATTTTGTCCTATCCGATTATTGTTGCGAGTTTGGTTTCGATCCGCCCTCTATTGTGCTTACAAATATATATATATATGTTATAACGGAATTTGTAAGCACGAAAAACTGCATTGAAATTTTTCCGAAGTCGCGTCATGCTACTCTTTACAATAGCCCTATTTCATTTTCTGAAATAAGCCTAAAAAACGGACTTGTTCTCCAACTATTTCTAGTTTTTTTAATTTTCAATCTCCAGAAAATACTAAAAAAAATTGAAATACAATATCAAATGTCATGAAAAATGAATTTGTGACTTAAAAAAACTCCAAAATTATAATAATATGATATAAAATATCAACATCATCTGGTGGTCACGTCGGAACTCACAATTGGCTTGGATGTAGTGCAGAACCTCCTACTGCAATTAAATTCATTATTGATTTTCTTAAGCAATATAGTTGACTTCCGTTACCGATAAAATGCGATATTCAAATAGGTGGTTGGTAACACTGTTTAATTCTTTTAGCCGCGAGGGCTTAACAAAAACTCTCACATGATTATTGTTGTGCCCTTTTCCGGTGCCATTTATTATGCAAACTTAAAAATGGCCGCATTCATGAGCAGCTTATCTTAAGTGTTATTAAATAAATTAAACGTATCATGGTTTTATTCATTCTCAGTTTTCCATTACGATTAAGATTTTGCCTATTGTTGAGCTCAATATCTAATTGAATATATGAATACGTAATCGACACCGCATTGTAGAGATATTATATATTAGCAATTATTAATGTCTTCATGAAACGACAAAAAAATTCCCGATTTTTTTTCAATAATTAATTGACGTAGAATGTGTACTAAATTTAATGTATTAATTGAATAATTTGACAATTTCCGACGTTATCAGCTTCAAATTAGGATTGAAAGTATTGAACACTTTGAGTTCAGTATCTTCTTTAGCTTAATAGCACAAAACAAAGACCATCAGATGAAATCCTCGACGGTTCGATAGTCAGGTGATTTCAAGAAGTTCGCTGGACCAAGGTGGAGGCATCTCCTCGATGTAGCCAACTTGCCTACGATAGAAAAGCAAGGAAGAAAGAAAGGAAGGCCTGTTTTCAAAAACGGACTCTTGAGGCTGATTAGATAAATAGATATATAGATCGTCATTATTTTAATTGCATAATATTATAGTTTGGAATTTAGAAATTTTTTTTGAGTTAATTGTAGGTTTTCCATCAACAACAACACGTAAAAACGGTTTTTCGAAAAAAATCCTGTGTGTATGTCGTCGTCGTTGTCGTCGGCCACTTTTTCTTACATATCTTGTTAGCACGATACAGCATCCGGAGTGCAGGACATGTCACATATGAACCCTATTGATTTTCAGCTCACCAGAGCCAGTACAACGGGTGATATGGTACTTGAAGTACGACATTTTGTCATTTTTTGAGAAATTTCAGTTTGTTAGCACGATACAGCCTCCGGAGTTCAACAAGTCACCAATTTTATGATTGAATATTATTCGGAACATCTCACTGATGAACCTTATTGATTTTTAGCTCACCAGAGTCAATACAACAGGTACTACAGTACTTTAAGTACGATATTTTTGTCATTTTTGGAGAAGTTTCAGTTTGTTAGCACGATACAGCCTCCGGAGTATATACAAGTAACAAATTTTATGATTGGATATTATTCAGACCGTCTCAAAGATGAACCCTATTGATATTCAGCTCACTAAATCCAGTACAACAGGTGCTATGGTACTTGCAGTACCAAACTTTTGTCATTTTTGGAGACGTTTCAGTTTGTTAGCACGATACAGCCTCCAGAGAATATACGATTGATCAATTTTATGATTGAATATTATTCAAGGTGTCTCACAGATATAACCTATTGATTTTCAGTTGACTAGAGCGAGTACAACGGGTCCTATAAATCCAGATATACTAATTTTTTGATTATTATTGGAGAAATGTCGGTTTGTTAGCGCGATACATCCCCCGAAGTGTATATAAGTAACAGTTTTATGATAGAATATTGTTCAGGCCCACAGATGCGTCAAAGTTAGTTTTGATCTTTGAAACCGTTTATTTTACTCAATTTGTTGCATTAAATTCAGTTTTACAAGATAAAATTAAGGTTTATTTCTGAGGCTACTAAATTTTACAATTCGCAGATCTGAAACGGAACTTTGTGTGTCTACAATGTATTGTCGGTAGTAATATCACAAGAGAGTGACAAAAAATTGACAGATTTTCGAACAATTGATGTCAAGCAATAGATACGAGAGTACGAAGGGCTCTAGTGACTATTACCAAATGGCAACAACTTGGAGAAAAGACCTGGAGAATTATTATCTTATTGATCGAACTCTTTTAAGATTTTATATTTTGATTTCAACAAATTTATATTGCTCGACTTAATATAAACAGAATGATTTATCTAAATTAGGATGCAATGGAGTTTTGAACCTGAAAAATACAATTATTATAAATGTTGTGTCCTTGGGTGGAGGATTTTTAAACATTGTTTTGCTCTGATGTGTTGAAAGTTAATGATGGTTCCCCGTTCTCCCTCAGGTTATTTATTAAATTTGAATGATGTTCATTATCCAGTTACAGTTAAGGTTTCAATGAATGGTATGAGCTGTGTCTTGTGATTTTTATAATTTCCTGCTCATTGATACCTGCTTTGGCAAGGTGAAACACTGCAGTCGGTCTCGCGGAATGGTTGTTTGATTTAATTTTTTTAATATCGAGTCCAATCATCTCTGCAGATTCTTTTATCCACGTAGACATCATGTTTACCCCAATCGGCATATTTTTGTACCCTCTCGAAGAACGGTTTATACCAAGCAATATTAACTGTTAGTAACCTGTCAGTTTTAATATTTGCATTTCGCTTGCTCAGTAATTTCTTGAGCAATCGAACAGGACAAATAGCAGGATTCTCGTTATTTGGTATTAACTATCCGCACATATTCTTGTTACCCCTTGCGCGAATTTGGAAAAAAATAGAGTTATACTCTATTCTTGTAGTGGTTAACAGCGCATTGTTCGTTTCGTCTTTGAAATAATGCACTAAACATTGAGAACCTTCTCCACCACGCCATGCCAGTTCATATGAAGCAATATGATAGCATTTTTTCTGCAATCCAGACGGTGTGTTTTCTTTGTAGAATTATATCATGTCCAAGATTTCTTCTTTACTCAGATGTGCATAACTTTTTGAAATAACTTATGCTTGGTGTTTTTAGCATCTCGATATCATTGAATAGGTCGAATTTTCTCTATTAAATTTATCGTAGTACATATCTTCCATTAATTTTGCGGTTTTATTCCAGATTGTCTTCATCACAGCTTTTTCATAGTCTTCTCCATTCTGTTTTTTCATATTGAACCCATAGTGCTTTAAAATAACGGCTAGTTTTGTTGTTAATGTATTTTATTCCAATTTATAGCACCTCTCGTCGCAAAATAATTTGAATTGTTTCCAAATCGATGCGCTGCTTATTGTATTCTTACATGCACTTCCAATGATTATATTACTTATTTCATCGACTTATGCTTCACTAAAACGTTTAGGAGTCATTTTACGAATTTCTTGAAAATTTATGACAGACGCATCAGATCAAGAAAATACGTTTTCATGCGGTTATAATTCAATAAAAACAATGTACATTGCATAATTCTCCACTAGAATGATGTATCCAGATAATGATGTTTTGATTAGCTAGAGCGTATCTTATATATTAATAAAAATTATGAAAACTGAAGTTCTATCCGGCCGATTTCCTTCATTTTTTTTAAATGAAAGGTATTTAGACATATATGTCATCAATAATTGAAATTTACTCAACTCCCACCTTAGTCAAGTTATACTCAAACGCGATTCTTCCCTGTACATTTCTTATGGGACACATTCACTCAAGCAATTCGAATTCTCATAGCTCTTCTTCTAATGAATGGATCTTGATCGTTTCACTCTCAGAACACTCAGTGAATCAAGCCCTTTCTTTTAACCTACTAACTGTTAAAATTCGTTAAGTTTGAGGAAAGTTATGCGTGCACAATCAACTTTACTTTCAATTTTTTCCAAATACTGCGGCCGACGCACAGCTATTATTGTCTGGAAGTAAGTACTGTAAAATGATTTTATGTAATAATTACACCATCTTATACATAGTTTATCCTAATGGTGCGGAGCAGCACTGGTCCTCTAGTAGGAATTAATGGAATTGAAAATTTATGTTGGTTATGAGAAACGTCAAAAAATAATCACAATAATACCAGTCTCGTTGATTCATTTTATTTCCGGATTTGAGCTCAAAATTTTGTATACAACCTTGTGTATATTATACCTCACAATCTGTATTGTGACAGCATGAAATTTTCTAATTATATTAACTGCTTGGTAATTCAGCTCACAAATTCTTGCTTATACTTTAAGTGATACCTGTTCATATTTTAATGGTTCCAAAAAAATATGAGAATTATTATAGAAAGTTGGTATATAATATGTCACTTAAAATATGGGGCTGCTAGAGATTCCATTTGAGAACAGTATCAAGCCAATGGAATTAATAGAGTAGAAGAAAGTAAGGATGGAGGCTCATTTATTTTATGAGAAAGTTAATTGAAATTATTGTTAAATTCTAGTTCGCTTTGCAACAAAACAGATCTCAAGTAAGTTCGACTTTGATTCATCTGTTTACTGGATAAAAATTATATTCTGTCAAATTAAATATGTTTCTAACCCGAGAGGGTTACCGTAAAAAATATTCATCGTGCATCTATTAACCGCTTGAAATATATATTTCAGGTTAAGTAATTTTATTGCAATTTGTTACGGGTTCATTTTGTACAATGAAACCCTTTCTTTTGTTTAAGAGAAGAATGTCTTTCTTGATCGATATGTTATATATCGATAGAGACAAACTCTTCACCCTTCGTCATAACCGAACGCATTCCTGTTAACTGCACTTCTGCTGACTCTGATTGTTCTATGATTAGAACTAACAGGCCATGACAATTGGTCCTTTAGTTTGTACTCCCGGTTACTCCGATTGTTCTATGATAAGAATCAACAGACCATGTCCATTGGTCGTTACGATTATCTGAAGGTGTAGCGTGGTGTAACGTAATTTCCACCACACTTTGAGTAGAGTGTAGTTCAGTGCAGTTAGGAATGAGTCAATATTAAGTATCGAGTGTAAGGTATTGAGTGTAAATTACACCACGTGTGGGAAAAAGCTACACTTCGATGCATATGAATGAACCTAACATTACTCTTGTTTATTGTGCAGGCCCGCTTAGTTTCCCAAATGTTATTGTGTCCTTGAATTCACCTCAACTATCTCTGGGTTTTTGCACAACACCTAATTGTCTATGTGATTTGACTAATGGCATATGCCTTATTGTAGTTGTGTTGGTTCGGCCAGAGATGGCGTGATTGGCCACTTTAAAATTTTCCTGGTCTTGCTATAACCATTATACTTCAATGACAAATGGCTGATTATTCATTGTCTCTTATATAGAATACAAATATAATAGGCATGATCTGCAGTAAAAATTTGATAAAGTCATGACATTTCTACTCTACTCAATGTTGGCGTTCTACGTTCCTAGCGAGTCACATTATCCTAATTGTTCTGCAGAAGACAAGAAAAATGCATTCCCTCGCATGTATGAGGATGTGCTAGCTCGAATATTGAAAGCCCATAGTCAGAGTAAACAACATTATGACCTCCAGCGACGTCCTGTATAATTCTCAGTGGGACAGAAGGTATTGAGAAGGAATTATGCTATTTCTAATGCAACTAAAGACTTCACCGCCAAACTGGCTACGAATTAGAGGACGATAAGGGTAAGAAGTCTATCTGGCATGGAAAGGACTTGAAGGCTCATCCGCCAGATGACGATGAACCGACTTTATTCAATCACCCAGATTAAAATTCACTTCGTCATTTGGGGCCGAAGTTGGCTGTTCCTGGCGTATGCCTAAAGCAACTAGAACTTGGACGCACTTCCCAACTAGTGAGATTTTGCACCCATAATAACGTCGAAAAAGGGTTGCGATTATAAAATCTCATGACAGTAACACTGCTGCATTTTTGTTTCTGTTTGGAGTGTCTTTCGATAACTTTGACTCCATTCAAAAATGTTGTCCAAAGTACACTGGATGTTATTGTCCAGTAAGCATTAAGTACTACTTAATGCTACGTGCTTTTGGTGATTGGAATATATTTGCGTTGTTTGACATAGCTTTGTTTATACAGCTTTGTGGATTTTGTCTCGTTGGTTCGGGGTAGACGTTGGCTATCCCTAGCTTCGGCTTGAAGCTACTTGAACTAGGCATGTTCCTAACTAGTGGTTTTTTTTTCTTGCAGTAGTACTTATATAGAAACCACGACAGATAAAACTCTGTTTGACGGTGTCATGTAACACCGACACTTTCCTAATGCCACTAATATCTCCTTATTTTTTTTGTTGAGGACTGGTTATAATTTAATCATGCTCGTCAAGAGAATACTTCGTTAATCCGTGTTGGTATTTGTAATTTCAGGATTTGTTCTCTTGCAGCATGTTTTAGTACTCGTGCATTTTGGTAACGAGCTTTGCCTTTGTTGCATATTTGAGCTGTTTTTGTGGCACTCGTACTGATATCCTCCATGGAGGGATTTGTTTGATTAAATTATCCGCCTTCTGTAAAGACATAATTTTATTTCACTGGGTATTTGGAGATGCTGGATTTTTTTATTTGTTGGTATGACCGGCACTGGCTTATGTTAATGCACATTATAGAACCCAGATGGATTATCATATAAACATTTGACCACTTAACATCAATCTACTGGCGCAATATGTTTACAATCACTGAATGTTTTTGTAAATACTTTAGTTAATTTTTATAGTTTCGGTTGTCTAATTGTGTAGATGTTAGGTATTTTTTTTGCTCTTTTCCAGTTATAGTATCAGATGGATACATTTTCTATTTTCATTTCATTGACTTCGTTATGTAAAATGTTTGTCTTGTATGACCTGTTACTTGTTGTATGGGTTGTTAGTTATGTTTTTTCTTATGCGTGTTGCGTGATGGTATTGTATCATGAATTGAGTGTTAATACGGTATAACACATTCATCTATCAGTCTGATTTACAATACGTTGATTTTTTTTAATGTTGAGTACCTAACGTCATTGAAAGCTTAATGGCTTAATCGTCATTAAAGTTGAAGGAACTTTAATGCCTCTCCGAGTAGAGGGGAGATTTGGTACGGGTTCATTTTGCACAATGAAACCCTTTCTTTTGTTTAAGAGAAGAATGTCTTTCTTGATCGATATGTTATAATTCGATAGGGACAAACTCTTCACCCTTCGTCATAACCGAACGCACTCTTGTTTACTGCACTTCAGCTGACTCTGATTGTTCTATGATTAGAACTAACAGGCCATGGCAATTGTTCTATGATTAGAATCAACAGACCATGGCCATTGGTCATTACGATTGCTTGAAGGTGTAGCATAGTGTAACGTAATTTCCACCACACTTTGAGTAGAGTGTAGTTCAGTGCAGTTAGGAATGAGTCAATATTAAGTATCGAGTGTAAGGTATTGAGTGTAAATTACACCACGTGTGGGAAAGAGCTACACTTCGATACATATGAATGAACCTAACATTACTCTTGTTTATTGTGCAAGCTAGCTTAGTTTCCCAAATGTTATTGTGTCCTTGAATTCACCTCAACTATCTCTGGTTTTTCCACAACACCTAATTGTCTATGTGGTTTGACTAATGGCATATGCCTAATTGTAGTTGTGTTGGTTCGGCCAGAGATGGCGTGATTAGCCACTTTAAAATTTCCCTGGTCTTGCTATAACCATTATATTTCAATGATAAATGGCCGATTATTCATTGTCTCTTATATCGAATACAAATGTATTAGGCATGATCTGCAGTAAAAATTTGATAAAGTCATTGAAACGTTCACTTAGCAGTTAACATTTCTAATAGAGTTTTAAATAAATAATTCAGCGATGCATGTTAAATTTGTTGGTGGAATAAACTGTATAGATATCTCACAGAAAAAAATCCTGAATAGAAATTCGGAATGCGGCACTATACGAGAGATTGTAATAGAGAATGGTAGTCGCAGAAATCCTGATAAAAGTTTTAAATATTCTGTATATTTATTAAAAAAACTTGTTCTAAGAACAAATTCGCAGGGATTACTGGTAGGTTTTATTTTTTTTTTGTGTAATATTTTCTTAAATTGATAAAGGTTTTTGTCCAGGACAAATCATTAAACTAGATTGTATATCTGTAAAAAAATGATAAGTACAGTTTCATATATGTCACTGGACAGATATCTAAATATCGTGTTAATTAAAAAAAGGTCTATCTGTAACACACTTGGTGTTCTTGTAGCGATACCGCCTGGAATAATTTAACTATTCCGGTAAATTTAACTAAAATCACCCGACGGAAGAACTAAGGTGAAGATTTGTCGGCAATTTGTATTGACTCACAAGAAATGGTGTTTCCATAAGAGCCAATTCATGATCTAGATACTCAACTATGTATTATACTGAGAATTATTTAATCTAGGAAGATTTTATGGAGAATCGACTTCGACTTGATACTTCAAGATAAGTAAAATTATATTGTATGGCTTCACCATTCATATTTGTACAGCTTGTCTTAGTTTTTATTTATACTTTCTTTTTCTTCTCACATACACACTTTTACTAACCTATTATTGTCAAACTATGTAACACGTTTAAATATTTTTTCATTCATTATATTCATACATATTAGTAGTCTGTTGTTTTATTTATTATACAGAAAGACCTGTGAAATAGCCTTCAGTACATTTTTTGCTTAAGTATTGTCTAAAAACTAGCAGAGCACAGCAGGTAAGAGTTGACTGATTAAGGAGGTTGATTTTTTCTAACTTTGTTTAGGAACAAAGTTAGTGGCGCCCTTACTATTGATGTAACTTTACTGTTCTTTAGTTTTTCTCTCTCTCTCTTTCTCTTTCTTTTTCACATTTTTTTTCTTCAATTAAACTTCTTTCAGATAACAGAGCCCTGAGAACTGGCTCCGTTATCTCCAATCTCTTTGTCAGTTTGGAAAGAACCTACTCTCTTTTAATACTTTCAATTATTTAAATAATTTTTACCCTGAGAGTAAGAGGTTTTTGTTTCATTGGCGCTCCAACGTGTATTAACTCTTACATGTTGTTATCTGCTATTTCTTTTTGGTAAAAAATTTTAATACTTGAAAATTTTTTTTTCCTGCTATTAGGGGGGAAATATCTTTGATATAATGTTCACTGTTTAACTTTTAATTATATTTTATGCTTTCTGCTTTTATAAAACAGGTCCTGTGTAATAAATATATACATCTTTTTCGTTGTTTGAAATAGTATATGATATATGTTATATTATATTTATAACTGGTGTGAAGCTTAACGATTCATATATTACTCAGTTTTTATATCAATTCATTTGTTACCTTTCAGTGACCTTCAAATTGTAAATTAATTTTGTTGAGTATTTGTTTCAAAATTTTTTTTCTATCATTAGAGTATAAAATTTTAACTTAACTTTAATTACCAAGAGAACTATATTGAATTTAATTACAAAAATGTCTTTGCCTTATAAATTGAAGGTCGAATATTTATTATCTCATGAGCTGGAACACGAATTGGCATATAGAAATGTTGAAGTATTACCGACAGTAGCGGAGCGTAGAAAATTGTTGAGGGGTATTTTAGCTCAAGAAGCATCCGGTCGCAGTTCTATTTTATATGAGAATAGTCAATTGAATTTTGATAGTGAAGTAAACGGTATCGAGTTAACTTTATCTGATTTGAGCAGAAAAATTTCAGAATTTGTAGGATCAGATAGGGACAATGAATATCTCAGATTAACATGTAGATTAGCTCATGCAAATAATCGGGTGTCTCGTTTGTCATGTAACAATGATGAGGAAGAATTAAAGAAAAAACAGTTTGCTACTCAGATTTTGTTGTTAGAGGGTGAACTTGATGGTAGATTACCGGGCACTATTCAGGCTCAATCAACTCCTGTAGGTCAGAACCAAAGCTTTACTTTCTTTAAGCCAGTACCTATCTATAAATGGGGAATACATTTCTCAGGAATTGCAGAAAATGAATCTTTGGCAGGATTTTTAGAACGTGTAGAGTGTTTAAAGATTTCTCGAGGTGTAACAGATAACGAATTATTTTCTAGCGCTGCAGATCTCTTCACTGATCAGGCATTTTATTGGTATTTAAATAATAGAAGTCAATTTCAAAATTGGTCAGAGTTAGTTTCTAAATTAAAGTCAGATTTTCTCCCATATAATTATCAGGAAGATTTATTGGATGAAATTAAAAAAAATAGAAAACAAAATATTAATGAAAAAGTTACGTTATACATAAATTCTATGTGTAGTCTGTTTAATCGATTAGAAATAAAACATGATGAATCATCAAAAATTAGGATCATTAAGAGAAATTTGCTTTCTAACTATGTACAACCGCTAGCTTTATTAGATATTACCAGTATCGAAGAGTTAACCGATAAATGTAAAAAGTTGGAAGAATCTTTTACCTACTCACAGAATTCTCAGAATTCAAGTATTAGTTCGAGCAAACCTAAAATATATCTAGAACCACAGTTAAATAATACTTTTACCTCATCTTATCGGTCTAGGAATCATAATAATTCTAGACATCTATCTACAGTAACTACAGTAAATTCACATAAAGTTTGCTGGAATTGTGGTGAACAGAATCATTTTTATCCGCAATGTAAATACGCTTTAAAAGTATTCTGTTATGGATGTGGAAATCCTGGATTTATAAAATCTAAATGTCCAAATTGTTCAAAAAACGAACCAAGCGGTCAGGTCAATGCTTTGGTGACACCTACCGCTCCTCAAAATCCTTCAGGATCCACACATCCAAAGCAAAAAAATTCAAAAAAACAAACGAAGTCAAGAACAGTTTCCGAAATAACACCTTCAACCAGCAACCAATAAGTGAAATTTATTCCGTATCTAATCTATCTAAAAATTCTAATAAAAATAACTTATCTTATTTCAATAAAAATGATTGGTTAGCTTGGTTAAATATAGTAAGATCGTTTTACAAGCCAAGCAAGGTAGTAAATAAATTTCAGAATTCTATAAATACTCAATTATCTAGTAATTACTTTTTAGACTTGTTATATAGAAAAGATAATGATAACAGGCCTTATGTGGATATTATTATTTTTGGTAAGACATTTTCTTGTTTGATTGATACAGGAAGTAATCTGAGTGTTTTGGGTTCTCTAGGTCTTGAGTTTCTTAAGAATTTATCTATACCTATTTCTATTACCGAACAGTTTCAAGTTTCGACTGCTGATGGTACATACCATGATGTTGGTGGTTTTGTAGAAACTTATGTCACAGTGGATAAGTTATCTCGAATTTTAAAATTATATCTTTTACCTTCAGTTACTCAAACAGTTATCTTAGGAATGGATTTTTTAAAGACATTCAATATTAAAATAGATTTTTCTAAATTTACTATGAATTTAAATGCCTTATCTTTAAATGTCATCAATACTGTAAAGGACGTCACAACTTTAACAAATGATGAAAAAATTAAACTTGATGTTGTTATCGAAAAATTTAAAAGCATTAGCCCTAAGGATAAAATTGGTAGGACACATATCTTAGAGCATTTTATCGACACAGGAAATTCTCCTCCATTTAAAATAAAACAGTATCCATTGCCTCAAGCTATGGAAGTTCATGTGAATAATGAGATAGATACATTATTAAAATTAGGGGTTATTGAACCAAGTACATCTCCTTATTGTTCTCCTATCTGTTTAACTCATAAACCTGATGGTAGTATAAGGTTACTTCTTGATGCTAGATTTTTAAACAAGCAAACTAAAGCAGATTCGTATATGATTCCAAATATCGAGGTAATTCTTAGTCAACTAAGGGATACGCGATATATTTCTAGTATCGATTTAAAACATGCTTTCTATCAAATACCTTTAGAAAAGTCGTCTCGTCCAAAAACAGCTTTCGCAATACGTTCTAGAGGACTATTTCAATTTACAAGTACACCATTTGGTTTAATCTCAAGTCCAGCTACCATGTCACGATTAATGGATATGGTAATAGGTCCATCTTTAGAACCATATTGTTTTTATTATCTTGATGATATAATTGTTTGTACATCACAGTTTGATAAACATGTTGAAATTTTGTCTAAAGTTTATGAGAAATTAAAAGAGGCTAATTTAACGGTAAATATTGATAAATGTCATTTTTGTCGTCCTTCTCTTCGCTATTTAGGTTATACCTTGGATGAAAACGGGTTAAGTATTGACGGTGAAAAAACTAAAGCTATTACTAACTATCCTGTACCGAGGACAACTACAGAGGTGCGTAGATTTTTAGGTGTTGTTTCATATTATCGTCGTTTTTTAAATAATTTTTCTACTTTATCTGCTCCCATTTCTGATCTTTTATCTAATAGAAAAAAAAATCAACCAATAAGTTGGACACCAGAAGCTCAAAAAGCTTTCGATGATATAAAAACTGTCTTAACTACCGCTCCTGTACTTTGTAGTCCTGATTTTGACAAATCATTTTATCTAATGTGTGATGCAAGTGATGTAGGTATTGGAAGTGTGCTTTTTCAGTTAGAAGATGGGTTGGAACATCCAGTAGCTTATTATAGTAAAAAATTGAATAAATGTCAAAAGAAATACACAACTACTGAAAAAGAGGCCCTTGCAGTCCTATTATCTATTGATCATTTTCGTTATTATCTTCTGGGACGACATTTTACTGTCATCACCGATCACTCTTCTCTTGTTTGGTTAAATAACATGAAGAAACCATCACCACGATTAGCTAGGTGGATTCTACAACTTTCACAATACAATTTTTCGATAGTCCATCGTAGAGCAACGGGTACCGTACCTGCAGATTTTCTATCAAGGGTGCCGGAAATAAATGTATTAGATTTATCTTTACTAAAACCTGATAATTGGTATAAAATTATGATAAATAAGGTTCAATCCGATCCGGATAGTTATCCTAATTTCAAGGTGGAAAATAATATTCTATATAAGCATGTCTTTAACAAGTATGCCAATATTTGCAATTTAACTGACTGGAAAATTATAGTTCCAACGGAAAACAGACTTGAATTGTTATCTAAATTTCATGATGATCCTACTGCAGCTCATTTCGGTGTTTTTAAAACATTAGAAAGAATTTCAGAGTTATATTATTGGCCCAAAATGAGACAGAGTGTACAAAAATATGTGAGGCGCTGTAAAGTTTGTGCTGCCTGTAAGCCCACAAATTTGCCACAAGCTGGTCTCATGGGTAAATATCGTAACATAGGGTTTCCTTTCCAGTTAATTTCCTGTGATTTAATAGGTCCATATCCTAGATCTCGCCAGGGAAATACGTGTGCATTGTTGATTTCTTCTCTAAATTTGTTTTAATTCAACCTTTAAAACAAGCTACCTCTTCTGCGATTGTGAAATTTATTGAAAATAATGTTTTTCTAATTTTTGGAGTTCCTAAAATAGTAGCTGTAGACAATGGTAAACAGTTCACAAGTCAGTTGTTTAAAAATTTGATGTATAAGTACAATGTCCAAAGTATTTGGTACACTGCAAATTACACTCCTCAAGCCAATCATACTGAGCGTGTGAATAAATCTATTGTCACTGCAATACGTTCATATTGTTTTTCTGATCATAGAACTTGGGATGTAGAATTACAGAAAATAGCTCAGGCAATTCGTTTGTCTAAACATGAAGTCACAGAATTTCCACCATCTTTTCTTGTGTTTGCTAGAAACGTACCTGTAT
Source organism: Galeruca laticollis (assembly GCA_963921935.1). Lineage (NCBI taxonomy): Eukaryota > Metazoa > Arthropoda > Insecta > Coleoptera > Chrysomelidae > Galeruca > Galeruca laticollis. The sequence continues at coordinate 165,007,556 of OY998180.1, read as the reverse complement.
CAGGGTCATTCTTCGGGAATATTGCAGAAAATGCAAATAATCAGCCTGCAATTGCTGATAAAATACACCGTTTGCAGGATACTCAAGAAATGCCAAAAATTTTCGAAGATGTTAGAAAAAAATTACACAAGGCTTACATAAAATCGAGTAACCGTTATAATCTTCGTAAGCGCGATATTAAATTTCATGTAGGTGATCATGTTTGGAAAAAGAATTATCAGAAATCTGATAAAGCTCAATTTATTTCTGCAAAATTTATGCCTAAATATATACATTGTACTGTTAACCGTGTTATATCTCCCTTGATTTATGAACTTAAAGATAGTAATGGCAAAAATATAGGACGATGGCATATTAAAGATCTAAAAGAATATAACTTATCTACTGATGAATCAAGTGACTCTACCGATGATGAAAATAATCCTGACTCAGTATCTTCGGATAGTGAATGAACATTTGTTAGATGAACACATTTTTACCTTATCTGCAAAAGTAATTTTACTGTAGATTTTTCCGTGTTGTGCAGAGAGTTAAAAATAATCTCTTGGCTAAATTAATTTGTTGGTAACCTAGGTTTATCTTGTAGATTATATTTTTGAAATTAGAAAGTATTAAGAAATTAATATTATTTTTGTTTACTGAATTAGAGTTATGTGATGTTGGAACGGTAATTAGTATCACTAAAATTTGAATGTTCCATATTATATTTCTAATTTGTAGACTTATCTTTTCAGTCGAAATGTGTAGTTACACATACTGAAAAATATTATCTTATCTCACCGTTTTCAGTTGAATTGTGTCAAATGACACAAACTGAAATAATTTATCTTACCTAGGGTTTTTGTGTGTTAGAGAGAATGACACACAGAGATTTATCTTTATCTTTACCTTATTTTATCTCGTGTCGAAAATTTATCTTTACCTTATCTTATCTTGTGTCGCAGCAGACATAAATCGTGCGTCTTCTGTACATTTAAATATTGTCCCACCAGACATCTATTGTATAGTATATATCCTAGCTTGCTATAATAGTTATAGCAAATTTGACTCTTACCTCTTTTGGCACAGCAACACAGAAATGATCTATCTATGTTACTTAATAGTTGGTTTAATTTTATCTTAAAATTTTTATCTTTATCTTTTCTAGTTAGATTCCAAATGAATCCAGTTCATTGTAAGGAATTTAATTTTCAGTGTTCTTAAACGCTTATCTCTATCTAACAAATAGTTATTTTCACTATTCAAAAATATCTATAATTATCTTGATATATCTTACCGTAGAAATTAAAATTTCTATCTGTCAAGAAAACATATTTTCTTTGTCTTATAGTAAGGGAATTTGAGAGGATAGAACAAATAAGTTTGGAGTTTATTGCCTCACCTTAAGAATATGACATATGGTTGTTAAATATGTTAGTGCTGGAATAATCGTCCATTCCTTTGTGACAGTATTTGTATTTCCTCTAATTTACTTTCTCTCTGTTTGCTATTTAGGATTCTTATGAATTCTTATTATTATCTACATAGAAACATCAAAATATCTTTTTGATATTTCTTTACCTGACTATGACTCATATACACTAGATTATAATATTAATCTAGGCATTAAAAACACAATATCTTTACTTTAATGATTCACAATATCGAAAAATAAATACGAATAAGTTTGGAGTTGGTTACCTCACCATTAGATAATGACTTGTTGTTGTTAAATATGTTAGTGCAGGAATCATCGTCCATTCCCTTGTGACAGTATTTGTATTTTCTTTAAAGTTTACTTCTTCCCTCTTGTGAATATTGCGAAGTGTTTTTGATGTTCCTTTACCTGATTGTGACGTCTATATTCTCAATGAGAATAGTAAGTTTTTATTTTTTTCTTTCTTTTCATTAGTTATAGGATACGGCGATTAGTTATGAGTTTTATCGACCTATTTATCTGAGCCATATTATGTTATTCTTTTCTCTTCCTATTATCATTTTATTTTAACTTTTATTTTTAATTTAAAGAATTTATCTGGGGTAGTATTCTTGTGAGTTTATTCTCACCAGTGTTGCTTGCAGTTCGGTCTACGGATAACGAGGGGCAACCCTGAAATATCACTCCTGGGCAAATGTCTTTTCCTATATTCCTTACCTTCAGAACAAATATGCACTCAGTGAATAAGGTTCGTGACAAATACCTAACTTGTCTTTCATATAATGGGTGGTTAATGTTGGACCATCTTAATAAATTTCCAACTTTTAATCTTTTTCTATATCTTTTTATGTTTCTTCCCGACTTTGTCTTTTTGGTATCATTTAATAACCCTTCAGGTTATTATTTTAGCGTTGATGATATGCTAGAATATCATTGAGTGTGCAGTACTCTGAACTGGACGTTGTGTAGTGTCTTCGTTCGAGCTACATTGCGGTGTGGGGTGTTTGAAGTTGTTATGGGGCAATGTGAAAGCAGTTGAATCGGAATACGAGGCTCTCTTTGCTGCTATGTTTGCGCAATTTCGGTCTTGTGTGATCACTTACAACTTGGCACACCTTCTGTTTCTAGATTGAGCCATGGGGATTCTCAGCATCTGACCTGACGGTGGATATCGGATGCAGACAGTGCAGAACATGTATGAGGGTGTGTTTTTTATCTTTCATTTCTTTTTGTCTAAAATTTTCTTTTGTTATGCTGTATTTTAAGGGTTTGAGTAAGTTCAGTTACTAAACGGGTAGACTGTTCCCTTGTATCAGTACTTAAGTCCCTGAAAATGTATATCTGGGTTTTTGGTTTTCCTAATGTAAATTTTTTTCGTATTCGATTTAGGGTTCTATGTTGATAAGTAAGAGCAGTTACTAATTGGGTAGACTGTCCCTTTGAATAAGTGCTTAATAACACAGAAGCTTAAAGTTTATGTTAGTCTCAATATGGGGATGAACTTTATTGGGGGTGTATAAATATGTACAAAATATGTATGTATATGTATATATATATATATATATATATATATATATATATATATATATATATATATATATATTAATATTGACTGCATCAATGTTTTTTTAAAAAATAATAAGGATTTTCCTTTTTACTCATATGTGATTCTCATATTTTAAAGTTTCTATTTTAAATTTTCTTCCCTCGTTTTTTTTTGGTCTCAATAGTTTAATTATATAACAAAAAATTTTTTTTTGAAAATTTTTTTCTTGGCTGTTAGGGGTATGAAACGTTCACTTAGCAGTTAACATTTCTAATAGAGTTTTAAATAAATAATTCAGCGATGCATGTTAAATTTGTTGGTGGAATAAACTGTATAGATATCTCACAGAAAAAAATCCTGAATAGAAATTCGGAATGCGGCACTATACGAGAGATTGTAATAGAGAATGGTAGTCGCAGAAATCCTGATAAAAGTTTTAAATATTCTGTATATTTATTAAAAAAACTTGTTCTAAGAACAAATTCGCAGGGATTACTGGTAGGTTTTATTTTTTTTTTGTGTAATATTTTCTTAAATTGATAAAGGTTTTTGTCCAGGACAAATCATTAAACTAGATTGTATATCTGTAAAAAAATGAGTACAGTTTCATATATGTCACTGGACAGATATCTAAATATCGTGTTAATTAAAAAAAGGTCTATCTGTAACACACTTGGTGTTCTTGTAGCGATACCGCCTGGAATAATTTAACTATTCCGGTAAATTTAACTAAAATCACCCGACGGAAGAACTAAGGTGAAGATTTGTCGGCAATTTGTATTGACTCACAAGAAATGGTGTTTCCATAAGAGCCAATTCATGATCTAGATACTCAACTATGTATTATACTGAGAATTATTTAATCTAGGAAGATTTTATGGAGAATCGACTTCGACTTGATACTTCAAGATAAGTAAAATTATATTGTATGGCTTCACCATTCATATTTGTACAGCTTGTCTTAGTTTTTATTTATACTTTCTTTTTCTTCTCACATACACACTTTTACTAACCTATTATTGTCAAACTATGTAACACGTTTAAATATTTTTTCATTCATTATATTCATACATATTAGTAGTCTGTTGTTTTATTAATTGTACAGAAAGACCTGTGAAATAGCCTTCAGTACATTTTTTGCTTAAGTATTGTCTAAAAACTAGCAGAGCACAGCAGGTAAGAGTTGACTGATTAAGGAGGTTGATTTTTTCTAACTTTGTTTAGGAACAAAGTTAGTGGCGCCCTTACTATTGATGTAACTTTACTGTTTTTTAGTTTTTCTCTCTCTCTCTTTCTCTTTCTTTTTCATATTTTTTTTCTTTAATTAAACTTCTTTCAGATAACAGAGCCCTGAGAACTGGCTCCGTTATCTCCAATCTCTTTGTCAGTTTGGAAAGAACCTACTCTCTTTTAATACTTTCAATTATTTAAATAATTTTTACCCTGAGAGTAAGAGGTTTTTGTTTCATCATGATGTTTGTATTCTACTTAATGTTGGCGATCTATGTTCCAAGTTCCGAGTATACTGCTAGCGCACCTTGGCGGGTAACAGATGACTTAAAGTACACATCTGCCAATTTCTGTCATTTATTCTTGAATCTCCGTGTTGAGTTGGAAGAAGATTGGCTGAGTCGAATTGCCTAAGTAGAAATAAGAAATAGCTTAGATATTTGGCAATGTTGATAGCGTCCTTTTCTCGCATGGGCATCATAATAATAATATGGCCAGTAGTTTTTGGGGTTTATCAAGAGTGTTCGCGTTATTTTAAAGTTATCATATATTGATTTTTATTTTAAGATAAGAATAAATTATGAATGTAAATTAAAAAATAGTGGGATTGTAGAGTTAGAAAGGAGTTTGATGTTTCATTTAAGAACAAATTAAATGTGAAATGTTTCAAACATAAAATTATGTATATTATCGATCAATCAATATCATCGTTGATATTGATTTATCGAAACAGTTGTCATTTTTTTAGAATTTTCAATAACTTTTATCATATTGTGGAATTAACTAGAGACCGTGAGTTTCATTTAAAAACACTACTATTCAAAAGTTTATCAATTTGTTGGCCTCACATTTCCCATAGATTTTTCTTATTTTTTCTGCTTTGTTTTTATTATATAAATTTGAAATGATTTCTGTTTGATTAATTGTCCAACTCACTTGCACTTGCATTGCCATGGTGGATGTTAATGGTCCTTCAGCCCTTTGGGCTGTTATAATTGAATTCTTTGTGGGCTCTTGAGACACCAAATATTCATCTATTTCTTAGAAAATAAATAAATAAGAGTTACATTATCGAAATTACTGTTATAAAGGTATTTTTACCTTTTTCGTATCCATCCATTTCTTGTCCAGAAGTCAATAGTTTTTGATTTAAAAAAATGAGTTTTGGTTAAAAATAAAATTATTATCTATTTTAAGAACTAGTGAAACGAAAGCAAAATGAAAACAAGTAAAGGATATATGAAAATCACAAAAGAGGAAATGGTTAGCTTTGACAAATGACGAATTGTTTTGAGGAAAGGAAACCTGAAGTCAGCCGCATACTTCATACAATCAGCTTTTCACACAACTAGTGTGAAAACTATCAGAAATAGACATGCGCATTAAGGTTGGTTTGGAAACTGTCAGTAACTCTTTGCAGATTCTCTGTGAGAGCAAACCTTATAACATCTTATATTCCAACTTATTGTGGGGACTTTGAAGTGATGATGAAGCTGATGTTTAAACACCTTACAGAACTGTAGAATAATGTTTATTCAATGAATGTTGTTTCAGCCTCTCATTGATCGCAACTGAGCATTATGCAGTGTCTGAAAAATTGCCACTATTCGGCCACAAACTATTTTAGTTTAGGAAAATAGCATTTGTATACATTGAACGACATTATTTGGGTATAAGCTTAGCTGCAGAATTACAGTAAAACACCTTTCACATAATATAATCTTTGGAAGTGTGTTAGGGAGGCAAACGTACAAACGACACAGAGTAATTATAAAAAGGTATTGTCATCTGTTATTGAGATATAGCAACTAAATGGAGCTTTTAACATTGGAAATTGTCAAAAATGTGTTAGAAGAAAATGCCAATAAACACAAACATGACCTTTATAAACATCTGAGCGTCATTCATCTACTGAACTATCGTTGGATATCGAGAATACATAAAAAAGAGAACCTTCCAAGTTATTGTGAATGGGCAGAGGTAGGAAATGTGCATTACAAGTGCCATACTCTAATGAATCTGTGACGAATAATATTGGAGAAGAACCCAACGTAACACTTAGTTCAAGTATTTGAATGGAACAAATTCACAAATTTAAATAAATGACTAATTGTAATTGAATCATTAATAAAGAAGATTTCCAGAATCCAACTAAGTGATGAGAATTAATACATCATGTGAGAATGGATATATACTTAAAAACCTGGAATTAGTTAACCAGAGAGTCTTTTATTCGTTCGTTATAAGAGTATGGGTGTAACTGGCGTAGTTTAATCATGACTCGCAATCTAATTGATTTACCTCATTCAACGTAATCGTGTAAAGCGAACTACTCGCGTAGTTAATCTTTAATTAGAATTTACCGACTGATTTTTAATTCCTGAATTTCTACATCTACCGAATGATATTACTTCAGGATTAATATGCATTTAGGGAGCGGCAAAAAAGAAGTTACAGTCGTAGTTCCAGAACACTAAAAATGTTCCCTATCAAAAAGGATTATTCTTATATACCTTGATTTTTCAGTATAACAGCTATAGGTACAGGTCTTGACAAAATTAGATAACAGAATGCTTACATATGTATTATGAAAATAAAATGGAGGAAACTTTCAAATCAGCAAATATTAGTTATTCCAAAATTGTGCCAAAAATATATTTCAATAAAAAAATACGTTATTTATTAAATTCGCGGTTTCAACCCTTACTTTGTGGAATCTACTCATGTTACAGTTATAAATGAAACCTACTGTTCGTAAGTGATTCCACTAAATAATGAGGATTTTATAAAAATTGAAAAAAATTTACAATTGTATCGATATCTAAAAATATCATCGTCAGAATTACAGAAGTTACATCAAATGTAACGGATACAGAAGAAAAAAAGAGAACATGTATTGTACATAAAATCTAACAAAAAATGAACGTAACTTTATTTTACTTAAATATAATACATTTTTACTGTTACCAATGTCATAGTGAAAAGCTGTCTTCGTTACCTTTCTTCAAAATTAATTCCCTTGAAGCCCCTCCATTCACATGAATTTCTTCTGTCATTACATCATCCACTTCTATTTTTATTTCAGATAACTCTCAAAATAAAAATCCTTGTATAAAAATGCAAATCCTTGTATAAATTCGAATAAAGTTTTCCGAAAAATGTAAAAATAATGGAGTCCATGAACATACATTGCCAATCGATCATCATATCGTTTCATTCTCGGAATCTCATGCATATATGAACTTCAGCACATTATATACATTATCTCTTCAGATATAATAAAAGTATAGTGAATGCAAACAAATAAAGTGAATATCTTATTGACATTATTGAGCTCTTAGTGGATCGACTCAACATGCGGATTCCCTTTGTTTGATAAACCATTGTCCCGACCACAATTGGATCTACTAGTGTGAGTAGAGAGTATAAAGTGCTCGTAAAAATATCGAGATGTCATTTTATTACCTAAAATTTGATATCTAAAGTGCACGTAAAATATATCTGGTCCATTCGATTGCATTATATTTCATACTAAAATCATTTTATTGTTGGAATATATTTTCAAATATACGGTGATGAATTGATAAATCACAGAAAACTATTAAAAAATATATACTTTTTAAACAAAAAAACGTGTTGGCATCTTGCGTATAAATGAATAAGCTGCAGACGAACTTAAGTATCAATAATAATTTATACCATACATATATTTTGTTGTGTGCAATGTGCAAAAAATAAATATGTTTTATTAATGCAAATTATTGACCGGTACTTTTTCCAAACCTCTTCAATGCTTTTCAAAAATTTCAAATTTTTTTCCAATGTCATGTTGCCAAAATATCTGTTCGCTTTTGTAACTGTAGATGCTGTGAAATGACTCATATATGTTGTGTAGTTCTGATACTTTCTAATTGATCACTTTGAAAGAAGAAATAGATCTAATTTTTCATATGTCTGTTTCTCTAATGTTCTTCTCCTTTTGTTATAAAGTTGACTGTATTTATAACTTGAATTTGATTCTTCCATCAGTTAATTTAACGTACATTGTACACCAGGTGCGAAGATAAAAATGAATAGAATAATCGAATATACTTTTTTTATCGGAGGCTGTATATTTATTCCTCCTATCAATTCGCGTCAATAGGTGCAAGGGCGTAGCCAGGATTTATAACAGGGGGGGGCAAACTATGGTATATGGTCGTCCGAAATGTAAAATTTTAGGATAAAAAGAAAAGAAAAGGCAAATAAAAACAAAACTTTGAGTTTTAATTATACTTAAATTGAACTAAGAACATTTTTCTTGGGTTTAAACTAAATTTATCCAAAACTTTCTTCACTATGCAGTCCTGATTTTCCTTCAAAACTTTTCGATGCACATCAAACACAACCCAGTGAGTCTGTCATCACCCACTGTACTCCTGAGCCAGGTTTTTACCCTTCGTAGGATACTGAATGATCTTTCCACGGTAGCAGTAGTGGATGGGAAAGCACTTAATATTAGCAGTGCATGCCTTGTTGCAGGGAAAAAACATTAGCTTCCTCCAAAAGTGCAGCCACTTCAATGTCCTTTAATTTGTCTTCTGCTAAATTCTTTTTCATCCACATAGTGTACTACAAATCTAATTCTGCAGAGATATCACCCAACTTATAGAATTCCATGAAAGATTCTGCATTATTTTTGAAATCTTCTGAAGCCATTTTGAGCATGCTTGAAGGATGAAGATAAGTTAAAGCAAAAGCAGGTGTATTTTTGTTGAAGAATCTAGCATCCAAAGACGAAGTTAAAGAATTAAGATAGGGGATGATTATTGACCGCGTCCAGTATTTAACTGCAGACTCAGATGGTGGATTACTTCTGTGTACTTGCTTTTCAGTAACTCGTGGTACTGACAACTCAACTCCTACTTTCTCTGCAATATCAAGTGGTTTTTTAAATAAATCATAAGAAACATTTTCGACATCTTGTCGATTTTTTTATTACATTTAGAATATCATTAATATGTTTATTACCCCCGTAGGCTAGCTCATTGAGATTTTATTTTAATTCGGTAGAGTAGGGGTGGGTAGATATAAAGTGGATTTTACTTTATAATATAAATCTAATTTAATATTACTGTTTACATTGGAAGTTGTGATTAAACAAAATTAATAGCCCAAATGGTACCAGTTGGTTTCCAAAAAGAATTATAAGTGAGCAGTCTTAAATTATAAGCTTATGTATTATATATATAATATATCGATATTGTTCTTTCAGCGGAAAGCTTGTGAGATCACCCCAGAGTTACTATTTAATTGGAAAGAGCTTACTTGGCTGATGTTAGGTATCCCTCCAATCAAAGTTATATTCCACGTTGCCAGTATTTGTATCGGGCAATCTTCTTGTAGTAGTGGTGAACTACAACCACCATCCAGGAGGTAACAGTGAATACGATGCCTGGATCACCATGCAGTTGAGGTTTTACAAGTTTATATTTAACTAGAGATACTGAAAAAGTTGATAGGTAGATAGTGATGTAACGAAGTATAAGAAAAAGAAAAAGGGAAAAACGAAAAAGGCCTGAAACAATAAAATTCCATGTCACATACTGTGAATCAGTTAATCAATTACAATCTGTGCACTCACCGATGATTTTGTGTGGCCTAGATGGGTTATATTAATTGCTCAAATTTGTAAAATCCTCTTCTTAGAGATGGTTTTCAAAACTAAATATAATTTGAAAGCAACTAATAGCGTTTCTTTTATTTTTTTTTTGTAAAAATCCTAGAGATTCTAGAAAACTAAGCTCATGCTTAAAAATCGAAGACCAAAAAAAAAGAACAGGTATCAAAAAGATTACCAACAAAAAAAGAGTTGACATGATAGAAGTTAAAGTTTCATGCTAAGAAATTTTAAATACATCACCTGCTTAACCTTGACCCTGACCAGTCATAGAAATGCAGGTTTATATATGACATAGAACCAGAATTAATTAACATATAATTATGAGTTCCATGGAAATTTTATTGTCAATTACTATAACCTATACTAATAAGCAACACTTGAAGAGTATTAAAAGAATTTGCTTAGAATAATCTATGTATTTATTTATTTTATTAATTTATTTTGTTTAAAGGTAAATTTTGAAATTATTTGGAGTTTATCCTTTGAAAAGGCTACATTGTTTATACCTATGAAATCAGTGTAAACTATTTAAACCCGTAACACACCCCTCTTTCCTCAAAGAAAGTTTTTTTTTTTCCAAAAAAAAAAACTTTTAATAAAGCCGTTCGTCATCGGACAAAATATATATACTTAATACCTAAACCATTAAACAGTTCCTATCTAATCTACAAAAAAAAAAAAAAATGAGATGTCCATACGAAATTTAAAACTAATTAATTTGTATCATCAAGATCGGGTGGGTGTGCCTTCAGGTCTTTGGCATGCCAAATACCTATGCTACGTCCGTCGACATCTTGGAGCTCGTACGTCCAAGGAGATACAACAGATATGATCTTATAAATCCCTTCAAACTTTGGTGATAGTTTCGCCGAAAAATTCTTGCTAGCATCAGATAGATGATGTGACCTCTTCCATACTTTTTGTCCTAGATGAAATTTTTCGTCACGTCGTCTGAGATCGTAAATCCGTTTACTTTTTTCGTAAGCATTCCCCAAGCGTTCCCTAATTTCTTGAAATAAATTTCGCAAACAGTCATTTTTATTCGATGTATCTCTATTTCTGTCAAAGTCAATATGTTGGTCTTTAATAATATTCGAACTACCGTCGATAGTGATCTCTCGTCCAAATATTATCATATTGGGCGTAGTACCTGTTACCTCATGTTGCGCAGATCGAATAGCCCATCCAATATGCGGTAGATAATTATCCCATGCACGATGGTTATCTCTAACGTACGCGGCCAACATGGTTTTAAGGACTCTGTGAACCCTTTCGACTGGGTTCGATTGTGGGTGATAATTAGCGGTAAATATATGTTGAATCCCATATTGTTTCATCAATCTCTTAAATCCATCGCTTTTGAATTGAGGTCCATTATCGGTGAGTAGACGTTTAGGGGCACCAAATATAAGAATAACTTGTTCCTCTAAGGGTTTAACAACAAGATTTGTCGTGGAATTTCGAAGAGGGAAGAAAACGCAGAATTTGCTAAAAGCATCACTTACAGATAAAATAAACTTGAACCCTGAAGAACTTGTCGGTAAAGGGCCAACTAGGTCAACATAGAGGAGATCGAATGGGTTAGAAACAGACGAAGACTTACTAAGCATAAATCCAGCTGGCTTTTTCTGTTCAGGTTTGGTGGCTAAACATACTTTACATCTCGATATGTAATTAGATACATCCTTTTTCATCTTCGGCCAATAATAATAAGTTGATATACGGCCAAGAGTCTTATAAATTCCTGCATGCCCACAGACCGGTGGATCATGATTCAAACGAATAACCTCAGTTCTTTTATTCTTGGGCACTACTAACAGCCATTGTTGACTGGGATCCGTCACTAGTTCAGGATGTCCCAGATTTGATCTTTTATAAAATTTCCCACTCTCATTTCTCCATAGCGGGTACTGAAATGGTTTCTTCTCAACTAGATCCAACATTTTGTTATACCATGGATCGGCGTCAGAAGTTATGTCTATTAGGGAATTATATTCCACCTCCGGAGCACTCCGAGACAAAACATCCGGAACCACATTATCTTTTCCTTTACGATGTACTATCTCGAAGTCGTACTGTTGAAGCCTTAATGCCCATCGAGCTATGCGGCCTACCGGATCCTTTATACTAAATAGCCACTTGAGACTCCAGTGATCGGTTACTACTTTAAACTTAGTGCCTTCAATATATGGTCGAAATTTCTCAATAGCAAAAAGTACCGCTAAGCATTCCTTTTCGGTGGTTGAAAATTTTCTTTCTGAATGGGTGAGAGTGCGACTGAGGTAGCATACTACCTTCTCTCCTTCGCTATCCTCTTGCGTTAAAACAGCCCCAAGTCCGCTGTTAGATGCATCAGTCTGTATGAGGAAGGGTAAGGTAAAATTTGGACAACACAGGACAGGTGCAGATATCAAGTGGTTCTTGATTTCCTTTAAGGCTTCTTCGCATTCGTTGCTCCAATGAAAATGTGCGTTTTTCTTTAGTAAAGCTGTTATTGGAGCGGTTAAAGTGGAAAATTGAGGGATGAAGCGACGATACCACGATGCGAGACCAATTATACGGCGTACTTCGGTAACATTTCGTGGAGAAGGAATTTCGATTATTGCTTTGACTTTTTCTGGGTCAACCAATAATCCAGAGGAATTAACAACGTATCCTAAGAATTTTAATTCAGGTTTACACAGACAACATTTGCTTTCATTCAACGTTAACCCCGATTCTGTTATGCGCCGTATTACTTCTTTTAGAACCTCCATATGTTTTTCGAAAGTAGGAGTGCAAATTACAATATCATCAAGGTATACAAACACAAACGCCTCTAAATCAACTCCTATTACTCTATCGATGAAACGTTGCCATGTCGCAGGGGCATTGTGCAACCCAAACGGCATTCGTCGAAACTGGAACAATCCTCTTGTAGGCACTACAAAGGCAGTGAGGGGACGTGAAGCTTCCGCGACCGGTATCTGCCAATATGCCGATTTGATATCTAAAGTGCTGAGATATCGAGCGTTGCGTAATTTATCAAGGGTTGCGCTTACGAATGGTAGAGGGTAGGCATCCGGTTCGCTTACCTCGTTCAGCTTTTTGTAATTTACGCAAAACCTATATGTGTTATCTGGTTTTCTAACCATGACTATTGGAGAAGCCCACGGTGACGTAGAAGGCTCGATAATTCCTTCTTCTAGCATGTTTTTTAACTCAGCATTGACATAGTTTTGTAGTGCTGGACTCAAAGGGTAATGTCTTTGTTTGATGGGTGGTGAGTTTGTCCGTATCACATGTTCAACAGCTGTAGTGCAGCCAAGTTTATTCTCCTTGTTTTTAAAAGTACTAGAAATCAATTGATTGAGCTGTTCACGTTCAGCGTCTGTAAGATGATCACCACTCTCTAAACATCCTATATCCAGCGGAGGGTCCTCCGACATAAATTTCCATTCGCCGGAATGGAGATTCGGTACTATTTCCATTTGCTGCCAAAAATCTATACCTAGAATTAGATGGTGAGGTATTTCTGGGACCACTAGAATTTCCAAAAGTTTGACTTTAGTTTGTAATTGAATAGGTACTTGAATAGTACCGATAGCTGAACACTTGTTTCCATTAGCTACAGTACAAGATCTATTAGTGCATGGGTTCAAGGTACACACTGACTTAAGAATATCCCAACCAAATTTTCCCAAAATGGTCTTACTACATCCCGAATCTAACAAACCAAGAAATTGAAAACCGTACAACTTAACTTTTAAGTAAGGACGATGATCATCCTGAACATGTTCTAAAACGTAATCTACAATATACCTAAATCGATCGGACAGAGTATAGGAAACCAGATCCCGACCTAATTCCGATTTCCGCTGCCATTTTTTTGACAATCCGGGCAATTATTAGTAGAAACATTTTGCCTACCACACTTGTAGCAAAAGAATCGCCTTCGTTCTGAGCACTTCCGAAACCTGTGCCCACGACTTTGACAATTCCAACAAAGTGGACCGGATTGAATAACTGAATTTGTTGTCTCCGAAGGAGAGTTAACCACTGAAACTGTTGTTGATTGAGGTAACGAATCAGAAGTTGTGGATCCACTTAGATCAGCCGAATTAAAAGTCCTTCCTGAGCTTAGATTCGCCGACAATTCCATGTTCGCTGCGCGTGATGAACCTATGGAGGTGACATGGTTTGGAAAAGAGGTACTTCCTGGAGGCTTTCTGTAGGCTAGCTCCGGTTCAAGAAGATTACGATGGTTGCTAGGCGGAGGACAAAAGTTTTGTACTCTCGTGGCTGTCTCTTCTACGGCTCGACCAAAGCTTATTAAGTCTGTAATAGTGTTAATTTTGTATAAAGCCAATTGCATTTGAATTGAGGGCAACATGTTTCGCCTAATCATATTGACTCTAGTTTCCTCCGAGGGTCTGTTAGAACATAACTTCTTGAAAAGGTTTTCCATGGATGCTACGTAGGTAACTATTCTTTCCTTAGAGCCTTGAGTACGTTTGCGGATTTCTTCCATTAGGTCATACTCGTAATCATATGGCTGAAATGATTCTCTAAGTTTAGTTTCTAACTCATCCCAAGATCTGAATTCTTGTGTCCTAAACCAAATAAGAGCCTCTTTGGTAAAAAGCTCCGGGGCTGCTCTCAACAACCTTTCTTTAGAAATTCCCCTAGCTATTCGTAATTCTTCGATTCGCTCTAAAAAATTGTTTACGCTGGATTGACCATCATACTGGACCTTCCAACGGCTAACGTCTAAATATGGTTTATAATGAAATGAATCATCTGGAAAATCGGTGCTAGGCATATTGTCATCAATCAGAGTACTTCTCCTCCCAACATTTGGGAAATTCGAAACAAACGAATACTCATTGGGTAGTCCTCGAGCTGCATCAACTTCCGTGTTATCCGTATGAGTGTACGGTTGTCGCAAAGTTAATCCACTTCCACGAGCGGGCTGCATATTAGGGCTTCGCTGAGAGGTGGTGACAAACGGTAATCCGGAAACTGCGCTTGATGCTCCCCTCGGGGGTCGTGAGGCGGTTTCTTCATTGAATCTAACCCTATTTACAATATTACTACAACCAGAAACAGGATCTGATGGGTGTAATGTCCTCGGTAAAGTTCCTATAGAGTATGAAGTTGGTAGCTCTTTCTGAGGTCTATTGGATGGTGCTGTCGTATAATATCCGTCGGATGACCGATCTCGCAAAGTTAATCTATTCATAGAGGCTAGTTCAAAATTGTGGGTGGTATTTTCGTCAGTTCGAGTATATAGTGTGTTAGGGTGCGTACTGGCCGTTCCCATACAGTAACTATTGCCCCGTTGAGATAGAGAGTCTTCACCTAAATTTGACTGGTGTAGTACAATTTCTGGGATTAACACATTTGGTTCGTCTAACAAAGAACCCTCGACCACATTTTCCGTGTCTATTGGGTTAACCCTTGGTGAATTGTCCTTCATCAATTCCCGAGTCGAATATAAAGCGGTCATACTCTTATTAATTAGCAATTGTCTTATTTGTTCTAAGTTGGATGCGCCTTCGAACTGGATCCTCTCTAGTCGTTGTTGAAGATGAATTAATCGAGATGTGATCCTTCGGTAATCATTATCGGGATTATTGGTATTAAAATTTCCTATGGCCATTTCCAGGTCATTTAGTTTTCCTTCACAAATTTTTAATTCTTCTTCTGGTTCTAGAATCCCGACATTTATTGGAGCTACAGAAGTTCCTTCACGCTCTCTTCTTAATGCTGTCCGTAACGTTGCGCGGTCCTCGCTAACGGTTCGTCCCATCGGGAGACCTCTAATCATAAGTTCATACCTTAGTTCACTGCTTAGGAGTCGGTGAACATCCATTATCATCCCCTGGTATAAAGACCAACAACCGATTAAATAATTGTAGCTGTTAAGAATCAACAACAGTCTACTACTACAAAACAAACGTATTCCTTGGTATCAGAGTATTCTCAAAATACAAGAAGTATCAAATGTACCTATCAATTAAACACAAAAAAAATAGTATATACAAACCCCTCCCTCACCAAGAGAAGAAAAAGAAAAAAAAACGACAAAATGTATCAAGAATACAATAAACAGCGTATAACAAAAGTAGGAGGCAAGTTCCAAACGAAACACCAAAGTAGGTGTCTATACCTTACTACTAAATGAAAACGTCTCTATGTACACCCATAAAAGGAACGAAAAAAAGAAAAACAAAACAAAAAAAAATATTCAATTCTACCCTTTCAACTTTCTAATCTACCTAATTTTAACATTCCACACTGTCGCAGTATATAAATATTTCGGAATAGCCCCGTATATAAAAAAGGATCAAGCAAATACCAAATCAAATGAAACAATTAAGTATACTTATCAAAAAGTATAGCTATATTTTCATATTCGTTATTTAACAATTTCCATCATAGAAATTGTATTGACAATATTTATAGTTTGTTTAACTAAGTTTATCTATAGTTTGGATAACTGAGTTTATCTATGGGTTCTATGGTTTGGATAACACAAACTGTGCGATAACGTTCGGTATCCGAAAGTTAAAAACCAACTCTGTTAATGATCACTGAACACAAATTCTAGGACCCATAAAAGAACGAACCTCAACTGTCAAAGCTGTCATGTCATATCAGAAATTACAGAAATATTTAACAATAGAAAGTAAACATTGAAGAAATAATTTATCTTTTACTGCTAAAAAAAACCAATGAAAAAAATTACCTGGACCTGATATTCCTAAAAGCGGATTGAACAACATTTACATGGATCAAAATATGTACCCCAACATTTTAAAGTAACACATTTGAATTTGTAAATTGTATAGCTGATTGTGATTTAAACTAAAAATTATATGCTTAAAGAGCTTCCGAATTATATACTTAACAGAGATGGTAAAACAGTCACAAACTGGCAAATATATTATATAAAGATTCAGTAGGATTCATAAAATTTAAGCTTATGTGGAAACCAAATACTATTCAGGTAAACAAATAAAATTATTGTGCAGAAAGAAATAGAACAACATTGAAATCGTTGGGTGCCACTTTTATTACCCCCGTAGGCTAGCTCATTGAGATTTTATTTTAATTCGGTAGAGTAGGGGTGGGTAGATATAAAGTGGATTTTACTTTATAATATAAATCTAATTTAATATTACTGTTTACATTGGAAGTTGTGATTAAACAAAATTAATAGCCCAAATGGTACCAGTTGGTTTCCAAAAAGAATTATAAGTGAGCAGTCTTAAATTATAAGCTTATGTATTATATATATAATATATCGATATTGTTCTTTCAGCGGAAAGCTTGTGAGATCACCCCAGAGTTACTATTTAATTGGAAAGAGCTTACTTGGCTGATGTTAGGTATCCCTCCAATCAAAGTTATATTCCACGTTGCCAGTATTTGTATCGGGCAATCTTCTTGTAGTAGTGGTGAACTACAACCACCATCCAGGAGGTAACAGTGAATACGATGCCTGGATCACCATGCAGTTGAGGTTTTACAAGTTTATATTTAACTAGAGATACTGAAAAAGTTGATAGGTAGATAGTGATGTAACGAAGTATAAGAAAAAGAAAAAGGGAAAAACGAAAAAGGCCTGAAACAATAAAATTCCATGTCACATACTGTGAATCAGTTAATCAATTACAATCTGTGCACTCACCGATGATTTTGTGTGGCCTAGATGGGTTATATTAATTGCTCAAATTTGTAAAATCCTCTTCTTAGAGATGGTTTTCAAAACTAAATATAATTTGAAAGCAACTAATAGCGTTTCTTTTATTTTTTTTTTGTAAAAATCCTAGAGATTCTAGAAAACTAAGCTCATGCTTAAAAATCGAAGACCAAAAAAAAAGAACAGGTATCAAAAAGATTACCAACAAAAAAAGAGTTGACATGATAGAAGTTAAAGTTTCATGCTAAGAAATTTTAAATACATCACCTGCTTAACCTTGACCCTGACCAGTCATAGAAATGCAGGTTTATATATGACATAGAACCAGAATTAATTAACATATAATTATGAGTTCCATGGAAATTTTATTGTCAATTACTATAACCTATACTAATAAGCAACACTTGAAGAGTATTAAAAGAATTTGCTTAGAATAATCTATGTATTTATTTATTTTATTAATTTATTTTGTTTAAAGGTAAATTTTGAAATTATTTGGAGTTTATCCTTTGAAAAGGCTACATTGTTTATACCTATGAAATCAGTGTAAACTATTTAAACCCGTAACATGTTTCTTCTCCATAACCAAATCCATACTTTTACATTATAAAGCGTTTACAACGGGTTCCAAAATTACATAATACTTTGCAATTATCTTTAAGCCTTAGACTAATATTGGTTTAGTAACTGCACAGTGCAATTGGTAGGCAGATTTTCTTGTTGCATAGTTTCCTTCGACAGATAGATGCTCTAGTGCTTTGACAATGTCAGTGAAACTTTCTGAAATTTTTTTATGCTCTTATATTTTTCCGACCATCTGGTTTCATAGAGCCTTGAAAGATTTGGAACCAATTTCCTACCGGCTGGCGATTCACGAAAGAAGGTTATTGTGTCTTTAGCCGTTGCAATTGTGTTTCTTATTTCTGGTACCTCGCTAGTATCATTGACCATAAGATTTAGTCTGTGGCTAGAGCAATGGAAAAACAAAGATTTAGCGTAATTTTTTTTAAGAATGGCCTGTACACCACCTTCTTTGCCGGCCATCGTGGAACACCCGTCAAAGCCGAATCCCACACAATTATCGGCGGAAAAGTTATTATCTTCTAAAAAACTTTGAATTGCGCTAACGATTGTAGAAGCATCTTGACGTTTCAACTCAATGTAGCCTACAAATTCCTCCCTGATTATTTTTCACCTTTCATCGTAGAACCTTAATCCAGTAGAAAGCTGCTCTTTTCCAGCGATATCTGCTGTTCCATCAACCATTACAGCATAAGCTTTTGCCCGTGTACAGTCTTCGATGCTCGTTGCTTTCGATCCCGCTGTGTCCCGGTACCCACAGTAGGGCAACTTCTCGTTCTGAATCCAGGCTCTCAAGAGCGTCTGTGCATTCCTGAACCAGTACCGTATTTGTTCTGGGGCTGCAAATTGCTTTACTTGCTTTAATTGCTAGACTATCCGAACAAATGCTAATATGCCTTCTAGATGTGGCCCCGTTCTGTTATTTGCTCTACGGCTTTCAGGATCGGAAGACCTTGGAGTATGTATCCAGAGCATAGATCTGTTGCACTTCTGTGTCCTATATAAGGACACCTCCTCCCGAGCTACCTGCCAAGCGGGAACAGTCTGTATAGTACATAATGCTCACGGGCGGAAATCCAACTTGTTCATCATTCCACTGCTCTCCTAGTGGAATGATGACTTTGAACTTGTTGTATTTCCTCACTTTGTCTTCTTTTGGAACAGCTTTGAGAGCTAAAATTGGAAGCACCGTTCCTATTCTTTTGGCTATTATTGTGTGGCCTCGGCAGCCCTTCCAGTGCCCGTTGTTCCGCAATCTTACAAATGCCGCCATCGCGTTCATAATAATCCATATGGGCAGAGGCGGCAATCCTAGGAGGACATCGAGCGCTGGTATGGGTGCTGCCCTAAATGCTCCTATAACTTCTAAGCTCGCTACTCTCTGGACGTGCGCCAGCTTTGGGGACACCCAATGTTTCTCTACATCTGGCCACCAGAGAAGGGATCCATATTGGATCCCCGGTCTTATGACCTCAGTGTAAAATCAGTGAAGGATCTTGGGATTTACTACCCAGCTCTTCCCCACAGCTTGCCGCAGCTGCCACAGTGGGGTTATTGACTTGCCTCCTCCTGAAATTTTGGGGGCGTGCCAAATAGCTTGAGTGGCTTTGCATCTTCAATTGTTGTTCTTCTTGTAAACAAGGCCATGTCGGTTTTATTTGCATTAACCGAGAGTTCTACTTCACTGCACCATCTTTCGATGATATTGCAAGCCACTTACATGCGCTCGCATACCGTGGTAATGTACCGGCCTATTACTAGCACCAGTCCATCGCTTGCGCATGGAATCATTATTTCGTTAGTCTTTCTAGTAGGCTGTCCATAATAAAGTTCAATAGGCGCGGTGAAAGGCAGCTTCCCTAAGAGCAGCCTCCCTCCTCGTGAATCTTTTAAGAGCAGCCTTCTAGGGTCGCTGTCTGCTTTTGAGGCCAGATATTATCCAGGAGACCAGAGTGTCCTCTTGGATAGCCGTACTCTCTCAATATGATTTGCTCTCGTCTTATCGGCACCTTTGACGTGGAAAAAGACGGCTAGAGCTACCTCCTTATGTTGTAGTGCGTTCTCTACTCTTCGCACTATTGCGTAGAGGGCCGTTTCCGTTGACCTACCTTGCCGATAAGCGTGCTGATGTGAGTGCAATGGGCACTGGTTTAAACTTCCTTCTAATACATGTCTACCTACCATCTTTTTCAGTTTCCTAAATAGAAATGATGTGAGACTAATGGGTCTGAAGGATTTGGCCGCTGTATAGTCTCTCTACCCAGCTTTGGGGATGAAAATAACTTCGGATTTTTTCCATTCTTCCGGGACCCACCCTAGTGAAATACTGGATTGAAATATTTCTTTCAGCACTGGGGAGAGAATATCCAAACCTTGCTGCAGGAGCGCTGCAAATATTTTATCCGACCCCGCTACTTTATAAGGTTCAAACTCCCCTACCGCCCGCTTTAGTCTTCATCAGATTGATCCTGCCAGTCTGGTTGTTGGGGCTCCTTATTAGGGAAGTCAGTTTCAAAGAGGTGTCTTAATGACTCCTCTATGGATGATGTCCAACACTCGTCTGCTTTATCGAGTTCCAATACGAACGTTATTCTCTCGACTTAGTATCTTAGCGAACCTGAATGCCTCCGGAAGTGAGTTCACTTCACTGCAGAAGCTTCTCCTTCAAGACCTCTTGCTTCTCACGGTTTTTTTGAGATCTCTCTTAGCTCTTCTATAATCGTCCCAGTTGGTTTCGTCCCCATGCTTCATCGCCTCATTGAGAGACCTCTGGGTGTGCCTCCTCAAGGATTCAAGTCTAGCAGTCCACCATTGGACTTTCCTATACGGAGTAGCCTTAAGAGGACACGCTTTTTCCTAGCTTCCAACTATTGACGATTTGGTTGCCTACAACTCCTTTCTCAAGTCTTGTCTTGTTCGTATTGAGGTTTTCGGAGTATGCAGGCTATGCCGAAGCTCTCTAGTTTAGATTATCTAATTAGCGGCCCTCGGATTGCGCCTTAATGGGAGCGGTTCGAACCCTGCATTTAAGATGAATTGGATCATCCTGTGATCCGAGGTCGATATGTCTCCCGTGACCCTCCAGTTCTCAATATAATCAAGTAGATCTCTAGAGGCCAAAGTTATGTCTATTACCTCCTTCCGGATTCGTCTGAAAAATGTGAGCTCTTTGCCTCTATTTAATATTTCAAGCCTAGTGGTTGCCAAGAACTCCAGTAGGGCTGTACCACGAGCATTAGTGTCAGTACTGACCCACAGTAAATGGTGTGCATTGGCATCACATCCTATAATAAGTGGTAGCTTTTTGTTTTTAGCTTATGGAAGATAGATGCTACTTATTAATACTGTATTTATCTGGTTAATCACCTTATGTTTCATGGTTCCAGGTTTATCTTCATCCACTTTTCCAATATATAATAATATTTTTGGTGGACTTTAGGCCTCTAATTTTGTTCCTCACAATACGGGTCTCGTATTAGGTAGATACTAACTGCAGCTTTGGTCTGGATCCATCCCAATTCTGCGCAGGAATCCTGACCGTGCTGCAGGTTTATTTGACTTACCTTCACTCCGACCATTGAGGCTTGTAGGGCAAAGTGGGGCGGATTTACTTCCCTCGGAAGTTCAACACTCTGTTGAGCTTGTGTCAATGTTTATCAGTTTATATATGTAGATATAAAACTTCATGGTAATTTTTCAATTATTCACATAGTTATGCTTATATCCTTGTAATTTTGACATTTTTCCAAGATGTAATTCAATATTCGTCGTGGCATATTCATCCATATCTTAGAATAGTTGCATGATCGTAAATTACACTAGAGCTAATCCAATACCCAATACTATGAAACGAATACTTCCTGTCAAGTGAAATTGTATAATTCACTCATTACACCTGGAACGTAGCTTTAATATATTCAAGATTATCTACTTTAGAGAGACATGTCGCTTCTCTATCAGCATATGCACTCAACTAATCGTATACATAATTATCACTGGGGAAATAGGGATAGTAATTATTGGAAGCTGATGGGTTAATCCAATTCACCAACTAAGAAGAATGAGGAATTTGAAAACAGTTAGTCTTATCATGGATTCGCCTATACTTTTAATAACTGTCCATTGATATATTCAATTGTTTCTAATTAATTCACCTTTTTCTAGAAGAAATAGGAGTTATAAATTTCACTTCACTTGACTCGAGCAAAAATTGTTGTTACGTGTCCGAAAGGTCTGTATTTGTCTATCTAATTAATACACTAAAACAATTATAACAAATTTTTTCGATGAGGTAAACACATTCATGAAAACCTAAATATTTTCTATTTCCACGTTAAGACTAGCCGTCAATCACAATGATTGAGTCATGGTGGTATCGGTTTAAAATTAATTTGTTATCTATACCATAATACAATAGATAATTCTCTACAGGAGTTGGTTATTTCGATTTTTAAGCATTTGACTATGAAAAACTTTGCTGAACAGCATATTAGCCGTACACCCTTAATTTTATTGTAGATTTACTCGTATTATACGTATGTGGGAGGCATAATATAATTTACAGAGTTATATCCAGAAATATATCATCTACAACTATTATAATTTCAATTCGCACTGTTTATCAATCATTACCAATCATACATTCATTGAACCATTAGGATTGTGGCGTTTTAATTTTTCTCTTTTCCATATTTTTTGTTGTTCTTCACTGCTTTGGTTGTTCTGCGGATTCCACCATTTCGCTGTCTAGTCTACAATTTTCTATGTGTTCTATATACAATTTTACATATATCCACTTCTCTTTTATTCCTCCTTCTAGGTCGCTATGATTTTTTTCTTAATACGTGTCCAGTCCATTGGAATTTGTGAGTATAAATTATCTTCTCCCAATTATTGTTCTATTTTTGTTTTCTTTAGCTCACATTCTTCCCCCAGACATGAAAGCCTCAAAATTATTCTCATGATTTCCTTCTCAACTATTTCTCTCTCAATTCTCTCTTGGTCATAACTGTCATTTCCATTGTACATGTAATCACTTATGTAAGCCTTGTATATTTTCAATTTGTTTAGTTTACTAATGTTACTTATCTGTTAATTGGATTCTGTCAGTGCTAATTCACATTTTCTTTCTCTCTCTCTCTCTCTCTTTCTCTCTCTCTCTCTCGCAATAGAAAAAAGAGTATCTATCACTTGAAACGCAATGGACAGAGTCTCAACGTAGCATGTATCTTCGTTTGACTTGCAATGGGATTTTCGGTTTTATCACTTGATAGTTGGAACAACCACTTATATTATTTTGTTGAAATTAAAATTCATTCTGAATCTAAATATATTCCCAAACAATGCTTATAGTAATTCGTGACTTCAACACAATTTTAGAACTAAAAAGGTTGTTAAATAAGACACTGAATATTTCCAAAAGATTACAGTATTTTTGTCATGTATAAGCAATAATTTTCCTTAAAAAATATATTTGTATGGTTTTGCACTTTTGTTGGCCATATTATAATCAATTTTCCTAAAAATAAATATTTCAAAATCCTGCCTTTATGAGCTTGTCAAATTTTATTTGCTATCTTCCAATTCAATGTTCATTTACAAATCCATACAAAATTTTTAAACCCCAACGAAGCTCGTCAGTCTTATTTCAGTCACTGTAATTCTTTTGATGCCGCTTCAGACTAATATTCGTGTGTCTTGATCCCGAAACTCTCATATGTAGATTATTAATTTATCCCGTTTCCTTCCTCTGTTGTTGTTAGGGAAAATCTCCATTAAAAGTAATTTCTCAAAGTAAAACCAAATAAAAAATATCATCCCATTAAAAGAACTACCTTGCGATTGCTTCGTAGCGGAACCTGTGATCTCCAACAAAAGCATATTTGAATAACCTCTCCTTCAGTTCATTACATCGACAATTGTTCATTGGCGGTCCCTTAAGGAAAAATTTTAATATTTATTTGTAATAGTAATAATTAAATCAAACTAATTGTACGTTGATTCTATTTTGTAAAAAAAAACAAAAGATATATACAAAACCATTCGGTATTGTATAATTATTTTTGTAATTCCCGTATAAAAGAGACTTCTTTATAACATTGTTTACAGGGTTACAATGAACTCTTTGAACAATTTTGTATGAATTTTTATTTGCCATTTGACTTTAACCTTAACATAAAACCGGCCGTGATCTGACCAATCAGGAATCTACAGAATTGCCAACTTAAAATCAAATCACTCCTCCTAGTTTAAAAAGGGGATATTGTAATTTTATTTTATTTAAAATATTCAATATATGCGAATTATAAAAAATATTGCGTAAAGCTTATGTCCAAATGACTTTTTGTACTACTCGTGCTTTGTGCAACTCAACGCTTCGCGGTTCGTTGCACCTGCCCATACTGAGGCTTTGGGCAGGTGCAATTGCGGCTCAGGGATCGCGCAAGGTCTGTGGAGAACGTCCCTTTCAAAAGCCCCCAAACGGGAGCATCTTCCTCCGGATCGCCCCAAAAGACCGCTAAGTCCGTGGAACATTTAAATAACACTGCGGCCGGGGCGGTCGACAAGGGCGATAATGCCCGAGTCCAAAAAGTCCAGCAAAATGGGTGGCCCTGCTCAAAATAGTAAGGGCAAGGTGGGGTTGGTTGTAATTTGGACATTGCTTTGTAGTTGGTTTACTTATTTGCTTGCTTGTCTGCTTGTGGGTAGCTTCCTGCATTCCATTGGAGAAATGCAACCATCGAGTGTCTGTCTCCTCGTGGCACCGCCGGATACGTTAGCACTGTTGATCATCAGTGACAGCAGTGTTGACCAACCAAATGGCACTCCAACGAAACTCAAGCTAGGGTTTAAGGATCGTGCCGATGACTGAATTGCCGCAGAGAATGCGACCACGAACGTCCCCCTGTTGGTACCAGGCGACACCCCATTGCATATAGCATATCACTGGCATGCAGGGCTCTGCCAGGAACGACAAACCTTTCCCTAGCGACTCGTGGGATCAAAATGGATCATCAAAACAAACAAAAAAACCGGAGGATGAGCGAGAACGCACACCTCCAACTCAAATGCACCGTCGAGGTAAAAGAGTCTGCGGTGCTGAGGAAAAGAGGAGGAAAGCGAGGCAGCAGGCTGGAGTCTCTAAAGACACCACCAGCGCCACTCGCCCCTCCCTATCTAAACCTGGCACCAGCGGCTAGAAATGCAAGGGCAGTGATGACAGTTCCTCCTCCAAAAGAGGCCCGGAACGCGTCGCCCCTCAAGAAAAGAAGCGCATCCGCTCCAACACCTCGGAGGAAAACTCTTCCAGAGGAAAGAGGATACGGATGGATGCTAAAGCAAAGAGCTACATCCAAGCAGCTACCAGCTATTTACGGGTAGCTATTATAGACAACGCCGATCCATACGGTAAAATAATAACCGATAATGGAGATCTTGTCAAAAGACAACTAATGGAGGCTTTGGACGAAACCCTTATGTCCGCCTCTGGCAGTTATAAAAAGCCACCTACTTTTAGGCCATGGTCGCAACCTGGCGAAATAATCAGAGTCACGTGCGATAATAACGAAATGCTAGAGTGGCTAAGGAACACGGTTTCAAGATTGAAACCATGGAAGGAGGCTAAGCTCGACGTCGACAACCTCCCCCAGCTGACGAATGCCACCCTCTGGGTTTAGCGAAGCTCACGCTGACCTGGGTGACAAAGAGGATATGCTGCGCCGGCTGAACAAACAAAACCCAGACCTTCGGGTGGATGCATGATTTCCCTTCCACCACAAAGCGAAGGTCAACCCCATAGGACACCTATTCGTCTTTGGCATGAGAGACGAGGAAATGAGAGTCCTAAAAAACTATCAATGAGGATGAGCTACGCGTTCACCTCATTGATTGTCAAAACAAAGAAACTTGACCCGGAACGGAGGAGATCGAGCACGGATGCCCCTATCCCATCCAAGGAACCCCAAGGAGCTGTTGCTGCTGCGGAGACTGTCGAGGCATCCTCCAAGTTGGCGACTGATAGTCTCCTGGCGGAACTAACAGCTCTAAGCCAGGATACAGGCGACGTCAACTCACCTCCAAGTGAGGAAGTGGAGATGGCCTAAAAAGGAATCATAACCCATCTCACCACCATCAAGCAGAGATGGACAATGAACAGGTAAAATTTATTCATTGTAACCTTCAACACAAAAAAGTGGCTCCGGCAACATTATGCCGCCACCTGGATGTGATGCAGGATACAATAGCACTTATCCAAGAACCCTGGATAAGACAAACTAAAATCATGGGTCTAAACAACCCTAAAGATTTAATTTTCAGCTTCCCAAGCAATCAGCAAACTAGGATGTCCCTAGGAATTTTAAGACCTACCCACTCAACGGTAGTGAAGGTTGCATATGCACAGAAAGGTCAAAAGAAAGTGGTAATACTGGCATCCGCATACCTCCCCTCAGACGCAGCTAAACCACCACCAACTAAGGAGCTGGAGGACCTTGTGGAACACTGTCTCACCCAGAAGCTTGAATTGGTAATAGGCTGCGATTCACAATGGTGCAGAGACCATTCGCTATCAATAAATCCAAAAAAGAAGGAGCTGGTTCTTCTCACGAAAAAAAGGAAGCCTGCAAAACATCAAGCCCCAAAGCTCCTAGATACCAAACTTAATTTCTCTTCAGAGGTGAAATATTTAGGGGTCACCTTTGACAGTAAGTTAACGTGGAACTCTCACTTAGAAAACAGAGTTAAAAAGGCATATATTTCTTATGAGCAGTGTCGTAGAACCGTCGGCTGCACCTGGGGAATGTCACCTAGGGTTGCTGCCTGGATCTACACTGCCATCATCAGACCTATGCTAACGTACGGCGCGATTACCTGGGGAGCTAAAGCAAACCAGCTGACAGTCGTCCGTAAACTGGATGAAATCCAAAGAACAGCATGCCTCAACACAACAGGAGGCATGAGAACCACACCAACAAGAGTCATGGAGGTAATCCTCGGTCTGACTCCCCTTGACATATACATCAAGGAGATTGTTTTGATGAGCATGACACGTCTACGCTCTACCGGTATACAACCTGATGTAGGATCCGGTAAACTGAGACGTAAGTTGTGGCATGAGGCCCTTCAACAGGCCCTACAAGGTAATCTTTAAAAACAACGTACAAGACCCATTGGAAGAAGGTGCAATCCGCATCTTCACAGATGGGTCTATACCAAATGTGGGCTCAGGATATGCAATTTTTTACAGATCCCTGAATCTAAACATAAAATGGGCAATGGGCTGCAATGCAAGTGTTGCTCAAACAGCGCTCACTGGTATCTGCATCGCTGCAAAAGAGATTACCAAAAGGAAAGCCACAGATAATAATATATACATCCTTACGGACAGTAGACAAACACTACTAGTCCTGAACAGACCACGTATTATATCAGGCCTAGTACTAGAATGTCACATGGCCTTAATCGAAGCCTGTAATAACAACACGGTCACTTAAGGCTGGATTAAGGGCCATGAGAAATCGAAAGGAAATCGTATTGCAGACTCGCTTGCCAGGAATGCAGCCTCCCATGAAATCTTGGGACCTGTCACTTTCATTGGTCTATCGGCGTCAGCGACGGCCGACCTATTAAAATAACAATTCCTTAATAAGTTAAAAGGTAGATGGGACGACGCAGAAGGCTGCATGCTTGCCAAGTAACTGCCACAATATCCGGATAGCAAAGTAGCCAAAAAATACGTGACTATGAACAGGCGGAACCTACAAACAGCCACGCGTATTCTGACTGGTCACTGCCACCTACGAAAACACCTCCACACACTGGGTCTGTCTAATACCCCACTTTGTAGAGGATGTGAACAAGAAGATGAGACTGTCGAACACATTCTTTGCGAATATCAGACACTCTCTCATTTTAGGTTGCATGTATTCGGCGAGAACAGGCTAACGCACGCCAGTATGAGGGAACTAAATTCAGGCGACGTTATCGCCTAATTCAAAAAGGTAGGCTGGATGACGAGCTAGAAGGAAGTTTTGAACCTCAGAAGGATGCACAATGGGCCAATTGTGGCCTAATTGCTGTGGGGTCACTCACCCTTCAAACTTTTACAGATACAGATACATATGGTAAAGGCAAACAGAGCAATGGGGAAAATACCACGCTACGACCAGCCCTACCTCCTCCACCGCACTTAACTTCAGCATGAAAAATGAAATGTGCTTCATCCAAGCAATCCTCCAGTATGCCAAAGCAGCCTCCTCCATCATTGGCAGGATGTTTGCCACTCAGGTAAGTTAGTAGGTAGTGACTCTACGGAGAAACCAAGAGCTTGCTTAGTTATCAGAAATAACATTAGATTGTGGGGTCACTCACCCTTCCAACTTTTACAGATACAGATACAGATGGTAAAGGCAAACAGAGCAATGGGGAAAATACCACGCTACGACCAGCCCTACCTCCTCCACCGCACTTAACTTCAGCATGAAAAATGAAATGTGCTTCATCCAAGCAATCCTCCAGTATGCCAAAGCAGCCTCCTCCATCATTGGCAGGATGTTTGCCACTCAGGTAAGTTAGTAGGTAGTGACTCTACGGAGAAACCAAGAGCTTGGTTAGTTATCAGAAATAACATTAGATTGTGGGGTCACTCACCCTTCCAACTTTTACAGATAGAGATACAGATGGTAAAGGCAAACAGAGCAATGGGGAAAATACCACGCTACGACCAGCCCTACCTCCTCCACCGCACTTAACTTCAGCATGAAAAATGAAATGTGCTTCATCCAAGCAATCCTCCAGTATGCCAAAGCAGCCTCCTCCATCATTGGCAGGATGTTTGCCACTCAGGTGAGTTAGTAGGTAGTGACTCTACGGAGAAACCAAGAGCTTGCTTAGTTATCAGAAATAACATTAGATTTTTTATGTTAACAGAGTACTGTTAACATGGTTACTGTTCCTCTATCCGCCCTGGTGGAAACAGGAAGGAGAGATGAAGCAATCTGCTCCGCTTAATTCCCGGGAGATGGGGCAGTTCCAGGATCAACAAACGAGGTGCACATCTTTATAATTTTATAATCGGGGTCAACATAATAGGCTCGGAACCAACTTCCGTTACGAAACATCGCCGTGAAGTTCTAGACATAACAATCATCACTCCTTTAATAAGTGCCGACATTCTTAACTGGAGAGTTTCAACCGAGCCCTGATGTTCGGACCATAGGTATATCCGTTTTGACATGAGCACAAGCCAATTAACTCTACCACAATTTTGCGACCCTAAAAGAGCAGACTTGAGTGAGTATACCAAATCTCTTTAGACCTTTATGGGTAACATTAGTAGGCCCATTAGAAATAGATCAGTACTTGAAGTAGCTGGTGATCAACTCCAAACAGCCCTCATACCTGTCCCTCGTGATAACTGCCCTCTAAGCAAGTGTAATAAATACCAAAATAAGAATCATCCTGTATAACAAATTACTTTTTACTTTGTAACGTTTAAACTATAGAAACCGGTCGTTCACATTGATGAAAAGAAAAAACCACTTATCTAAGCGTCTGTCTGGGTGCAAGAATTAAAAAATAATATTTTAACCGGAAATAATAATTGCGTCAAAATAAAGAAATTTTGCGGAATCCAATAAATTCAATTGTTAATCGAGGTAAAAAACCTATTACACAATTACGTCGAACGATAAGTTCCACCAATCAGAAGCTAACAGGTACAAAGAAAATAAAGGATTGCTGAGCAAGGAAAAATTCCGAAACTTCGAAAAAGTAACAAATGAGGGGGAGTTGGTAAAAACTCGCGGTCGGGAACAGTCAAGTTTTCTTTTGGGGTTTCGCGAATAGCGGTTTTTGAGGAGTCCTGAGTTATAGTAATTTATAATTAAAGTAGTGTTTTAGCAGTCAGGTATAATTATTTTTTTTCTCGAAAAGGGAAAGCAGATTACAAGGGAGCGTCTACACTGTACGCGCTCTAAAAGGGTTTCTTTTTGTTCGAAACGCGAATCGTGTCCGTCGGCGTTTTGTGAACACCCAGTCCGGGAATTGGTAAGTCTGATTTCAAATTATACTAACAGTGTATTATGATTTTTTTTCTGTAGTTTGGTCAGGTTATAAACATTGCCAGCCCGCTTTTTATGATATTATGTTTATATAATTTAATTGGTGTATGGTAGTTCATATCGCACACGAATATTTAATGGTGATATCTCACCGTATGAATTAGGAATAGGGAGCACATTTGAGGTTGAATATTAAATTGTTAATATCAAAATTCATATTTAGGGTACGCGAAAATAAACAGGTTCTGACGATTATTTTTTTAAAAAAAATAACAAATTTCTTTTATTCTGCGAGTCATTCGCGTTGACTTAAAGGGGATATCTCAAGTTTTCTCTCGATCCTATCACTGGTTTTATTCAATTGTAGACACGGGACTCTATATACGAGTATTCCCGACGCTTTGTAAATTGGTGTAATTATTTTTATTTTTTTCTTATATATTTTTTTATTAAACTCGTTTAAGAAATCGTTATCGGTTAATTTATTTACTCAACCAGGAGAGAAGGAATACCTAACCCATACAGATAAGATCTACACCTAAAATTTTCCCTCAACACACCCCTCTAACTGACGTAACCCCATAATACAAGACCTCTCATTACCAACGACAACTGGTAGCAGCGGAGGCCGAAGCCAGCTCTTTCGGACATTTCTTACAGGAGCCGCCGACTCCTGTTTCCCACGGAAACGTGGGTGGTGACAGCCAGCTACGCTGCCTTCTCGGTCCATTAGAGACATTTTTGGACAGCAGAGTTTTCATTGGTATTACAACTGGTGACAGCTGCTTCACCATGAGATGATCTTTCGGGATTATTACAACTGGTATTACAACTGGTGACAGCCAGCTACGCTGCCTTCTCGGTCCATTCGGGACATTTTTGGACAGCAGAGTTTTTTTTGGTTATTACAAGTGGTGATAGAATTTTATGTAGGATCATAGTGGAATCTATTGATTGATTATTACACAAGCAAGCTTAGATACATCCTTAGAATCCCTTAAATATAACTTCCACTTCCAGAGGTGCTAACAACTCTGAACATCACAAAGGGCGACAGAAAGACGCATATTAGGCGTCAACCACCGGGATCACTAGAGAAACACAGAGCGCCGGACAAAGGTGGAGAATGTAATAAAACGAATTTCCGCAATGAAGCAAAGTCCAAAAATGCTTCCTTGAAGCCCTTCTATTTTAATCTCCTGATGGTTTGGAGAATAATCATCTGGTTTTTCCAAAATATATGCTGTGAAAGTGACTGAAAAGACGTAAATAAGCGAAGTACCAGCTGTGGATAAAATGAGCTGGAATCACAGGGATAGTATTATTAAAAAAAAGTTCAAGTAGATTTAATTCAGGATCATTATATGCAAAGAGCTGAATGCAACAATAACACACCATAACTTCTAGAAGTATCACCAACATGCACATCAATTGTTGGATAGTATAATTGCACCAATTTTGAAACGAGACAACAAAAATAAATTAATATGATTAAGGTACATACTATAATAGATGAGTTTGGAATTCGTAATGTTCGGTTCTCATTTCTTCAGCAAATTTTCATGTGTTTTTCCGAATATAATTTCATAGAATGCAAAAATGTATTTATGAAATTAATGATTATTATTGTATTCAACTTTCCGCCACTGTATTCAGTATTCTCGCATTCTACTGTTTACCTTAAAGGTCTGCTCATTCGTTTGTTCTAATCCAAAGAACGAACATTGGGTGATTGAAAGGCATCCACTCCACGGGGACTACATACCGCTTTGGGATTAAATTTT
This sequence comes from Galeruca laticollis, assembly GCA_963921935.1. NCBI lineage: Eukaryota > Metazoa > Arthropoda > Insecta > Coleoptera > Chrysomelidae > Galeruca > Galeruca laticollis. The sequence goes on along the minus strand of OY998180.1, from coordinate 164,975,589 downwards.
ACATGTCGATTGACAGTAATAGCAATATAAAGGGAAACGTCTTTGATGTTGGTATCACCAAACTAAGAGACGAATATGCCTTTTTTCATCTACACACATTCATTGCGTCCCTAAGGAAATTTCGACATTCGTCTCTATTTTCATATTTTATGATTACTTTTCCAATATTCCTGGAATTAAAATATACGGATTCATTTAACTTTACACTGTAATACTGCTATGATTTCGTTACATAACTAGACAGTAGGTATGGACTAGCAGAAGTTGTTTAGAGAGATCTATACAAATTTTTAGTATACCTCTGAATGAGATGAATATCGGAGAAAGTAGAAGAGAGGAATAAGCGCAGTATTTACTGTGGCATTAAGCTCAATTTCAATAAAGGTAATGTAAATCTTATAGTTTAATGAAATTAACTGACTCGACCCTTACTTCGTGGAATCTACTCATATTACTGTTTTTAAATGTAACTTACTGTTTCTAAATAATTCCACAATATATTGAATAAAAAGTTGAAAATTCTAAGAAATTTGACAATTGTTTCGATATTAAATATCATCGTCAGAATGATAGAAGTTACATTTCAATTGATGCCTACCTGATGTTTAATTATTATTTTTGACTAGACCAAGAAGTGACCTACCTAATATTGACTTTATATAGAAAAAATAATAATATCTAAGCATTAATATTTGTAATATCATATTTTCTTCTTTTCTCTATTAATTTATATTAACAATTGTCAAATTTCTTAGAATTTTTAACCTTTTATTCAATATATTGTAGAATTATTTAGAAACAGTAAGTTTCATTTAAAAACAGTCTTATAGTTTAGTTGACATTTGGAATACAATTTTATTTTCTTAAGTCAATTTATGTTTCTTTGCATTGATTTCCTAAGAAATTTAATTCACATGATAATCAATCGTATGTTTTATTTTGTAGATTGCTTGCTTTATAATGGGTCAGCTTAGCATTTGAGAATCTAATACGAGAGTTCCAAATAAGAGTTATTTTCTTTTGTTATAGTAACTCGAGATTAATTTTGTTATGGCACCGCAAAACCACCCAACAAGGGTGGCATCATTTGAAGTTAAAATCATATTACAAAAACTAAAAGCAATCAAATTAATCCAATCTGGCGAAGCGTGTGTAATAAGAAACGAAATTTGATTTGAAATAAATAGAATTACGTGAAATATCAAGCAAATTTGAAATGAAACGGAAGTATAGAAATAGAAAGTGAAGCCTGTCGATTAATTTTGAAATAGCTTCACCTGATAAATTGTGATAATCTATTTATGAATAAATTTTGTACCGTCTGTCTAAATAACAGAGGTACGTTGAAATGTTGTAAACTATTTATAGAACATATTTTGTAAATAAATATGTATGTTCAATATTATTGCTCTTGAGTATTTTCAGCTTCTTAGCTCGACCGCCAGAGGACTTCAGTGCTGTACCAAAAAGTAAAACATAACAGAAATTGATGAAAAACAAGAATTGTAAATCTACTAAAACTCTTATATAAGCCACACTGCGTAAATCGCTATAATACATATATTGGTGTCGTTGATGACAAGGGTCAAAGAAAGGAGCCATATTGTTCAAGATTAGGAAATCGAGAATTATATAGATTATGATACTTTTAAAAAACGTGTAAAAGCATTGTAGATATTAAACTCACGTGTCTTCTTTTCGTCATTGTATTACATTATAAGGTGTAAATTCAGTTCATTTACTTGCGTTGTAAAAATGTGTTAAAGAATTGGTAAATCTTTTTGTATTCTTTTGGTGTTGTTGTAAATTCAAAGGGTAGATTCACTTTATTTCCAGCTTTGTTAAATACTTTTAAAATAACAAGTTTCACACTATTAATTGTAAATAGTATTGTTGGAGCAATGAAATAACATATTGTCGCATTGTGTTTGAAATCCTATAGTTAAAAACTTAGGAAAATGTCACGTTTCACACTATTATTTATTGTTTTGTAAAAGCCCTAAAATATTATTACTTTGAGCAAAACTAAAATTGTATCTTATTGTCACGTTGTGCGTGAATTTTTATGGTAGATGATCGGAAGGAGTGTAATAAATGTTTGAATAACTTTTCGGAGTAAAAGGGTCGCAATAGTCTCCCGTTTTGAATGTTCAATGGCAATTGAAATATCTATTGAATGTGTCCGTTGTTGATTCTTGTCGATGATTCTGGCAAGTCAAATGATACTGGCAAATAGGAAATGTTTATTTACTTTTAGTCAACCCAATCCACGTGTAATCACGCCCCTTACAAGTTTCTATTTAACACGTCTTACAACGTGAAGAAGTCAGTTCCTAATTCAGTACATCACTCAACAACAAAGTTAGTTACGAGCTCATCGCTATACCAACGAAGTGAGTTCAACACTCATTCAAGAAGTAGCTTGAATAGCACTTAGTTAAGCAGTTGTCACATAGTTACATTATTAACGAGTCAGTTGGTTGAATAGTGAATCGGTTCCTTAAATAGTGCAACAAAGTCGAAACTCAAGTTGTAAGTGTAATTCAAGTCGAAACAAGCCGTTTCACATCAATTAAGTCAAACACGTCGTTTCTTAATTAGTTTTCGAGTTCATCACTCAATTAGTTCATAACTCAGTTCAACACTCAATCGAGTTCATCGAGTCATTGTTACATATCGAAGTAACTTCACTCAAAGTCCAACAGTAAGAGATACTGAGTCTAACATATCGTTACTTAGTTTCTATACGAATCAAGCGAGTATTCGTTAAATCGAAACATAAAGTGCCTACCGATCTCAAACCACCGAAGTTCAAACATTCATAACTTTGTACCATTCTTGTAAATTTGTACATAATAAATTGTTAATTTCGACATTAATTTTGTCAAGTTAAGATTATTAATCTAGTTGAATATCTACGCCAGTCGACGAAGTTCAACTTGAAATATAATCAAAAACATATATAAAGAAGCACAAAAGAGCATAAAAAGTCAAAACTCATTTATTGAACAAATATAGCATCGCCCTAATATTCACAATATTAATTTAAGGCGAAAGTATTAATAATGAATATTATTTATTGGTGTAAGGCAATTGTTCACAGAAAAAATGTTGAGAATAATAATGGATATTTGTTTGAAATCTTTTTCGATTGTCTTTTTGGTTAATCTTTTTAGTTTAATAATTATAGATCAGGAGCCGAGGGCCTTTTTTCCAAATCATTAATAACAAGCTAATTCTTTGAGAGCAGCTTCGTTTTACCGAGACGCCCAACTTTTTCCGCTGCAAAAATTGCGAAACCAGGTAGCTAACAGAGTGCGCAGGTATAAAACATGTCAATCTGATGATTATACAAATGTCATTAATAACAATTAATTTTTCAGCTAAATGTTGAGAAAGTTCTATAAATAATTTGAAACAACATTTGTCCGATAAAATAAATAGTTTGCTCTAGGGTGTCCCTCCCTCAAATATGTAACAATTATTGGGTAAGAAACAGCGATTAATAACCGGCTGATTATTTTATTGTAGCTTAGTATATATTAGTATAAATAAATGGTCAAACTGTCATACAAATGAAGGGTAAGGTTTTCACAGTCCTACACTCTAAAGTTGTCGATCTTACGGTAAAACTTTTTTTATTAATAAATAACCGAATAAATCTTCACACGCGTCTTCGTTTTGATAAGACGCGCACCTTGTGTTTTGCAATAAGTTGCGCAAAAGTGTTAGCTAATAGAGTGAGAAGATGTAAAAAACGTTGATTTGGTGATTATACAAATTTGATTAATAACCGGCCGAATTTTCTACTGTAGTTTGTTCACTATTATTGTAATTAAATGGCCAGATTGTCCTTCAAATCAACTGGTAGATGTTTTTAGTCCTACATTCAAAATTTCAAAAACAGCTCATAAATTATCCATAGATATGTATAATGTGTATAATACGTGAATATTTTGTGTTCCTATGTAAACATACGCATACCTATACTATATCAATGGTTTTCATTCGCATCAGCGCGCATGCGCGTAACATAGTATAAGTAAAGTAGTGCAGCGTGCATCAAAATATTATTCTTCGCTTGTGTATATATTTATATAAGACTTTATATTTAAATAACTGTAAAAGTGATCATGAAGTATTTTCTGAGTAATACACTTTGTGGAAAAAGGTAATTTTCGTTAAAAGAGAGAGGGTATTAGAAAATTTTCTACGGAAATATTTCTCACTTTCAAAATTTACTTAATGGTTCGAAAGCATCATAACGCCAAATACCATTTTATCCCAATTACTTATATCTAATCTGAATCACCTATATCAATAAGTAAACCTGGTGAAGCCGATTTTTTTATTTATATCAATTATTATGTAAAAATTAAATGGTAATTAACCATAAAAATCTGGATACAACATATTATTAATCCGAACTGCTTTTAATTAATTCAAGTTATCCAAATTAACTATGTTGAGTTCAAACTATCCCAGTTTTCCAAATTACCACTCTGTACTTAAAATATTAATTTTTTAATTAAAATTATTAATCCTTTCGTAAAATTAATTATTGAAATGATTAAATTGAAAAAATATTATATTTGATTTGACATTTTCCCGCTCGATTCAATACTTACTAAAAATGATCGTGATTTGGGAAAAATATTTTCTTCATTTAAGTCATAAGATATTTATTTTTATTATATTGTGAAATAAAAGCCATTTCTAAGAACGATCTTTTGGTTCTGTTAGACTCAGTTGCCAACACTCTCACAGCCTCATATTTCATATGATGATCTAAAGAATTAATATAATTTGCTAGCGCGCACCGCTCAGGGTGTAATCTGCAGTCGCTCTTTTGTGGGACAATACGGCATGACAGAGATCTTAATGTATGACCAATATACTGTTTATCGCAATCTCTACAAGGAATATTGTATACAACATTAGTATGTGAAGTCAATGGACTCTTTATCTTTCACTCTAGTGAAGATCGATCTAATTGATAATCCTGTTTTATTAGCAATTTTGAAATTACCTATGCACTGAACAATCTGGCAAGTCTCGGAGTTATGTCTGTTATGTAAGGAAAAGTTGCAAAAACCGGTTGAGTAGGGGTCATACCAGCTCCAACATCCATCTGGGCCACGTTAGGATGGCTACCATCAACCAGCACGTCCATGGTAGTGAATGTGTTGAATAGTATATTATTAAGTGAGGTTGAGTAAAACGTTTAGATTTTTTTATAAAAGATATTATTTGATATTCTAAGTACTCTCTGCTTCATTTGTTTAACCAGATTCACTTTCATGGAATGCTTGTGGTAGAAATGATAATTTAGATATCTACCAGAAGTGTATGGTTTCCTGTACCCATATATGATAATCGTATTATTATTAATGAACTTGGTGTATAAGAAACGCACGGAATTCTCGACGTCTTCCAATTCTAACGTGAACTGGATGTGTGTATCCAGAATTTCTCATCAGTGGAAGTGCCAAAATAATATCATCGACATATTTTTTAATGAAAAATGGAGTAAAAGAAAGTACGAGAATGACAGTATCTCACAAATCGTCCATGACATATGCTGCTTTGATAGGAAAAATTGAAGCACCCATCGGTGTACCAAAAGTTTTTATATACATTTTGTTATAAAAGTAAAGTAAGTACTGTCGAAGAGAAAAGCTATTAATTCTAAAAAGGCTTCCTTCTGGATGGAGCAATGGCCACTAATGCGTTCTCAACTCTTATCGATTGCTCTTGAACAAGCATCTAGATAAACATGACTAAACAACGAGACCACATCCAAACTGGCCAGAACATAATGATCAGGGATTTTAAAATTATTGAACTTTCCTGAAACTTCAAATGAATCTTTAATAAAGTACAAATTGTCATAATCATTAGTCAGGATTCCTGTACTGCGCCATGCTTTCAGTAGAGACTCCTATCGAAGCCACTATCGGTCTCATAGTGAACTGATTTATGAACTTTCGGAAGTGAATAAAATTTCGGAGGAAACCCAACACACATCCAAATTGTCTCCCTGGAACCAAGATATCCCGACACCGTATGTTAGAAATTTAGCGTCTCCGCCGTTTTAGATAATTATCACGAGATCGCTATATCGAAATCAGCGACGGGAGAAAGGAAGTTTCCACACCGTTAGTTTTTGAACAAGTCTAATATCAATTGGGAAATTTTAGTTTTTGTGTGCGCTGCTGTAACTTTGATATCGATATGTAGATGTTTATATAGATAGAATATATAACTTTGTTTTTGATTTTGTTATTGGATAATTTTCTATTCACTCGCCCAGAAAAAAAGGGACTGGGAAAGTGCAAATCGGAGGAAACGATTTCAAAGGTTCAGTTTAAATCTGTAGGTCCTGGCTCATATTTTGTGCACCGATCATTTTATGGATATATATTCATTTTTGGGAAATATTATAGTAAGATTCTACACACGATTAGTAGGAACGTTTTTTGTATATGTAATTTAACAGGATATAGATAAGTTTTTTTGTCAAACAGTTCTCGCCCGACCCGTAGACAGGTGGTAGGAAAAATTTGAAGCGAGGCCAGTTGTAATTTATATCGGTTACCTGGAGCGTATGATTTTGTCTCCGTAACCAGGTTATCGTTAAATTTTCACAGCAATTAAGTAATTTTCTTGTAGACACGGTCATATCATTTAATCCTCGTTTTTTTACACAAAGAATTTATTTTTATTCGCGCGGAGGCAAAAATTGCAACACTGAATTTTGTTAGTACGTACAGAAACTGTTTATCGCTAAGATCATCATATCAGCAGATTTTTTTTTCATTTTATTTAAATAGAGTACAATGACATTCGATACCGGTCGACTGGTACTTATGTGAAGTAGACACTTATTGTTGCATTGAGGTAGGTCACTCACGTAAAAGACGTTAGACGCTTCAGCGAAAACTTGTGAGACGGAATCATAGGGTCCATTCAAGTTATGTATATAAGTGTATAGAGTTTGTCATATGTATATAGTGAAATATTTTTTTATCAGTAGTTGGTACCGAAATTTATTCAGTTCCCCACCTCAACCTTCCCCTTTGGAGTGAGCAGTTCATTTGATACGAGGCTTAACAAAAAGATCAACCCTGTCCTGCCAAAGTAATTACCCGTTTCAAGACCAGGAGATCCGCGCCTAAATCGGACTTTCTTTTGTTATTTCACGCTCGGTTGTAATTATTTCAAATGGTGACAGCGGACCCGAGATAAAAGGTTCTAGTCATTACAGCAGGTGACAGCAGTTATTAGAGTGGTGACAGCGGATTTTTTTTGTTTTGAGAAACAACTCGGTAAGGTACGGTAGAATTGTACAATTATTACCTTTCCTCTATATCGAGGAGGTAGGATCACATGATAATTCTACATTTGAGCTGTTATTTAAGAGATATATTGCGATAAACAGTATATTGGTCAGACTTTAAGATCTCTGTCAAGCTGAATTGTCTCACACAAGAGCGGTGCGCGCTAGCAAATCATGTTAATTCTTTAGATCATCATATGAACTATGAGACTGTGATAGTGTTGCCAACCAAACAGAACCAAAAGATCGTTCTTTGAAATGGCTTCTATTTCACAATATAATAATGTTATAAATAAAAAAACAGATATCGATCACTTGAGTGAGATTTACTCCTTCTTGTTATCCTTAGATGTTAACTGTGGCCTTCCTATCTCGAATGGCAACCATGTTGTTCCTGATAGCACCACTCTTATTACTGTAACTTAACAATTCTATCAATTTGGGTGTTCAATTTGGTAAATACACCCAAAGTGATTACTATATTATTTCTATTATTATTATCCTGTGGTTACCTTGAATTCTTTCACTGTATAGGTTTCATTGATGTAACCTGAACTTTTACAAAATTGAGTCATCTCTTCTTCTTTCCAATAATAGAAGATTTACCCCATCTACAATTCCTACTCTATTTCAAAATGTAGACATACACCAGAGGCCATGATCGGAATGGGTACATTATCTTACATCAGACTAGTTTTGTGACAGTTGGTAACACTGACTGTCTAGTAGTCTATCCGATTTAGAGGGGAAAATTATATCATTTCCTTACCGGCGTTCAACACAGAAACGCTTTGATTTTTCAATTTACAAGATGGTATTGTATTGTGACCTTCCTTATCCATGATGGAGTGGTTGTTTGATATGCATTTTTTTTTAACTAACTATATCATACTTCAATATCCGTAGTTTATTTCAATCCCGGTATTTTCTCTTATTCACTTTCAAGTTTGTTCTAATTTTTTTTCTTATAACCCTTCTCACTAACACCTCCCAATATATAATATTTACGTGCTCAATTTTAAAATTTTAGCTATTGTTTAATTAATTTTACGGAGCAAAACCTTTTACATCGTTTCCGCAAGATCATCCTTTTCGCACTCTCCATTCATTGTTTTCGTAGGAAAAAGCTTGTAGAACCAGTCAAATTTTATTATTTATTCAAAGTGATCTTTTAATAGATAATTTTAAAATATAAAGTCTTTTAATTTGCATTATTGATGTTACATTCTTAAACTAATTATAAATTTTATTTTAATCATCGATTTGAAATTATTTTGAATGTAGAACTTTAAAATTCATACCTTTTTTCTCCAACGTGACAGTTCCTAACCAAATTCGAATTATGAACCTATATGTCAATAAAGTATTTTTTTAGGTATTCAATCTGTGAGATTATAAATCATTGTTATGAGGATTATTTGTTGAAGTATTTTGGTTGTATGTCTTGGTATATGTATTTTTTTACTGCTCAATTTTATCTAATTATAATAGATCATCATTCCATATTAATATTACAGGTTAGAATATATTTTATAATATAAATATTTTTCATTATATCAACTCACAATTAGATCAAATGTATTGTTTATTTTTTTTGATGAATGTTTTATATCATAATAACTTTCCCTAAATTTGTTTTCTTATTTATTTGATTTTAAAAGAAATAAGAAAACCAAATTGCCCCTATTTATTACTTATGATAGCCTATTTATTGGCATTCTAATACTTGCAATATAAGAAATCAACTTGCACAATTATTATAATTATGTTCATTCAATACTTCGTTATTGTAAATCCATTATTATTATTTATTCTATTTATTATACAATCATCAATATTTATTTCTAAATACTTTTAAAATATACAACGCATTTATTATCCTACTTACAATATTCTATCTTTCCCATAATTCATTTATTTATTTCTAGTATTGCTTATAAAATTATCATTTATTTACAAATTTCTCATTTAACTATATTTTATTATTTTTTTATAATTATTCGTTATTTATAAATACCATCTTATAATTATGTCATATCAATGCAATCTTTATTCAGAATAAAATTTATATAACTGACTTATATGAAATATTCGTCTTATACTTTCACTAGTAGGATCTTTTTAAACATAGCTATTGACTCCGTTTGTATTGTCAATCATACATATGGACCTTCAAATGGTAATTGTAAATTGCTGTTCCCATCTTTTATGGCCACTATTGGTTAATATTCGAAAATATTTAATAATCTCACTGATTTGCACAAGGATTTCTCACACTAGTGTATATAGAATTAATATTAGATTTTTTTAGTAGTAAATATAGAAATAAATATACCAAGACATACAACCAAAATACCACTATCGTCGTTACAAAGAAAAGTTTAATAAAAGCAGTAGAGAAGTTACCGCAGAGACACAAATATTCGGATTACGAATAAATGAAGACAAGACAAAATATATGAGAGTGGGGAAAGAAAACCAAAACAATTATTCTCACTTAAGAATAAAAAATTACAAGTTAGGAATTGTATCAAGTTTCCACTATTTAGGAACATCGATAGGACAAACTAGGAAAGACAGGATAAAAGAAATAATATTGAAAGGAAACCAAATGTTTGGCTTGGACAGATAAAGGATTATAGTCGCTCTGATGTAAGAGGAGTAATCCACCTCGTCAATAGGATAATCCATAACCACCGGAATTGAACGGTGAGGCTGATGATGATGAACTAGTCTGATATATTTTCTTTTATTTGTCTCCAAGCTAGATTAATATGCTTCCTTCTAGGTATGCTGCAGAAAGAATTGCTTTTTGCGTAGTTTTTTACCCATACTCTTTTTATTTGCTTGAGAGAATCATTTTTAGCAATTCTTGAGAGTGTTGAGTTTAAAACAACCATTGATTTTGAGTTCTCCCTATAGATGTACTTTAAGGAAGTATGCGAAACAAACAGTTAGCAGGCAGCTGAAGATACTCAAACAAACAATGTCTACGACTGTTTATATTAGAGTGTCATAAAATATGATTGAATTTTTTTATTACTTATTTCCAATGCCGATCTACCTGATTTTATACCCTTTAAAAACGCCAATGAATACATTCATAAGAGTAGCATAAGGGTGGTGATAATTGATCTACGTAGAACAACTGCCACTTTTTATTACAAGTGTCACCCCAACTATCACTATTGAATGTGATTGCTGAGTTGAGTTCAGACAATAATCTTAGGGTGATGCTGTTTAAAGCCATTTAGGGGTTTAGGTGGTGAATTTAGGCAAGATGTGTCATCGATAATAAAAAACGATAAAGTATTTGACCATTGTTGGTTAGGAACGACTCGAGCGATAAATTTCTACTGATTTCTATCTGAATGATTTTATACAGATAAATGCATTATTTATTGATTTGCAATTTGTCTTTTAAACAGGATGCGTTCAGTGACATTTTAAAATCAATTCATTTTATGTTTACCACTGACTAGAATTATTTTACTGCAAGTTTTACATAATAGGAATGAATGGGTAGCGCAGTAAATAAAATCTTTTCACCATTGAAATTGAAAATATAAGCGTGAAAGGGTGGATTTCACCCATCCAATATTTAGAGTATCAAATGTCGAATACGTTATTGAAGCACCGAGTTCTTTAATTAGTTTTTTTGCTCCAAAAATTACAAAAAAGACTAAACTTCAACGAAATGTTCCTGTAACGTGCTAGGCTCTAATTTTTTTTTCAATATCATGATAGTTACGATAATTTCGACAATCTATTAACCTCTCGAATCTAGTATCCTATAATGTGGCTGAGAAAATTTCAAATCTGTGTTAGCATTATTATGTATCGAATGAGTAACTAAATTTTTCATGTACAACTTTTTTTCCTTAAAGTAATGATAAGAAGTTCACCACTTGATAGCAAGCATTTTAAATACTCAAAGTGTATGGGAAAAAGGTGGTTTTGCGTTTTGTAAATTTCTGTAAACAGTTATCTTTGTTACATTATGCTACTATCCTATTATTAATCTCACTGGTACAATTTTACTTATTCCATGTTGACTGATCGTCAGAATAGTCAAGGGCTGTAGGAAGTTTTGAACTTGTAAGTTTATTGTTTTTTGTATTGTTTAGATTAGTTTTAAATGTATACAACTAATAGAAAATATTGAATTCTTTTATGCATCCCAAACAACTGTACAAATAGGCACAGAAAATGAACGGTTTTAAAGATTAAAACTAACTTTTCCGCATCTGTGGCCCTGAACAATATTCTATCATAAAATTGTTACTTGTATACACTTCGAGGGATGTATCGCGTTAACAAACCGAAATTTGTTCAAAAATAACCAAAAAGGTGATATATCTGGATTTATATGACCCGATGTACTTGTTCTAGTTAGCTGAAAATCAATAGGATACATCTGTGAGACACCTTAAACGATATTCAATCATAAAATTGGTCACTTGTATACACTCTGGAGGCTGTATCTTGCTAACAAACTGAAAATTCTCCAAAAATGACAAAAATTTGGTACTTCAAGTACCATAGAACCCAGTGTACTGGCTTTAGTGAGTCTAATATCAATAGGATTCATCTTTGAGACATTCTGAATAATATCCAATCATAAAATTGGTCACTTGTATAAACTTCGGAGGATGTATTGTGCTAACAAACTTAAATTTCTCCAAAAATTACAAAAACATCGTACTACTAAAGTACTATAGCACCTGTTGTACTGGCTCTGGTGAGCTGAAAATTAATAGGGTTCATCTGTGAAGTGTCCTGAATAATATTCAATCATAAAATTGGTGACTTGTTTCTCTCCGGAGGCTGTATCGTGCTAACAAGACATGTAACGAAAAGTGGCCGACGACAACGACGACGACATACACACAGGATTTTTTTTCTAAAAACTGTTTTTTTGGGTTGTTGTTGATGGTAAAAAAAAATTTCAAATTTCCAACTTGTTTTGGGGTAAACCTATACTTTTCTCGCATATTAGATAGGTTGGGCGGAAAAGTAATAAAACTGGTAGGTACCTAGTATATTGCAGATGAATTAAACACCGTCTTTACTAAAATTCGTCCAAAATTTGCACAAAACATATCTCAACTAATTCCACATCACGAAGAAAGTTAGCAATTTAAAAGATTTACAATTGAGTAGGAAAGCGCAACAGCTCATGGTATTAACGAGATCATTGAACAAATTGACCCATCAAAGGCATATATATGTATCAAGGGAAATTCAAGAATTAAATTGGTAAAATATTTAAATGTAAAGATGAAAGTATAAAAATATATGAGTAGGTACTTTAATAAATCTCAATTTTAGTAACGGTACTGGATGAGGCAGATAGCCAGAAATGCTCCAACTATAGACTGCTTCCTTCCATCTCTAAAGTTATTGAAACATGTAGGTATAAATAATAGACGAATAATAGACGATGGTCACTTCTCAAATGTCTTAGAATTTTTTAACATTTTATCAATATATTGTGGAATTATCTAGAAACAGTTCGTTTCATTTGAAACAGTAATATGAGTAGATTCCACAAAGTAAGGGTCGAGACAGAAAATTTCCTTTATTATGACTAAATCCTGAATAAATAAAAAAATAATTAATCCTACACACCCTTGTAGCGCCACATTTTTCGCAATTGTTATTTTTGACACTGTCATTTTGAATTCGACAAACACAAACAAGGTTCACACCAGCCAATGTAATATTGATTTTGTAAATTTTAATTTTTAATGACTTGAAAGTTAATTTACTAAGATATTTTATAATATTTATCGACATCAAAGGCGAAATATTAAAATGTATTGTAATTTAATATATTTTGAATAATTTTATTCTATTTTGTTTATGTAAAACAGTCTTGTAGTTGGCGATTGCAGACACTCCATGCGCGGGTCAGTTGCGTTGTGCCATATACCGCCTATACATCAAACCGTCTCTTATTTAATTTGTCTATGACACTTACTTTATACAGATTTTCATTCATAACATTTATTAGGACAATGAATATAATTAGAAAACCGTTTTATCGATATGCTCTTGTACCAAAGTACAAAAACTTTATTAGAATACAACCCATAAAATGTTTTTTCCAGTTCCATTTATGCGAAAATACGAAAGCAATGGTGTAAAGTTATGAGAAAACATGAAGTATCTCCAATATATTGTTTATATTATAGAGTAAATTTTATCTCCGATGGATATGTTTCACATGTTTATGCTTGTATAGACTATAGTATAATTCCTATTATAGATGAATTTATAAAAGTACCTTTTAGTTTGACAACTTTGCAGGATGTTTTAATAAACAAATGAATGAATTTTACATTTGCTTAAGTTAATTTAAATATACATTTATACATACAATTTGGGAAAATTAGTTTTTCTCCAAAACAGGATGCCATCAGATTCTCGATCTGTAACAAACAAAAAGTATATTAAATGGATTGTTCAATTAAGATATCTGCTTCTGCATAAAAAATATTCATGGGCTTGAGAATTCTCGAAAAATCAATTGAGACATAATAAACTTCAGTGAATGGTAATAGTATGACGTATAATTACTTATAATATAGATAATACAATAGCATATTTAATATTCCAAGATGATTAATAGTGTTACGAAATAGCACACTGGTGTAGGCCGTGAATCCGACTCTGTTTAAGCCATGTATGAAAGTAAAATTTTTGACGAATTCGCAGGGATAACTTCGGACTGTTTAACATTATTTTTTGTGACTTTTCTTATCTAGACATTGCCAGTGATGTCCATTGTTTTTGAGACCAGTCTTATCTAGACGATTCCACGGAGGCGATTGTTTTCTGAGCCGCAATCTAGAAAGATCTAGAAAAAAGGGCACTAAATATATGAGAGAGGCTATACCTACCAAAGAGTAAGTTTATAATTTGATCTCGAGAGATGAACAGTGAAAAAGTAAATTGTCTAAGTAAATAAACAGTAGTGAAGTGTTTATAGCAATTAGTTCAAGTGAATATGTCTATATAAGATAAATTAGTGAATAGTTTAGTGAATAAATAAATTAAGTGAGTAGACATACTGCGTGTATAAATTTATCCCACTCGTCAGGATAAACTGTTTTAAATAAATAAGAAAAACATTACAGTGGCGTCAGGTGTGGGTTAATATAAATAAATAACTACGTAAAATTGGCCAAGAGACTAAGTGACCTGAAAGTGACAGAGCTAAAGGCAGAATTGGTAAGTCGTGAGTTGGAAACGTCCGGTAAGAAGAGTGAGTGATGGCTTCGATCCAGAAACATTTTTATTCAAAGACGAGGCTTCCACCTGAATCTCGTCTATATCTGATATGAAGAACGATAATTCTAATATGAAGAACGATATTTCTGCTAACATGGTAGAGAAGATATCAACCAGCCGAAAAATGATATTTCTGCCATGGAAAAGAAGATTTCAACTAATGTGAAGAACGATATTTCTGCTATGAATAAGGATATTTCTAATTAATGAAAAATGGCTAAAGTCGGATATTGAGGATAATATTACAACGATGGACGAGAAAATCGAGAATAAGATAACGACGATGAACGAGAAAATATAAACAGACATTGCAAATAAGATGACAACGATAAACGAGAAAATCGAGGAGTTAGAGAGAAATATGGCAGATTCAGGGACACAAGACACGCCAGCAGAAGAAGAGAAGATTGAACATATATACCCTCCAAGCCAGAAATAAACTCCAGAACAGAAAATATTGGCAGTTTTACCCGAGTCAAGGCCCCAACGGTCGATGGAAAAATGTCGTGGACAAATTACGTAAAACAGTTTGAAGCAGCTGCTAGAGTGAATAATTGGTCCCATAGGGAGAAGGCACCGATCTTAACTATCGCGCTTCGAGAAGATGCCTTACATGTATTTCAGACGACGCCACTTGAAGAAACGGATGACTTCGAGCAGCCGAAGAAGAGGTTGGACATGCGATATGACCACGAACATCTAGAACATTTGTACCAATCCCAGCTGAAGAACCGAAGGCAGAAACGTGACGAAGCCCTTCAAGAGTATGAAGTGGATATTGCCAGACTAGTTCGATTCACGTATCCATCAGCACCTGAGAACATGATAGAATGTCTGGGCATCCAGGCCTTTCCCAAACAGCACTGTACGTATTAAATACGTACATATTAGGTCTTATATACGTCCTGTACGTACAGTACCTAAAATGTACGTATTTAATACGTACATTATGATTCCTAAACGATACGTACTTTTAGGCACGTACCATGTACGTACTCAATACGTATCGGCTGTACGTATTTTCTGATACGTATAATGTACGTACTTAATACGTATCGTATGTACGTACTTAATACGTATCGTATGTACGTATTTTCTGATACGTATTATGTACGTACTTAATACGTATCAGCTGTACGTAATTTGTTATACGAAAAAATTGTGTAGGTACACATTTTTATTATATATAGTATATAGAGGTATATTCATTTCAAAAATAACATCTATTTGTTGTTAGCGATGGTTTGTTCATCAATAATATTTTTAAACAGGTATACATTTTGTCGCAAAATTAGCACAAAATTCGACCTACATCAGGTGGGTGATTTGTGCCTACCTCTATACAAAAACATTCCAAATTTTTTCTCAGTTAAGTTCATTTTGTTGGGAAAATAAATTATTAGTAAGTTTAGACTGTGACTGGATGTGTGCACTTGTAATATTTTTATCACATTCTAAACAATAATAATAATAATTAGACTCAAATTTATTGTATTACACAATAATTGATTGATACTGTGCATATGGAGTTTTTCCACAAAGTTTCATTCGTTAAAATGAAAACGAAGATAACAATTTTGTTTCTTCATCCTGTCCTTGTCAAATAACCGAAAGTCGAATAATTCTGTCTTCCTCTGGATGTACACAAATATTTTGAAAGTGGTAAGTAAATCGATTTCTGGTAAGGTGTAAGGGTCTTCGGCCCTATTGCGTTCATTTACCACACTTGCAGAAGGAAGATTGACATGTTAGGCGGGAATTGTAAATTTTCAATATTCTATTCTAAGACGTATTCTGTAAGAAGATTGTTTTCCTGTTACTAATTTTAATTTTTTGACAATGTTTAGATTTCTTATGAAATATTTTTGTCATCTCGCATCGGACATAATCGATCGTGATTCAAGAATATACAGCCGCCGGATAAATAAAATTTAAAATTCGCGCCTATAAGTGTTACTCAACTTCGTGAATTGACAGAAATGTCTTTTGTAGTTGTGTCCTTGTGTCAGTTGTTTGTAAAGAAACAAACAAATCAACCATCATTCATAATTTTTAAACATGTGTTTTGATGTTATGCTAACCAGATGTCTATGGTATCTGAATAGAAATTATATATAAATTCTAGGAGTATCTGTAGCATTGGTGTTTTTATTTAGTTTAGAGAGTGCAATAGAGAAATATTTGGTGGTATTTATCTCAATATTCCACACATACCGATTGTGCTTGTTACTTTTGTGTATACCCATGATTAATTGGTAAGCTATTAACTAATTTCTATAACATTAACTTTTAATTTTATTTAGTCTCTAGTGTTTATTTAATTTATATTTTTTAAAGTAACAGTTAGACTAGTATAAAGTAATATTAGGTACTTTCCATAGTTGTTTTATTATAGTTTGTAGTGTTGGGACCTTTTGTAAGCAGTTTTTTTGTTACAATCTGTCTATTTGCAGTTTATAAAGACAAGTATACCCACCTATTATTTATTATTACATTAATCTACTAGTAAAAGATATCTTATAAAGTTAGTAAACATTACAAAAAAGCAACACTATATTCATTTTGGATTAGATAAATGTTTGCAAAAGGTACTTTCACAACATCCTAAATTAAGTGACGATAGTGTTGTTGAAATTTTAATTAACATTGATGGACTTCCACTAACAAAAAGCTCTACAAGTCAATTCTATCCAGTTTAATGAAGTATAAATCAAAACCGGGGATATGTTGAGATTGTGGGTGTATATTATGGCTGTGCAAAACCCAATGAACTTAAATTGTTTTTGTCAGATTTTGTTGAAGATGCCACTAATATTATAAATAATCGAATTCAGTGCAATGGCTCCAATTTTATGCTGTTAAAATAGAAATATTTGTTTGTGATACTCCAGCAAAAGCTTATATTACATATGCTAAAGGTTATTTAGGTTATATGTCAAGCTCTCAGTGTCATGCATCGGGATCTTATGATAATTGAGTTTATTTTCCTGATATGTCAAACCTTCATTCACATACTGATATTGATTTCAGAGCAAAGACTCCAAAACATCACCATCCAGGTACTTGCTTCAAGTCTAGATATGGTCAAATCTTTCCCTCTTGATTACATGCATCTTGGTTGTTTAGGGGTTGTAAAAATGTTACTAGTATGTTTGTGGTTAACTGGAAAGCCTTCAGCAAAAATTCCATATAGTAAAATAGAAACATTATCAAAATGTTTAATTGAACAGTCTTGTAACATTCCAACAGAATTCAATTGAAAACCCCGTAGTGTCAGTGAAAGTAAAAAAGGTGGAAAGCAGCATAATTAAGGCAATTTCTGCACTATACAGGACCAGTTGTTTTAGTTAATTATTATCAAAGGAAAATTTTGAACATGTCATAGTTTTATACTATGCAATAACAATATTATCATACCCACAGTTTTTAAAATACACTTATTATGCTAACAAACTTTCAACATATTTTGTAGAAATGTTTATTTTAATTCATGGTGAAAATTATGCCTCAGATAATATACATAATCTACTACATTTAGCTGAAGATGTTTGAATATTTGGACATCTTAATAGTTATAGTGCTTTTGATTTTGAAAAGTATATGCAAACAATAAAGAAGTTGCTTAGAAAACAAGACAACCCTCTACAACAATGATTAATAGAAAAACAGAACTAGATAATGCTAAACAAAGTGAACATATTGAATGTATTGAACAAAGTGAATATTCTCAAAATTTTCCGATACTCCACAAACCTCACTACAATGGACCTGTGCTAAAAAATTATCCAATAACAGATCAATTTAAACAAATTGCAAAAACTTTGATTTATTGCCTAAAGAACCTGATAGTTGTTGTTTATCCGGTCGAGAAATAATAGCAATCAGTAATTCGAAGATAACGGGCAAATCCTAATTTTAGGATAGAATATACAGAAAAAGAAATTTTTTACCTTAGGCCATGCGAGTCATCAATATTAAATATATGTTTAGTTGGAAAATGACTAGTGAATGAAAAGCATGGAAAATACAAAATGTTTCATTTAAATGTCATGTCATGTTAACATTCACTAACAAATTTGTTACTCTTCCGTTGTTACATAGTTTTTGAGACAACTTGTTGGTATTTATTATACATAATCTAACAATATATTAAGAGTTGGCTGTGTGCTGAATATATCGAACAACTTGCTTTGAGAGATGTTCAATATATTTACCCATTTTTTAGTGATAGACTTTTTGAAACAAGTTTTTAAGTTGCTCTAAATGTATTGAAAATTAACTACTCTATTAAAAAAATCATGTGTTTATATTTTTTTTTGGATTCAACTTTTCAGAAAAAATGGAAAATAATAATATTCGTGAGTTTTCTAAAAAGACTTGGATAAAAATGCAGTTTATCAATGACACGTCGGTAGCAGTGGTGCCCATCCACAAGATGGATTAATGTAGACAATTGATTGTGGCCACCAGAGAAACTTATCGCTGCTATAAGGTCACATCAATTAAATTCGTGTTGACCTTCACTTGAGGTGAAGTTGTTTAGGGATGGGACTTACGGTAATATCTACAAATTCTGTATAAATTGCAAACTAAATATGAATAGGCGGAGGTGGAGACCTCAATACCACATATGTGGACGAATCACATCCAAAAATAAGGGAATTTAAAACGAGGTTCCATTCTTCTTCAAAGTCCGACAGTGAGGTTAAAGAACTTGTAAGGCAAAAGAAGGGGTCTAGACTGTCATCACCACTAAAAGCAGCTCGCACAATCATAATAGGTAATTGATATAAAAATAATGATTTTGACCTTCCCCAGAAATATTTCTTTGTTTTGTGAGTTTTTCAATTATTATTTAATGTCCACCATTGAAAAATAGTACTTTTGTGTAAAAAATTATAGACCAAAAATTGAGGTACTTGATCACTGTGTTAATATTTTAGATACTGCAGAGCCCGAAATGAGCCACGTGGAACAAAGCCGAGAGGCAGTTTTGAGTACTAAAGAATGTGAGCCTTCAGCTAGGTCCAGCCATTAAATTTAGTTGTTTTTTTTATGAAACTTATAAATCTGTAATTTGAAGTTATTGGAAAAGGGACTCAAGGTCCAACAATAAACCACAGACATGGGATATTTGCAGTTTTTCATTTTAAAACTTACCTAAAAAACCTTTTTAAGTGTGGAAAAAGTGTATTAACCCTCCGAGGAGTTGGGTGTGAGTTTAAAGGAGTCTTGGGTGCTTACCTAAATTTCTCTGGTGCCTTATTTTGAATTCTAAATAAATATTGAAAAATCCACCCCTTCTTCGACTTGAAGCTAGTCGACTGGCGAGGACAGGTTGTTCTACAGGGCAATATGACATCTAAAGGAGCACAGGAGGTAGGTATTGTGAATAGGAGGAGTCTTGTTATAAATAAATAATAAATACCTTTGTTATATTATATTTTCCTAACTAGTTAATAGTCAAAAGTAACTTTAATTAAATTTGCTTTCAAGTTGTTTTTAAAGTTTAATATTTTAATTTTCTAGTGTGGGCTTTCTGACGTGTACTTTAATTTATAAGACCATACAGTTGAACTCACAATTAAGTGATAAGGAACTTTATTCTAGCAACGTTATTAACATTGTGACAAGTAAACTCAAATTCCCTTCAAAATTTTAATAATAAAGCTTCTTGGAACTAAATTGTGAGCTTTCAGCTCTGTAGTCTGTTTACAAAGTACGTACTATTGATACATACCAAGTACGTACAAACTATACGTACCAAGTACGTACAAACGGTACGTACCATGTACGTACAAATGGTACGTACCAGGTACGTACAAAATGATACGCACCAAGTACGTACAAAATGGTACGTATCAAGTACGTACAAAATGGTACGTACCAAGTACGTACAGATGGTACGTACCAAGTACGTAAAAGCAGTACGTATTTGGTACGTACATTTTATTGGAAAATGTACGTATTTAATACGTACCATGTACGTACTATGTACAGAAGAGTACGTACATAATACGTACCTTACGTCTCATGAGTATGTATTAAATACGTATTATGTACGTACTTGTGCTGTCTGGGTTATTGATGCCTTACTTGACCCCGGTATGCAGAGGACGCTTCATTTAGCCCATCCCAAAACATTGGTCGATGCATTGACCGCTGCTTTTGAATATAAAGCAGCAACGAAGGCTTCGGGTTATAATAAAGTTAGGACCATCCAAAAACTAGAATATTTCGGCTACGAGGGGACAGCACCGACCCATGATTATTCCAAAGACTGTCTCATACTGATAGCTTCTCTCAGATGTCGCAACGACAGTGTATATGTAGATGGCGAAATGAGTGGCAAGAAATATACTCTGCTGGTAGACACTGGAGCTAGTAGAACTATTATACAACCAAATATAATCAGCTCTAAGAAGAAGCTTCTACCAACGAAAATGCAACTGCGGACCGCCACAGGTGAGAGTGAATCTACATGGTTTCCGATTGGACTTTAGAAACAGAACAATTGAAGTGGGTTCCGAGGAGGTATTCCTTCATCCATATGAAGGCAGCACGGTGTAGGCAGCTGTACAGTAAGATACCCTTCTGCCTGCACGAAGCAAAACCACCATAGTAGCGCGGTAACAGGGAATCATGGAGGAATGTACACCGGTTATGATGGAGCCAAGGAAGCACGACGAAGAAATTGACAAAGGAGTACTAATTGGAAAAGGATTGGTTACGTCGACGAAGGAGATCCCAGTACGTGTAATAAACGTGAACGATTACCCAATTACCATCAGGAAGGAAACCAAGATTGGATCCTGCGTACCAGTGACGCCTATAGTTCGCCAAACAACGGCAACTGACAATTCCAATGCCAGATTCGAACATATGTTATCAGTAGTTGGTCAATCCTATTAGGCAATCAGCGCGGAGACTACCACGAGAGAAGAAGCTGAAAGAATAATTCGAAGGATGGCAGAAGGAAAAGTAAAAGAACCATCCACCACTCCATGGATGTCTCCAGTAGTGCTCGTCAAGAAAAAGGATGGAACTACGAGATCCTGCGTGGACTATCGCCAGATAAACAACGTGACGAAGGAAGACAGCTATCCTCTTCCTCGAATCTACGATACTCTAGATGCTTTGGCTGGCAGCAAACAGTTTTCCACCTTGGACCTAAAGTCTGGTTATTGGCAAGTAGAAATCGACCCAGAAGACACAGAGAAGACTGCTTTTACCACCGGATCTGGATTATGGCAATTCAACGTCATGTCATTCGGGCTCTGTAATGCGCCCGCGAGAATTGAAAGAGTCATGGAAAATGTCTGTGAAGGGTTGCCTTGGATGACATGCCTGGTCTATTTGGACGACATCGTAGTACTGGAGAAGATTTTTGACGAACACCTGAAGAATTTGGAAGGTGTATTCAAACTACTCCAAGCTGCCCTGCTCATGTCAGCTATTTCAAAACCGAGTTAACTATCTAGGTCATGGTGGTGAATTCAGCAATTTCCGCAATCATCCGACAAACATCAAATTAGGAGCTTCCTTGGACTTTGCACATACTATAAAAGATTTATCAGAAAGTTTGGAGATATTACCAAGCCCCTTACTCGACTCACTGAAGAAACAAGAGCTTTCCAACGGGACGAAGACTGTCGAACGGTTTTTAAACCTTGAATAGGCATTTAACCATGGCGCCGATATTAGGATATCCATTACCAGAGGGAAATTTTATTCTTGACACTGACGCAAACCACGTAGGAATTGGAGGAGGGCAAGAAAGAGTGCTGGGATATTTCAGTAAAGTCCAATCCAAATCAGAACGAAACTACTGCGTTACAAGAAGAGAACTTTTGGCGGTAGTGAAGTCCGTGGAACACTTTTACCAGTATCTCTATGGTAGGAAGTCCTCAATCCGGACTGATCATGCAGCACACAAGTGGTTGATGTAGTTCAAGAATCCCGAGGGCCAGATCGCTAGATGGATTAAACGACTTCAAGAGTACAATTTCAACATAGAATATCGAGCTGGTATGAATCACCGAAATGCCGACTACCTTTCCATACGGCCGTGCCCAACAGACTGCTCCCACTACAACAAGGCGGAATCTAGAGAAGCTGCAGTTTCAAGAACTAACTACTATAGTTAACGAAGAATGGTCACCCACCAGGATCAGAGCAGATCAGGAGAATGATCGTCACCTAAAGAAGATTCGACAATGGAAGGAAGAAAATCGGCGACCTACATGGCAAGAAGAATCAAGATATTCACCGACACTCAAGGCATATTGGGCTCAGTGGGACTCCCTTGTCCTGGAAGAAGGCCTATTGAAAATAATCCTTGAGAACGATGATGGTTCCGAGAACGAGACTGGCATAGGTACTGAGAAAGTTACACAACAGTCGATCGAGAGGTCATCTGGGAGTGAAGAAAACCTTTCAGCTGGTCCGTGAAAGGTTTTATTGGATGAACAGCTCCGATGATGTGAAGGACTGGTGAGTCTGACCCAGCCTTCGAAGAATTTATGGGCGCATACGGTACCGGGAAAGCTAGACATGAAGTTACTAGAGAACAAAGACAAGATTTGTTCACACTACCGGAAGAGTACTCATTGGTACATAACATCTCCGCCAGTAACAAACACGCACGAGGGTTGGCAACTGCCTTTCGAAAGAACTTTGGACTATTAGATAAACTTGAAGATCAGATGCCAACCCCTTTCAAGACACTGAGACTCAAACACAATTCGCTGTACGTTTTCAACATGGTAACTAGAAACGAATTTCCAGATCGAGCCACCTACCAGGATGTATGGGAAGGGCTACGAAGCCTTCGAGATCATGTGCTGGAATCCCACGTGGAGAAACTAGCAATTCCCAGGATAGAGAGCGATCAGTTGGATTGGCGAGTCATCATCAACATGATAGCTGTGATCTTCCAAGATACTGGTGTCCACATATTAATTTGCAGCTATACCACTCGTTGTCGCTACCCGTTGAAGACGGTGCCCTGTTATTTCCATACGTCCGGAAATGCAGTCATGGGTCCAGTTGCCAATTTAAACATCCAGTTCCGGCTACACAGAAGTTCCAGAAGGAACTTCCTTCTAAGAAAATAAATAAGAAAAACATTGCAATAGGTTATGTTCAAGCTGATTGCATGTATCCATAAAAACATATTTGTTAGATCGTAATATATCATGCATTATAACAATCACCTTGCAGCTTCAACCCTTTTGACTTCACTGGACGTGAAATTTTTGATTTGATGCAAAATATGCTGTCTTCATATATTATGCATCTACTTTCGGTAGATTGTCCTGCTTTCACAAATCCACTTTCAGACATCGTCGTAGATGATTACTATTACAAGAATGCTAAAATTGCACTAGACATCAGAAAACACTACAGGAACACAAATACACACTATTATTTATTATTTATCTAACAGCACACTATGAATATCAACAGCTGATATCGCCCTCTCTATAATTCAGTGTGGCATGGGACGTCACGTTTCGACCAATTTTGTTGCGTTTCGCAAATTTGAATTTCACACACTTATCTTGCTTTCTTTAATTATCATTTCATGCAATTAAAAAAAAACTAAATAAGAAATTAAATGATTTAGTATAATGTCAGGACAATAATACCTCGGAGACGAAAAATTCAAATAAATTTAAACTACATGTATATTTCCTATTGGCAATCCAGCAAACAAGTATATCAATTGCCATAATGAAATTTCTTCTCTATAAATACGAGTTTTATGTGAATGTCAAAATTATTTAATGTGTTTTTTTGAGTGCTATACATGTAATAATACTCTTAATAATTTTATATGACCAAGAATAACACGTGTTTGAGCTAAATCATTGAAATACTTTTAAAATTATCAAATTACATTTTCTGTTTTTTATTAGCTATGTTCATGAATGCTCGTGAATATTCGTGACATTTTCGGATTATGAGCTAGTTAGGGACATTTCAATTAGTTGGTAGTACTATGACGGGAGACCAAAGTAATTGATGACGTGCAACGGTATTTGCATTGAAAATTCTGTATATAGGGGAAGTTTTGATAATTAACAGTATTTTCTAATTAATTTTTGTGTTAACAAGCAAATTAGGACAATTTTTTATAATATTGTTTTAACTGCAATGTTTCAAAAATCGTTTATTCGATTACTACTTATTTACGTAGCCATACTTATATTTAATTTTCAAAATTCTTTAATATAAAACACACATCCCCAACCAGTGATTCATAAATTCGATTTGCTGTGAAGCCAATATCAATTTGTAGACTAAGTGGGAACAACGTAAGACGAGAAGCGGAGAGGGGATGATCGCTATGAAAGTAACGTCACATATTAGGTACATTCTCTGTTTCTACTCGTCTTTACAAAAAAATTATGACGATAACTATTACTACGCATACAACTACTTCTACGCACAGGCTTCCCTGAAAGGAAATAGATTTATCGAATATAGTTGCCTAGTATTCATTCCAATCTTTGACTTGCAGAATTTATTATAATGTAGTACGACCAGTATTCTGTTTATTAGCTGTAATAATATGGAAAAAGTCAAATCAATTCAAATAATAATTAAATAAACCCTGAATATTACTTAAATATCTGAAATATTATTTTTAATAGCTTGTATCAGCAGCAAACAGCAAATAAATTAAATTTGGCAACAGTAGATTAAATACTGCTTTATCCTGCTCCCCCACTCGATTTTTGCTTAGAATGTGAATGTGAAAGGATAATGTAAACAGTTATATCTTTTTTATTTATATATCTTTGATAAAACGCCAAACTGTGAAAAAGTTATTTCACCATTCATATATGTAGAATTATAATGAAAATAAAAATTTCGGATTAAATGTCTGATTGTCTGCATCTGCTTAAATGCAAGTTAATTTTAGCATCATAAACAAAGTTGCATACTAAAATCAGATAATGATTCTGAAAAAAAATAATTTCCGTAATTACTTCACGTTGCAAATTGCACATGACTCATCACACTGAGATACATATATTTTTAATTTAATACGTATCCTGCGACTAAATAATGTTGAACAAGTTTTGTTACAACATAATTATAGATTTTTAGATTATCTGGGATACTATTTGATTACGAAAGCCAGCGTGGTTTATTTTTGGTATCTTTGGCTTTTTATTCTAAGGGGATTAGCGCAAACTTTGGATACTATTCGTATTGCATATATTGTGGTCAGTTTTTACACAGATTTTTCCATGTATTTCTTTTCAAACATTTATATTACATGTTATGAATATACGGTGAATACGTACCCCCGTCTATATTTCGGCCACAATAGAAAATTCAAAAATGTGCAAAGCCACATCACACTTATTTTTAACGGGGACAGATTGTAGACTGGTTTTCAATTAAATTACATCAACCCTCTAACAGGGCGGACACCACTACCACGGAACACAAATATAATCGGAAGCGTGTCTCTTCATCGACCCTTTTGAAGTATTTCAGCAAGAAATTTAGATGACCTTCAAGTTTGTGCTTCTAAAATCAGATCCGGACATAATAAATTTAATGGTTGCAAAATCAACAGGTACGGCGTCAGACATAATTACTTTGTAAATATTTGGGCGATTTGACCAACGTGATTCTTATCTTCGAATCTACATACATGGAAATGTGATAGATTTTTGGATATTTTCAATGTTTCACATATTCATTAGTTGGAAATAAAAATTAGTTTGATTTCAATTATTTGGAGACTTCAAATGTTGTCATAATTAATTATTTTTTAAATCTCATTAGAGGAGAATTTTCTTTCAATTACTTGTATAACTCACCCACATTTTTTAATCACATTAACTTCATCGTTGTTTGTGAATAACCGTGTCTCAAGAAATGAAACACAAATAGTTTTTATTTCTTTATTTATTCAGACGATACATAGAATATAACTGAGTTAGAACCAAGAAAGTGTCTCCAATATAAAAACATAGTTTTGCCTGTATATATTCAAACTAAGAAATGGTAATGAACCAACAATATAAAATTTAAAAGAAATCCTGCAACAGTTTACGTATCTACATTTTCAGAAATAAAGAAAAATATTTCTTCCAATGAGTCCAATCAATTTGTTGTTTATTTTATTCATTAATTTATTTATTTTCTTTATTTAACGTGCTCGGCTACAATGGCCACTCATACAGGTACAGTTAATTATTAATAAGAGTACATACTATTGTTAATATATAAATATATAGTGCATTTTGTGGTAAAGTTGTACATTTTTTAGGAACTACAGTACTGTAATTGCTTCGTTAGGGTTACTCAATAATTCTTCTATGTTGGAATTAAGGTGGAGCTGCTGTATTTCTGTTAGGTATTGTTGACATTCAGTGAGAATGTGTTTGATTGTGATGCTACATTGACATTTTTGACAATATGGAGAGTTGCTACGGGACATCAGGTGACCGTGGATAAGTTTGGTGTGTCCAATTCGTAGTCTTCTCATCACTGCTAAGTTTTGTCTCGAAAGTTTAGAAGGTTCGGTGAGGTATGGGTGATTTATTGAAGGCTGGATATTGTGTAGGCTCGAATTGATGGAATCCCAGTGTTGTTGCCACAGGCTTTTGAATTTGTGTTTGATGAATTGCTTAAGATATTTTGCCGTTTGTATACTGTTATCGGTGTTGTGGTGTTTTTAGCTAGCTGATCGGCGAGTTCATTGCCCTCAATACCAATATGGGACGGTATCCATATGATGGTAACTGTTATGTTTTGGGAAGTGATTAATTGGTAGGTGTCGTGTATATTTTGTACAAGAGAATGTTCGGTGAAAATATGTTTAATGGAGTTAATTGATGCAAGAGAATCAGTGCATATACAAACGTTCTTATGAGGTAAGGATATTTGCTTGAATGCTTGTAGGATACTGAATAATTCTCCGGTGTGTACACTACAGAATGGGGATATCGTGAAAGAATATATAGGGGATTCTGAAGTTGTAACTGCACATTCCACTCCTGTCTCATTTCAATATCAAGTCGTGTAGATTTCTGTTGATTATCTCTAGAAATGATTTATTAATTAAAGCGTTGGAGGTTTCGTTTTTTTTTGAATTTGGTGAGGGATGTGTTGATTTGTGGAATGATTTTTGTCCAAGGGGGGATTAAAGAGAGGGGTATTGGAGTTGTTTGTGAGATATCGACTTTAATAGGCATTGATTCTATAATCATCAGTATGGTTTTTATTGTAGGAGTTGGTGACATATTGGGTATGCTGTGATTGGTTGGTATTATTGGGTTGTATACGGGGTTAGATGGATCGGAAGATACAGAAACTGCGTAATTTAGTAGTAGTTGTTGGCGCCTCTTCCACAAAGGTGGTTCATTTGCTTCGCAATAAAGGCTTTCTGATGGACTGGAGCGGAGGGCTGTATTTTACACAGAATTGAGTAGATTGATTTGTGATTTAGACGCAGAAGTGTATATGAGGCAGCCGTAATCAAGCTTCGGTCGAATTAGTGCTCTGTACACTTTTAGAAGAGAGTTGTCATCAGCACCCCAGTGATAATTAGAAAGCGTTCTAATGAGTTTTAGTATTCTACACCCCTCCTCTTTTATTTCGAGGATGTGTTGTTTCCATGAGAGACGGGTATCGAATACCACACCCAGGATTTTGCAATGGTTGACTACTGGGAGAGGGATGTTCTTGATTGAAATGTTGGGTACTGGGGGTAATGAATGTTTACTAAATCTGATGATTTTGGATTTTGTCGGGGATAATCTTAATCCCAGTTGCCTTGTTTTGTTTTGTAGAGTATTTACTGCAGTTTGAATGGGGGAATAAGTAGTGATCATTGATTGACCGTGACAATAAATCACTAGGTCGTCGGCGTACATTGCATGTTTGATGGGAGCAGTGAAGTAGGAGCAGAGGTCATTTGTTACAAGGTTAAATAAGGTGGGGCTTAGCACAGAGACTTGAGGTACTCCATCTGTTTGGGTGTACGTTGTTGAAAGAATAACGTTAAGACTTACTCTAAAGAACCTAAGAGATAGAAAGTTTTCAATGAATTTAAACATGTTTCCATTGATATTGTAAAGCATTAATTTATTGAGTATTGTCTGCCTATTTATGTTGTCGAATTCACTTTCTATATCAAATGAGGCGAGTATGATTTCTTGTTTTTTGTTTAACGCTGTAGCAATGTGTGTTTGAAGCATAACCAAACTATCTCGAGTTGATCGATTTCGTCGGAATCCAGATTGTTCTTTCGATATAATCTTGTATTTATCTAGGTACCAAACAAGTCGCTTGTTAATCATTT